>CM070075.1:37675065-38344657 GCA_036250285.1 Pyrocoelia pectoralis | reverse complement strand
CAGGTAATCAATGTTTTCTACCACATACAGTTTTGTTTCATTAGCATAGCTTATCTTTGCATCTTTAACAGTTGACTAGAAGGCAAGTTTGTCTTCAGAACTTTTTTTTAAATAACGTTCTACCATTTTGTAGAAACTTTAATAAGTTTATGAATGTTTAGTTTAGAACATATGCACTCAAGTTCTTATTTGAAAATAGTATAAGTACAGGGTGAGTTTTTTCCAATGTTTAGTATGGGAATCTTGGAAACTAACTTAGATAGAGAGACCATTAAAAAAATGGGGAAAGAATTGCAGTTTTACCAGCTCAATTTAATGAATGTTTCGTTTTTTGAAAAAATGCATGACTAACACTACTATCGGAGTAAAAATGCAAGGCCTCTGACTTTAGAAGCTTGTATCTCAGTAATTAGCAATCATAATTTAATGAAATAAAGTGCATTTAAAAGATCATTTATTCCTACAAAAAGGTGTACAGTTTTGGATTTTTGCAACGCATCATTAATTTTCTGTATGTGCGAAAAAGCGCTAATTATGACTGAAATCGCACAAGCGCTCGACTTTAAAAATTAATTACGACTATATTATTGAAACTGAGTGGTAGATACTTATATATTTGACAAGTGTATACTTTTTTGTGGGTGTGAGATGCTTTTGAGGCCAATTGGTTTATTAGTCTTAAAGCTATAATGAAAAAACGACATCTTGTGTAACTCAATACCTGAACGTTCGATATTAATAATATTGACAGTAACATAACAAGGTTAAAGCAATTATATTGTGGTTTAACACGATTCACAAAAATAATGCCATGTATACATGTCTTGTTTAACCCTCGGACGGCCGAAATAATTTTAGTAACGCGGAAGGCCGAAATGGGTCACTAGTGACCCACTGTTTTTTTTATTGTTTTTACATCAATTTAGTAATACAAAAATGTCTACGTTGCTAATAAAAGCTTTGACGTGTTATTTTAATCATAACACCTATTTATGTTTTATAGATATTTGCAGTTATTTTCCTGCAATAAGAAAGATAATAAATACGACATCCAGAAAAAATGTTTTTATTCATATCAAAAATTCTTCATACAAATATCGCACAAATTAGTTTTTACATGCTATGCACTCTTTTTGCTAGTAAACCTGGCCATGTACCTTACAAATAAATTTAGAACAAATATCACACTTATTAGTATATTTGTTTGAATTTCCTACACAACATAACGCGAAGAGCCGAAACCGGGTCTCGGGTGACCAAACCGCTTTATCTCACGTACGAGTACATTTTTTTCCACGAAATTTATTCTACAGAATCTTTATAACAGTTTCCAGGAATACATTAAACGCTTAATCCGGAATTTGCAAGAACGGCAAAATTATATAAAAAAATTAAAATGTGGGTCACTTGAGACCGGTTTCGGCCGTCCGAGGGTTAAAGAAATTTGGAAAAAAGGATGGATGCTTGGGTTCGCGCGGCGAAGTGCAGTACGGGCTGGACGATGGTGTCGTACACTATTGCTATGAAGCGCATGGTTTTGTACAATGCTAAAGATCACATTGTTGTGGTTTGCCGCTCACGATTTACGATGTGGTAGATTACCTCTCGCGGGAATATATGTGCGTCTTTCTTTCGCGATAATTATAACATTTACTTTGAATTACAAGAAAACAAATTTTGTTTTAAATAAAGGAATAATGCAGCTCGATTTGAGTAATACAAATTTAGCATTTAAAATGAGAATTTTTTCTTTAGTTACCGTATATTGCAAAATAGCACATTTTCGGTTAGGGCTTATAAAACCAGTTAATTATATGAATAATTAATATTATTAGCTGTCGACTTTTCAGAAGTATGTGTGCTACAACATTTGTAAATTTGGTAACAATTTATGAAACAATAACAATTTTATGATAAGTTAAAACCGAGGTTAAAACTGACCGTCAGCCAGGAAAATACTAAATACAGCGTTTTATTACTGTTAATTAAAATAAAAGTTAAACAACTGATTCTACGGGCATATGACACTACGCCGAATGCCCACAACGCCGACACGCTTTTTTGATGGTCCATATCGCCGACGGACACTACGCCGACTGTGCCCGCATCGCCGAAAACTGTACAAGGGACACTAAGCCGAACGTGACCACAACGCCGACTACTAGAAAAAAAATTAATAGGGACACTACGCCGACAGTGCCCACATCGTCGACAACTGCACAAGGGACACAACGCCGACGATGCCCACATCGCCGATGGACACTACGCCGACAGTGCCCAAGGTTTATTAAGAGAATAGGTTGCCTCAATGAACAGATTTACTTCGATTGGTTGAGTAAGGCTACGTCATCGCCAATATTTTTAGATACGCCTACCATTAAATTTGAATTAGAATATACAAATTTTAATATATTTTATAAGTGTATGAATTATTAAGTTCTTGGTATTATGTACATTTTTTTTTGGAAGTAACTAATTGCTGTATTTTCGTTTCATATTTCTATACAAAAAGTTCAAAAGTGTTACTTATTACAATAAATTCTACCTACAAGTAGGTAGATATCTTTTTAAATTTTAAGATAATACGAATTCCGTTGTCAAGTGTGGACGGTTTATTTTATGCTTACACAAACACAATAATATCACAATAGACACTAACAGCGCGATGTAACAAGTAGATCTTTTGAATACGAATTCCGTTGTAAAGTGATGTGGACGGTATATTTTATGCTTACTTATAAACAAAGCAAGTTATTATGTAAACCAGTTAATCATATAAATAATCAATATTTATTGGTTGTGGACTTTTGAGAAGTTTGTGTGCTACAACATTTGTAAATTTGGTAACAATTTATGAAACAATAACAATTTTATGATAAGTTAAAACTGACCGTCAGCCAGGAAAATACTAAATACAGCGTTTTTATTGCTGTTAATTAAAATAAAAGTTAAACAACTGATTCTACCAATTTGATTTTTACACATGTTAAACATCTATAAATGACTAATGTACTGCCCAAAATGAAGAAATTTCACCCCTCAGTTTTTTCGTTATGACCACTTAAAGTCATTTTTACTCCGATAGAAACTGCAAGTGTGCAACAGACAAATATATTACCTATGCAACAGACTGAGAGCGCGCTATAACGTGAAATGTCGCGCGACTGGCAGTGACGTTGCACTCTCCCTGCACGCTGCGAGCGATCACCTACAAGCTATGCGATTGAGGCAACCTATTCTCTTAATAAACCTTGGACAGTGCCCACATCGTCGACAAGTGTACAAGGGACACTTCGCCGAATTTTTATTTTAATTGCAGACCCCTGGATGAAATGTTGTACTTGACTATGCAAAGTAATTGAAAAATATACTAAATCTGCAAATAACCTAGGCGCTTTAGTGGCAATCTACGTTAAGTTTAGCATTACTTTTATTTCCAAACCTTGTATATTTATATATTTATTCACAGCCATCTATAATTATTTTTCGGGAGTTTTTCTTTCGGGGGGTCTGCAATTAAACTAAAAATTCGTCGAAGTGTCCTTTGTACACTTGTCGACGATGTGGGCACAATCAGCGTAGTGTCCCTAGTCGGCGATATGGGCCATCAAAATATCGTTTCGGCGTTGTGGGCATTCGGCGTAGTGTCCCGGCCCCGATTCTACCAATTTGATTTTTACACAATATGTTAAACATATACAGGGTTGCTCACTTGCCCTTCGTTCTTCGATAGTTCCTTTAATGGCTTTAATATTAATTTTAGGACAAAAGGTCAACAGACATTTTTTATTCAGATGTTCCTTGTTTACAACCTAAAAATATTTTCAGGCCCGTATTGCTCTTGGTTTCGTCTGTACAGGATCGTACTCGATTAATTTAAATGGAGCACCCTATAGATTTTTATATTTTTGAAATCCATATTCGATTCTAGACCAAGTTTGTTTAGCCTTTCATCTACTTAAGTCAACTCATTTAGGAGAAAATAAATGTTTTTTAAAAATTGTCGCCAAAATCAACAATCGGTAAAAAAATCATAACTATTCAATCATTGGCAACAGAGAAACAAAATTTGAGATTATCATAAACAAAAGAGCGTTTTATTTCTCGATATGCTGATTTTGAACGAAATTTGTTGCAAAAAGGACGTACTGAATTTTTTCGAACGACCACAGAAGAACTGCCAATAGTCGACTATTTTAAATAGAACACCCTGTATATTTTTTCATGAATGAACTGCTTAAGTTAGCTTTAATTTTTGTTAAATATGTCCTATGTCTAAAGGTAATAGTTTCCGAGATAATAACCTTATTTTGAATTACAATAGAACCCCGATTATCCGGGCTGCGGATTATCCGTGCCATGATTTCCATTATTGAAACTGCATTTTAGAAGTTTTATTATCGAAATAATGTTACCGTAAATCACTCAACGGGATCTCTCAATACGCAATTTGAAATCGCCAGTACTACGTGCTTATTTAGTGTAAAAGTTTACTTATGTAGAATTCTGTTTTTTATTCTGTTATTTTTTTATGCAATTTAAAAGTAAGTTTGAACTTATAAATCTATTTTTTTCTGTTGCCTTTTTAATAAATACATACATAGTACATTTATGTATAGATAATATGTAAGAAATAAATGTTCGGATTATCCGTGCTTTTCAATATTATCCATGCCTCGTTCGGTCCCATGGAGCACGGATAATCGAGGTTCTACTGTATTTTGTTTGATCTCCCAATTCTGAAAATAAAATTAAAGGAAGCAACAAACAATAACACTATTTGTATCAGATATTTACTTATTATTATTTGCTGATGTGTAACATTAATTAATAAATAAGCTTACATAAAATCGAACGGTACAAAACACAAAACATTACCTAAACATTAATTTTCAAACCACCCATCAGTATTGTGTTAACACTGCCTTACGCGATTTCAAAGATTTGTGTTAACATCTTCCAGGATATCAGGCATGATTTGCATGATTGATCTGAAAGCTTCACGTATCCTGGAAATATTAGCCAAGAATGAAAACCATATCAACCAGATCGTTATTTGGAAAACGTGACATTTTCGATTCGATTTAGCCTTTTTAACAAAGTGTAGACGATAATTTCAATCAACTCGTTTTCTAAACTTTGATTCGTGCCATAAAACGTACCTTATGAAACTTGTTTTTTAATATACTATTTTAATTAACAGCAATAAAAACACTGTATTTAGCATTTTCCTGGCTGACGATCAGTTTTATCTTATCATAAAATTGTTATCGTTCCATAAATTGTTACAAAATTTACAAATGTAGCACACATACTTCTCAAAAGTCGAAAGTCCATAAATGTTGATTATTGATATAATCAACTGGTTTTATGAGCTATAATCGAAAATGTACTATTTTCTAATATATGTACAGAAACTAAAGAAAAAATTCTTGTTTTAAATGCTAAATTTGTATTACTGAAATCAAGCTGGATTATTCCTTTATTGAAAGCAAAATTTGTTTTCTTGTCATTCAAAGTAAATGTTATGATTATGGCGAAAGAAAGACACATATTTCCGCGAGAGGTAATCTACCACATCGTAAACACGGAGCGGCAAACCACAACAAGGTGATTATTCTTTTGCATTGTAGAAAACCATGTGCTTCATAGCAATAGTGTACGACAACAGCTTTTTCAAATGGGGCCTTGCATTTTTTCTCTCATAGTAGATGTATTGCTTGTGTAATTGTCAGTGGAATACAAATGGTTGTTGCTTCATTCATAAGTTAATAATAGTACAAACTGCTGGTTTGATGACATTATTAAAATTTTCTTTTTGATGTAGTCTGGGAAGAAAAATTTCGGTGTGGATATTGAATCCGAAAACTCAATATGTGATGCTTTGGAAAATGGAATACTAGATTTGTATGTAAGCAAGATGTGGGGATTAAAATATGCTGTAGGTGCTGCTGCTACCATATTAAGAGTTGATCAAATTATAATGGCCAAAAGGGCTGGTGGTCCTAAACCACGTCAAGGTGGTGGCGATGAAGATGATTAGTTTACCTTGCATTATGTATTTCATATCTGTATTAATTTTCTAATAATTTAATTGTATTCTTCATCGTTTTATAACATGTGTCTTGCTTTATTATAAATTACTAAAAAATGATTGATCTTTTGAATTTTTATTCCTTTTTACTTAGAAATAATAGATATACCTTATCCAACGAGAGAAAGGACTTGCGCTCGGACGAAAATTCGTATGTTTCAGTTGAATCGCCTCCTATTCATTACTCCTACTTCGACGAAGTCATACCTTTCGCCGATACCTATAAAGGTACCTCTTTATAGATGAATACCTGATCCCAGTTTCCTCCCACTTTAATCTGCAATGCGCAAACCAAGTCCTTTCTCTCGTTGGATAAGGTATAGATAGATAGATAGATAGATAGGACATATCTTTATTTACTTTATCGCATGTCCACTAGCGAATTTTATTTTGGTACTATTGTTACTATGAATTTTATTTGTAATTTTCATTTAAACAAGCAAAGGGTACATCATTCATTTGATGTCTCTAAAAATTTTACTAGTTAGAAACGGAAGTGATGGTGCTTATCTGCCAGCATTCCTGAACAAATAGTGCTTTAGTTAAGTTGTGTAAAAAGTCACTGACTGTAACTGGTTTTTCACATTGTGGTAAAATTTCTGGCAGATATTCACATACAGGGTGACCCAGGGCTGTGTGATTGGGCCATAACTTTCTTGCTATTCAAGATATCGACATGCGGTTTTCACTGGCAAGTAAACACGCTTATACTGCACATTATAAAAATATTTTGATTATATAAAGGATGTTCCTATACAGGGTGGTAAACCAAAAAATAATGGGACTTTGTATAGGTCACTATGGGTCTAGCTCTCAGTTTCGGCGTTATTCAACGTTTTGTTCGAAAAAAGGCTCATATTTGATGGATCACTGCTCAGTAGGCCATGGATGTTTTTCGACAAACTTGCCACAGAAAATTTTAGAATAACTTGAAATTTTAATAAATAGTCGACTTTTAGTCCATGTATGCAGCTCAGACCAATAACATTATTGGTCCGAGGTATGCACATACTATACAGGGTGTGCTGAAACGCAAAAGGACGAAAAACTGTTTTTATAAATGGAACACCCCATATTTCTGTTCACGAATCGATTAAGTTTTTAATAAGCTTTCCAATGATATGCAGATTGTATGGTCAATTCTGAATAGTAGTATAGTAGGACAGCGTTCAACCCAAAAGTCACTAGATCTGGTGACTTTTCTAGTGACTTTTTGGGTTGAAAATGTTATCAAGAGAAAATGAAGGTCAATCTAGTGACTTTTTGATGAACTGCTTAAATTCAAACAGCTTTTATACAAACGGGTTTAGCGGTGAACGGCTTAATATTGGAACAGGTAATAGCTATTGGCAAGTCTAAAGCTGTAAAAGTTCTGAGATCTGATATTGAAGTTAAGCATTTAGGTTGTGTAGAATCTTCAATGCAACAATGTGTAGCAGGGTCCACAAGCTGACACCACCAGAATTACTGAAAAGTTTAAGGTGTAGCTGTTGGAGTGAGAAGCCATGTTCAACAGCAAGGTACAGTTGTCCACATGTTGCTCCGCCTTGTAAAGAATTTTGCGAGTACAAAGGCGGCGAATTGTGTGGCAATTTGAAGACTCATGAAGCTCAATTTGATGATAGTGACAGTGAAATGTCCACTTCTAATTCTGAATATCCTGTAATCTGATATGCATTCTCTAGTCTATATCCTTGTAAAAATTATGTATATTTTTTAATTAAAGTTAAAGAAAACTATACATAATACGGTCATAGTCACCTATGAAGATGAGCAACTGATGCAACCCGATTCATGACTCCGAAAGCCGAGTACTGTAAAAATACAAGTCAGTTGCGTATCATATCTTCATTTATTGTTATTCTGCATAATAAATGCATTCCACAAGTGCATTTTTTTCAATAACTTAATTCGAATTTGATTACATAATATATATATCACCACAGACTAGTCTGTGATATCACTAAAATATGTAATTATCCTGTAATTATAATTCAATAAATAACATCAATGTTCATATTTAGTGATGAATGAACATATCTACAAATAGGTACAACATGAAACCACACTGACTTTTAGATACGCGCCAATTTTACAAAAAGCATAAATTCGTCGATTGCGCATTGCGCGCTCATCTTAAGGTGCGTATCCACCAAAAAATCATTTTAACAAACGTTTGTAAACGTTTGCCAATGCTTGCAAATGTTTGCAATTTAAAATTAAAATGTGTCTCCACAAGCTTAATATTCGCAAACAGCTGAACGTTTGCCATCATTTGTTCGTGTTCCGCGTGTCGACATGGCTTTCATAATTATGTCTGTTTTAATTGAAAATGAGAATAGTAAAAACAAAAAGAGAAAGCATAAGATTTGGACATCATAGTTTTTGAAAACAAGACGGTCAATGCAATTGCTACCTAACTTAAAAAGAAATGATGAGTGGGATATTTAAAAATTTTTGTCGTATGTCAGTTGAGGATTTTGATTTTCTTCTTTCGTTAATTGGCCCAAAAATATGTAAGCGTAAAAAATGACACTCTCTCACTGCGACCACGTCTCCACCAAATGCGCAACGCGCGCGCACAATCAACAAATCCCTTTGATGTACCGACATCACTTGGAACACGGACAAATCATTGCTAACAATTGCTAACGTTTGCGAATGCACGTCGTTTTTGTCTCCACCGAACAAATATTGAGTTTGCAAATATTTGCTAACAATTGCAATCATTTTGCGCGCTTGGTGGATACGCACCTTTAGGTGACTATGACCAGGCCCGAGCCGTGCCGAGGGTGCAAGGGGTGCATGGCACCCGGGCGGCAAGCTACTAGGGGCGGCAAAATAAAATAAGTAAAAGCGTTGCGTGAAAGCAATGGTCAAAGCAGCAGATCACTATTGCAAATAAAAAATTGTATACGGTCATAAGTCGCTGCCGACACAAGGGTCGCCTATTATCCGGTGCCGAATATCAGCACTTACAAGTTATCTGAGTAGTACACAATGAACGGCGATTTTCGGCTCCTCTGGACCAGTTTGAAAGTAACTTCAATACTACAAAGATGTCTGGTGCATCCTCAGACGAAGACTTTTTATTGATGCAAAGTATTCATTTCTACGGATACAACGCACGAAGCAAGTGAATCGAGAACGAAAAGTTTATGGTGACTATCCCCACTTATTCCAATCGTTGAAACGACACGAAGAACGCTTTTTTCAATAGGTATATGAGAATTCTGGGTGATATTTCGGTTACTGTGGGACCTGAGTCGTGTGTCCCACAGTGGGTCATTTTTTGTTTCATGATTTCATTCGACTTTAGGGAAAAAAATTATGTGTGGTGGAAGGCCTGTTGTCATCGCGATTTGAAACATAGCGGCGAATGTTTAGAATGTGCGAGGCAGACATTTATCCTAATTGTAAACTACTGTTACACATTTTCTTGAGTTTTCCAGTTAGCTTGGTTTCTGCAGAAAGATGTTTTTCAGCCCTGCGTCGGCTGAAATCGTGACTCAGCAGCCACTGACCTAAGATCGTCTTGTGGGACTCGTGTTAATGCATTTGCATCAAGACATTCCAATGATACCCAATAAATGATATTAGATAGATTCGCGAAGTCCAAAAATGAACGTTATTACATATTATAAATATATCTGAAAATCTGATTCATTTAACTCTTTTCTTTTCCAAGGTCGGTAGGTACTGAGTACCGACCCATTAGTTAGCGTCGTCGGTATTGGATACAATAAATTGAATATTTTTCAATATTTTTCAAAAAAGGTATGTATGAAACCAAACGATACTGAATTAAAAGAAATCTTCGGTACCGCGAGGGGTTGAAGTTTTGTTGAACCACAAAAAAAGTTATTGCCCCCCCCCCCCCCCCATTCACAATTTCTGTATCCGCCCTTGGGGGGCGGCAAATAATACCTTGCACCCGGGTGGCAGATACCCCTGGCTCGGCGCTGACTATGACCGTATGTACTTCCTATTTATTAGCCACCTATTCACAAACACAAACATGCCATCATAGAGCGGATTGAGAGATCCACCCTGGGAGCATTCATAGACATACAAGAGGCGTTTGACTAAACAATAGAATCTGCTTTACGTCATCCTCGCGTAACCTAGGTCGTACGAAGCTGAATTGAGAAGCTGCTGAAACTCAGGGCATTGAACATCAGCGCTGGTGACAAAACATTGAGGTGCACAGTTAGTAGTGAGATGAGAGGATGCCTCCAAGGTGGGGTGCTGTCACCACTTCTGTGGAACATAACCGTAAACAGCCTGCTCAGCTGCTCTATTACCTTAACGGCAGCGGCTATTATACGCTGGGCATGAGAATGATTTATCCATATTAATAACCGGCAAATTTGAGGTTTACTCTGTGCAGTCTCATACACTCAGTGGTGGATTACCCAATAGGCAGTACTAGGCAATTGCCTAGGGCCCCCGACGGAAAAGGGCACCCGACAACATGAATTTTTATTTTATTTAAAAAAATATAAAATTTTTCATAAAATTTTTTTAAAATATGTGAGAATCTACACAATATAAAATTCAATAGAAATCCAATGCTATATTTATTGTATTTTTCTGCTGGGGAAACGGGGGGGGGGGGGGGGGGGGGGGGGGGGGGGGGGGGGGGGGTCATCGAAAATGAGGCGCCTCTCATTTGCAATTGCCTAGGGCCCCACCGATGGTTAATCCGCCACTGCATACACTCGCTGCTCTCAGAGTAACCTAAGAATGTTGTAAGGAAAAACTCCTTCTCCATTAACCCGGCAAAGACGAAAATAGTTTCCCCTCACTACTATCACTACACTACTCTCTCTTCTACTACTACCACTATTCCAAAAAAATATCCAGTTTTCAGAGCTAGTGAAGTAGTATGTAGGTATTACACGACAACAAATTGAATTGAAGTATAATACCTAAGCACATCCACCTCAAAATAGGGCCTTCTGGCAATGTCGCCGCGCAATTGGAACACTTTCAGGCCCAGTCCTTGTGGCTGTACACTGCTGTCACAGGCTCTGTGCTGCTGTGATTAAACCTACGTTCTCAACTGTCCAAAGGCTAGCGTGCCTTGAGTGCAAGTCAGGGCCGTAGCATGCGTTGGCGATAGGGGGGGTTTCAAGATAAAAAAAATATGAAACTGAACTGAAACATTTAATTTTATGATTAACAAATGAGTTGTATTAGTGCTACGCTTAAATGAAGATTTTGTTATAGAGGGGGTTTGAACCCCTAAACCCCTCCCACATCTACGGCCTTGGTGCAAGTGCAAGTGCGAACAACCCCCACAGCGCGTAGTAGTAGTAGGGGTAACATTTCTCTGGTTCCAACGCCTTTATGAATTTTTCCAATTTAATCCGAGGTTCCCAACCATATTCATTGGTAGTGGCTGTCGCAGATTCTCCATATTATTTCTTTGAGTTATAAAGCACGGAACACTTTTTAATTGTCCACCTCTTTTTTTATTTTAATTTATCTACGTACTTGGTGTAGGTAATTAAATTAATTAATTAATTAAGTAGCTAACACAAGATTCATTGCGATTTATTAACACAGAAGGTGTTATACAAGTAACGAGTCAAATGGTGGACCCCTTATTGTCAGATCAACGGCCTAAAACACAGAATTTGAGATCCCCCCGAGTGCCCAGTATGTGTCGCAGTTGAGGAGAACACTGAACATGCTTTGCTCCAATGCCCGAGTAACAGTGCCTCCCGCGCGATAGTTGGGGAACAGCTGCGGGGACATGTACCACTCCGGACAATCTGGTAGAGTTGATGCTTAAGTCAGCAGACGCATGGACAGACGTATCGGCTTATGCTGCCGCTTTAATGAAAGAGTTGCGACGTGCAGAACGCGCGAGGAAGAAGACGGCGCCAAAGGACCAGGCAACCATAGAGAGGTCATTGTAAAATTCCTATTCTAGGCTGGTTTTCGAATGTCACCAAGTAGGTACTCGAGCAAGTGGCAAACAACAATTCCCTCGAGCTAGTACCTATATGGGTTAATGGACATGCTGTAACAATGACGAAGCCGATCAGTTAGTCCGACTGGCCTCAAAACAACCTGTTTTTGTTCCAGTGCCGGTTTTTCCACTTAATAACTCAAGACACCCAAGCTCAGTACATGGCTAGATTGACTTGATGTTAGAGATTGTCGTCATGTGAGAGAGGCCCTCAGGGGACCATCTCGTCGCAGCGTGGCGCGTTTTCTGCACGAGTCTGTCATGGAAGAACCTGCGACTATACTTGTGGTTATACTTTCTGGACACTGTAAATTAACAAGCACATGCACTGTGAGTGTCCCGTACTTATCCAATTGAGACGATCCATGTTTGGGTGAATCCTGGCCGAACATGGCTACGATTACTTATAGCCGCTTCTCCTTCCGGCATCCTCTAGGTTTATCTCACGTGTGGGAGTGACGTTGCGGGGTCGGTTGAATTTAATGAGGGAGGTAGCACAAAGCTCCCGAATAAGGAATACGTGGCCTATGTGGGCGTATTCATGTAATTTCACTAAAGTGCCCACGGGCGATTTTGGTTTAATCCGACGCTGCGCTGTATTTATGGCGTATTTTAATCTTCGAACATATAACAAATATGTTCGAAGATTTTAATTTTGCCAAGGAGTTTTCCATGAAAAAGAGGTCAAAACACTTTACGGCTGAGGGGTGCCCCCTCATATAATACTATTTAGTAAATTTACTCATTGTAATTCTGTGAATAAGTAGGTACTTCTTTAGGAAATTTCGTATATGAAAATTTGATCTTAGGGAAACACAATAAAATAAAATTTTCCGAATTTTTACGATTGTAAGATGCACATGCGCACTATGATAATTTTATAGTCGGCGCGTTTTTATCTGTCTGAAAGAAAGAAGAAACATGCAACTTCAAAGAAATTTATAAATGACCATGTGCTTAGCGTAATTTTATTTCTTACTGTTCTAGTATTGTAGTTATCTTACTTTATTTCGTATATCTACGTGTTTAACGTAACAAGTGTCATCTTTACCAGTTTATGTAGGTATCACCATTGTATTACCTATTCAGAATTTTTGAATTTACCTTTTATAGTTAATAAATGGCTAGTAAATTTAGTAAAAGAGGAAGAAATCCGGGTGCTATCGATTCTTGGTTAGATTCATTAGGGTACTATCGGAAGAATGTTGCATATGATGAAACATGTTTATTTCGATCTGTTGCTGAACAAGTAAGTAAACTGTTACTTATATATATTCGAAAAGATTTAAAAGCACAAAAATTATTTCAAGTGACTTATGTCTATGAAATTTGCAATTCATGCACAAGCACTAAGTTACTTTTTGTATGTAGTTTCATCTCATTTGAAATCAATGTTGAGTTATTCACTTGATTTGACACATTTTGTAAATTTTGAATTTTGTATTAAACATGGCTGAATATACAAATATCTAAATGTTAGCAAACACTAACACTAAAGCACTTTCAAAAAGTAATGTAACTGGTCACGACAATATAAGTACCTTTTACAAATCAAAATCTTTCTCATATCCTTCTACTTTAGTAGGTATAGGAATATTGAGAAAAAACAAACGAGACTTATTTTATATAATTTATATAGTTCTGGCCTTGTCGATGAATTAAAGTTCATCATATGAATTCACAAAGTCTTGGTGTCCGTTGTTTTTTTCCTGTAGACATTTTTGTATCGATCATTTTTTGTCTATCTCATCAAATGGTCAAAATGGCCGTCGAAAATATTGTTCATCATCATGACAATGCAAGCTTGCGAGTTCTCCACTGGTTTATATATATACCTACTTATAATTTGCCAAGGCTTATGGACAATTTGGAAACCAAAAATGTGAAATGTTTGAGTATCTAGCAATGATGGATTTATTTAGATTATAAAAACCTTGCAATGGGCCTTGCGAAATTGATGACTGTAACCTGTAACCATCTTTGGTATAAGGTTCTAGAGGAAATTGTAAATGTTTTGAAAATGATTTCCTTTTACTTTAATGTATGAATAAATAATATAATCTGTGTTAATTATGCTTTCCAAAAGCAGTTTGTAAGTTTTAAGTGCTGCACTCAATAATGTTATGCCTCTTTAATTATTACAGTTTTGCATGTTTCCTTTCTTAAATGTCTTTCTGTTTGCTACTCTCTATCACTTTATTCAGTTATCCCCGAAACTTATCTTTTATTTTTGACTTTGCCATTCACGATTAGTTTCACTGTGAATATTCGTTTCGAGTGTGGTTCCCATTTTCTTATATTGATAATTAACTCCTTATTTACTATGCAAGCAATTCATTCATTCATATCCTTTTTATTGGTTTCTCTTGCATTTCATGTAGCTATTTTTCTTATTTTTCTGTTTATTTGCTTTTGTATTGCTATGTTATTTACATCTGCTGAACAGTGTGTATTGGTAATTAGTTTTTAAAAATTTACATTCATTATTTTATACTTTTTAAACATATTTTATTCTTTAATATTTCTACTGCCCCTGACATTTCCATCTTAATTACTTACACCTTATCCATAATTCTGCTTGCATTTCTGATTTTCACGTTTGTTTTCAATTCTTGTGTTGTAATAAAGCTTTCCATATCCCTCTTTATCATCTTCTCATTATTTGTGTCAATTTACATTCCAGATATTATTAGGTTTTTCTTTTATTTAACCTTCCCAAGGATTCGACTTTCCCATTGAGGCATTTTCTTTTTCAGAGTGACGTTTTCATATTTTATTTTAATTTTAGTTAGTTGTTAGTTTATGGTTTTTCTTTTGTTCTTGTTTTGTTGTGTATGCATAGTTATTATTTGTATAACAGCATTCTCACATGGGCCTCCATTAGACCATCTAAAAATTCTAAAAGCATGTCCCTGATTATAGTGAATCCATATCTGAAACTTTATTTTTTTTATGCCTTCAAACGTAAACTTAATTATCCGTCATGTAAAAAAATGGAACAGAAATGAACAAAACATGTTGCCATGTTTTTATTTTTGACGGCTGCATAATAATAATAATCATTTTATTATGTAAAGTAACTGAAAATATTACGTACATTCGTCATACAAAACACTACTAAATTAATTAATTTACATTCACCTTAACTTAACTTACATTCACCTTAATCTACGTTCAATGTCTCGAAATTGAATTTAATAAATTCTCCATACGACTAATTCAATGAACAATAGGAAAACCAATGTGCTGGCCAACTGATTCTAACAAGGCCCCTTATCTTATCGATTTCTGGATAACAAAAAATAATTAGACGACTTGCCGTAATGACCATCATTCTTATCACTTGGTGAGGTTAAGAAGACCAGTAATGCAACTTCTGCCAATTTAGAAAAGAAGTTAGAAACAAAAAGGCGCATGCTTCACTAGTTTCGCTAGTCACCTGGAGAAAATCTTTCAAATGCGCAAGCTTTAAGACTTTTGGCTGTTATCTAAACTCTAAAACTCATATGGATATATTATGACATACAACTCTGGAGATCTTGAAGGATGTTGCATGTTATATGATTTCTTTTCCACAAAATTGTTTACTTTTAACTAAGTCTTCAAAGAATCCCGATGTTTAAAGTATACATACCTACATACATAATTGTGCAGTGTTACCTAGCATTGTTTAAAGGCAGTTGGAAACACCACCTTATGCATTATAATCATTATTGGGTGTAAACAACTAATGTTGCAATTTGATACTCTACATACATTGACCATATTATACTTATGTTAAGAAACATCTTACAAAATTTACATTGATTGTAGTGTTAATTAATAAATAAATTATTATTAATAATTTAATGTACCCTAATTATAAAGGTATGTACTGTAATGATATGCAGAATCATTTTTGGTACAAGGTATTTGCGCAACAAAGCAGTGGGTACATATCATGAATATCAATATCTACAAATATTCTACTTAATACAATGTTTCTTTTTTAGTTATTTAACTCTCAATTATACCATGAGAGAGTTAGGAAAGAGTGCATTATATATGGTGAAAAGAATGTAGAAGAATTTCTATTATACTTTCCTAGCAAACAAGAGTGGTGGGATCGATTAATGAAATTAGATCTTCATATGCAAATTTGCTCTGATGTTGAAATTCAGTTAATATGCAACACTTATGGGTAAGTATATTTAACGGAGAATTATATTTAATACTCATTCTTTACGCAATTTTAGAATTGACGTATCAGTACTTAATGCAAATAATCACAGTATAATGGACTTCCACTGTAGTAATATTAAATTAATTGGAAAACTATACGTTTGTGTAAAATGAATGAAGATCACTATGACTCTGTTTATACTAAACAGTACATTACTGATGCAGGTTTTTGTCAGTGTAAGTGTTCAGCTGGTATAGAAAAATGTCAAATATATTGTACCTTGCAGCTATTGCGTATAACTTACTTTACCAAAATGTTTTTGAAATTCCAAATGTATCGTCGATAGTAAATGCAATGCTTCATGAAAAGCAAGCAGTGTACACTGTGTTTAATTGTGAAGACTTATCTATGAAAGACGAATATTTTGGAGATGATGAGGTGGATTCTGATGATAAGCTGGCATTAGGAAATTTACCTCAGCCATGTGTAGTTGCTCCTTTTCCATTCAAGGTTGCAAAAGCTTTAGATCCCAATATGTATAGGAATATTGAGTATGATACCTGGTTGGAGGTTCGCAGAGGTATGTTGTCTTTGTTGTCATGATGTGCTATAAATTATGTTTTGTCTGAAATTCCAAAACATTTGTTTTTATGAAAAGAACGTCTAAACACACTTTATTATAGTAATGTAGTAACTAACACTAATAATCTTTTTTTGATTTTAATGATATTGGGCACTAATTTAAAGTGCATTGTTGGTTATCTTCTGTTGTTTTGAGTAATTTAATCATTTTACTGCACTAGGTTATAAGTAGAGCCCGGAAAATATGAAAAATGCATTTTCTTTGTTTTTAGCATATCTAGATGTATGTCTTCAAAGCTTTACGATTTTCACAATTACGAACCGATTGACACTAATTTTATACTGCATATTTTGCATATTTCTACTTTTCTTGCATTTTTTCGTAAAAATTTCAATTCTTGGCATATTTATGCATCTCGTACTCGTATAATAAATTTATGCGTCTCACATTTCTACAAAAAACAAAACAAATTCCATGAGGATTAAATTTAAAAGTAAAACATGAAAAGCCCAAAGAATGAATTCATAATTCTGAAGTCTTGTCAACGTCAGCTTAAGTAACAAAACAAGAAACAGTAAGACCAAACAAGTGCCCATTTAAATAAATAAATTGCAGTTATTTTGTACCTATTTTGTGTTGAAATTCAATGCTTTTGATTATTTTTTCAAGGAAATTAGTTAGCTAATTGTTTTTATGGATAGGTACTAGATGCGAAGGGTTTTACGTAGGTATGTATCTATTTTTATCCTTTTATCTTTAGCTAAAGTACCTACCTAGATTAAGAATGGTTATTTAAAATTTATTTTAACCCTAAGCTTCAAGTTGTCATAAATTAAATTAAATTAAAAGTATTGCGATATTTTTTAAGTATAGACTATCGGTAATGCAATAGTTTGTACAAGTATCGAGTATCGTCATAAATATTATTGTATTGTACATCTTTTAATTTTTTTTCTTTTCAGTAAGCATATTTTGTATATATTTCGGCATATTTTGCATATATTTCGGCATATTTTCGCTAAAAACAATGCATATATATGCGCATATTTTTAAAAATTTCTTTGCACATTTCCCGGGCTCTAGTTATAAGTGATTTCATTTGTTTTAATCTTCTGGTGAAGCCTTCATCATTATCCAGGTGCTGTACCAGTGCTGCTGAAATCTTTACGTGACTTTCAGCATACGTTTTAATGGCATTGTTGAATTTTTCCACATCCTTCATATTATATCTTATCAAAGGCCTGTGCAGCATCCAAGAACACTGAAATTTTTTTATTCTTCTAATGATTTCTGTGAACCAGATCAATCTCTGAAACTGAATTAAAGGTTTGCTGTAAGATTTTTTCTCATCAATGGTATACAGCCTGTTTCAGAGTAAGCGCCTTATTTTTTTTAGCCACACTATGGCTACTACTTTCAAAATATTTGGCAGTAATATGCTTGAGGACATTCTCTACACGATGGTGATATCAGATTTTTAATTGAACGAATTATTTCAAATGGCGACCTTCAATTGTTTTTTTTAAATGGAATGAGATAATTTTTTTGTATTATTGGGATCCTAAAAACATTCTTTTTACGATAATATTTCGTTTTTCTTAATATTCAAATCTTTCCCTATCAAAAAGCAAACTAACATTTTAATCTAGTAGCGCATGAATGTTTTACACACGATGTTATTTTTGTCCAAATATCAAGTAGCGGTAGATCCTTCGATCTATTGGCTCCATTGGACGACCGACGTTTCAATTTATGTATTGAAAAAGAAGGAAAACATGTCGAGCATTTTTTGTACCTAAATACCTACCTAATTTTTATTTTATGTAAATTTTTAATTTTGAGTTTCAGAAAGTAGACGTTTATTGCAAAATAAAGTTTAATGGTTGTTTTGTGTCTACCGTTACTTGATATTTGGACAAAAATAACATCGAGTTTAAACATTCATGCACTACTACAGCGGTTCTCAACCCGTGGTACGCGTACCCCTAGGGGTACGCGTTTGATGGCTAAGGGGTACGTGAAAAAAATTTAGTAATGGCGGATTGGCAAGTAAACGTGGCGTCGTACAATGCGGTTGCCATTGGCGCCGACCTTATCATTTGACATTGTTTTAGTAATAAGCATCATAATGAACAAAAAGATATTGTTCGAAGTTATGTTTTTTAGGTTGAAAATAAAAATGTGTATTTTTAGCGCAATATTATATTACATCTTTTTCAGCACTTATATTTTTGTTGTTGGTTAAATAATTATCTTAATATATAAATTCTCGTGTCACAGTTTTCGTTGCCATACTCCTCCGAAACGGCTTGACCGATTTTGATGAAATTTTTTGTGCTTATCCGGTATCTAGGAGAATCGGACAACATCTATTTTTCATCCCCCTAAATGTTAGGGGTAGTCCACCCCTAAATTTTTTTTTATTTTTTAATAAGGAATTAGGAAATTATTTATATGGCAAAACAACGTTTGCCGGGTCAGCTAGTGTATCTATAAAAAATCTTTTAGTTTCATCAATAAACATTCTGGACATACCCCTTGTCACGTTATTGCTATATTTATTTAGTTTTAGAACGATGGTAAAATAATAACCACGAGTACGTATATACATTATAAAAAATTTTCTAATGAAGGGGTACAATTTAGGATAATGAACTGCCAAGGGGTACGCAAGCCAAAAAAGGTTGAGAATCGCTGCACTACTAGATTAAAATGTTAGTTGGCTTTTTGATAGGGAAAGAAATGAATTTTTAAGAAAAACGAATACTATCATAAAAAGAATGTTTTTAGGATCCCAATAATACAAAAAAAATTATATCATTCAATTTAAAAAAAAATAATTGAAAGTCGCCATTTTGAAATAATTTGTTCAATAAGACACTCTGAAACAGGCTGTATACATACATTATGCATAATATTATATTGCAGCGCTACTGGCCTTGTAAACTCTTGGCTTGGTGTACACGATCCCTCTCTCTGCCTTCCCTTTTCTCTCCATCTTATGACTTTCAGTTGTCTTAAATCCCCTTCTACTTCGTTTATATCCCCTCAATGATAGGTTTCAATCTATTCTCTAGAACGATTTTGGTACAGTTGGCAATATCAACTTGTTTCGTGGGTGCTTTCGCTGGTTTTAAGTGATACAGTTTCACGGTTATATTTGTCAATAGCTTTTAACAGTCTTTATATTTGGTTGTGATTAGTTTTGATGTGTGTGTTCCACAATGGACATCTCCTTCAATGAAAAATCAATGTTGCAATGGTTTTGAAGAATTCTAATCTTTCATTTTTGATATGTTTAGGGCTGTAAAGACCAATCACTGCGATGTTTTAGTTATGTGTTCTAATCTTCGCTGTAACTGATTGTCTGATGCAATGAGTTTATGACATATGATGTATTGCCCAAATCACTACCCAATTTTTGTTCACTTTGACTACTTTCCTGATTGAAATAGAGCATAATTTTGTTGTTTGAGCACGTTAATTAGGTGTAGCTGGCTGGTATGTGGTTATACTTGTGCAAATTGTTTGAGTGTTTTTTCTTATTTCATATCTCTGACTCTGGCGATGGAATCCACTGCTTTTCTCAGTATACCCATTTATGTATTTTAACATCCTTATTAGGGGAAATGTTTCCCCTAGAAATGTGTGGGACAGTCTAGGCGCCGCTCAAAGAAAGTTGGGAGAACTGGAACTCTTGTGACCATTGAAGTACACAACACTCTAATCACCAAAAACCGCAATGCAAGTTTAATAAATTTACTACTGCAGTAGTTTTATTTGAAACATTGTTTTCATTATTTTCTTGAAATTATTTTATTTCACTCTTACCTTCTGGCATAAAGCAGTGATGGCATTTCCCTAACTGCCAGCTGGAGATGCACCTGGTAGCAATTACAGAAAATTCCAAAACATGGATTAAAAGAATAAGAAAATGGCGATTGAGCATAATTCTACTAAATGGTACCCAAATTGAAAAAAAACATTTTATGACTTTTGTTTACTACAATAACAATTCTAATTATATCAAAATTATTTGTAGCAATGCGCTTAGGAGATTGGTATTATGGTGGTGACAAACTAATATTAGGCACTCGTTGCAATGTTGATGTAAATGGTCTTCTTGAACCTTGTTATATACAGGAAATGCTAAAGGATAATAAATGCATTGTATACATCACAACCTTAGCTCAACGTAGAACAGTTAAATATTGTGATTTAAAACCTGAAGATAATGCTAAGCCGTGGCCTCTTCCTTTTCGTTTTATAAGAAAACTTCCACTACAACCATCTACTAATATTATTAGATGCGAAAATGAAGTAAACTTAAAAAAACGCAGGGAAAGAACCCGTACTAATAATTCAAATAATGTAAAAACCACCACTGTAGATAATGCAAATGATATTAAATCATTGGATTATCAGGGTTGCAACCTTGTAAGTAAATTTCTGTAATTTAAAATTTTTACCGATTTAAATTTAGCTGATACAGGAAGCTACTGAAGCAAATACAACTGAGAGAAAATTGACTCTAAATATAACAAACCAGTGCAATACTACTTCTATGGAAGAAGATGAAAATTGGAATACGGGAAATAATTTAAAGAAATCTGAACCCATTTGGTCAGACACATCTGCCCCATGCACACCTGACAATGGATTTAACACTTTCATCAAGTCAGAAATTTCAGAACAAGGTAAGTTAACTATAATCAAATTGAGAGTAGTCTTGGTGTGTTGCTTATAATGTTCTAAAACTTTTGTAAATTTTAATTAAGGGACTTCACATATTTTAATTTGTTATGTTTTATTAGTGGCATAAGTGGAGATAGATTTTCAAGTAGATAGATTAAGTCATGAAAACTTGTTAAATACATGATAGAATATTGGCAATTTTTATTAATTACTTATATTTCTATAACACTTTTCATTTGTAGCATCAAGTCAAGCTGACAATTTTTATTGCAACTATGACCCAGATATACACATTCAAATGCCTGTGTGGATTCCACCTTCATATACACAACCACCAGATTCAGGTGTGATGTTTACTCAAGGAGAACATCTTTCACCCACTTCTGATTCTGATCGCTGTACACAAAATGTTGTCTATTATCAAGTGGATAATCCATATACACCACCTACTTTACTTACAACCCCCAATTAGTACAACCCTCCCCAACATTAGTACAATTTAATCCATTTATGAATGATAGAATTATATGTAGCAATCCAGTTCCACCAATTACTCCGCATGTAGAACCTTACTCGTTTATGTATCCCGTTCAACCTCATACTCCGCCTTTCTTTTATTCATATCCTACTCATCCGCCTACATATCCAACTGTTGCAACTCGTCCTCCAGATTCCATAACATCACCTCTTCCCGTTACAATAATCCTCCTGATGTTCAATATTCGCCCCCTGCTTATATTTATTCTCCTCAAGCTCCGTCTGTGCCATGGTTTCCTCCTAATGTTAATACCCAAGGTTTCATTTTCCCAGCTCCACATAATTAATAAAGAAATTTTGTAAAAGACCAATATTTGTTTCCTTACACAATTGTAGTAGTACCATTTAGTTTTACTTACATATAATTAGTAAATGATTAACTAAATATTGATCTCTTTATAATATGTACCAAAAAAACATGGATATTCGTCGTTTTGTTTTCTAGAGTATAATTATATTTTTGTTGCCCAGAAAAATTACTTTAGTTGCTTTCCTTTTGTTGTATTTGTGATACAGTTAACTGTCTAATGAGTAATGACTATATCAGTATTATTCTATTTTCTTAATAACATAAATTGTTAGTACTTCATTGAGTTTATTGTTACTTAGATATTGTGTATAAAATGTATTATTTTTGTTGGGATTTTTAAAGATTAAAGTTATCAAAAATTTGTGTGCTTTGATGTTTAGAAAATTTTCAGTATTTTTTATTGTTAAGTCGCATAGGAAAAGTATATAAGCGAACAAAATTTAAACAAAATTGTAACAAAACAAAACAAAATTCCAATTGCATTCTTGATGATGGTTCAAAATTATGTTTTAGTTCATTGTTCTATCAAATGTTTCTAGGATTATATTTTTAATGGATTTATTCATGATTCCTAATTAACCCAACTGTGGAACCTATATTTGTGGCAGGGGTGTATGTAGCATCTGTGACGTAGTATATAGTTTTTAGTGGACTGTACACTCGCCGTCAAAAAAGAAGCCTAGGCCCTGAAGCAATAGTAAAAGTTTGGGTATACGGGGATATTGTATTCGCATCATTTACATTCATACAATAAGTACTGCCCACAGGTATAATGTCTAACAATAGTCGCAATTTCTAAAGTCTTTTGAAAACGATAATTGAATATTAGGGAATCATATTTTTATTGTCCATTTTTAAACTTTCAATAATCCTCGAAATAAATTAAAGAAATTGAGAACTGGTTTAATTTAACCCGGCGTTAGTCGCTACAACCAATTGTTACGCGGTTATTCGCGCGTGAGGGATTCCCTCACCTTCACATATTCTGTCAAATTATTATTATTTTAGTAGGTACCTGTAAATTGTTAACTACCATATATTACACATGATATAGAATAAATAAAGAAATTGGTTCAAAATCATAAAAATATAACAAAATTTTCAAAACCATTTACATATATTGCATGTGTTAAGTTAAAAGAAGTTGTTGCACGAATTAGTTGCTAAGTGAGCGAATCCGCGCCTTACCTGCTTGAATAGGCTCTCATTACGTTATGGTAGGGCGTATCAAAAAATTGAAACAATGACGTTGTAACAGAAGGATTGTTTGAGGATATGATGGATTCTCTACGCTTTATTTCGTGAAACATTAAAGTTACGCGAAATATTTCAATAAGGTGAGGGAATCCCTCATATAGCGACTAACGGCGGGTTAAGTAACTTAATTAAAAGCTCAGATATTTTAGAAAAATGAAAGCGTAATGAACAAAAGCATATTATGCATATACCAATTTTTAAAGTTTTTTACGTGTAATTAATCATTCGATAATGACCTACTAATTTCCTTTAATTAACTTACTTAAATTAAACCAGTTCTCAATTTCTTTAATTTATATCGAGGATTATTGAAAGTTTAAAAATGGAGAATAAAAATATGATTCCCTCTTTATTTCCTTGTTTTATTTATTTATTTTATTTTTACATTTTATTATTATTTTATTTCTTATTCTCATAATTACTGCAGTTTTATAGTTTATCAATAAAATGAAAAAAATATATTTGAAATTATTTTAGGAATAAATGAACTACTACACAAAGTATTTATTTTTTTCGTTTTTTAATATTCCAGAACCATTTGAGATTTAAAGAAAACATGTAATTTAGATAAAAATTAAAAAATTAAAAACAATTTATATATAATTTCCCTGTAATTAATCATTATTCAATAATGGCATACCGTCGGTGCGGAGTCAAAACCTCGTAACTCAAATTGCTTAGTTTTCAGGAGAGGTAAAAAACTTCTTTTTCTTTATTCAAACAATTATGAAAATATTTTGAGAATATGCGGATTTTGGCTCGAATCTAATGATGTAGAGACAGGTCAAATTGATTTTTTAGATGCTGAAATTTTTGGAAATACTTAATGCCTAAATGTTTATAAAAAATCCTCGTATCTGGCGAATACAACCCAAAAGTGTAAAAGAATATAAAAACCAAAACCTCGTATCTCATAATTATTTATAAAAAATGTCTATTACGGAGCGATTTTTGTATAAAAATACGAGAAAATGCTACTGTCGAATTACATAGTTAAGTCAAAGTACAAAGTAGTTTTGTAGATTTAATTTTAATCTATAACCACTTTTGGTTTTGTCTCGAATAATCGTGCCAATTTGTGTCACTACGTACTTTAAATACAAGGTGATACACATAGTTATAGTACTGCGATTACGTACCACACAAGTTCTTCAATCAGGGAATAGTAGAACTAATACATTAAACAATAAACTGCATCAAACAGGTGCTAAATTTTGAATTACGAGTTTTCGGAACTTAAATAATAATATAATGAGATACGTGGTTATAACATTATTGCGCTGCACGCCTTTGCGCGTACGTATTGAAATACGAGGTCTTTTAACTTATCAGGAATCGAATGTTATACTGCAAGAAACTTCTAAGTCAAAATCGTCAAAAATTGAGATACGAGGTTTTGACTCCGCATCGACGATACTCATTTCCTTTAATTAAGTTACTTAAATCAAACCAGCTCTCAATTTCTTTAATTTATATCGAGGATTGTTGAAAGTTTAAAAATGGACAATAAAAATATGATTCCCTAATATTCAATTATCATTGTCAAACGACTTTAGAAATTGCAGCTATTGTTAGACATTATACCTGTGGGCAGTAAGTAGTTGTATGAATCATGAATGTATGATGCGAATACAATATCCCCGTATACCCAAGGATGTCCAAACTTTTACTATCGCTTCAGGGCCTGGGCTTCTTTTTTGACGGCGAGTGTACAATGTACATACATATTTTATCACTTCTTAGTAATGAAATTTAGTTTTCAAATTATTGAGTCGAAAAAATCAAAGTAATGTAAAATGTACCATTAGAAAATGCTTATAGATGCTTGGTAACCACAAATTGCGATAAGTCAGTGGTACTATCTAGGAACATTTCCCTGTCATGTTCTTATGAATTTCTTTGGGTGATAACACTTTACAATGGTACTTAAATCATAACAGCCATTTGTACATCTTTTCTTATTTAGTGTCAAGCACTAAAAGTTAGTATTGAATCTAACCCATTATTATAGGAGCATGGTTTAACTTATCGCCAGTACAAAGGCTGTAGGCAAATTGCATTGTATTGTAACAAAAAAAGTTCTAAATTTTCGAGATAACGTTTTTATCAATAATTTTTGGGTGGTTCCAGATTTCTCGTCACCTACTCAAAACGTATTTCATATTTACATATAATGTTCTAAAGAACAAAACTATAGAAACTCTAAAAATAATGTTTTATACAGAAGCCAATCCAACAATGATTACCTCACAGATAAGAGCATACAATATGTTGTTAAACAGAAATGCCTGAATTATTCTTTATAATGTTATTTGTTTTTCTTTACCTGACCTTTTTTTTATTAAACGTTTCATACACAAGCAAATAGGAGTGCATTTCTAATAATCAATAAAACCACTTTCCTTTCACAGAAACTAGCATAAATATTTTTTCCCATTCAAATTCTTTTGTTTGTTTCTAGTGTAAAACAAGAATGTTATCAATCGCATAGAGTTAGTCTAATATTGAACAGTGTAGTTCTGGTAGATTGTGGTTTGATTTTTACAATAATAGATGCTTTCTCAGACATATGCTGCTAGGTTTGTCACCTTGTGAAGTCAACATATATATTGTCTCCTTAACATTGTAACTCTTATTTTCTTCCTAGTCTATTCCTGCATTTGTGTATCACTTGTTGTCCAGAATTAAGTTTGAAATTATTTTTGAGTAATTCTAATCTACAGTAGCTGTCACTGTAATTCGAAGAGGTATTAGCTGAAATTACCTCAAATCGCTTACCGCGCATCGAAATTCCATGCAAGTTGTACCTCATGTCTCAAAGCCAAAGGGGGACAGGGATAATGTGACCATATGTAAATGAAATCAATGCAGGACACAGGACACCTCAAAGCAGTGTTATTACCATGGATTATAAACATTATGACATATTGCAATTATGAGGGGCATTTTGCGGGACATTCTCTCTGCGGGTTTCTAAATTTCAAAACGGGGCAATCCCGCCTAATGCGGGACGAATGGTCACATTAGACAGCGACATTGCAACTTTCGCAACCTTATACTAATTTGCATATGCATATGAGAGACATAGAATATACTAGAGCGTTGATTGAAATATTAATATTTCAATCAACGACTACAGTGATGTAAAAATTGCACCAAAAAGGCTTTTTTTTTATTGAGATTTGTTGGGCTGACATTAAGTGATAATTGATTAACTTTTGAAATGAAGTGGTAATTTGACAGTTCTTATAACTTACTTTCTGTTAATTCTTTGGGTCTTGAAGAACGAATGAGCGTCAAGATCATCACTCAAAACGTGGCAGTTAGACAGATTTTTCTCTACTCAGGCAATTGGTGACCAATGCTTTGGCAAAGAAGGTTACCAGGTAACCCTTAGATCAGTTTAATGCGAATATGAAGTTTTGGTTAACATATCGTGCTTCCTTTGGCTGCGGAACAAGAGCACAAATATACATTATTCCAGCAAGGCAATGCATGTCCTCATGTAGCAAAGTTTTTCTTGAACTTCTTTGAAGATTCATCTTTTGTCCTGGCCTCTAATATCGCCATATCTTTCTCACATTGGACATGTATGGAACCAAATTGGTATAAGGTTGCAAAAGTTGCAATGTCCCCCTTTGACTTTGAGACATGAGGTGCAACTTGCGTGGAAGCGTCGATTGGGAAGGCAATACCCCAAGACCACATAAACCAACTTATTCAATTAAATCACTATCAGAATGTAAAGGTGTCACTGCTACTGTCTCTTAAATTAATGATTAGCTTTTGTGCAGACTATTGCCTCAGTATATATACAGGGTGTCCCACTGCTCCGTATTCGGTTGATAACTCACCTGACAGGAAATGTCACTTTTTTTTAAATGGCGCAATATTTTTTTACCTTCATATATATCAATCAACCATATTTATATCAGGCCTGCAATTTTTTTTGATATTGGATGCGTTTTCAATGTATTGCAACAGGGTAAACCTATTGAGTTTGGCTATCTAGTCTTTTACTAACTACAGATTCTTTAGTTTTTCCTACCACAAAAAGTAACCCATGACATGTCCTCATTTTTGGATTACTTTTGGCAGTTTAAATTGCATATCAATACTGTTAAATGTAAAAGATTTGTAGACTTGTTGTTAATACAGTAACTATGCTTGCAATCTTTTTTAATATCAAATAAAGTCACAATTGGTAGCTCTTTACAAATTAATCTGATTAGTAAACAGGGGTGGGGATGTTAGTTAATAAAATAAAAGAGAGTGTAAGTCGTTATAACAGTTAGTGACTGAAAATTTGCAAATTTTTGTTTCAATGTTTTAATATCAAGAAGATTTAAAGATACATACAAGTTTTTTATATATTTTTATTGTAAGCACCATAACAAAAAAAAAACGGTTTTAATGAACAATTTGTTATTAATTGAAAAATAAAAATAAGTACAAATTATTGCAAAATTTCTAAATATTAAAGCCTACAACTTTGGGCCCAATATGTACGGTAAAGTAGGTAATGTAATAGCAATTATAAATAGATAGGTATATCAAAATTTGCATATAAAAGTATAAAATAATACAAATGGATATATAAAAGTTGAGTTTTGTGCGTTGTTTAAGCACTTTTTTCTTGATCGATCACCTCTTTGGTAGGTAGAGGATTCTTTTCACAGGTTTCCGCATGCCTCAGTTTACTAGTATCAAAATTTTCAATTCCAGAGAACAGTTCTTGTTTACCTTTCTCTTGTTGTATAACTGAAAAGTTTAAGTAACATTAGTACGTTGAACACATCAATTAAACTCATGTTATGTATGCTACAGAAACCACCCATTAGGTACACTAAATCGTTATAGGTAAAATACAAGCATCAAATTGGGGATTTTAATACCTTAAAAGTAAATAAGCGTATTGTCACTCTAATTTTACCTACCTTCAGGATTTGGTAAAACATTTTTTTCTGTTGTTGTTGCATGTTTCATAGAAGACTTATCGAAATGCTCTACTCCATCTAAGAGGTTTTGGTGAACTTTTTCTTGTTCGACGACTGGTTATGTCAAAAGCAAAACACATGCAAAAATTATGTTACATAAAAATATAAAAAGCGCAGATAAAATGAAAATAAACGTAATGCAAAAAAAATACAACAAACCTTCTTTATCAGGCAAAACATTTTTCTCGTGCGTTTCTGTGTGTTTAAGTTTAGTTTGATCAAAATGTTCAATGCCGTTTATAAATTCCTTTTCAGTTTTTTCTGCTGCTACATCTACACAAATGGAAGCATTACTAACTAATGATTTTTACAATAATTTATATCGCTTCTTAACATGCTACTGTTAGTAATATTTAAAAAAAGAGAGATCAAAAAAATGTGATCAGATAAACAGAGTGAATTGCAACATATTGCTAGTTATGTCCTTATATGGTAACAGAATGAACAACTGCCCGATGTCTTAAAAGGATTTCCAGTGTCGATCACGTGCAAAGACCTACTTTTTTTAAATAATAACCGTCTACTGTTTAATTACCTACACCTCAATTCTATGAAATTAAAAGTGGGCGCTTAAGACATATCACTGAAATGCAAAAATTCATGCAATAAACATATAAAGCGCTTTTGCTATAAACAATAAACGTTTAAAGCTTACCTTCAGCTGACGGTAAGACAATTTTCTCGTGAGTCTCTGCATTTTTTAAACTACTAGCTTTGAAGGATTCTAATTCTCCTTTTAAATCCCCAGTAACTCGTGGAAGATCTTTAAGTGCTGGTGGTGGCATTGGGCAGGAAGACATCTGCAAAAAAAGGTAACATTATAGTTGGTAACAAGAATTACATCAGCATCAATCATAATAAGATATAATGAATTATAAATCATTTTTGCAACATTTGGCATAATGAACATTTCTGCCGAGTATTTAATAAATTAGACAATTTGGTAAATCAGAAAGTTCTTTGAAATTTAAATTAGTTGATCTCATTGATGTTTGGACCATGTAACAATAATAATTAACTAATGCCATCATACTACTTGTATTAAGGAGTTATAATATGGTTATTGCACTTAAACATTCATC
Source organism: Pyrocoelia pectoralis (assembly GCA_036250285.1). NCBI lineage: Eukaryota > Metazoa > Arthropoda > Insecta > Coleoptera > Lampyridae > Pyrocoelia > Pyrocoelia pectoralis. The sequence continues at coordinate 38,314,960 of CM070075.1, read as the reverse complement.
ATACAAGTAAATATGTAAGAACTGAAACCCTGTGACCGTTAAACACACCACTGCGAACAATAATAAAATGCAATAGTAATTTATTATATCAGACGCGTTTCAAACACCAAAGCTGCCTTCATTAGTGGATCATAATGTGGTTTAAAGCGTTATTTTTTAAAAAACTCAAGATAAAAAGATAAAACTATTTTGTGATGATTTTACCAAAGAGAAACGTAGCAAAATAGCCCATATAACATCTATCATCATTTAAGCACAATTTCTTAGCGACAAACCAATCAACAGCACTAAGGTGCATCTCCTTGACACACTTTCTAATGCCTTACAACAGACAGCAAGGTGTTTGTTTTGTAGCACCTTAATTCTACAGCCGCAAGTGCTTCAGTTCTTCCTGTAAGATGAATGTTATCTCGGCTTAGAAAATTTATAAAATTGTGGAAAGGAATCATTAGTTCAAACATATTAGAAAGACCATTAACAGTTGATAGCTTGTTTTCTATTCTTCAAATAAGAATCAATTAAACCTAAACTTGTAATTTTTTTAATTTGTCAGGTAATCTATTTTATGTGAGGCATAGTCAGAGGCCATGATATATCACGTACAAAGTCACATTGTTGTACTTCTGTGCTGTCTAAAACCAAACTGTTTGTTGATAAGTAATATGTTATCGTCAAAATCTGTATTGCAGTAGGTTTTTCAAGCATTTTATACAATAATAAGTGTAATATGCTTTGAGAAAGGATACTAAGGGAGACGACATCACGTGGTCAAAGTGGGTAGAGGTACGCCATATTGATAGTACACTTATGTCAAACAAACTGTCAATCAGATTGTGTTAGTAAAAAGTGTAATATTTATTAAGTGCGTGTGTATTACAGTTATATACTAATGTAAATATTAAAAGCATTATGGTGTCTTGTGCTCTACGTAGCTGCAACAGCAGAGATGGCGTGGATAAGAAGAATTCGATTGGCATAACATTTCATAGGTTAGTGTACAAAATAAAAACAATGTGTAGGGCCGTAATTAGAAAAACCGGAAAGGAGATTGCGATGTTCAAAGACGATTAACATTAATGGGGATCTCGTGAAAAGTGAACAGGGCCCGTTATTTTCGAGGGACAAAATACAGTAAGTGTGATGCTTTGTCATTAATTTCAAATAAAGCCACCTTTTAAGCGGAGGGTTAGAATGATTTTTGTTTTTTATAATTTTCCGTAGTTCGCACCTGGTGAGGCAGCCATATTGGTAGTACACTTAGCCCCGCCCAATGCTCCCGTTTTCAGCATACAGCAAAGATGCTTCATAGCGTCTCCTTTAGTATCCTTTCTCAAAGGTAATATGGCTTATCAGTCTGTAATGCAAACGACTCATACGGGCATCCTTTTTAAACAAAAGGCAACATTTAAGGTATGAGCGTTCAGTGATACTTTTCACTCAACGGTATGAGAGAAAACAAATACATTGCCTAATACATACAAAAATTTTTCAGTTTTGATAGTTCAGCAATATGAAAAAATTCCTTCTTAGGACATATGAACATAAGCCTATCACAGCCTTAATAAGTGATAAGACAATGTCAAGAACTTGAGCTATGTTTAGAGACCGAAACTGAAAGCGAATATTCCTTCAGCACGGGGAATCCCAATAGCATTAATTTCAACTTGTGTATGCGTCGCATTGTCTGGTATTTAATCTGATCGCCCAAAGTCAATTTCCCAAGCGTCAAATACAGTTTACACCATGTTTATCTACAACTATTCACCATTTACAACGAGCAGTTATTTCGTTCACAATCTGAATCAGCCGATGCTGATAATTTGTAAGTACATACCTGTATGTTCCAATCTTTTATACGAATAAAACACAGGTTACTATTATTTGAATTGTTTGGTGTCTTATCTGTGTGCACATTCAAATGTTTTGACCGTTTGGCGTTCTTGAAGGTTTCTAATTTTATCTATTAGTAAGGAGTTATGTCGCTTTAAAATATTACCTACTAATTCAGTGACTAATAATTTTAATTTTTTTACTACCTGCAATATTTACAAGTATTATCTTTATTAATCTTTGAAGTACGCACCATCTGATGTGTATTCTGTTGACAAAATTATGGTACAATCTATTGCGAAAATGACAAAACTATACTTTAACAAAGTTGCATAGTGACATAATTTCGAGTAAAGGTTCCAAGTACAATTCTTAAAAAGCAGAAACGACTTCATGAGATGCTCAATGTTTTTTGACGATAGTTTTAGATTTAGTGACAGAGAACTTCTAGTCCTCTAATTGTTGGAAGCGCCTTTATGCCAGTGCTTTACAATCAAACAACTCTCTTTAGTCCTTCAATCCAAAAAATAGTACTGTATGTATTTAGTAATTTACCACACAAGTACTTCTACATATTCAGTTCCAATATCAGTTAGCTTTTGGAGGTATTACAGAAAAAAATTGGTAAACCATCGAATGGAAATTTTTGAATGAGTGGGAAATCTGTGAGAAATTAAAGCGGTATGATGTGAAGTTAGTAGTTTGGAAAAGTATCGTAAAATTGGGCGAGAAGTTCTTAAGTTTAGATAATCTAATTTGAGGCCACTGTGTAACACCGTTTCAGCTCTTATAGCGAAATGGGGAAGAGCAAGATTGGAACTTTACTTCCCAATCTCGTTGTGGTTCTATCGCGAATTTTTAACAATTTCTATTATCCTCGCTAGTGCAGAACTCTTCAGCACCGAAGAGCGCTTTGCTATAAACGATGTGTCTCATAGTTTAGGTTGAGGCGGAACAACTTGGACAAAATAATTGTTGATTTTGCTATTACTAAGAGAGGTAACCGATTATACCATAGTCTCTTTTAGTTTTTAATATTTGAAAGATACAATTTTTAAGTTCCTAAGAATTCATTCTAACCTACATAATTATACAGGGTTTTTCAACGAAAAGGAGCCACCCTTTATAACTTCTAACAGAATCAAAATTTGAAAAATCGGCGATACCCGTCTATAATAATATCGAGGGGGACACTTTTTGACATAAGTTTGAGATTTCATACCTTAACCCCCTGGGTCCCACAAACATACCCTTAATTTTTTTAAATGGCAACATGGGTCATGTGATACGTCATTTGAAAGGTCTTTTGATATCTTGCATTACTGCGTTTAAAATTTTAAAATCGTTCAATTCGTTTGTGAGATATTTTAATTTAAAGTTTTAGAGAACTGATATAATTTTCTTCAAAATGGTTGTTTTTTATTTTTTTTTTGCTTTTATAGTCAAGATAAATTGATACGAAATTCATTGTATTAAACTTTTTTTTATTTACATGGAAATAAAACTTAAAATAAATTAAAAAGTCAGTAATACTTTTATATTGCATTATTATAACGACAAATTATATCAGTTCTCTAAAACTTTAAATTAAAATATCTCACAAACGAATTGAACGATTTTAAAATTTTAAACGCAGTAATGCAAGATATCAAAAGACCTTTCAAATGACGTATCACATGACCCATGTTGCCATTTAAAAAAATTAAGGGTATGTTTGTGGGACCCAGGGGGTTAAGGTATGAAATCTCAAACTTATGTCAAAAAGTGTCCCCCTCGATATTATTATAGACGGGTATCGCCGATTTTTCAAATTTTGATTCTGTTAGAAGTTATAAAGGGTGGCTCCTTTTCGTTGAAAAACCCTGTATAATGGTACTTTATAGGAATTTTTAACGTAATTTTAACATTTTAAAAATTCAATTAAGTTTTCCTTAAATCTACTTCGCGGAACTTCCTTTGTAATTGTTATAATTAAAAACAATAAATTAGTTACTTAAATTACTTATTATTACAATTATTTTGAAAATTTACGGAAAATTGTATAAAATATGATTTGACTACTTTATTCCTTTTCGATTCTATTATGTTGTCTATTATAATGGTGTAAAAAGAAAAAGAAATTCTGATTTATATTAACCAATGTGAAATGGCAGAATGTGGTGAATTTACAATTTCTACTTAAATGGAATTCATTGTACAGTCAATCTGTCGATGGAGTGATGAAAAAACTGCCCCAAGGGTAAAAGTTATTTTAATCGTTGAAGAATGACGTACTTAAGCTGCCTTCGCGATGGGCATGTGCTACCTTGGCGCGTCTTTTTGAAAACTCAAAAAAAGTGCCAAAAAAATTTTGAAATGCATTTTTCTCGAAATGTATGCATTTCACAGAAAAATCGATTGATGACAAAATGTAGAGGACGTTGAGATCTACAATTAATGTCATTGGGGCAATGCTGTACAGCAAGAAATGCACACGGTAGGTGGCGCTGAAGTTCCAAAAAAAGTGTTTTTCCACTTTTTCGCCATGTAAATATTATTTTAATGCAAAAATTTAAATGGAAAAGTTGTTCCTTTTAATTTTATGAACAACTTTTATTTAAACAATTTTTTTATACAACTTACCGTTTAAAAGCTGCAGCTCGCAAAAGTATGAAAATTCCAATAATACGGTTGCACGCAATATGAGTACACATCTGAGGACAGGTGGCCGAATAGGCCCTTTTCTTAGAACTATGTCAACGCTACCGGAGAAAGTCCCAATAGGCCCGAAAAAATTACCATTAGCAGCACAGTGCTGTATACGAAGCGCTATATTGCACTATAACTTTTAAACGGTAAGTTGTATAAAAAAATTGTTTAAATAAAAGTTGTTCATAAAATTAAAAGGAACAACTTTTCCATTTAAATTTTTGCATTAAAATAATATTTACATGGCGAAAAAGTGGAAAAACACTTTTTTTGGAACTTCAGCGCCACCTACCGTGTGCATTTCTTGCTGTACAGCATTGCCCCAATGACATTAATTGTAGATCTCAACGTCCTCTACATTTTGTCATCAATCGATTTTTCTGTGAAATGCATACATTTCGAGAAAAATGCATTTCAAAATTTTTTTGGCACTTTTTTTGAGTTTTCACAAAGACGCGCGAAGGTAGCACATGCCCATCGCGAAGGCAGCTTAAGTACGTCATTCTTTAACGATTAAAACAACTTTTACCCTTGGGGCAGTTTTTTCATTCAAACTCTGTTTTTTACGACAGATTGACTGTACTATTAAATTTGATGTGAACTAGTGATTGAATACTGCAATAAAAATACCAGGTCCCCTTGTGCTTCACCTGTCGTCACTGGTATTTCTTGTTTATTCCCATTTAGCGAACAATGCCATCGTACTTACAAAAAATAGTAAACCTATCATAATTTAATGTGAACATGCACACAGTTGTAATGTAACAATTGCAATGTTATCATTTTACTTGCTTCAGGAAACAAACAAATACTTATGAGTTCTGTTTTATCGTTCTTGCGAATTAAGCACTTGTGAATCTTGTGAAGCAGCAAATATTAAGTACATTCGATATTAGATGATTTCTTAAATTTATTGGAATTATTCTTCAGAGTTCTCGACAATCAAACATTACTTTCGCCAAATCGGATATTACAAATAAATAATTTAATCACCACACGTTTTCCGGTTAAGATACAAATTGGTCGCCACGTAATTTTTAACTTGAACGAAATCTTGTTACTAACTTTCTAAAAAGTATGCCGAGCAATGAATGCAATAAGAAATTGCGAGAAAAGTTTGTAACGAGTAGGTAGATTGCACTTTATCAATTGTTATAGGTATAGCAATAAAAAGGTGTCCATTCAATTTTTTTTACACACCGGTTTACTAGCGAGCCAAGAAAAAATGCGAACTCAAATCGGGAAAAATTTGATAAAAAACCTTTTTCTAAAACTGCCTTGGAAAATAGTACTTTCTTTAATGAAATGAATCAAGAGTGAGGAAGGTAAAACTTTCGTTGTGAAAATTTTGGGTACATCCTTTTGTTGTTAATCGTTTTATAAGTGGAGCATTTTTAACCTTGTACGATGATTTGCGAAAGTATCCAAACAAATTTTTTAACTATGTGCGGATGTGAAGATCTGCTCTGAATTTCTATGATAAACCTTTCAGTATCAAAACTCATGATATGAAAACACAATTGCAACAACAATTTTGAAGAGTTCTTTTCACTGGCACTGGTTTCCAACAACTGGTGGCCGAGTGAGTGACGCGCCGTATAATTATGTACATTTTACTGGTGCCGCAACCAGAGCGGTGGAGACACCAGTAGAATGTACGAACGCTACACGGCTGGTGGCGCAACCAAACTGGTGGAGGAACTAAACCAACACCAGGTGAGATATGCTCCATATGCGTACGTGTGTTCTGAGTGGTGTCGCCACTGGTTGCGCCACCGTGGTGTCCTAGTGGGATATAGCTCTATACCCCACTAGGACACCACGGTGGTGCAACCAGTGGCGACACCATGGTTACCGCAGCAACCAAACCGAGCAACCAATCAGGCAACCAAGAGAGACGCCAGCAGTGCTGTTCATCAATACTCATGATATGAAAACACAATTGCAACAACAATTTTGAAGAACACACAAGTTCTTTTTACTGGCACTGGTTGCCAACAACTGGTGGCCGAGTGAGTGACGCGCCGTATAATTATGTACATTTTTCTGGTGGCGCAACCAGAGCGGTGGAGGCACCAGTAGAATGTACGAACGCTACATGGGTGGTGGCGCAACCAAACTAGTGGAGGAACTAAACCGACACCAGGTGAGATATGCTCCATATGCGTACGTGTGTTCTGAGTGGTGTTGCCACTGGTTGCGCCACCGTGGTGTCCTAGTGGGATATACCTCTTACTCACGAGTTTTTTATTAGATTTTGTTCGATACCTCTTTAGAAAGTGACTCTGTAACTACAATTGGAATTATTTTATTTAAAAAAATCACACAGTCGTGAGGTTCCGTTGCTTAGAAACAAATAAAATACAATATAACTGCGACATGACAAATTGGATAACGTCAATAAATGAATAAAGTAAAGTGCGTGTATTCTTATTAAAAAAGGACAACAGAAAGTAACAGAGAACATTAATGATCATTTGCGAGTATCACTGAAATATAAGCAACCTGGAACGCTTACGCTTCCGACAAAAAGGGAATTACTGTCGGGTACAGTGACTCTATTACAAACAGTGGCGACAAGCGATGTATCGATTTTTATTGGCCGTGGTATATTTTGCATCTTAATGGCGGTCTGACTGTGTTTACCTTTGATCAGCGTGTGATTTTTATTTGGATTTAGAACGTTGCTAGGATACCACCGTAGAGTTCATAGAAACCCGCCCAAAATTTTGCCTCCTAATGGCGGATGGGTGGAGCGAATCGCTGCTTGTCGTCACTGTTTTGTAATAGAATCACTGTACTGTCGGGTTATTCGGTCTCTGTCTTGCTCATTTGTCGGGTTATTCGGTCTATGTCTTACTCATTATGTTATTGTATCGTATAGGTAATATCAGTGCAACAAGGACAAACTAACCCGTTGTTATGGCTACAGTGACTTTATTACAAACAGTGACGACAAGCGGCGATTATCCGCCATTAAGAGGCAAAATTGTGGGCGGGTTTATATGAACTCAACGGTGGTATCCTAGCAACGTTCTAAATCAAAATAAAAATCACACGCTGATCAAAGGTAAACACAGTCAGGCCGCCATTAAGATGCAAAATATACCACAGCCAATCAAAATCGAGACCACGCTTGTCGTCACTGTTTGTAATACAGTCACTGTAGTTATGGCTATCGCTCGCTCGGTTTATTTCCTACAGGTTAAATGCACCGTACGCTTTCCAGGTTGGTTATATTTCAGTGGCGAGTATAAAGGTCTTGGATTATCTCGTGAATGACACGTGACCACGTCGTAGTTAACCAAAACCCGCCCAACTTTTATGTAGCAACTTTTCTAAAAATATCGTCCGCCATTATGAAACAATAAGGACGTGTAATTATGACTGAGCAATAAGTAAATAAAATAAATTACACATGATAAATATTAAGTTTGTTGATATATGAGAACGAGAACAAATTGTTCACATTTTGGCGCCTTTTCCAAAGTCGATGTTTTTATACTTCACTTACTACCAGACTTCATAGTTATGGCTCCTCCTAAACGCAGATACGCGGTCACGTGTCCTTCACGAGATAATCCAAGACCTTATAGTGAAATTTAATGATTGTAATAATATGTATAGTTTGTCCCACGAGAGCTCGAGTGTGACTCATTAGTTATTGGTGTGTAAATTAACGCAAATAGTTAGGTTGTCTTTGTCATACTTACAAAAAGTACCTAATGGAAAAGAGAGAGAATATAAAAAATATATCTTCTAACATTGTCATTGTAAATTACGTAAACGTACGTTGAGTTTGTATCGTAGTGTCAGCTGTTAGCTGTCAAACTGATTGTTATTGTTAACCTATATTTGCTTTATGATGTCGCTTACCAATAAATCGTTAAAAATTCAATCGCAGATTATGCTATGAACGTACTCAAGTATTCTGAGAACGAACGCGATCGCGGTGGATCAAATTTACCGTTAACATGAATATTTTAGGTAAATAAGAGGATACTAAATTTATATTTTGGTACATTTGGGGTTAGAAGATTAAAATGCCCTATAGAAGATAGCTAAGACAAACGTTTTAATTTATATCGTTCGGATAGTTTTTAGGTATGAGTCACACTCGAGCTCTCGTGGGACAAACTATATATACATTTTCTGTTGATAATTAATGTCATTTTGACAAAAGTAAATTAACGCTTCATTCAGTTAATTCTCCAACCGAAGATCATTGATTCTCAACTCTTGTCAGCCAAGATTTTTATTTTGTATTTGCATTGATTGCTAAAAGGTAATTAAACTCGATCAAATTCTTGGAAAAAGAACCCTCGCGCTCTGCGCTCGGGTTTTTTCGTCAATTTGATCTCGTTTAATTGCCAAGCAACCAGTGCTCATACAAAATAAAAATCTTGCCGACAAGAGTTGAGCACTTATGATCTTACTATTGAAAAGAATGTATGCTACTTTTCTTGCCGCTACCTCATTGTTTTAGAATTATTTTAGGAACCTATTTAAAAAAATCAAATGTCATTTTGGCAAAAGTAAAAAAATTTGACGTATTTAACGCTTCATTCAGTTAATTCTCCAACCGAAGATCATTCGTTCTCAACTCTTGTCAGGCAAGATTTTTATTTTGTATGAGCATTGATTGCTAAAAGGTAATTAAACTCGATCAAATTCTTGGGAAAAGAACCCTCGCGCTTCGCGCTCGGGTCTTTTCGTCAATTTGATCTCGTTTAATTGCCAAGCAACCAGTGCTCATACAAAATAAAAATCTTGCCGACAAGAGTTGAGCACTTATGATCTTACTGTTGATAACATTGAATTTTAAATATGCGTGAGCGAAAGTGAAACCTTCGCCCACTAGTAACTATAGTTACGGTTCACTTTCTAAGGAGGTATCGAACAAAGTTATATTTTCCTCTATAGAGATGAAATTAAACAGTATTGCCAACACCATTTATCTATTGCAGGAAAACAAATGAATTCAGTAAAATGTCAATATTTACAACTTAAAGCTATAAATGCAAATTTCATGGATATTCTTTTAATTATATGCAGTTTTGGAAAAATGTGTAAAATACGAGAAAAAAATGTTTTTTTCAATTCTAGCTCAACTTTGACCTCGAGTTGAAAAAAGCATAACTTTCTTGTCTAGTTGTACAAGTAACTATTATCGCTCATTTTGCATAAAATATCCGATTATTGTAATGATTTTTATGGTTCCGCGGGAGTTCTATGGAAAAAAGGCAAAGAGAATAGTTATCTACGGTGCGGTGTCAAAATATTTATGCACTTTTTAATGTCAGATAGGTACGGAAAAGTGAGAGTAGTGAAAGTGCATTGTATCAAAAGAGATTAACAGTAACGAAAAATGAGTGAGGTTAATATAGTATTTTCGCTGTAGCTTTGCGGTTAAGTGATTAGGGATTCCCACTTCAATATTTGTGAAATAGCTAAATCTAATTACAAAAATTGTTTGATGAAATAAAACGATTAATTTTCAAAATTCAGATGTGGCAAATCATAAATTAACATCACTTTTATTAGAAATACGTAGACATCTGTGCCTTGAAATAGAATAATTTGCATACCTTCATTATGCATCTGGTGATATTGTCTGCTGTATTTAAGAAACAAAGAACATGCATTCACAAGTTATTTATAGAAAAAAAGATGATTAACCCCGAGTTCCAAGAATATACTAAGCATATAAAAGAGACTACTATTTTTAAGTTCGATCTACTGCACCCCAACCCAACTTAGGCCGATAGGTTTATAATAGTGGCGTCATGGCGTGGCTGCAAAATTTATGGGGAGACGAGGACGGTTTTGTTACATCTATTAGAATGAATTTAAATGTAGCGCATCTGTTATAGAAAAAGACTGTCTTTTTTCAATTTACATAGTTGTATGTAGCCGTAAATTATTATATTAGTGTAAAATACCAAATAGGTACTGGTTTAGAATGCACTTACTAATGTTCCGTATTTACGACTACATACCAAAGAATTCTTTACCTACGACTTAAATCCAGGAATCTACTCCTTTAGTACAGTAGAAATAGGTAAAAAAACACATTGAGGTGGAACTAATTGGAACAGAAATGATTCTTGTTGTAAATGGTAGGTAATAGGCTCCTAATCAACATACTAAAAATATACATCCGTACTGTTGCGCAAAATTTGTTTTTTTGGCCGCCATCTTGAAAAAACATGAAACATTTTAGAAAATCACAAAAAATCATGTGTGGTATCAAATTAAAGGAAATTTCACGCTGAAAAAGAATATTATATTGGTTTTTAAAAGTAAAATTTTTTATAAAGATGAAGGTTTTTATACCGAAACCGAGTTTTTTTAAAAAAAATCTAAATCGAATCGAAACCGTTTTATTTATTAATTTTTTTTTAAACTACCCGTATCGATAGTTTCTGAGAGGCATCGATAACGTAGCGTTGGGTTCAGTATACTGTCGTATACAACAATACAAGTGTGTGTAGTAAACACCTCCAGACTATCGATGTCAATCGATGTCAAACATGGATCGATAGTTCCAAACCTTAACTTTAAAAATATTGTGTTGACTGATGCAGCTGTACTGTTAGCCAATTCAAAATCGTATTTTTATATATTATTCGAGTTCAAGTTCAAGAAAAGGATGTCTAGCATGAGTAAGTGTAAGTCTTATAATAATTTATAATTTGTAAATTAAGAAATAGTTTAGTTCAGCTGTTTATGTAGGTGTATTGTCGCGATAATTGGGTCCCGCGTTTGTCGCGATGGTTAAAGGTATAGATGTACCTAAAAAATTTTTAAAAATTCACTTTTTTTCTTTTTTCATAATATTTTCCTTTAAACATCCAAGATTCATCTTTTATAATCAGTTAAAAAAAAAGTTTTTATGGAGGTTTTATAATTGTTTTCTTTTACCAAATTCCATACAAATAGCAAGCAACTTAGAACTTTTATTTGAAGGCATTTTTCTCAAAATCAAAATTTTTCAAACAAATGTCCTTTATCTCAGGAACTACATAAGATAATGTTATAATATTTGGCCTAGTGCCAGTGGTGAAGCAGGTTATTATATTTAAGACCATTTTTATGAGTAAATCTTCTGCCTTCAGGAGTATCATAAAATCCAAAATCTTATGCGAATGGGGTTCGCATTTTGGAAGAAGTTACTTACGATTTTTAAGCCCCTTAGATTAATAAAAAGTAGTTTTTCAACACTGTAAATGCTTTCAGTTTTTTGGCCACCATTTTGCTATTTCGTTTTATTATTTTAAACCAATATCATATCCTTTTTCAGTGTGAAATTTCCTTTAATTTGATACCACACATGATTTTTTGCGATTTTCTAAAATGTTTCATGTTTTTCAAGATGGCGGCCAAAAAAACAAATTTTGCGCAACAGTACGGATGTATATTTTTAGTATGTTGATTAGGACCCTGTTACCTACCATTTACAACAAGAATCATTTCTGTTCCAATTATTTCCACCTCTTACACTATTTCTACTATACTACTTACCGAGGCTAATTTCAAGGTTTCAAATACGAACATTTAAACCGTTCAAACTTTTGTAAATACAATTTTTTTCTGTAAACTACCGTAAACAAACAACTCGAATACTCGACTCAAAACTACAACGATGGCTACGGTTAATTTATTGTGAATAAACTAAGAACAGTGTCGATAGCAGGTCTGGGTAAAGTTTGAACGAAAATATCGATAAAAGCAGATATAGGTACTAAAAAAATTATTGGAAAACTCTAAATACCGTTTTGAAACTCCTAATAAAATAAGTGATAGCGTTGAGTGAAGGTTCTTTATTGATAGTCACACAGATAACTTATTCTTCGTTAAATGAACATGGAAACTTTAAAAATGTTCTATGAAATGACATAAGTACTGCGAATCGTCTTAAACGTGCACTTAGTTTAGTTTACAACTCTTGTTAGATGTTTCCGTAGAATTTTTCTATACGACCAAAACATCATGTCTGCTGGAAGAAAAGCGTGGCCTCAAACGGGGTGGTGTACATATCAGAAACTTTCAGCGAATACTGCTGATTTGACTCAAGAAATTCTAATCTAAAGCGATTAAGTAGCATTTATTTGGTACACTGAACAAGTACTTTTACATTCAATGAACATGTGATTTGTATGGAGCAAACTTCTACATAGGAATCCTAAAACTACCAAGATGGAATACATTTTGAAAAATAATAGTACGTATATTTTATTTACTTGTAAATTTGCAAGTATGACTGCACTGAAACGTCCAGATCAAATACTGCTTCGTATTTTAGATACGTAAGATATACATCTATTTTGAAACATTCTCATACTTACTGGGCACATAACGTTTACTATTAAATTAAGAATTCCAAATGAAGGGTGGATAATATATCCATACGCACCGTAAAGTTATCTGAAAACCAAAGTGGATGGCCACAAAGCCTGAATCCCTTGAAGATTTACGAAATAAAATTTGCTACCGAGCGTCAATTAATAACGCATGAAATGTTTGCTAATGTACGCAGACGTTTTGAAGATCAATTATGGAGGTCAACGACGGAGCTCATTTTCAGTATTTATAATGTTGTACTTTGTATTTTCTTGTTTGTGGAAAATTGGAAACGTCTTCTCCATGTTCAATCAATAAATTCTGGTCAGTTTTCAAAAAAATGCATGCCTTTACAAAATTAAAGAGCAATCTAAGGCTTTACAGAGAGGACAATGTTCTTACTGCAAATAAGCCTAAAAAATAAAAATTTCAAAATTTACGCGCTTATCCATTCGCTCATAAGGGCTTTCGAAAAACTTAATAGAGGTGTTCATAAAAATTATTTAAACCCATGCAGAAGTTCCACAACAATAAATCAAAAATAGCAATTCCTACCTAACTCCTTTTAGACGATCCCGACAGTTCTCTTGAAGTATGTATATGAATATAGAATAAATATCTATATCGACCAAGGTGCTACCACAAAAGGTACAATTCCAATGTCACTGAAGTTGCCGATATATTGCATTCGCTACTTGGTCGATTCAAACAGGTACCACATTTTTACCTTATTTCAAATTATTATATTCAATGATATGCATACTATGTAAAACTCTTTCTCACACGTACATATATGTACATAGAGTCATCGACCAACTTTCCACTTTTCTTGTATAAGGAGTTAATCAGTCATTTCCGAGAGAAACTTGTGCTGAACTTGTGTTGCAATATTCAGAAACTAATACTACCACAGATGCATGTACATGTGTGCTAATACTTAATCTTAAATCGTATCATGGGTTTAATAAAATTATTTTAAAAAGCACCCATAGCATAAAACCTACCAACGACCATTTTGCGATAATTTTTTTAATAATTCCGAGAATCTGTTAATCTGAAAAGTTGTAATTAAACTGATACTTTATCAAATTAGACCAAGACCACAAAATTCCTAAAAAACAAAAACGATCCCAATCTACGATTTAACAAATTTAAGGAAACAACGCCAACTGTTTAGACAGCACAGGGGCAGTGGCGCCGACTTCGTGGGGGCAGCGGGGCGCGGGCCCCCATGTAGGCAGATTGCGTGGGGGCATGGTCCCCATGCACTTCACTGGCACCTGAACTTGACTATGAACAAAATTGGGAAAGTGAGACACATTAATTTTATACGTAAAAATGTTAGGAATAGGTCTATATACTCTATATCTATCTGTTTCACGCCGTGAAAGTGAGAATTTAAAAATTTTCAGAAATATCAGGAGATCAGGACCGATCCCGATACACGATACCACCAGTCTGTGACGATACTAACCGGAAAAAATGTTTTGTTTAGTCTTTTCCTAGGATGTCGCTGTTAGTAGGTACATCAGTTATTTCGTTAAATCATCATTCACAACATAGAATATGGTACATAATATTTCGTATGTCGTACTCTATTACAAACGAAGAAATACATTTTATGCAGTTTAGATGTTTTTTCCAAAATTTTGTCATCTATGAATAAAAATGAAACTGCAATAATGGCTATTTATGTATCAAGTACGCAAAATGATGTTTTAGCGGATGAGTCGTGTTTGTCGGACGAGGCGTTAGCCGAGTCCGAAAACTTCGACGAATCCGCTAGAGCATTTTGCGTACGTGATGCATACAATATTTTTTTGCAGGAATTCTCAAAACTATCAAATTAATTTCATAAACATTTATTTTGACGCGTACAGAACAATTGTAAACGTCAAAAAATTTAGGTTTGACATAGTTGCTATGGCAACAACAGATAAATACGTTTTAGCGTACTAGTACTCTAAAGATGTATTTTGCGGACTATTTAGAGTTCGCAAAACATTCATTTTAGAGAATGAATGAAAAAAAGTAGTTTTTTTATCTTGATATTAAAAAATACCTACACCGTTGCTCCTTATGATTTTAAAAGATGAGCTTTTTCTGTAGTGCTGCTCCCCTTGCCCCCATGTAGATCTTAAAAACCCGGCGCCACTGCACAGGGGTGCAATCTCTTTTAAGCAAATCTTCCATGCCCAATAAATCCTTAAAAAGGTGCTCTATTTACATTTCACTGAAGCGTTACTAATGCGTGTACAAAATACAAATAGAAGAAAATGGTAATATAATTTACGGGAGTGAACAAATTGACACGCGCTATTGCGGTGTTCAGCCAAAAATTTGTCACGCACTATCGATTCCAAGAGCACCAATAAAGAACATTTCTTATATGTATTTTACATATATGCAACTCAAACCATTGACTTTCAAGTCAATGCTCAAACCTATGCATAAAATGTATTACTATTATTTTATAATTTTAAGGGAGAAAACAACAAACTATAGCCGGAACTCATCGCATAGAAAACCACCTCGAAAATGAATTTTATTTGTGAATTATCCAACATTTTGGATGAATAAATTTGGTGCTAATTTTGTTACGATATACATGTAGGTAATGAAATATACTTGTCTTATTCTTCTAAACGTTTTTGGGCTGAAAAGTACAATAAAGTATACGGCCAGATTTAGATGGCGCCTTGACCATTATATTCAAGATCTCAACGAAAATTATTTCCTAAATGTAACCTATACAGGGTGTCTCACGGTGACCGTCAAGAACTGTAAAAGCTAGAAATTTGAAATTTTGCACATGCTACATGCCGTGTTTAATCTATTAAATAAAAATATTTTCCAAATGGCAGCACTTCCTGAAATACCGGAAGCGAGCATCAACATCTTTATTTTAAATACAAAACAGTCAATTTTTTTTCACATTCTAATGTGTCATAAAATGCTTAGTACAATTATAAGTATGCTTAAAATAATCGGCGTATCAATTTTGATTGTTGAGAAAAAAAATTTTTTTCACTGAAAAATTTCAAAGTCTTGTTTAGGAAATAAAACTGAAAGTCGAAAGTGGTAAAAGTTAGGGAAATGGGATTTTAGGTTCTCAATGTCAAAAGATTGAGACACAATTGTCTGTAATGGATAATAAAAAATTGCCCGCGGTTACTATCTATTTGACGTTATTTCCAGATTTAAGAAAAACTTTAAAAAGTCTGGTTTTTCAAATAGAATGCCTATTTAATTATCAGTCCATTCGATGCAGAAATAAATTTCCTTTAAATTGATATACCATGTTCCTATACCTAAAATCAATGATTACAGAGTTATAATTACAGTTATAATTACATACTTTACAAAACATGGTTGGCTTTGAAAATTTTCAAAAAATTTTTATTCAATTGTTTCTTATGCTTTCTTATGTTTTTATTTTTATTTGACAGTTGTCAGTTAGCTATCAGTTTGAAAGTTTGTTATTAGTGTTATCTGTTTGCGCTTGATATTTGATTTTAATTGGGCAATATGGAATATACAAACGCTGATATTCTAAATTTGTTTTACATTCATGGCGAGGCTACTCGTATTACTCTTCGGACCTGCAGAACCTTTAACGAAAGATTGCCGCATTTGCCTGCAATGACAGAACAAAAATTAAGGATGATTGAACAGAATTTTCGAATTTTCTATATTTTGGAGAAGTAAATGCGCCAGGAAATTTGCCAACGCCAATTGTTCCCAATGAAGTTGCAGAAACCAATGTATTAGGATACTTTAATGTTTTCCCTGAAACTTCTGTTCGTTCGGCGGAAAGGAGCCTTGGATTCTCCAGAAGTTCGATAAATAGAATTTTAAATAATCATAAAAACATAAGCATAAGAAACAATTGAATAAAAATTTTTTGAAAATTTTCAAAGCCAACCATGTTTTGTAAAGTATGTAATTATAAATTTAAATAGAAAAATGTAAATAACTCTGTAATCATTGATTTTAGGTATAGGAACATCATATATCAATTTAAAGGAAATTTATTTCTGCATCGAATGGACTGATAATTAAATAGGCATTCTATTTGAAAAAGAGACTTTTTAAAGTTTGTCTTAAATCTGGAAATAACGTCAAATAGATACGTAACCGCGGGCAATTTTTTATTATCCATTACAGACTCAACAATCAAAATTGATACGCCGATTATTTTAAGCATAGTTATTAAACATTTTATGACACATCAGAATGTGAAAAAAAATTGACTGGTTTGTATTTAAAATAAAGATGTTATGCCCACTTCCGGTATTTCCGGAAGTACTGCCATTTGGAAAATATTTTTATTTAATACATTAAACACGGCATGTCGCATGTGCAAAATTTCAAATTTTTAGCTTTTACAGTTCTTCATATACTCTAACCGACGGTCGCCGTGAGACACCCTGTATACAACTTCGAACCATAACCATGATACATTGATTCGGTCCTATCGTTGAGATTAAATTGCCGATACCCACGTCGGGAAAAAAAGCGTTATAGCTTATTTAATATAAAAACGCAATTTGATATCTTCCTCACATTCAAGAAGTGAATTTCAGTCAAAAAGTGGTTTGTACTTACTATCGTCACAAACCTTTTACGTTGGATACCACCTCACCGAATTTATTACTATAAAATTGAATAAAGAAGTTGTAGTTCCCCCAACGTTACTACTAAAAAATTGAAAACGGACGGAGGGATATTTCAATTAAACCGAAAGGTCCATTCTGTTGAAAAATTTTAAAATAGATGTTCATAGAAGAGTATTATAAGAGGAAAACCGATTGAAAATTACACACAACCTTCCCCTTCAACTTTTTAATTTGATAAAGTTAAATTTTAAAATGATTAATTAAAATGGCGACATGTTTCGGGATAACCTGATCCCATTATCAAGCCAAAAAACATTAATGTTCTGAAAAAATTATCTTGACATACCTGTACATAGTACTAAAGCGTTGAGTGAAAAGTCACTCAACGACTAAAGTAACCGTAAAATTAGAAGCTGAGGGGAAGTCGATACATGTGTAAAAATTATTACAATTTCAAGTTAATATTTAAGTCACATAATAATACAGGTTGTGTATAAATCTAGCCTAAGTCCAGTACTAATGAAAACGTCAAGATTCTACAGTTGTTCATAACGCAATTATTTTAAAATCATGGCAATGTGATTTTTGCAAATTCTAATTCAACATTTAATTCTTCATTTTCTTTCTTACAGTAGAATTTTGGTCGAAGAAAACATACCATTCCGATAGTATCTTTAATTTTGAACACTTTTTTACTCTTATGTTTTGGTCCTACAACAATTAGGGCAGCAGGAAATTGCATAGACAAGATTTTACATGTAAAATGCAATTACCGAACGACCGGATCAACACCCGGTATCAAACTAAAAAGGGTTCTCAAATGAGAAACCCCAGATTGACTAAAAGAGCCATGATTACGAAGAATGAATTAAATTATGGAAAAAGTTAAATGATAGCAAGTGCAAGGTGAAATGAAAGCGAATAAATATTACCTATGTGCAAATGCAAAATCGTTAAATGGATAAAACAGCTATTCGTGAAATTTTAGCTAATATGCAGCAAACATTGGGCGACAATACAGAACAGTGTGCCACTGGGTTGCGCGGTTTAAATATGGCGAAAATAATAAAAGTTCTGTAGGTACCATCAAAAACAATAGAGTTAATCGGTCAAGTACTCGATGTCGTTTTGAGTCACCGAAAATATTGAGGAGATGGCTAGGT
The DNA here is from genome assembly GCA_036250285.1 of Pyrocoelia pectoralis. NCBI lineage: Eukaryota > Metazoa > Arthropoda > Insecta > Coleoptera > Lampyridae > Pyrocoelia > Pyrocoelia pectoralis. The sequence goes on along the minus strand of CM070075.1, from coordinate 38,296,317 downwards.
AAGGCGTAGACATTTCAACAGAACGCTTACATTACATTTTGCACGTTGATCAAACATAATCAAGCTGTTATGTGAGTGCCGCGGTAATTGAATTATGACCAAACACGTAAGAGCAAAAATGTTGTTCCTATCAACGAAACGTGGCTCCACCATTATACTCCAGAATCACAACGACAATCTCAACATAGGTATTTCTCCTCCAAAGAAGGCCAAGTAGGTAGTGTTGTTATTGGCCAGAACGGCGCTCACTACAATTTTTTGGGATGCGTAGAAGATATATTGATTACCTTACAAATGGGAAAACCGTCAACAATGCTGCCCTTTTGGACAAATTAAAGGCAGCAGTTATCGATGAAAGAACCGGAATTCGAATGACTCGGACAAATGTGTTCTTCCATTACGATAATGCGCCTTCCCACACGAAACGCATTGTTCAAGAGATATTAAATGAACTGCGACTCGAGGTTGCGCCCTCTATTCGATAAATCTATCATCGTGTGACTTTCACCTGTTCCCGAAGGTGCAGCGGGAATAATGTCACTTCCTTTCGAATCTCAAGTCTCGCCAAATTATCCTCGTAAACCATGTTACAAAAATTCAAATGAATTTAGAATGCCGTCCAATATGACAAGTGGTGCATTGGGAAAGATGGCAACGTCCAAATTGAAAAAAAATTATATTTTACGAACAACTGGCAGGCAGTGCACCATTTTGATTAAGGCAACAAGACAAACTACATATTGAAAAATCTTCAAAAAATGTTAAAAAATGAATAAAAACAGGATCTAAGGATTGATAACGCCCTACAAATTGATTGCAATCGCTCCCGACTGCCATCCAATCCTTCTAATCGTTCGTGTTAACCTGAAACATCCCTCGGCGAAATTGTTAAAATTGGTGGCATCTTGAAAATAGTAAAGTTTAGACAAGTTATTGCCTTATCTAAATTACATTATTTGTAAACATAAAATTCGAGCATGTGAGGAGGGTGCCGGAGGTTAAACTCCGACCGTGCATTATTGGCCCACCCTATATATTGATCGACGCTTTTTATATGCTAATTAGCATTATTTGTGACGAAGAACGAGGGGGAGGGGGCTGTAAAATGATCAACTTGTTTGTTTAGTTGACAATGTGATTTCGTTATACTACATATAATATAAACTATTAGTTCAGAAAAAACAAAATATTGTTTACATAAAAATAAGAAACGAAAATTGAAATGTTGATTAATTAATGAACTATGCATTTTTAAACAAAACAATAACAATTATCGACTCCTAATTACATTATTATTTTATTTAGAATAATATTCCATGGATAACAGAACACTTTTTTAATACGACAAATTCCACGTAGGTACCTTATCGTACGTGTTTAAATTTCAGCAGTGATTAGTAGGTAATATCGATAAGTAAAAATGCAACCTAAGGATAACATATGACAGGTATCACGTAGACTATTATAGGTAGGTACGTTAACACATAAAACCAGTTTTCACATTTGGTACATTATATTAATGTATATAAAATAAACAATGATTATTATATCTATTAACTTTTCCAAAAATTTATTTAATAGGGGTAGAAATGCGCTTAACCATACCACAACTAAAAATTTAGTTTATGCTCTATGGTTCTACTAAAAACTCACTTTCAACATCAACTTGGTATCATTACTGTTAATTATATGCAGTCTGTGGATATGAGTCACAATTACAAGGCTGACTGGATAGCATGAGACAGAATACATTATCAAATTAAATTTAAAAATGGGTAATAGAAGTTCTAACACCTAATCAGAATGTTACCAAATGAGATTTTACCTCTTTTATACCGTTGTTTTTATAAATTGCAAATTTGATCGTACACCTTTCTTGCTAATTAACTGTCATGAACCGTAACACAACATGTGTTCTATTACCGGAACCAAATTTTTGAATTCTTATATAAAAAAATTTTATGTCTGCATAGATTAAAGTAGGTATTCAAACTTGAACCTCTTATACTTACTACATATCATCAAGTAAATGCAAACATAATAATCATAATTGTCTTTATCTAGTGAATTGAACAAGTAACCAGATTATAATGTAATTACACTTTTAATTATAAACGACGGCATTCTAATTAATCACAGTTATGATGGAATTCTAACGATGTATTTTTAGAAATAGTGCTCTATGGTCTACGTGGAATTTTTTTCAAGTTCAAGGTTTATTTACAATTCAAGAGAGAATTTTAATCAGATGCTCAAGTGACATTGATTAAATTATGTAAAAAAACTCATTTTGTTTTAATTATTGTTTTACACGCTACAAATCAAAATTTAATTAAGAATATTAAAATGGGAGGGCATTTAACTTTATTCATCATCCTACACGGGTAAAGGTTGAATAACATCTCTATTTTACATAAAATAGTCATTAAGGGGAAGTCAAGCACTACAGTGCCTTATTTAGAAAATTGTACATCTTACTTAAATCAACGATATGAACTAATTTTTTTGGTATCTATCTTTAAATAACGAGAATTTGAAATCGTAAAAGGGTAATTATAAAAAAAACTTGCATCGTTAGTGAGGAGGAGGTTGTGTTTCTACTTCGATTTATTTGCACAATTGTTACAAAATTAGCATGTTTCATTTTCATTGATCAAAACTTTGCATTCTTTAAAGTAAGTAAAGTATACAAAATAGGTGCCTATTATTTCATTATACTATTCTGCAATCGCATCTGCCCGTATTAAAAATGTGTGCGAATTTCAATGAATTATGAATGAAAAGTACAAAAGAATCAAGTTTTAGTTTCATTATCAATAATGACTGTGATAAATACACTTTGATATGAAAAGGAAATGCCCGAACCGCGCCCTAATCTTCGTTACGTGTCAACGAAGAAGTGCACTTGAATAAAATGTAAGAAATTTATAAAAAGTAAAAAGGATCTTACCTTTTATTTTATAGTATCGAGACACAATTTTAAGGAAAAGCTAAGTGTAGATACTAATTGCGTTGTGTAGGTACGTTCTTAATGAAATCACCAACTACTCTAGTTCGCTATTACACAGAAATACCGTTGCAGTCCGGTCGGTGTTTTCAAATGGGTGTTGGTTGCTAACCAACCAATCATTAATGGGGGAGAAAGAGAATCGCGCGCATCTCGTTTCTCCACATATTAACATTGTAGAATACTAAGTACCAAGATAGGGTTTCAAACTGAATAGAATGAATCATAGTAAAGTTAGTGAAAGAAATGAATCATCGATAGGAAGTCACCATTTCTCTTATCCTATTGTTATTGAATTTAATCGCTTCATTTTTTAATCAATAACGGTAATTTCGATGACGCTAATCAAGCTTTTGTTATAGATGTTTATTGACTCAATTTATCCTTTTATGGCCGTCTATTCTGCAATTTATAGAAAAAAATTACTCATAAGCAAATATTATAAATTCACAAAAGTGAACTACACTGCAGGATGTAATGTTGCTATGGAGGGTGTTAAATGAAAATGAGAAGTAGTGTTCGTAATGACCTCGGTTATTTCACTGACCAATATCTGCAAATTAATATAGGTATTTTTTTACCTACACCTACACACATTACAATGTTCCACTATCATTTTCTTTACGACTCTTCGGTATTGCCCTTTGCGTATTCTTAAGTACTAGCGTTTTATAGTGGAGGAGGGCGGCGTTTTCCTTTTCTGATTCGGAGTAGAGGGCCGTTCCTAGGGTATCTGCCGCCCGTGTGCGATAATAATTTTGCCGCCCTCCCCCTTGTTTTATCGGTAACTAAATCTTTTTGGAAATATTTTTCTCTTAAATGAAACAATGAATTGTAAAAAATATTATTACGAATATATACCCTGTATCTCACGAAATAATAAATTTAGAGAAAATCGTATTAAAGGTTTTTATCTAGTTCACACACATTAAAAATATGCTATAAATTGAATCAATCGATACGAGGTGCATCATTTGAAAAACAATAATAAAACAATATCAAAACAATATTTAAAAGCTTTATTTAAATTTTTAAGTGCAAAAGAAAAATATTTTAAAGTGTACCTACCTTTAATTATTTTCATTGAAAAATCAAGCACAAAAATTAGCGACCAAAAATCGTGTTGAAATAAGAGGTAACACATTTAAAATAAACGTAAATTGCGTGGGGTTGTATATTGTATTTATAAGCTCTGACTATGAACTTATGAACAAGTAATTTCCTGCTAAATAGTGCAGAGCAGAGCGACAGATCGTTGGCCGATGATGGGTTCGGGTTGGTTGATGGTGATTTTTTTAAACGTGTTCGTAAAATGATATTGTTGTATAAGTAAATTCACCGACGTTGGCGATAACTTTTTAGAATAAGGGATAATATTTTGTTGAAAAAATGAGGCAATTTTTGCGTTAAATAGAAGCTGAATCCTCGAATATTTGCAAGAGGTTCTGAGAACAACATTTTGTCGAAGAAAGTGACATAAATAAATTCAATAGCAATTTGCAATCATCAGAAAAATTGTTACAATTAGAAATGCCACCATTTTTTTGCGTTTTTAAAACTAATGTATATTTGTTTAAATTCAGTTAATTGTAAAAAATATTTTTATATCTAAGTAATTACGAAATATAATTTATTCTTTTCAATATCAATTATTTTACTTTTGACATTTTCTTTATTTAACAAGGCGGCTCTCGCCGCCCCTCTTGACTTGCCGCCCGGGTGCCCCGCACCCCTTGCACCCCCGGGTCGGAGCGCCCCTGGCTACGAGTGTTCCCTTATTCAATTCACTGTTTTATATGAGAAGCAGAGAAGCCAGTAGCACAGTTTAATCACAGATAATTACTTATTATTATTATTACTTATCTGTGGTTTAATGCTTATAGCAAAGAGTATCTAAAATTTATAGATCCCAATAGGTATACCGGTTGAGTCATTTAACCTGGAATTTGAAATATCTCGAAAAATACGCATTGTATAGAAAAAATTGCCGAAACAAAACTTGAATATCTCCGAGGGGGAAATTTATTAGTAGTAAATTACACCCCCACCCCCACCCCCTGTAGGCGGGGAGGGCGGCAAATTTGAAATCTTAAATAGAAATAACCCCTATTTTTTATCGCAGATTCGGATTCTACGTCGAAAGTTACGTACGATTTATCCGAAACATTTTTTTCGATTCGTGACAGAAGGCGCTGTAATCGCAAGAAATGGAGCAGAAGTCAAAAAACAGATAAACATGTATTTTGTAAGATTCGATAGCCACAGGCGCACAGGTTATTCAATGATGTTAGGGCTGCTCCCACTGACCTGTATCTAAAAGGACTGAGCATTCTAATGATCCCCTCCACTACTTTTGAAGCAAATTGAAAACGGGGATTTAAGGTGCCAGTTAGTAATTTAGTTTTGTTGTGTTGGTGATTATTGGTAACACTGTTACTAACGTTTTTATTTACATAAACATAACCTTGTTTCATACGTAGTATAAACTACGTTTATGCATTGCAATAAAATACAATTTTTAATAATTTACGTTTTTAAATAATTATGAGCCTGTAATTATACTACTTTTCAGCAGATATTAAGCATATAGGTTAGAACAAGCTAAACTGTAACAGCTGATACCAGTACTACCAACACATTATAAACACCGAGCTACCATCATTATATAACTAACGCACTAGTTGGCACCCGAAGTAACTAATATTTAGGTGGGGCTTGTTTGCTTCAATGTTGTATTGAAGAATGCTCAGTCCTTTATGATACAGGTCAGTGGCTGCTCCCCTCTCCCGCGTGTTTGTGTGTGTGTGTGTGTGTGTGTGGGGGGGGGGGATGTTTATTGAATAAACTGCTTTTAACGTAACCCAGGAACAACGACGAGGACGAAATATTTTTATTTTCCATTTGGTGTGCTTGATCAACCTGAATCCTCTTGCATCCACTAATTCCTGGGTGTGTTTTGTGTTCCTGGGTTACGTTAAAAGCAGTTTATTCAACAAACATCCCCCCCCCCCCACACGCAAACACGCGGGAGAGGGGAGCAGCCCTAACATCATTGAATAACCTGTGCGCCTGTGCTGTCGAATCTTACAAAATGCATGTTTATCTGTTTTTTGACTTCTGCTCCATTTCTTGCGATTACAGCGCCTTCTGTCGCGAATCGAAAAAAATGTTTCGGACAAATCATACGTAACTTTCAACGTAGAATGCGAATCTGCGATAAAAATAGGGGTTCCTATTTAAGATCTCAAATTTGCCGCCCGCCCCGCCTACAGAGGGTGGGGGTGGGGGTGTAATTTACTACTAACGAATTTCCCCCTCGGAGATATTCAAGTTTTGATTCGGCAAATAATAACCCCCTTTACTTCACCTTCAACACCACCCCATATCTGCACCGTTGAAACACAGTTCGTCTTCACTTCAGTATCTAGTTAAAGCCCAAGGGAGATAACTAGAAATTCTACCGCGTTTTACAATCAGCTACTTCTTTTCAGATGTCGGTTTTGTTATTGTTTTCATTTATTTGTTTGGTAATGAATACCAAATCTCATCATTGTCTTTATGATTGTCTTTATGTTGGTTGTTTTAATAACAGGTCAAATAAGGACGTCACTTTTTAAATTTCCTGTGAAAGATGTTCAAAGGGCTGCCGAATGGCAAAAAATTGTGGAAATTCGAACGTAGTTTTAATGGATATATCCGAGTTAAGAATTTTGTGTATCGATTATTATCATTAGCAATTATCTTTTAGCTTGTTTAGTTTAACATGTTGTTCATATTATCGTGTTAATAATTTGGGCAATTTTGCATTAGATCATCCGCAGTCGTCGCTTTTGGCAGAAATAGTTTATCCTTTAACTTACTTATTCCACAAATTTGTGAGAATCAACAGTATACGTCTCCATTTGTAGAAATTTCCTTATGTTTCAAATAAGTCATTGTGTAAAGTGTAAACTTTATTACCTACGTTTCATTAATTGTTAATTCGACAAATTTAGTTTATTCATTTGAACTTTCGCTATGCAATGCGTTTTAATTCATAAGTGTGCGTTGGCGTATGTACAGGGTGTACAACTAAGAAAGAAGGCCGGCCATAACTCAGAAACTATTTGAGATAGAACAGTGAAATAAAAAATCTTATGATAAATGTGGCCAAGAGAAAATGCTGGAAATTATTTTCAATTTCCTACTATTGTCGCCAGAGGGCGTTTCACTGATTTGAATTTGAAGTTCCCATTTTTTGGGCAATTTTCCTCGGTAAAGTATTTAAAAAAATATATTCGTTGTAAACTAGTGACCAATATGTAAACCTTTGTTTAATGAATTTTTACGATTGCTGTCAAAATAAAGGGAGGGGGAACTAAATTACGTGTTACTAGAAAAAATCGTGTAACTTCGAAACGGGTTGCTTGAATTTGTCAAGATTGGTCTCGATGAAAAGACAATACTTGATATTGTCAAAAAAATTCAAAACCACAACAATTTCCTATCTCCGTCTACCAATAGAGGGCGCAACTTTTTGAAGGAACAAAACGATCGACTTTTCTAAAAAAATGCAAATGGTACCAAATATGTTTTTCACAAATCGTAAGTTTAATATAAATAAAGCAGGCTATGAGAACTTTAATTTCTTTAAAAATTTCAGTGGTCCCGCAACAACAGTCGCATTTTGCGTGCATTCAAAATATGCTGCAATGCTTCTCCATTGGAAATTTGCATTTTTGCTTATAATACAAAAACCGAAATACACTTAATGTCATTTTGTTGTCTAGTTTACAGCTTTGACATAAAGTTTTCATTTTAAGCGTTTTCATTTGTTTATACCTCAAATTGTCTCTTATATTACCACATTTTTGACTAACTTTGGTACTATGAGAGCTATTGACATAATTTTTTTTTTAATTATTCCCTTATTAATGTTCCTTCCAATAGCAGTGAAAAAAAATACTTGGTACCATTTGAATTTTTTTAGAAAAGTCGACCCTTTTGTTCCTTCAACAAGTTGCGCCCTCTATTGGTAGACGGAGATAAGAAATTGTAGTGGTTTTGGATTTTTTTGGTAATATCAAGCACTCTCTTTACATCGAGATCGATCTTGATAAATTCAAGCAACCCGTTTGGAAGTTACACGATTTTTTCTAGTAACACGTAATTTAGTTCCCCCTCCCTTTATTTTTACAGCAATCGTAAAAATTCATTAAACAAAGTTTTACATATTGGTCACTAGTTTACAACGAATATATATTTTTAAATACTTTACTGAGGAAAATTGCCCAATAAATGCGAATTTCAAATTGAAATCAGTGAAACGCCCTCTGGCGGCAATGGTAGGAAATTGAAAATAATTTCCAGCATTTTCTCTTGAGCAAATTTATTATAAGATTTTTTATTTCACTGTTCTATCTCAAATAGTTTCCGAGTTATGGCCGACCTCCTTTCTTAGTTGTACACCCTGTACTTACCTATCACAACAATACGATGTACCTTACCTACATCAACCTTGACCGGCTTATTATATGCTTAGAAAAAATTCATACCGGGGGCAGCATTATACCGATACGCGTTTGTGGACGGTGGGGAAAGGAAAAATAAAAAAAGTGAGAAAAGAGTGAGAAAGCTATAGGGTACGCAATTTTATATGATAGTGTCGCCTCTTCATATATCTTTCACTCAACAGTTGACTGAAATAAATCACAAGTATCGCAGAAAGCATATTCGGCAACATAGCAACAATGAAGCACCCAGGAAGTAACCAAATCTTCAATCTTGTTTTCAACTACCTGCTAAAGGAAACTATTGTCCGTTTATGATTTATTAGATATAGGTTATACGCCTATTACACAAAATCCTATACCGTTGCCTCTCTTCTTAATAGGTGTTTTCTTTTTGCATCGCCACAGGGTTAGGTAAGGTTACAATCATCACGTGATTAAAGCGCCTCGCGTCATGTAGACATTTCTGCCTCAGGTTAATATAAAACTTAAATAAAGCTTTTAAAACGAATAGTTATTGAGAACTGAGTCAAATTACTTTTATAAAACGAATGGTGTGTTATTGACAGAGCTGACTTAAGTCTACCACAACCTGCAAAAAGAAAACACCTAATAGGCGTTTTATAAAAGTAATTTGACTCAGTTCTCAATAACTATTCGTTTTAAAAGCTTTATTTAAGTTTTATATTAACCTGAGGCACAATGTCTTATGATGCAAGGCACTTCAATCACGTGATAATTGTGACTTTATCTAACCCTGTGGCGGTGCAAAAAGAAAACACCTATTATATACTCCTTGGTTTAATCGAACACTGCCAATACGTTCCCATAGTTTTTGAACACAACCCAAATAATAGAGATTTTAATTTTTAATGGAGTTAATTTTCTGTTTGTTTTGTTGGTCGCTCTGCAAGTTATTGATGTTATTTTTATTTAATGTGCAACAGTTGTCTTAAGGTGTTTCGTATAAATAAATTAATAGACGAATTAAGTAACAGATGATAAGCATTAGAATAAAGTATTTAATATGCCGCTAGCAAATTCTTTTGAGCCATGGCAGGTGCAACACGCCGTTACCGAGGTGAGTAGAATGTAATGTTTTGTTAGTAAAAGTATATCCCATTCTTAAGCATTTTCCATCATTTATTTGTAGCACGCTTAGGCAAATTTTATATTTTACAATAAGTTTATTCATTTCCAGCATTTGGAGTGTCCAGGTCCCTAAGAATAGTGTCTGTACGTAAACATTTGTTTTAATACTCTCACGGTTGTTGCACGCTACAGCACCCACCCTGGTCACTTTCTATGCATGCCTTTTGCCTTTAATATGATTAACATTAACATACCGGGTGGGTTGATTCGAGAGTATTGTATTTTATTTGCTAGTTATAGAGATAATGTAGAACACAATATTGTGAGCGATTGTAAGACAATCTTTTTAAGTTGTACATATACTTCTTTAGAGCTTTTCGCTTGATATAATATCTTATTCATTCATAATTATTATCAGTTATCAGTATCACAAATCATTTAAGTCAAAGTAGGTCTAATGTTTTGCTTTATGTGTATAAATATCAGAGTTTCGAAATGTCTGTGCAGCAATGTAAGTATTATTTTCATTTTGTTTTTAAATTATATACATTGCAATGCAATTTCTCTATTGTTATTATGTTCATTTTGTTTCTTGATGGAGATCTGGGAACAGCATAATTTCAACTATATATTTATCACCTATTAAGGTCTGTGTGGTACCACTTGTACTTTCATTTTTCCATGCTTTACCTCAAACATATTCAAACCTTTGTTGCTTACTTAAAATGCAAACAAGCAAAACCTTCTTTCACAAAGACAACCTTTAGCTTATTAGAATAATAGTAAAATAAGAAAGCAGTGTCATGTCATATTCATTTCTTAAAAATATTATGGTGTCGGTAGCTGTACATTGTACAATTAGAAGAGATGGTTAGAATTTTTGAAAAACAAAAGTTTAATAGTCCTCATTGAGTACAGTTGCAATAGGTAAGTTAAAAAGAATGTAAATGTTAGAAATAATAATCCCTAAAATATCCCATATCCCATATCCATGTCACCATCCTGACATCCATTTCTGTACTATCTACTGCCCTATAACTCTTCATGTTCCCAATAAGTTTTGATCCATCTGTAAAAGTCTTCACGGTCTTTCAATCAGAGGAATTGATGCAGTCAAAATTATAACAAAATAATGTTTTCCTATTAAAGCTACTTAGCGACCCTGGGCTCCTATCATGTTAACAGGGAAAAACTGTAATAGAAAACAGAAAATACTGTTTTGAAGGAAACAGAAAATTGTATTGTTGGTAGCTACTTACAAGTGACTTTTTATACTTATATTTTTCATAGACATTTAAAAAGAATCGAGAATATTTTAAACACTTGTAATTATCACCATCCAAATACACTTTGGCTGAAACAAGTTAAACATTCCAAATTATTTATGTGGCTGTTTTATTACATGACATTCAAAGTTATGGAAATAATAAGTGTAACTCTATTGAATGCTCTAGTAGGAGAGTTTCAGAAGTGAGAGTGTGGAATTTAAAAACTAGCGAATCACATTCAATAATATTCTTGAATCAAATATAACACCATATTAATTTACTGACCCACAGCCACTTTAGAGATCTTTTTCATTTTTTTTGGTTTAATGTTTCCAATTGGTTTTTTCTTTCCTTAAGTTTTTCAATGTATCTTTGCATTGCCTGCTTTGTCTTGTTCCATCATTATTCCAAATTCTTCCCATGCTATTGTCTGTATTGCTATTACTATATTTTGCAGTTTCTCTCACATTGTATGAAACAATCATAATCACATCCATAAAATTTTCTTTTCTTAACGTCTTTCTTTATTTAATTGATTTCACCAGGGTGTTCATGTTCATGTGATTATATTCTTTAATGTTTATTTTCTCTCTTCCAATTTCACTGTTTCTGATTCTTTTTAAATTATTTTCCTCTATTAGTTTATTATTATTGTTTAACATCTATTATATCTTTTACTCATAGTTATTTCTCCATATCTTCCTATTCGCTCCTCTGTTTTGTTGAGTTATTTCTCTTCCTTCTATTCCATTCCCTTGCAGTCTTCTGTTTCTTTTTGTAATATATTCTATATTATATTACATTCTGTTTTTCTATTTTCAATTTGATTATTCAGCTCTTAAACCTTTTGTAAATCTCGAGGTTAATTTCTTATTGATTATATATTTCACTCCCGATTGTGCTCTTTACTTTTCACTCTACTTCATCCTATTTCTTCACACCATTGACCATTTTTGTGTCTGTTGTGAGCTTATCCGTTTCTGTTTTTTCCCTTATCTTGATCAGTTCTATAGGTCTTGGATGATCTCGTGAACGATACGTGACCACATCGCAGGTAACTATAATTCGTCAAAATTTTATGATTATGTAGGCAACTTTCCTAAAAATATCGTCCGTCATTATGAAGCAATAAGCACGCGTAATTATGGCTGAACAGTAAGTAAATGAAATAAATTACACGATAAATAAATGAAATTTGTTGATATACATATGAGAACGAGAACACATTATTTACATTTTGGCGCCTTTTCCAAAGTAAGTCGATGTTTTTATACTTCACTTACTACCAAATTTCATAATTATGGCTCCTCCTACTCGCAGCTACGCGGTGATGTGTCGTTCACGAGATAATCCAAGACCTATACCTCTTTCCCATTCCATCCTCCTACATTCCATGCCTTTATCTTGTGTACCTTTGGTTTTCCTTTTTTTTCTGTGCTTGGTTCTTTACTTTCCTTATTTTTTCATTTCCATTTCTCTGTTTATTCTCACTTGTCTTTTTTTGTTTCATTTCCACTACTCCTCATTTATTATTAGTTTTTTACATCCAATTTGGTTCTGCTTCTTTTGCTTCTTTCTTCCTTTTCACATTTCTTTATATATTTTTGTATCTTTTTCTTTCATTCTTTATATAGATTTTCGCTTCTGTCGCATGCCTTAAATTGCTTTTAGGTTTTAGCATATTAATCCTTTCTTCCCAGTTTTCCATTTCCATCATCAATGTCTTGTTGTTACCAGTTTTCTTTGCGTTTCTAATTTTTGATTGAGTTCCTAAATAATGTAACTTGTAAAATGTTCTAATTCATATTTTAGCTGTTATCTTTCGCTTGTGATGCATTCCTGTAATTATCAAGTTGTTTCTCTATTCCCCTCTTTCCAGTTATTTCATGTCCTTATATAATTTTTCAATCAAGTTTTGTATATAATTTTTTATTATAATACGTGACTAATTAATTTTTGAACAGTTAGTAATTCATAAGTTTTCTTGGGGAAAGTTTTCGGTTTCCAAGTAAATTGGTGCTACTAAAACATGTTTTAGATTCTCTTCTGTCTCTGTATTTTCTTTATGTTGTTGGAATGTTTATATGTACAGGGTGTACAACTAAGAAAGGAGGCCGGCCATAACTCAGAAACTGTTTGAGATAGAACAGTGAAATAAAACATCTTATGATAAATGTGGCCAAGAGAAAATGCTGGAAATTATTTTCAATTTCCTACCATTGCTGACTCTGAAGGAACAAAACGGTCGACTTTTCTAAAAAAATTCAAATGGTACCAAATACTTTTTTCACTGCTATTGGAAGGAAAATTAATAATGGAGTAAGTTAAAAAAAAATTATGTCAATAGCTCTTATAGTACCGAAGATATAATCAAAAATGTGCTAATATAAGAGGCAATTTGAGGTATAAACAAATCGTAAGCTTAATATAAATAAAGCAGGCTATGAGAACTTTAATTTCTTTCAATATTTCAGTGGTCCTGCAACAGTTGCATTTTGCATGCATTCAAAATATGCTGCAATGCTTCTCCATTGGAAATTTGCATTTTTGCTTATAATACAACAACCGAAATACACTTAATGTCATTTTGTTATCTAGTTTACAGCTTTGACATAAAGTTTTCATTTTACGCGTTTTCATTTGTTTATACCTCAAATTGTCTCTTATATTACCACATTTTTGACTATAACTTTGGTACTATGAGACCTATTGACATAATTTTTTGTTTTAATTATTCCCCTATTAATGTTCCTTCCAATAGCAGTGAAAAAAATATTTGGTACCATTTGAATTTTTTTAGAAAAGTCGACCGTGTTGTTCATTCAACAAGTTGCGCCCTCTATTGGTAGACGGAGATAAGAAATTGTTGTAGTTTTGGATTTTTTGGTAATATCAAGCATTCTCTTTACATCGAGACCAATCTTGACAAATTCAAGCAACCTGTTTCGAAGTTACACGATTTTTTCTAGTAACACGTAATTTAGTTCCCCCTCCCTTTATTTTGACAGCAATCGTAAAAATTTATTAAACATAGTTTTACATATTTATCACTAGTTTACAATGAATATATTTTTTTAAATACCTTACTGAGGAAAATTGCCCAAAAAATGGGAATTTCAAATTAAAATCAGTGAAACGCCCTCTCGTGGCAATGGTAGGAAGTTGAAAATAATTTCCAGTATTTTCTCTTGAGCACATTTATTATAAGATTTTTTATTTCACTGTTCTATCTCAAACAGTTTCCGAGTTATGGCCGACCTCCTTTCTTAGTTGTTCACCCTGTACATTGATCATTCGTTGACATGTAAAAGCCTAAGCTACTTTTGTTTAATAGAATAGAATAATAGATATTATTGTAGCTATGTAACCATTTTATCTGATACAAAGTGATGGCTACCTTAGAGTAGGAAGAGTAATACATTTTCCACTTTATTCTAAAGTGAACCAAGGCCACGAGGCCTTGAGTGAACGCCAAACAAAATCCGTTGCACGTCATATAATGTGAGTGACGTAGATTGGGGGCAATGTTGCCAGATTGTAATTGAAAGAAGGTAACGCAAATAAAACTTCTGAGTTCACTCGTAACTTTAGTAACAATCATTGAATAATTTATTCAATGGTTATAATAAATAAAAAACGAAATCAAAACTTCAAAATTGTGACAGTCAAAACATAACCACAACAAAACATTACAAAATTGATACCTTATGGAATTGGCATTGCCAACGTTGCTGAAAACAATCCATTGTTACCAACGTGGCGATCATAAAATTCTGATGAAATTGATGTTTACAGGTCGAATTTTCACGATTTTTATGCCGTTACATTTACGGCAGGGACGTCAATTATCAGCTGATTGCTGACGTGCAACGGATTTTGTTTGGCGTTTACTGTATGTACAGATCTTCGTACAATTCTTCTTTGTCTTTTATCTCTTTCTTGATAGTGTGAAGTGATTTGCTTTGTATTTGGTATCAGCTTTTTATGTCATAAATATTAACAATTTTTTGACTTTTGAAATGAACTGTGGTGTAGCTATAGTTGGAACCATATAAGCTCATGTGTGACTTGTCACATACAAATGCAATTGTTATGATTCAGGTGATACTTAATTTAAAAAATGTTTACATGGTATCTTAATTTTATTGGGTCCCAACTATAGGGCTCTGTTGTTTGTTAATGTCTCTAGTGTCCAATATTTGGCACTTATTTTGAGTAATTTTTGCTGGCAGAGTCTGCACTCATTTGCATGGGTGTGTGAATTATCTTACCAACATTCTTACGCTATACCGGGTGTCAACGAATCTATTAGACAAGCCAAAACTTCTAGAATAATAGGTCTATTAAAATGAGATTTGGTATAGGTGAATGGCATGTAAAGAGGAAAATTTTCGCATATTTTTCACCGTCTGGTCACTTCCGGTTTCGCCGGAAATGGCTTCGGTTTTGAATTTTTAAATGGAACACCCTGTATATTGTCACATTTTTGGTTTTCTGAGACAATTCTGAATCAGAATATGAATTTTAAAATTTTTTTTACGCTTACTTCATTTTTTTAGAGTCATTTTTAATATTGCATCTAGGTGGCCATGATTGGACGTAAACTAATCTGAGGATCTCAGGTGATGCCAGAAAATTACAATCGCACAATTTTAGTGACTAGTATGATAGATAGGCATAAGACAAGTTGGAAAAATTACATTTTCGTGTCTAACTATTATTTTTCAAATGGCGACCGTTTTTAGACAAGCACTTTCCGAAAAGAGGATTTTTTGACGAATCTAACGATACTAATTTATTTGCGATTGGATTAAAAATAAGAACATAAATAACTAAATAAGGAAAATATTGGATAATAATTTACTTACTTTTGTCAAGTGTGCGTTTTAAGAAACTTTTACTGTGATAAAGTGAGTGTTTTGAAGTACAAAATATTATGCGGCTATCCATGGCACACTTGACAAAAGTAAATAAATTATTATCCAATATTTTCCTTATTTAGTTATTTATGTTCTTATTTTTAATCCAATCGCAAATAAATTAGTATCGTTAGATTCGTCAAAAAATTCTCTTTTCGGAAAGTGCTTGTCTAAAAACGGTCGCCATTTGAAAAATAATAGTTAGACACGAAAATGTAATTTTTCCAACTTTTATTATTCCTATCTATCATACTAGTTACTAAAATGTTGCGATTGTAATTTTCTGACATCACCTGAGATCCTCAGATTAGTTTACGTCCAATCATGGCCACCTAGATGCAATATTAAAAATGACTCTAAAAAAATGAAGTAGGCGTAAAAAAATTTTTAAAATTCATATTCTGATTCAGAATTGTCTCAGAAATCCAAAAATGTAGCAATATACAGGGTGTTCCATTTAAAAATTCAAAACCGGAGCCATTTCCGGCGAAACCGGAAGTGACCAGACTGTGAAAAATATGCGAAAATTTTCCTCTTTACATGCCATTCACCTATACCAAATCTCATTTTAATACACCTATTATTCTAGAAGTTATGGCTTGTCTAATAGATTCGTTGACACCCGGTATATGTTGTGTAAATTGTTTAAGTTTAGAGGGTAAATAACCAAATCAGTACCAGTTGCATAAGGATTGGATGGGCTGAACACTGATGAGCTACAGGCACATATGTAGCGGGAGTATGTTAAAGGGAATAAAAGTTGTCAGAAGTGATATTTGCACCATTTCCGATTGTTGTTGTGTCTCTGGGAAGTGTTCTATCCAGTATAATTTTCTTGTAGGTTTTGTGGAAGTGTATAGAATGTAGTCTATGTGTTGTGTTTGGATGACGTTACATTGTGAGCGAGAGCTAGATAAATGATTTTAGCAGCTGCTAATTTTCAAAAAACAGGACAAAATTTTGCGTTTTAAACGTCTCATTTTATTATTATTGATTTTAAGTCCTACGACTTACCTACCATTCCCGAAAATTCAATGTGCTACAAAATGGTCTCTCGCGCCTACAAAAATCAAATTTTGATAATAAAATTTTGCATTCGTATTAAAAAAGGTCGAATTTACAACATGCTACAATTTCTTATCACTTGAGCAAGTAGTTTTGTTTTTATGTACCTCTAAACTTAGCTATGGCGTCACAAACCCCAAAAGTGGGCACTTTACATCCCACGATCATAGAAATGGTCCTTAAGTGTGTTTTTAAAAAAAGTTCTTACCCCCAAACTACGTAGGCTTTAATTTGACACCAAGCCCATTCGAATCGGCCCAATGGTTATTTTTGTATTAAGCTTCAAACTCGAGATACAGTAGTAACATTATTGATAAACAAAAGGTCAAAATGACTTTATGTTGTTTCTATAAGTAGCCATCACTGAAACGTCTTCGCAACTGTGGTTGCCACTGCGTTATGTATACTTTAAAATAAATATGTGGAAGTTTAATAGAGTGGCGGTGACTTCCATAGTATAATTGTAAAGTTTTAGCCACTTCTTCCTCTCTTCCTTAGTAACTACCTAAGTAATTCCAAATTCATTTCATTGGCTTGCTTAAAGTTAAATACTGTAGTCTTCATTCTCTTATGCCCGTATGCACCGCCGTGTTTTAATCCCGATTATCTGCCTAACAAGTGTCGAACTCATTCGACTAACCAAGATTAGACGTAAAACGCGATTAAAACACGACGGTGCATACAGGCATTAGATCTTCAAATACCATATTGGCTAATCAGAGAGACGTTCAACGAACTTAGTATTGCTGAATCCTCTAGTACAATGGTTAAGAGACATAGTTTCAGAAAGTTGAAGAAATATTTTTTTTGACAATAAAACGTTTCCATCATAAAATTGTAAATAAATCCAGAATTGAACAAAACTACTTTTTGACACTTTGGAGAGGAGGTGCAGTTCTCGTAGGAGAGAGATAACTTCAAAATAGGGGTGGGATTTTTACGCATTTTCTATACACGTGTAAACGACACTTGTACACGCGCCTTAAAATATATACAACATATTTTCTTCATTTGAACATTTGGTGCATACATTTGGGTACTTTAAGTAAGCATTAACACTTATTTTTAATCAAAAATAACAAAATGTGTAAATTTTTTGGACTTGGGTTCTTAAAAATTATGAGTCAGAGATTCACCTAACTTTTTATGTAACGTGTATTAGTTTTTATACACGTATCTTAAAAAATATACGTGTACACGTGTACGCGTGTACACGTTCTCACCCCTACTTCAAAATTGATTGTTGCCATCATAAACAATAATGTTATACAATCAATTTCTTTTTGATGACATACATTAGAAGTTCTACTAAAAAGAGAGTATCTATATGGTGTGATGAAAATAATTGCTATTTACACCATCATTTCTAACATTGAAGAGACTAAAAGTATGTACGGGGGACTTGAAAGGTCATAAATGGGACATTTAAGATGATCATCTATTTTTTATGTAGAAGTGGAGCCTTAAAGAGTGAAATGTGTAGGTACAAGCAAATTGTGTTCAAATTTGTCCAAATAGGGTTTGTGTAACCACTGGGTACATTACTTTTACTAAACAACTTCATTACCTTTCAATTAGTTCTATATATTTTTCTGTTTTATTATGTTAAGTTTCTTAAATGTTATACCTAATCATGTATTTATATAGTCAGGAGATGCTGAGGAAGTAAGTGGAATAGAAGACAATAATGGTTCAACTGAACGAGAACATGAAATTGAACTGCAAGATGTAAATGCGATCAATACACTAAAATATTTTAGTATAATGTATATTTTATTTGATAGGTAGTACGAGATGGACATGAAAAAGCAGATCCTTCCCAATTTGAACTTTTAAAGGTCTTAGGCGAGGGATCCTTTGGTAAAGTTTTCCTGGTTCGTAAAGTGGTAGGTGCTGATGCTGGAACATTATACGCAATGAAAGTGTTAAAAAAAGCGACCTTAAAAGTGAGAGATCGTCATCGAACTAAAATGGAACGTAATATATTAGTGGACGTTGGGCATGCCTTTATTGTGAAGTTGCATTATGCATTTCAAACTGCTGGAAAATTATACTTAATACTTGATTTCCTTAGAGGCGGCGATTTGTTTTCTAGGCTTAGCAAAGAAGTAATTTAATAGTATAATAATTGCTTTCTGCTTATCCCAATTTATGAATCTAGGTTATGTTTACAGAGGAGGATGTGAAATTCTATTTGGCAGAACTCGCATTGGCATTAAATCATTTACATTCCCTTGGTATAATTTATAGAGACCTGAAACCTGAAAATATATTGCTAGATTCCGATGGCCACATCGCATTAACTGATTTTGGTCTTTCAAAATTACCTCTTGAGGAAGGGAAAGCATATAGCTTTTGTGGAACGGTAAGGAGTTTAAAACAAAAGGGTGTAACCTTTTTGGATTATCATTTTTGCATTAGGTTGAATATATGGCACCCGAAGTTGTCAATCGAAAAGGGCATGCTTTTGCAGCTGATTGGTGGTCATTTGGAGTATTAATGTATGAGATGTTAACAGGAACACTACCATTTCAAGGTGCTACTCGAAGAGACACGATGACACAAATTTTAAAGGCTAAATTGGGAATGCCATCAAATCTTAGCCCAGAAGCCCAAAGCTTGTTACGTGCACTTTTTAAACGGAATCCAGTTAATAGATTAGGAGCAGGTGCCGGAGGCATTGAGGTATTTAATAATGCACTAAAAATCTTTACATGTTAACACTATGTCCCCATTTTAACAATCCACTATACCCTGCATTATAATAATTTAGATGAAACACTATTAGTAATTCTCATGAAATACTGAAATAGTATCTTAAATTTAGTCAGAGTTCACAAAAACAGTGTGAAATAAAACAGTGCTACTGCATTGTATACTACTCTATTTGGGGGTGTTAGAATAAGTGGTAGATGAATATCAACTCTTGGTGTTATTGACAAAAACGTCTCTACAGCATTGTCCCTGAGAAGGGAGCTACTTGTTTAAATGCAAAAAAATTGCAGTATTTATGGTGTAACATTTTCTTATTTTTATCTACTTGAAATTTTACTTCCTTTCATCATTAAGCACAATTCATAAGGGTGGAGCTATTGTAATAACTAATAATTAAACAAATTAATATTTTTATTTGAAATTGTACATGAACCACTACATTTCTTACCATAATAATGAACAAAAAATTAGACTGAAATATTGTTACTGCATGGTGTTTAATCTAATTTAAAAAACTGTACATAAAACAAAAGATAATAACCAGGGCATCTAACCGAAAAAAATAACCGTTCAGTTACGTTTTTCGGTTAGCTGAAAATAACGGTTTCGGCTTTCATTTCGGATTCGTTCTTTACATTTTTATTGATTACGGTTTCCGTTCTTGAATACTACTAACCCGTTCTATTTTCAGTTAGGGAAACCATTTAGAAACCGGTTAAGAAAACCAGAACAATGAAGTTTGCAACCTATAACAACTGCTTCAGATATATTTGATTGTTTATGATTTTATTTATTTAGCTGAAATTTTGCTTCAAAAGTACAAGTGTGATCGTATTTTAAATTTTGATATAAAATTTAAATGATTCAAATAAGACAAATGGAGAGTTGGGAAATATGTAGTAATAATGATTCATTATTATTCAGAACTTTTTTCAACTTCAATGGCGGAGATAATAAATAGGTTAACTGGTAATAACAATGTGTGACAAGAAATAACCTTGTAGCACAAGTAATGCGCGATTCTGAATAACGTTCACGCATTGGTCAAACTCAAATCAAGTACAAAGCATCCGAAAGGGACCACTATAACGCTTTTTTGGCGTTACAGATGGACAGATGCAGTAAAATCTTTTTTGATGGCATGACCCCTCACGGTTCTCCCGAATCATATGAAAAATCCCGAAGTAGATAGACGTTCTTGAATACAACAGATGAGAATCGAATCACTAGAAAGTGACCTTATAAGCAAAATTCATTAAAAATTCTCAATAAGTCTCGAGGATGCTCTGACAAATGTCCACATAAACATATAGTACGGGAGCTACGGGCATATTTGGCTAGTGAAAATATACACTATAAATTTTTCACCATAGGTAGTCTTCTTACTGTTAATAAAGTAACTGACCGTCAGACCTTTGGGAGGCGGTAAGTTAAGATGCAGGAGGCTGACGAAGTTGTGAAAAAGTGTCAAAAAATAGGTTTTCGTAAATAACTGAAAAGTATCAATTTTATCAAAAATAAACACGTTAAGAAAGTTGTAGCAGACAAAATTCCGCACATTTTGGTGTTTTATTTTTGTCTACGATGAATAGGAGCCTAGATAGATGTTTTTTAAATGTCGACTGTTTTGCGGCGAAACGGTAACACGTGCGCGCATCGTGCGTATTTCGCTTATATCTCGAGAATGGCCATGCGTATCGCAAAATGCTTCAAATAAAAGATGTAGAGAATTTAATTACGAATACTTTTCTTTTTTAAACATTTCCATACGATTAATATTGACAGAGATATAATCATTTAAACCTTTTTTTAAGACACAATCGCTGCTCGTTTTGCATAATAAAATCAATTGGCAGTTTACATATTAGCATGCGCCACCTGCTGCCAGTAATGAACACTAGTATAAGTAGTATAATGTGCGTGTGTTTACTATTAACTTGTGTCTTATTCTATTGAATTATGGAGAATAAACCGATTATTAAAGAAAAGAAAAAAGTATGCAACGTTAATTGTTCTGTTTATGGATGCCACAGCAAATTAGGAAGAGACACTCGATTAAGTTTTCATTCTTTTCCAAAAAAAAAATGTAAAACTTGTTGACATAACCAACAAAAGTGGTAATACTGAAAAAATTGACCGCAGACTTGCATGGAAATTAGCATTACGTAGGAAAACACATGTTACCCCGTCTTTAAGGGTTTGTTCTCTACATTTTAAGAAAGAAGATTTTTTTTACCAGGTAATTAAAATTAATGGCAGTGTGTAGCAGATCTGTACCTATTTTATAATTAAACTAAATTAAATTAAATTATAGATGTTAAACACAAACGAGCAAGATTAAGAATTGACGCAGTTCCATCCTGTAATTTACCTCTACGTAAAAATGAAAAAGTTACAGAACCTGAAGGAAATGCACTTCGCAGAAAGAGATACATACTTGAAAAGGCATGAACTCAAACAAGCGCAGAATGACATTTGTCTACCTGAAATTCCTGCTATAAGTTCAGACCAAGAAGGCTTAAGTGCAAAGGAAAGTAGTGCTGTAGAGGCTTTACTATCTTTAGCGAATTTTAAAAAACAATATAGTGATAAAGCAGTGCAAGTCAAAAGTGGAGATTTACTTATACCTTTTATAAGTGTGATTGATACTACTGCTAAATTGAATTCTTTAACAGGATTGAATAGTTTTGCGTTACTAGAAGGTATAGTACAAGAAATGCAAAAATATTTCAGGGTTAAGAAACTGCAAAAAATATCTGTGAAAGAATGTGTAATAATAACTTTTATGAAATTAAAATTAGGAGTAAGATATGTTGTTCTTGCAGCTTTATTTGGAACAGTTAGCAGTAAAACTTGTAGCATTATTTTTAAGGAGACTATTAATAAATTAGCGTGTGTTTTGAGAGCAGTTATTATATGGCCAAGTAACGAAGATTGTTCAAGAAATATGCCGTATAGTTTTGGTAACTTTACAAACGTACGTTTGGTGTTAGATTGTACTGAAGTGCTAGTGCAAAAACCAAAGTGTTTGTGTTGCCGTGTAAGAACATATTCACATTATAAAGGTAATCAAACAGTAAAATGAATGACTGGAGTTAGTTCAGCTGGTTTAATAACATTTATAAGCAAAGCATATGGGGGTAGATGTTCAGATATCAGAAATTCAGAATCCCGATTCTTAATAAAATGTTAATTTTTGAGTATACCTTCAAACAGCTGTAACTAGCGAACTATTTGTTGTACGAACTTCTGCTGACGCTCATTTTCCAGGTACATTAATTATCTTTAAAAAACTATAAGACACTTTACTGTCTACAAGTAGTCAAAACATAGTTGTTTGCAAAGAAACGCTTGAAAATGAGAATTTTTCATTATTTCTTCCTCCATCGCCTTATAAAGATCACCAAAATATTTCGTGTATACGTGTAGATTCAAAATTTAATTCTCTACAACTTTTATTATATGCACTAAGTACGTAGAATCAATAGTTTTCCACTTATTATTGATTTTATTATGCAAAACGAGCAGCGATTGTGTCTTAGAAAAAGGTTTAATTAAATGATTATATCTCTGTCAATATTAATCGTATGGAAATGTTTAAAAAAGAAAATTATTCGTAATTAAATTCTCTACAACTTTTATTTGAAGCATTTTGCGATACGCATGGCCATTCTCGAGATATAAGCGAAATACGCGCGATGCGCGCACGTGTTACCGTTTCGCCGCAAAACAGTCGACATTTAAAAAAAATCTATCTGGGTTCCTATTGGTCGTAGAGATAAAAATAAAACATCAAAATGTGCGGAATTTTGTCAGCTACAACTTTCTTAACGTATTTGTTTTTGATAAAATTGATACTTTTTCAGTTATTTACGAAAATCTGTTTTTTGACACTTTTTCACAACTTCGTCAGCCTCCTGCATCTTAACTTACCAAGGTCGCGCGGTCTGACGATCAGTTACTTTATTAACAGTAAGAAAAATTTATAGTGCATACTTTCACTAGCCAAAAATGCCCATAGCTCCCGTACTAATAGGATCTAAATCAGGTTTTGTAATACCATCCTTTTTGGAAGGATACTGCTCTGAAACATTTGGTAGAATAAAAATTGAATTTATCATTAAATCGTAAAAATGTTATTCGTTATGCTTAAGTGTGATTAATATTTTTTTTGTATCATATTTTCTAATTTGCGTTTTTTTATTCAGCTCATTATGTATTGCTGATCAACATCTTTTTCTCTTGCTTATGTTGTAAAGATGTTTCCCTATTTCTTTATGGTCTGTACATCCAATTTTTCTCAAATGTTTCCTTGTAGAATATTGCTTTTAATTTTAGCAACTTTTATCCTAGTTTTTTAAACAATGGCATTTCTAGTATTTACTCCTTCACTTTGTTCAAATGTACATGAGTACCTATAGATAGAACAATGACATATATATATATGTTACTTTCATATAATTTATTCCAACCTGCAACATTTTTAACAGTTGTTCACTTATATAACAAGTATTTCTAATACAGTAGAACTTGTTTATAACATCATCCGATGTAGCGTCAACTCGGGTATAACGTCATAATAGTCTTGGTCCCTAGAGCTTCAGTTTACAACGTAAAAAATATTTATTTGTCTGTAATCAAGGGGGAGCTAAGATATTTAATTTTCTTGCATTAAACAAAGGCGTTCGTTACTCTATGTCACAAGCTATTGTTAAGCATTGTACATTATGTCAAATTGGATTTTAAAGTAGGAGATTACTGTAAAGCTTCATTATGTGTCCTACAGCGTTCCATCCTTGGGCCTCTAATATTTTTAATTTACAGTTCCTATCTGAAGGACTGCCTTACTTCATGTAGCTACCACCATTATACAAATGACACTCAGTTGTACTTTCCTTTTTATCGAAGATGCATACATGCAAAATAGTAACACTTGCAGTTTATCCTACAATTGCTTGTCATACAACACTTTTAGCCTATATGCCAATTCCTCCCATACTCATAACCTACACAGGATAGGAAAGGACGAGGACAGAAATACAACCTCACTAAACCTTAATCTAGAGTGACGGATAGTATCAGCTTTTTCAACCCTGGCAGGTTACCTAGGTTTCCTGGCAGACTTTTTAAGACTATGCAAGAAAGGTTGTCCTCTTCAGTTACTATTGGTCCTTCATACTATTTCCTAGATGTCCAGTTAGTTTCAAACTATTAGTGAATAGTTGTCATCATTTTTGTTATTGTCGTTTCTAGCTCAGATAAAGTGAGTAGCCCTATGCGCGTGCGCACAACTAACACGGTCTTCATTGCACTTTCATCACAATCATTTATGTACAGCTGGTCCCTATTGTTAATTGAAGTGGTGTGACATCTAGTAATGAGTAGAAGTTTTGTTATTCATGTTGGTTACCTAATAACAATATTTTCAATTTAAATGCCCCTCTTAACTTCCATAAAAAATAATTGTTGTGTTTTTAAGACAATTAAGACAAAAATTGCTAAATTTTCCAGTTGCAAGGTACCTGTTATTATAAATACTATTTTCGTTGCGCCTGCAGGAAAATGTATGTCATGAGCTGCTGTTCTATTTCCATTTACTTCCAAATTGAGTGGAATAAACTTGTATTATAGCTAATCCAAGGAAGAATGGCAATCCAGAAACGTGAATCACTACATTCTGATTTTTAATTTCTATATTATTATAGGACTTAAAACAGCATGAATTTTTTGCAACTATCGATTGGGAAGCTTTGTTGAATAAAAAAATTAGACCTCCTTTTAAACCAGCGGTGTCAGGACCAGATGATGCGTATTATTTTGATTCTGAGTTCACGAGTAAAACTCCACGAGATTCTCCTGGGGTCCCGGCAAGTGCCACTGCTCACGAGTTGTTTCGAGGGTATTCATCAATTATGTACACTTAAATGCAATTATATATTTTGTTTTAGATTTAGCTTTGTGGCACCTGGTCTACTAGATGGTGCTGTTCCCCAAAATAAGGAAACTCCTTATAAATCTGTGCGGACAAATACAGGGAACTTTTTAGATGAATATGAATTGTTGAATGTACTTGGGACTGGTAGTTATAGTGTTTGTAAGTTAGCAAAACATAAAAGTACGGGACATCATTATGCGGTGAAGGTACTTTATAATGTCTTTCATTGTTCAAATATAAAAATTTTTGATCATTACAGATTATAAACAGAACAAATTGTGACTGTAGAGAAGAAGTAGAAATTTTGTTAAGATATGGTCATCATCCGGGAATAGTATCTCTTAAAGGTGTACACGAGGAAGCGGGAAAAGTGTACCTTGTTCTGCAATTGTTAAAAGGTGGTGATTTATTAGATTATATAGCCAATAAGGTGTGTTACCTTTTTTTTATTAACCTAAGTTAATTCCAAGCGTAATATATAGGGTCGATTAACAGAAAAAGACGCATCGTCAATTTTAAGGACTTTAGTGAACACAGTGGCCTTTCTACATGAAAATGGTGTGGTTCATCGTGATCTTAAACCTCCTAACATATTATTTGCTTCAGAAGCTTGTACTCCTGAAAGCGTAACTATCTGTGATATGGGTTTTGCTAAGCAGGTTAGATAAAGATCACGTTTTGCAATATATTTCTAATGCCCAAACTGATGTAGTTAAGAGCTGATAATGGTTTGCTAATGACTCCATGCTACACTGCAAATTATGTGGCTCCAGAGGTTTTGAAAAGGCAAGGATATGATGCGGCTTGTGATATCTGGTCATTAGGTGTAATATTGTATATTATGTTATCTGGTCGATGTCCTTATTCCACTGCACCAAACGATAGCCCACAGAGAATTTTACAAAGAATTAGTTGTGGCCGATTAGATTTAGCGGTAATAGCGAATTTCAGCACAACTGATAGATAATCTTTTGCTTTATTATAGGGTGAACATTGGTCATGTATTTCCCAATCGGTTAAAGATTTATTAGTAGATATGCTTCACTTGTCACCACAAAGACGACCTTTGGCTTCTCATTTACTAAATCATCCGTGGTTAAATCCTGCTAGTCATCAGTATGCAAGTGATCATATACAGAATCGTTTTAACAGTACCCAAAATCGTGAAAGTGTAATTGTTCCAGGCTTCCAAACAAAATCGGATATTAATTGTAATGCCAACGAAAAATTGCATTTAAAAGGCACTGTTGCTGCGATTTTTAGAGCAATTGCAGTATCTCCAAAAGCAGCACATTTAGGACCTGTTGGAATGTCGGAACTTGCTCGTCGTAGATTTAAGAACAAAGGTACTGCCCGACAATAACGTGCATGAATTTTGTTTGTATTATGCAGGTTTTATAATTTTATATGTTTCTTTTATAGTGGCATAACAACTTCATCCTTGTCAACATGTGATATGAGTACAGTATACAGTAGTAATTATAGGATATATTTTATTAACGGAATGGTGGTATAAAACAGAATTTGTCATATTTTATTATAGGCTTGTTTTAAAAATTTGATTGAATGTTGTAATATTTCACATCTTGAAATTTTGAAAAATTGTTTCATTTCTTATATAAATACAGTGAATTTAAGCAAAAATTGAAACATTTTCAGTAGTCATTGAGTTATTAAAATATGATTTAGATTGACGAAGTTCTAAATTTGTTTTTGCTACTCCCTTAAACAATATTTGTCTTCTCTGTAAAAATATGATTGGGAAGTTTGTTATGTCATTTCTTGTTTTGTACAGAATTATGTTTGACTTCACCTTAGTTTATTATTTATTTTATGTACAATATTTAGCACTTAAAAAGTGCACAGATTAATTTCAATTTTTATTTTAATGACAATAATGACCTATACAATACAAACCAACCACTTGAACAGTATTTGAAATGTTACTCTTGTAACTTTTATTTGTAGAGATGTACATTCACATTAGATGATTATTTTATTTATATCATTACCAAAGCTGTAAATAATTATTATGTATTGTTATTTGTTTCATATTTTATAGGATGAATCATAAGCTTTTCTCTCTTCAAAACTGTTTCAACTTAATAAATATTTCAGAAAAATGAAGAGAAATGGATGTCATGTTCTAAATTAATCACTTTTCATCTGTGAAAATGGTTATTATGGTTGTGTAAAGACTGAATGGAGATATGAAGTGGTCACAATAGTATGTTTTTCTATATAATGTTATAAATACATAAATGACCGTAACAATGAATTTTTGAAAAGGAGAACATACTCATCACAAGGGAGTAACATACTACACTGACTGTGATCGACATCTGTTTTTCTTATGTAACTGCTCCGTCATTGTTGTAAACATTAAAATCGGAATTATTTCACATCTGAGATAGTTATTTTTCGGCTTGAACTGGTAAAATCACAGGCAACACAGTTGTGTTGTCTCTGGTAAAATATTGCAAAAATTGTTGGTAGACTTTAAATCTGTTACAGAATATAAATAATTATACATTAAAAAACATCCAAGTTGTGATCGTTTTAAACTTGAAAGGAAGGAAAAAAGACATGGATGAACTTAGCGTATTATGGAAAACTAGTAATAACATAATTTTCTAATTAATGGAATATGTAATTAGTGTAGTCTACTTAATCAGATATTGTCTAACCTCAAATTCTGAGATAGAATAAAAATTCATTTTGTCATTCAAAATTGAAAAATGTAGCATGGTAGATTGTCAATATGGCATGTAACTGAGACCAAATCCTTGTGTTGCATTGTATATTTGAAATAAAGCAAGTAATGTATAAATGAGTAGTCTAAAAATGCTCAAAAACGTGCAGCTGTGATTGTTGTGTTCAACAATTCTTTTTTTTTGCGGTAATTAAGTGTAACATTAAAAGCATACACTGAATTTGGTATTAGGCATAATTCATATTCGTGGGTTATGGTTCGAATCGACTTACTCTAACTGCAGATGGATTAGCAAATGCTTGTTTTAAAATATGGTTATTCATTTCAATGCAGTTAATTATTGTCTTTAATTTTGAAATTGACATGATAGGAATATTAGGGTTATTCCTCATAACAGTGTTTATTAAAAATGTTATTTAGATGGGGATTTTTAGATGATAGCATTTTTATTCATAATAAATTTTCACCTTGTAATGGAGTGACGACAGAAAGTTTTTTTTATGTATCATCCTGCATTTTGAATTACCGCTTGGAATGTTAGTTCGAACATGTATGTCTATGTATCAATTTCCAATTGTTTTGAAGGTATTTAATGTTTAAGTTTGAAAGTTGCTCATTCTTAAAAAGTCACTGCATTCGACCAGGTTTTTTTTGAGTTGCTCTCCTTCTTAGGTGACTAGGACTGTATATATTATATCAAAGCGATTTTGTACAGCCTCCTTGGCTGTCTTCCGCAACTTAATATCCAGGATTTCTGATCCATATAATCATCTTCATCAACTTCTCGCCTCTGCATTGCTTCCTTTATTCCAAAGTTTCAACTTCTTGTCTCCCTTTTTTTCTCCTATGTTGTAGGTCTCCATTCCCAAATCTTTTGTTGTAATCTTGTTTCGTCCATTTGCCACATGTGGCCATACCATTGTAATATTGTTTAGTTTCTATTTGGTCTAACAGTGTTGCTTCTATCTGCATTATTTCTTTGATGTGGTCTTATAGTGTATATCGGCATCTCCTCCAGTACATCATCTCGGTTGAACTGAGTTTATTTCTTGTATTTTAGTTTAAGGGCCATATTTCCGTTCTGTAGGTAGTACAGCGTTCTACCATAGATTTAAACATATGGTTCTTCGTTTTATTGGAGGTGCTATTGTTCTATATCACGAAATGGAGTTGCTTAATAATCTTTTTTCCTTTGCAAGTTTTATTTTTTATATCTGACTCGTCTGACTACCATCTGATATTAATGTAACTCCAAGGTATTGGTATTCATTTGCATTTTTAATTATCTACATCTTTTTCTGTGTAAGTCCTACCCTGGATCTCCAACAACCATGTGTTTCGTCTTGTCGTAGTTTATTTCTAAGCCCCACTTTTGATATTCCTCTTGTAACTTTCAGGACATATAGTCTATGTCGTCCTCGTCTTCTGCCAATATTACTTGATCATGGGCAAATAGTAAACTATACATTTATGGTTTTAATGATTTGTTTTTGTCACTGTAAAAACGTTAGATTTTGTGATATGTTGAAGCAATAAAACAGCTAAATTATAGTTTTTCTGGCATGTAATTGAAAAAATCAACCTTCTCAACTTTTTACCATCGTTATACTATACAGATTTTCTTCTAGTACTTGTATTCCCATTTGTTAACATTTTATTGACCACTGTTTTAAGGCTTCATTTATATACACTTTAAACAAGGTGGGGGAGATGCAGCAACCTTGTCTCAGTCCCTTAGTCACTGTAAAATCACTTGAGTAGGTTTGTCCGATTAGTATTTTACTTTTATTCTTTTCATATAAATTTTTTATAGTATTTACCATTTTCTTTCAGTGCTCTCCATAACTTATTCACTGGCACACTACAATAAGCTTTCTTTAGGTCTATAAATATAATATGTAATTCTCTACCATATGCTATCGTTTTTTCCATTAACTGCTTTATACAGAATATATTGTCTATACATGACCTACCCGGTCTGAACTCGCTTTTGTATTTCTGTTTCCATTGTTTGTTCTATTTTTGCTTTTAGTACCCGCCTGTACAGTCTACTTACAGCTGGCGTTATATTTATTCCCCTGTAGTTATTACAATCTTTTCTACATATTTGCGTTCTTATGAATAGGATTAATATATGTATTTCACCATTCGTCTGGGACCTCCTTTCCTTTGATACAGAGTGTAAATAGTTCTGCTAGTGCTTCAAATATTAATGGAGTATGTTTTATTAACTCTATAGGTATTCCTCCAGGGCCAGGTATCGATTGTTCCTCATATTTTTTATTGTGAATATGTTACTTTAACTTAAGCATTTAATATTTTGGAACTCATGTTTAGATGTAAAAAATGTGTAGAATTCACCAACGTGAACATGTTCTTATTTGCAAGATAAATTCTCTTTGCAACTAGAGGATTTTGGAAGGTTCACTAAAGTTTGTTTTATTATTTGTTTAATCTTGCTTTGTGTAATTCATTTTCACGTTTGCCAACCCTTCTAAATGATTAGGTATATTACATAATAAATCACCTTTTTATTATTCGAAATATCAATGACAACTCTGCTTGGTATGATGACCACTAACTCTATCTTATGAGGGACTTTTGGCCCACATTACTTCAGAAACGAATTTTAGGTATTGAATATCATACTCCCATTGAACACATTTGTTGACCACAGTCTTGCAAAATCGAAATCAATTTTGAATCCATTTTTGACAGAGAACTTGGCAATTAAAATCACTAAACATTTGATACACTGTATAATTTCTAATTTTGGTTGATTTAATACTTTCAATTTTCAAAAGAGGTTTTCAATTCAGTCAATAGTGAATTTTCAAAGACATACTACTTTTTAACAAAACGTCAAATGCCTACTCTTGAAGCAATTGGCTATAAATATACATTTTTGAATTTATTCTGTGGCTAATTAAAAAAATGCTTGATTGTTACTTAAAAAAAACAGCTGCCTCCATCTTGTGTAGGAACATCCCGTGTATGTTGAAATATGTATTTTTATTCCCAAAAATACTACAATCTAAAAAAAATATTTTTAAAATGATGCTGCCACCCATGTGCATATGCATGATCCGAGAAGCGATACTAATATACAGTGCTCGCCAAAAAGTCGGCACCAAATGGATTTTTTTTAAATTTTTGATTTTTTAAAAAAACTTTACGGCAATAATTTGTGCTAGTCTGAAAACCTATTTAGCCCCTATCAGATATACCGAGTGATTTTTACTTAACTAGGAAATGGCGTTTTTCGAAATTGTCTCAATTCTAAAAGTGCTATTTTTCATAAATTAAGCAAGATTTCAATGAGATTTTTTCATCGTCTGTCAGTTTTAGCTTACCGAACAATCTCAAGAACAGAAAAAAAAATTTTTTCCTTTAACTTTCGCTAAAACTAAAGTGTTAATTTTTTGCAACATTTTCAAATTTTTACATACCAAGACATGATTTCAAAATTCAATTTGATTTCGTTAAAAACGTTTAAAGATTTATAATTGTAAAAAACAATAGAAATTGTTAATTATTCCTTTAGGTTTGTTATTATTTACAGAAAAGTAATATTGTTGCATAATCTTTACGTTTTTTGTGCAACATACTTTATGGGAGAAATGTTTTTCAATGATATTGAATATCTATTTACGTGGCTTCTAAAAACTGTAATTTACCCTTGGCGATTAATTACTTTCACAAAAATCCTGTAAATTAATGTTCTTTTACAGTTGCCTAAACGAGGAAATTTTTCTTTATTCAGTTTACATGATTCAGTCAATTAAATAGTAAAACCACAGCTGTCTCATATTCTACCTACTTAATTGACTGAAACATGTAAACTGAATAAAGAAAAATCTCTTCGTTTAGGCAACTGTAAAAGAACATTAATTTACAGGATTTTTGTGAAAGTAATTAATCGCCAAGGGTAAATTAGAGTTTTTAGAAGCCACGTAAATAGATATTCGTTATCATTGAAAAACATTTCTCCCATAAAGTATGTTGCACAAAAAACGTAAAGATTGTGCAACAATATTACTTTTCTGTAAATAATAACAAACCTAAAGGAATAATTAACAATTTCTATTGTTTTTTCCAATTATAAATCTTTAACGTTTTTAACGAAATCAAATTGAATTTTGAAATCATGTCTTGGTAGGTATGTAAAAATTTGAAAATGTTGCAAAGAATTAAAACTTTAGTTTTAGCGGAAGTTAAAGGAAAAAAAATTTTTTTCTAGTCTTGAGATTGTTCGGTAAGCTAAAACTGATAGACGATGAAAAAATCTCATTGAAATCTTGCTTAATTTACGAAAAATAGCACTTTAGAATTGAGACAATTTCGAAAAACGCCATTTCCTAGCTAAGTAAAAATCACTCGGTATATCTGATATGGGCTAAATAGGTTTTCAGACTAGCACAAATTATTGCCGTAAAAAGTTTTTTAAAAAAATCAAAAATAAAAAAAAATCCATTTGGTGCCGACTTTTTGGCGAGCACTGTATATGTTCTGTAAAAGATTCAAGTTCTTTGAATAATTTAATTTGGTTTATTATATATTCGGAAAATTGCAATCCTTTGACCTAGTAAAAACTGCATACAGTAGTTGCTTTCTTGCTACTCTGCTACTCCAACTTGGTTGCGTGTTAGGTCAGGATGTTGACCCAAAGTAGACCATAGATCTGTGGATCAGTAGGTATATGGTAGTATAATTGAGTACCAAAATATTGTTTATTATAATATTACTACAGTATTAATTTACCTTATTAAAACAAATTGCAATTATACATGTAACAATTATTAATCCATAGGCACCTACTACATAAAATTAGTTTAGCTATAATACCATTCCAGTGATCAAAAGCAAGTGTGCATTCTTCAAACTATCTGTGAGAGTTATACTTTTATTTGTTAATTATTGCATTGATCCTTTGGCTACATAAATATTTCTATTTGATTAAGGAACATTTTATGATTATGTCAGTGACTTTTTGTTTTATAAAATTAACTTAACAAATTGAATAGATTTCATTGACAAAGAGAACAATCAAATCGTTTACAAATATATACAGGCCTTGTTAATGGTAGTTTTATAATCAAATGATTTGTGGAACTATTTATTAAAATACAGTACCGTTAGATTGTCTGTTTTCTTAAATATTAAAGTTTTGTTTAAAATTCACTTACGGAATTCCTTTTCAAAATCTTTGGCTTGCTAAAAAACAACAGAGCAGCTAAAAAACTTGAAGTGCGGTTACAAGTTGTTTGCACAGGTCCCTTGCGGTGTAGTATATAGGTGATAGATAAATTCTAAATTCAGTCATGTACCAGAGATGGTAGATAAACTACAAGATGGTTTTATTTTAGATTTTCCATCACGATTTAATATAATTAGCTCCAAAAAATTGAATGAAATGTGTTAGGTAACTATGTTTGACTGTCTATGACACTGTCGGTCTATAAACTAAAAAGGTAGACTTACTATCTACATACTTCCCAAGTTTAAAGGTAAATAAATGGTAGTCACAGGTTGCTTATTTAAATTAGTATTTCTGTAACTGATTAGGTGGGTACCATTCTATCATATCTATTTACATTATCTTATAGAATGGTGCTTTACACCTTACGACTGACTCTTACTATAATATTAATTAAAATGTTGAATGCATGTAATAAAAAGTTATTGATATTTTTAAGGAAAAGGAACTTGTTCAATTTTAACATATTTGCATAGGAGATAGTTAAACTAGCAAAGTAAAATGCCAAAAAACTGATAATGGTTTTGTGTCACGCTTAGGTTATTATTAGATAGCTAATTTTTAAAATGGCTTTTTGTGCTTATAAATAGAGCATTTATAATATCGTATGTCATTAATTTCTGCTATAATATAGGTTTTTATTTACCTGTAGCATTTGAAGTTCTTGAAAATTGTAGTTATTGTTGAATTTTTTGCTTTACTTGTTTATGAAATGGAACAAATGTATATTTTTGTAATAATTTTACAAGGCTTCTGCTGCAATGTTTTTGTCTACTTCTAAATGTAATGTTACAAACAAGTAAAGCTAATTACAGCATTCCATCATTCAAGAAAAGTATTAACCTTCATTGTTTCATAGATATTCGATGGACATGCAGGACATGTAAATTAAAAAATGTCTAAAACTGATGAGTACTATTGCTTATTGCGATCAACTGTTCAAAATGTTATGTTAATATTTTCGGTTATTGCTAAAATGATTAACAACACTACAATTTTTCTGTTATAACTATATTAGGTACAAATACTACATATTTTTGTAACAGCAAGTGGAAAATCATGCCTACCACTTTTGTACAATATTAAATTGTGAATGTAAATATATTCTATAAATTGTTCAAAATTATATGAATAGATTTCAAGTAAAGAATTAAACAAAACTTCACAGCTGATCTTCAGTTGTGTTCTTTGAATAATTATCCTCATACCACATCAACTGTCGTACAAAAAACAAAATAGACTGAATAATCTTTACTAGAACAATTTGAAAACATTCATTCCATTTGCAGAGGGACATTTTTTGACATACAGTTCGACTCATAAACTGCGCTTCTATTTTTTTGCGAATAATTAAGAACTTTAATTATTTTTCCTGATGTTCACATACTGAAATCTGTTACCATTTTTATTTCTCTAAACAATCAAGTTCGGTTGAGTGTTTCATTCGTTCGTTGATGGTCTTCTTTGCCAAATCGTTCGACTTGACATTAAGTGAAGAGCGGTGTGTACAAAAAGGGCAGTACAAACGTATTGGCCGTGCTTAGAGCGAATTCCTTGTTCATCGGGAAAAATTTCAACCTCCAATCCCTTTTGGGATGGAAGTTATTACCTGGAAGGAGCTCACCTAGAATACTGTCTAACGAGAAAATTAATGTACGTATCTATGAATTAAAAAGTGCAGGAAATAGGGATGAAAAACTGGGTAGATTTACAAAAAATAAAAACTTCCTATTCTTGCCTCCTCTCCAGCACTCCCTTCATCCACTCCACCCCTTCCCTCCCAAAATCACCGTTCTTATTCTCTCTCCTCTTCCCTTAGCTCCTCACATTCCCTCATCATTGTACCATATATTTTCCCACACATTTTCCACATGCTTTTCTCACCCTGCCACCAGTATCTGTTTTCGTTTTCCTCGTTCACGCACCTGAAGCTTGCCACCATTCTTTTCTCCTTTAAACCCATGTCGCCCAATATATAATCGGTCTTTACTTCCACCATTATCTTCTTATATCCTTCATTGTATCTTCCCTCTGCTATCCTCTCCCCTTTCCTGGCTTGGACATCTTTATCTCTTGTTACTAATTCAACTACCATATCCCTTCCTTCCTCTCTTCTCCTTTCTATCTCCTCCCTCGCATATCCCATTCTCTCATAAAACAACCTCGCCCCTCATCTTGCCCATACCTTATCCGTTCTTTTCTTATCTCTCTCATACAGTCATTTACCCCAATAATTTCCGCCCTTTTCTTGATCTCATATTTCACTGCTCTCTTTCCTGCCTGGATCCTTATTTTTTCCGCTTTCATCTCCACCCCCACGATATACTCTGGCGTCTCTCTATCCAACCCCAACGTCCATCTACAGTACTTTTCCTGTATTTTTTCCATTTTCTCCCACTCCTTCCAACCCCATATCTCCGCTCCGTACCCCATCACACTCTTTACCAACTTGTTAAAAATCCATCTTCTCTTTTCCATATCCTTCCCAAATAGTCTTTCCCCACACTTTCCCCAATAGTCTATTTCCCTTACTTGCCAATTCGCTGATGTGCACCACATCCTTATATTGTTATCGTACCGTAAAAAATATACCCTAGACGGCTATACATTTCCACTCATTCACACTTTCTATCACATCACCTCCCCCCTCCCCCCTTTCTTTACATTACTCCTCCCTCTTCTCTGTAATTCCATCACCTTTTCCTTTCTCACATTCGCGCTCAAACCCTTCCTCTCTAAATATCCCTTTATCACTCCATTAATTCCCTCATCTCTTCCTCACTGTCCGCCATTACTACCACGTCGTCCGCATATGCCAACACCCACACTTTTATCCTCCCTATCACCAGCCCTCCCCTTTTATATCTCCGCAACTCCTCAAAATCCCCAGTGTATAGCGAGAAAAGACTCGGGCTCAACGGTCATCCCTGTCTCAATCGTTTCCCCGTCCAAAACCTTTCTCCTTTTTCTTCCAGCACCCTCATCACGCACCTTGCCTCCTCATACACCTCTTAGTTCTATAACTCTTATTGTATAAAACTTACAGATTTGAAAGGTATCCATTAATGGTGATTGGTGGTCGAAAGCAAGAATTTTAAAATTGTTTTTATGTATACAGAAATACAGGGTGATCCAACACTAAAGTGGACAAACGACTTACTTTTTTTCAAATGGGATGATCTAACCACAAATTACCGTAGTTTGTGGATCTAACTTTTTACATTTTTAGAACCTCTGTAGTCGCTGTTATATTGCCCTTAAATTTTTTTTACTCTTCTACCCGTTGCGGAGAAAAAACTATTTTGTCGGCAAATATTCACCACCGTCTCAGATTTAATGGTGGAATTTGAATTTTTATTTTGTACAGGATGGACAAAAAATAAATTCAAATTCACAACTTTTTCAACGACTTTTTTGGGTTGTTTGAAATGGAACACCCTCACTTAAACGCTGAACTGATGAACTCTCAAAAT
This sequence comes from Pyrocoelia pectoralis, assembly GCA_036250285.1. Taxonomy (NCBI): domain Eukaryota; kingdom Metazoa; phylum Arthropoda; class Insecta; order Coleoptera; family Lampyridae; genus Pyrocoelia; species Pyrocoelia pectoralis. The sequence continues at coordinate 38,259,384 of CM070075.1, read as the reverse complement.
CGATGCGGTCGATTTTAATGAAGTTTGGGATACTTATCAATTGATAATTTGTTGTTATAATATGTACCTACATAAACTGAATTTTTACTGCCACAACTTTTACGGCATCAAATTCTTTACAAAAAAGTATGGGACCACAAAACCCGTGATTTTTCACAATGCTCAATTTGCAAGTCCCATGTAGGTACCTAAGTAAGTAGTTATATTTTTCAACAAACATTCACACACAAAGTCTTTGGCTTTGTAGTTGGCTTCCATTTTGCCCTGCCACTGTTTTTCTCTTTTTGATTTAAATTGTATTTTTGCCATTTTGTGTGCCAGTTTGTGTTATGTTAGTCTTTTGTTTCCCATTTAATTTTCTTCCCCATGGTTTGTTGGCCGTCATCTTTCCATCCTAACCATTTAATATGAGGCTTTGATTTATCAACTTCAATGAAATTTTTTCCATTTCACTCGCACACCATTACTTCATTCACCTACCAATATATTATATGCTACGATACCTGATGATGACTCTTTTGAGTAGAAACATATGTAGTATATTTAAATTTTAATCCCTTTGTGTCAACGTTAAGCAACTCCTAGTCAATTTTAACTTCAATATAAAAACTATGGGGAAGGTTTAGTGACTGATTACTACCATTCCTTAATTATGTCACCCCATTTGGAGCACTGAAAACCCAATCGAATCTATTAAGCCTTATTGATAATTGATACATTGCGTCGAAACGCGTTGGGTTACATTCAAAATAAAAAATTAGTGGAATCCGCTTCAGACTAAATTGTAGCTTATAGGTACAGGGTTTTTTTTCATTATTTGTATGGGGATCTCGGAAACCATGAGAGTTACACATTTGCTTAAATGGGGAAAGATTTGCTTCTTTGGAAGACTAATCGAGATACGCGTTTGTTGATTTAAGAAAATGCATGGCTTACTAGATATTTGCAAAAAAGTAAAATTCTCCAAAATCGTTTCAGCCCTTTAATTCGTTTATTTCTAAAGATAGATAAAAATTGTTCAAATAGGTACAATTTGTAGATAATTTTGTGCCGAATAACGTCACCGTACTAGTTTTTTAATTTTGCATAGCATTTTGAGGTTATGAAGCAAAGTTGAATTTTTTTAAATGGAAACAATAGTTGGCTATGACGTATTTTAATAGTGCATTTTTTTCTTATTGTAATGATGTAAGGGTTGTATCACTTATTTTAATAATAGAAATTACTCGTCAACGTTTTCATTTTTACGCAATAACATTGCATAGAATCCTTTGAGAAAGGATACTAAGGGAGACGACATCACGTGGTCAAAGTGGGTATAGGTCACTGACCTGTATCTTAAAGGACTGAGCATTCTAATGATCCCCTCCACTATTTTTGAAGCAAATTGAAAACCGGTATTTTAAGGTGCCAATTAGTAATTTAGGTTTGTTGTGTTGGTGATTATTGGTAACACTGTAACTAATGTTTTTGTGTTTTTATTTACATAAACATAACCTTGTTTCATACGTAGTATAAACTACGTTTATGCATTGCAATAAAATACAATTTTTAATAATTTACGTTTTTAAATAATTATGAGTCTGTAATTATACTACTTTTCACCAGATATTAAGCATATAGGTTAGAACAAGCTAAACTGTAACAGCTGATACCAGTACTACCAACACATTATAAACACCGAGCTACCATCTACCATCATTATATAACTAACGCACTAGTTGGCACCTGGAGTAACTAATATTTAGGTGGGGCTTGTTTGCTTCAATGTTGTATCAGAGAATACGTTGTTAATATTCTCTGGTTGTATTGAAGAATCAGAATGCTCAGTGGCTCAGTCCTTTATGATACAGGTCAGTGGTATAGGTACGCCATATTGATACTACACTTATGTCAAACAAACTGTCAATCAGATTGTGTTAGTAAAAAGTGTAATATTTATTAAGTGCGTGTGTATTACAGTTATATACTAATGTAAATATTAAAAGTATTATGGTGTCTTGTGCTCTACGTAGATGCAACAGCAGAGATGGCGTGGATAAGAAGGTTTCGACTGGCATAACATTTCATAAGTTAGTGTACAAAATAAAAACAATGTGTAGGGCGGAGGGCCGTAATTGGAAAAACCGAAAAGGAGATTGCGATGTTCAAAGACGATTAACATTAATGAGGATCTCGTGAAAAGTGAACAGGACCCGTTATTTTCGAGGGGCAAAATACAGTTAAGTGTGGTGCTTTGTCATTAATCACTATATAATAACCGAGACGTGTGTATATGTTTGTGTTGCTGTGCACTTTTCCGACAGTCGCCGAATCCTGACGAATGCGGATGTGATATTTTAAAACCAAAGCTATTATAAATTTATAACCTACAAATTAATGCTACAAGCTACAATTATAGATACCCCGCAAACTACGTAAATATCTGCACTAATTTTTTTCAAAGTAAGTTTTAAACATTTTAGTATAAAAGTCCGTCATCTTATTCAAGCGGTATTTGTGTCTAAATATATTTTCTTTACTTAGAAAATACGTTCAAAGTTTCCTTATGGAGATTACGTGTAAAATAGAATTCGCTATTTGTGCTTATTTTTGGGTAAAAATTTTGTGTAAACATGCAAAGTTTGTCTGTCCGAGGTCCTTAACCCATTTCGAACATTAAAACAATGCCAGAAAGTATTTTCGCGAAAATTTTCAAAATGACAAGTATCGGAAACTTTTTCTCGATAACATGGAAATTTAATTATTTCAAGTTGAAAAGTTATTCAAATGATGAAAAATGATTCTATTATGCTTCGCGTTAACATTTTCATGGTTAAAATGATGTAAAAAGTAGTAACAGCATTCATCGTAGACTAATTTATGTGTCCCGATACCTTCTTTCGGTAACTTTCGAAATGTACATGTTTGTGTGCTTATTTCGAATTTAGAGATTTTGAACGATGAACGATGTCGTAGGTAACATATACCGGGTGAGTCATTTAACCTGGAATTTGAAATATCTCGAAAAATACGCATTGTATAGAAAAATGTGCCGAATCAAAACTTGAATATCTTCGAGGGGGAAATTCGTTAGTACTAAATTACACCCTCACCCCCACCCCCTGTAGGCGCGGCGGGGGGCAAATTTGAAATCTTAAATAGCAACCCCTATTTTTTATCGCAGATTCGGATTTTACGTCGAAAGTTACGTACGATTTGTCCGAAACATTTTTTTCGATTCGCGACAGAGGGCGCAGTAATCGCCAGAAGTCAGAGAAGTCAAAAAACAGATAAACACGTATTTAGTAAGATTCGACAGGTTATTCAATGATGTTAGGGTTGCCCTCCCCTCTCCTGCAGGGGTGTGGGGGGGGGGGGGGTTGGTGAATAAACTGTTTTTAACGTAACCCAGGAACAACGACGAGGACGTAATAGTTTTATGTTGTATTTGGAGTGCTTGATTAACGTGAATCCCCTTGCCCCTCACTAATCAAGTCGAAATGGTGACCTTGAAGCGTTCGTCTGTCGAATCTTACTAAATACGTGTTTATATGTTTTTGATTTCTGCTCCATTTCTTGCGATTACAGCGCCCTCTGTCGCGAATCGAAAAAAATGTTTCGGACAAATCGTACGTAATTTTCGACGTAAAATCTGAATCTGCGATAAAAAATAGGGGTTGCTATTTAAGATTTCAAATTTGCCCCCCGCCCCGCCTACAGGGGGTGGGGGTGAGGGTGTAATTTAGTACTAACGAATTTCCCCCTCGAAGATATTCAAGTTTTGATTCGGCACATTTTTCTATACAATGCGTATTTTTCGAGATATTTCAAATTCCAGGTTAAATGACTCACCCGGTATAGTCGAATGTTTTTACCGAGAAAAATGTTTTTGTCTACATATTTAACTTAATATCTATTGATGAAAGTAGGTAGCAAGTGTATTGTTACGTTACACTATACCAAAGAGAATACCTATACTTTGACTATACTTCTAAATATACAACTTATATTGTAATTAAGAGGAATAAAATCCATATTTACTGCTGTACATATACGTGTAAATGGTGGCCTTTAGTTAGTGAAATAAACAAAAATTTGAAACTGTTTAAGGTAGAGAAGGTCTTTCTATAAAACAGATGTTATGCAACGTTAGACCAGCTTCTATTATTTGTACATTTTATGTTTTATGGTATTTTTAGTTTTACTATAGTTAAAGATGAATGTTAAAACGTTCTCCCTAAGGCCATTCGTATTCCCAAAAAGTTGCCAGTGTCCAAATTGAGTTCTTTTACATTCAAAATTCATTCTAAACTATCCTTATGAAGTTCACACGGAATTTGTTATATTTTTGTTAATTTTTGGGCAAAGACTATGTGCAAAGACGTAATTAACATTGTGAAAGGGCCATTATGTATTTTTGGTTTCAAATCTATTCCAAAAAGTTTGCATTTTACATTTTTTTAAATAATTGGTAAACATTTACTATAAGTAGGTAGGAACGTATTCGTATATCTTTACCAAATATCAACCCATTTTTGTGATTTTTACGTCAAATGTAAGTAAATGTAATCCTTTATTTTAGTTACTTTAGTAACTTGCTAAATTACAGATACCTACCTACAGGGTCAAAAATCTGAAAAGGTACAAAAATGTAATTTTTTTTTCTTTTTTCAAGCAACTAAGGCAGCTCAACAAGGTGTGATATTTTAAAACAAAAGCTATTACAACCTACAATCACAGATACCCCCTCCCCCCAAAGCACGCAAAACGCGAGAATCGCGTGTACCCCCGTTTATTTTAAATAAAGCGGAGGGTTAGAATGAGTTTTGTTTTTTATAATTTTCCGTAGTCTGGACCTGGTGAGGCAGCCATATTGGTAGTACACTTAGCCCCGCCCAATACTCCCGTTTTCAGTATAGGTACAGCAAAGATGCTTTATACTAGCATCTCCTTTAGTATCCTTTCTCAAAGATAGAATCGCTTGCTTCACTTTTTGGTAATGAAGAACAATGGCGAATCCAGGATTTTTCCAAAGGGGACGGGACGGATCTGTAGCTCAGTAAAGAAACCTAATTTGTTCTAACATTAAAAATAATTGCTAGTGTAAAGCACTATTAAATAAAATGATCAGTAAACTGGTACACAATTTTCCCGTGTTTACTACAATGACGTACCTATATTAAATAAAATAGTTTTTGCATACGAACTCAAAACAAAATAGTTTTTGCGTAATATAACTCAAAGAAATAAAAAAAATATATTTATAAGTAGTGTGTAGTAATACCTAGTTGTAATCAGCAAACGATTTCTGATTTTCTCCTGAAATAATATACACGGTATGTCGTAAACATTTTTAATATTTTGTTCATTTCCGGTTAGGCCGGAAGTAAATTGGTAGGTATACTTATTATTATTATAGTCGATTAAAAGAGTCGTATGTCCTCTAATTCACTGTACAATTTTATTTCTTCATCTTTGTTAGCAAAAAAGTTATGAAGATATAAAATTTTCAACTTCAAACATTCATCCCCCCCCTCCCCTATGGGAAATAAACAAATGAATGTAGTGCCAATAGTTTTTCATGAACTATATAAAGTGGAAAAACTTGGAGCAGATTTTGAGAAAATCGACTTTAAATTTTTGACCAATTTTGGGCGCCATTAAATTGGCTAAGTTTAATTTTTGTTCTTTACCAATTAGGCGCGATTCTCACTATACGTAACGTCACCGTCACGTTACCGTTCCGTTACCAACCCAGCAAATATAAATATGTTGTAAGTAATGAACCGCGACGGAAGATAGCCGTGACGGCAAGTATGAATACGTTCATTACTTACAACATATTTATATTTGCTGGGTTGGTAACGGAACGGTAACGTGACGGTGACGTTACGTATAGTGAGAATCGCGCCTTATAAGTAATAGTTCTAGCCATCCCTTGGCTATAATTTCCAATTTTTTAATTTTAATTAAGTTAAACGGTTCTTGAGCTAGACCCTAAAAAGTAAAAACTTGGAGAATTCTTAGATTATAGAAAGGTAGGTACAGATACGCCTTTCCATATACGAACGGTATTAAAACATGAAGCCAACACTAATGAGAGAGTGCGCAAGAAAAAAAGAGAGAAGACAAAACAACAAGAGTACATGTTCAGTAGCGTCCTGTATTTAAGGATGATGTAAATTATAACCAAGATCAGTATACTAACCTTGAATTATAACAATGTTAAATACATTATTCTACACCATAAACATTGTACAAATAGTGTATAATATGAATACGGGACATGCAAGGTAGATATGTGTATTTTCAGATACACACTTCTCTCCTTAAAATAGAAAATAATCTAAACTTCTCCTTCAAATTTTAAGTAAATAATCACTTCCCCCATTAAAATTTCTTTCTACGTCTATGAACGTTACTACCTATGTAAGGTTATATTTTCTATTTGCCCTTGAACGTCCATAAAAGGCTTCTTTTGCACACAAAGCACCATCGCGGCGTCATTGCCTTTTCCGTTTTAATAATTAAATGTAGAAGAAAATAATCCTTCTTGTATTCGGGTGAGGAAGTAAATATAGATGGCGCTTTAAAATTAGCAATGGCCGTCAACGTCGGGGTTAAAATTGTAGTTTATGGAGGTGGATTCATGGTGGAATACGTTAACAACCGTAATATTTTGTCCAAGTTGGTCCAAGTAATTATCTTTTTAAAGATAAAACAATAGAAAACGAAAAACACACGAAACTCTACGTGCTTTTATGCTTTTAACCCCGATGTTCTTAGTTACACTTGGCGTCGTTGCGATCGCCGCCTCACCCGACAATTTATAATAATTGACAGCACGCATAATTATCGCTGTGTTGTCAAATTGAATTGACTTTGTACCTATGGAAGATTTTATTTAAGAACGTAAATTAATAAAGGTTGGACACATTTAACAGTCGCTTAATGTTTTAGTTTATCATTTTCAATAACTCACATTATAGATATTTATAGATTTTAATTACTGTTTTAGTTGTGATGTTCATAATTGGACAACATTAATTGCATTGCAAAGTACAATAAATAAGACTGAATTAGACTATCCTTGTCCTTGCTTCACAAACCAAATGTAAACAAACGTTTGTAGTTAATTTATATTCTAAGGGAGAATTGCTGTATTGGCCGCCATTTTGAATTTAGAAACAAACGAAAAACGGCGTATTACTTGAAGGTTCTAACTTTTCACCAATGGAAATGGAAATTAGTTTGGATTAAAATTTGAATGTTTGCTCCCAAAATAACCCACCTAATTTGGGCTCTTTTGGGTCGACTTTGATGAGAAGCTTGTTTTACCGATGAAGTTTTTTTATATTTATCAAAAGCTCGAGATCGATTTTTTTTCGATTACATTACTTTCCCTGTGTGTATTTGTACACGTGTGTATATGCACGGGAAAGTAAAAATAAAAGATCCATTACACCTGCACTGAAATATTCATTATTTGTCTAGCTCCATGGAGGAGAGAGTGCTCCCCCCCGTGGATCCGCCGTTGATGAAGAATCATCAGAAAAGACTGTTTATAATTGACTTGCACAATTTTGTTGTAGCCGTGCGTCTGTCAGTGTCCAGTCAGTGATAAATTTCGTGAAGGTCGACCAAAATCTAATCTTTTCTAATTCAAAACAAACATCGATGCGGTGCGCAACATGATTGTAAAAGATCGGCATGTGACGCACGGCGAGATAGAGTCATTCCTTGGCATATAACCGAGTGCAATACATTCGATTTTGCTATAATAATTAGCTATTAGAAAAATCTGCTCCTGATGGAATCCGCAAAATTTAACGGAAGTTACAAAACAGGATCGTGTTAATTGGTGTAAGCCGTGTAAGGTAATGCCTAAAAAATTGAAGCGAGGAACTGCAAAATCTGGCTACAATATCGTTACAGGTGACGAAACGAAAACTAAGTAGCAATCCACTGTTTGGGTTTCCAAGATGAACCGAATCCCACATAAGTGGTTCGCTCATGTTATTTCGGTTGCACTGGACATGTCGCAACCATTTCTTTAGAGGATCGAAGAACAGTTAAAGGTGAATAATGGTCTAGGTACAACAATTTGTTCGCCAAAAGTCATCGATAAAATTGGGAAAAAACCAAAAACGTCGCATCATTCTTCATCGTGACAATGCCAATAACCACCACACACAGCACGCCGAACAATTGATTAGTTGAAGGATAATATCTATCTCGGTTACCTAGCCAGCAATAATTATTTTCAAAAAATATTTAATACACAGGATTAACCCGAGTTAGAGTTTTATTATACAGTGTGTCTCCAAAAACACCTTACAATGCTTTAGGGTAGACTTATGGGGTAATATTAGACCGATATAACCCAATTTACCTCTATGCAAAAGTGCACCATTTCAGAGTTACAGCTCCTCAAAGTAGGTGTTTGAAAAACGTTTATTTATCATAAATGATAAACCGTTTAAGATAGGAATTTGAATTTTGGAATAATAATTACCCTTATCAAAAGCTATAATTGTACAAATTTTGGGGAAAAAAGACATACAAGAAAGAGACCATCCGCATTATCGTTATTGTTAACAGTAGAATAATTTTTTAGTTCTTTACTAAAATGTAAAATTCGCTACAACAGATGAAAGGAAATTTCAAAGTTAATAACTTTCGCCTCTTCACATTTTATCGTAAATTATTTGGTTTTCCAGATAAAAGGAAAAATTAACGCTAGGTTTTTCTAATAAAAGTGTTTAATTGCATATTATCTAGTAGCCGTAAACATAATAACAAAATAATAAAAGTTCGACCGATTGATTTTGAATTACTTTGAATAACAATAAATTGGGTTTTTTGCTGCAAAGTGCGTTTTATTTCGCCCTTATCGCTTTCCTCATACGAAACCACAAAAATCTTTCAAATCCGAAAGTTTTAGACGATTGGTTCTGTGTCTACGGCTACTAGATAATAATTATGCTGTTACGGTAAAAATGGTAACACAACTTTTAAAATAATGTGCCGTAAGCTCAGTTATACGGGGCGAATGAGGTGGGTTAATTATAGCAAATAAATTCTGAAAGGAGTAAAGACAAAAGGTCAATAATAAAAGGGCGCCACGTAATTCAAGATAAAGATAACATTTCTCACTGAAAACTAGAATTACGAAGGAGGATTCAGTGTGATAACAAGCAATGATTTAGTAAGAATAAATCAAATATGACAAGTAATAATGACAAAGGCAGTAGATTAACACAATTATAATAACTTCGAAAATGAAATACAATTGGAACAAAACAGCTATGCACCAATTAATAATGGTAAGAACGTAAAATCACAAAGATGGATATCTTAATCACAAAACATAAACTATGACAAACAAATTGCTTGAAGAAAGAATTTTTAAATCAGTTTTAAATATTACCCAACTAAATACTAAATTTTGACAATAGGTACAATTGACAGATTATGAAATGCTACAGTAATTGATAAATATTTAAATTGACTCACCTGAAGTTTTCCTTCCTTACGATGAAATTCTATGCATAGAACCACAACGCGCTGGAATAAAATTAAAGAAAGGATGCAAAAGATTGCAATCCGGATAATGACAATTGTATCAATCACTATTAAGCATTAACAAAATACCTAAAGATTTTAAAATAATTTGAGGTCGGAATAATATTTAAAGTTACGTTAATGAACGGAAATGGTTCGTTCTCAAGCAAATTATAACATCAAAATTATTGACAATTAAAATAGTGACAATTAGAAAAATAAAGGAATTTTCAAAAGCAAAAGTAAATAAATGATAACGGCAATAATGATAGTTAAAGGACCAAATTAAGTAAGCAATTTCAAATTTAGAGAAAACACTTGCGGTTCAATGATATCACATACACATATACGAAGCACGTCACTTCCGATTCCACGCAATAAAGGTTTGAATTCTTGAAGAACAGTTAACAATGGGTTATCCCGTTGACGGTAGTGATATTGAGTCCTTCCAACGCAGATTACGGCGGGATCAAAACAGGATAGCGATAACAGGAACAATCGGCAGTAGGCAATATTAACATGTAACACGAACAAGCAAGCGAGGCAAGGTTTGGATTATAAGAATCAGTACGAAGTCGCTATAATTAAACAAGAGAATTACCTAATGAAAACACCAAGAAAAAGTATCATACCTGAAATAATCAGCAGTTAGAAATACATTCTTTTTGAAACCGTAAATTCGTAGATACGTTAGTGTTGAATATTAACAGCATCTCGTTAAATACCATCACACTATTGAAGTTGTGGAACACTATAACCGAAACAACTCGATAGATTCACAGATAAGAGTCGCACAACATTCGCGTTTCAAAGAATGATTAATAAGATCTCGAATATCAGACTTTCCACCCTTATATACTTTTCCAAAACGGAACGAACGAAATTAAAACTTAAATCGTCATGCCAATCTATCAACAAACCAGAATAAATCTTTTTCATTGGTTGCCGATTAGAAAATCTGTAACGGAACCAACGAATACGTTGAGAATATCCAATAGTAATTTTAGGTGATAATTAACCTCATAGTGTTGTAGACCAATCAGACATTAAGAACAGTGTCACATGCACCAATCACAAGTTTTTTTAACTGAAAAGAATGCATGGTACTTTTCTTGCCGCTACCTCATTGTTTTAGCAACCTATATTAAAAAAATCAAATGTCATTTTGACAAAAGTAAAAAATTTGACGTATTTAACGCTTCATTCAGTTAATTCTCCAACCGAAGATCATTCGTTCTCAACTCTTGTCAGGCAAGATTTTTTTGTATGAGCATTGATTGCTAAAAGGTAATTAAACTCGATCAAATTCTTGGGAAAAGAACCCTCGCGCTTCGCGCTCGGGTCTTTTCGTCAATTTGATCTCGTTTAATTGCCAAGCAACCAGTGCTCATACAAAAAAATCTTTCCGACAATAGTTGAGCACTTATGATCTTACTGTTGAGAAAATCATATTCGTTCAATAATCAAAGCTATCTTTCATATATAATAGATAATTCAAAATCAATAACGTTAAATGAAACGTCACAATGCAATTAAACACTTTTATTAGAAAAACCTAGCGTTAATTTTTCCTTTTATCTGGAAAACCAAATAATTTTCGATAAAATGTGAAGAGGCGAAAGTTATTAAGTTTGAAATTTCCTTTCACCTGGTATAGCGAATTTTACATTTTAGTAAAGAACTAAAAAATTATTCTACTGTTAATAGTAACGATAATGCGGATGGTCCATTTCTTGTATGTCTTTTTTCCCCAAAATTTGTACAATTATAGCTTTTGATAAGGGTAATTATTATTCCAAAATTCAAATTCCTATGTTAAACGGTTTATCATTTATGATAAATAAACGTTTTTCAAACACCAACTTTGAAGAGCTGTAACTCTGAAATGGTGCACTTTTGCACAGAGGTAAATTGGGTTATATCGGTCTAATATTACCCCATAAGTCTACCCAAAGCGTTGTAAGGTGTTTTTGGAGACACCCTGTATACATTATATTTCATTAAATTCGTTCTCGGTACGCTTGGATGCTTGCTCATATGTTTCTAATAATCCTATTAATATTGCGTATTATGCACCTATTATTTTGATTTGTGTCCGTACTATAATCAATAATCACATTCTCTATTATAAATACTAAGTATAAAATTATTGGCAATCAATAATACTTTTATTGGTCCATGAAATGTTACCGTGGAAAAATATTCGGTTGAATTGAAAATGTGTTTATATCATATGTGTAGTATAATATACATATAAAATATACTATAGATATTAGATACAGGATATGCTTATGCATGCACAAACAAAATTGTGTTCATTTTTAGTTTTTGATGTATATAAAAACGTATTACCGAATTCAAAGGCCATAAAAGTAATATTTTTTATGCTTCTCAAGCAATAGTAATCTAATACTAGTCCATATTGGTTTTGGTCGAATATCTTATTTGAGTATTTTTCGAAGTTCGTCGAGCCGAAGTAACTTAATAAGACGACGAGGTAGCTTTGCTTTGAAGTAGTCTTCCGAGATGCACTCTGCATACGTTGATTGCAAATCGAATCAGGCGTGCCAGTTTATATAACCATGAAGCAAAGAAAATTGACCAAATTTATAGAATGAGTTCTTTTATTTTTCTGAATAAACACGGGTCTTTAATCGATATGAAAATAAAACCGAAACTGAATTTGCACAGGAATAGCGAATATGGTAGGGTAGGTAGTGTAACGCAGAGTAGGTATAAGTACCCTTTTTATAAACAGCCTCGTAATATCCTGTACCTACATTATTTAACAAAATTTGTATTTACTTCCTTAACTATTATTAAGATTGATTTATACAAAAGGATAAAGGTAGTTCAAATGTGATGTGCATTTCAGTTTTTTCATTTGTATGTTTTACCTATACACAAATGAATTATATCGCGTTCTCCCTAACGCCAGGGTAGCCAGGTCTTCGGGTCTCACACCGAATTTTCAGGTTTCCATTTCGCCGTGCGCATGATTAGACAAGTCCATTGTAAATTTTTGGTAGTATTTTTTTGTTTTTTTGAGTTTCTATTTTGAGTCTTGAAATATAATGTATTCTAATAAACTTTACACGTATTTTTTACCTAAGGTCGCATAATCAACCACTAAAATTTGGCACTTGGGGAGCACAAAAACTAATAATTTCGTATGTATGTTCACACGACTTACGGAACTGTTTTGGGTCACATTTCAAGAAATTCGTTGCCCACTTCAATCAAGTCCTATCCAATTGCATCTCGAGTCATTAAACGAAGATGAGCTGATAATAGAGGTAGTGATTCTTCTGAAGTTTCAGATGCGCGCAGTAACATAATATCTTAAATCTTATCTCTTTGTAATGTGCTGATGGCTTCCAACAAAAATTTATAAATCACAAATATTATTAAATTTTATTCTGACTATAATGTTATTATAAAAACATTAGGCGTTGAGACAAAGACAAACGATTTCATTTAGTTTGAAGTCTTTGAAGTAGGCTGTATGATTAGACAAACCAATGTTTATCAAATTATCACTGAATGTCATTCTCACTAAAGCAAAGAGGGGGTCGTAAACAGTAAACAATTTTATAAAATGGAAGCAGTTAACGCATATTCCAATACTGATATTTTGAATTTATTTTATATCCATTAAAGTGATTTTTATTGGTTTGTTGTAGTATAAATAAGATCTTTGAATTCGTTTTGTAAAAGTAATTGTTTTTCCTGTTGTCATCCTCACAGCCTACTTTCAAATGTGCATAGGTTTTAAGTGCAGTTTTAATCAATATTAGATAAAAAACGTTAATAACTACAAAACCGCTAAAGATAGGTATAAGGATACCTATAGTTTATCGATGCGTAAATTAAATCGCCTTCCAAATATGTAAAAATATACGGGGTGTTCGATTTGAAAAAAATGACTTTTTGGTATTTGAAGTTTTTTAACTTTGCCACTAATTTTGAACGCCCTGTATAATCTGTGATAGGTTTGCAAATGTATTTTGTGAACCCTTATGGTTTTACTTGGTGTTTGTAAAGTATGAATGTTTTGCATTGAAAGAAGAGCAAAAGGAGGGCTATTAAACATCCCTCTACAAAACGCAAATAAAAAAAAATCATAATATCTCAAAAATAGGTACCTATAGGATAATCTAATACAGTGTAACGCAGAATCAATTGTATAATCCAAAAATGCAATAATATACAGGGTGTTCCATTTAAAATAAGAAGATGAATGGCGATTTCCGGTCCTTCCGGAAGTGGTACAACATCGACAAAGTTTTAGAACAAAAGAAGGCTAAGGGTTATCTTTAACCTGAAAGTTCTAAATTCATAAGTAGTAAGGGACTCCAGAAACTTCTAATGAACGGGTTCCGTGATATACATACCCTGTATAACAGGAGTAGATTTTTCCTACTCGTATAAAAGATAGAAAGAGTTGCGGTGGAAAAGTAACCCAATCTTCCTTAGCAAGCGAACAGGCGTTTGCTTCACCACTTTGCTGTTCACTTAGTGCTAGTTACCAATCTCAGTATAGAACTAGTCTGTACTAATAAAGAGATTTGTCAACAGACGTGTTACGGCAACAAATGATTGGTACCGTAATCAGGAAAAATGCAATGACTCGATAAGCTCAGTTATAAGGGGCAATCTAATGGGCGTGGGAATAATGAGTATAGAATTTAAATTTATAGCAAGTTATAGTTAACAAATATAGTCAAATATCTTTTAGGGCGCCACGATAGTTCTTTAGTAAAGACAAGCTGGTAATCAGAACTACGAAGAGCTTAGCAGCTTATAATAATAATAACAGAGATATGATTTCTGAAAGAGAAAGTGGGTATTCGATAAAGAAATACACTAAAGTAATGATAGTGGTGGTTATAATGAATCAAAACAAAATAACATTGACACAATCGGAACAAATTTTACAAAACAAATCTTCACAGGAGTGAAGCAATAAGGGGGTTTAACTTTTACCTTGCAGGGAATGAAGTTTACATATTACAACAATGTACAATTAATAACACAAAAATAATACACATAAATATATCAGCAACCGTCTCGGTAGCTGTACGAAAGTCAGTACGTAGTAGTTGTCATTAAACAACGCTTACCAAAAACACATCCGATTATCGCCGTTGCGCAACGTCAATATCGCTGAGTTATCTAAACAGAAAGGTTGATTAACAAGAAAATTAATAGGGCTGCGACAAGCAGACCGACTGAAAGTAATAATTACCGACTTTGGTCAGTACTCGTTCCGAGAGTTGATATTGAAAATAATAGCAATTAGCTTTTAACTTTAACTTTAGCAAATTAAATCTTCAAGGTAAAAGATAATACACAAATAATAAAAGTAATTTTTAAAGTAACGAACAAAGTTAATGCAAAATTAATTGAATAGTAAACAAAATGAATAATTAAATGTTTTAAATTGAAGCAAAAATATGAAATGTGATTAAGTAATTTAGTATAATCAAATTTTATAATAAACAGTAACAGGAGTTCAAATAAAGTTCAGCAAGAAATGTAGGGTTAGTAATTTAAATAACTTATCAAATCTTGTTTTCAAAGGTTGACACCAGATGGCAGCATATAGTTTCCAAAAGCAATAAATTTCTTCACAGGAATGCGGAAATAATTAAAGATGAGTTGTAGAACAGCAAATATGTAGTTTCACAGGAAAATAACCATCGGAGTTCAATAGTAACGGATCAGCAATAATTTCGAGTAAAGTTGACATCAATTTTCTAACAAAATGGTGGTAACCAACAGTAAGATGTAGTAATCCCAAAAGTAAACGGGGTAGGAACGCTAGGACAAATAATATAAATTACTGTCGAGGAATTTAAGAATGACACGGTAATTGTTACAAAAGAATTTTCTACATACCTCAAGGAAATTAATCCTAGAGCGTGGAGAGTTTAACGTAGCGGTACTAGATGCACAAAAGACGTAATAACACGTTTTAATGGTACTTAGAATAAGCAGATGATTCTAAATATTCACTATTTGTGGAAAACTTTCACTTATAGACGATTAATATCGATTAGAGAAATTTGTGAAATTTCCGTAGCACTTAGTAACGTTTGTTAGGAAGTAGAATAGAAAAAGATACGCGGTTGAAAATCGAGTTGCTATTTATATCAGCACGGAGATATTCCCTAGTGAAGTGCTTGTTCCGTTTTTAAGATGAAATATTTTATTTAGTTAGCCGAGGATCAGCCAATCAGAAACTAAATGACTACATTGACAGCCAATAGAATAATTTACAGTACAGCGATATCAGTTGTTTTCGTTGCCGAGTAGAAAAGCTGTAAGGGAACCAACGAAGACGATGTGGTTAGAGATAACGCTTCGCGTAGAATAAAGCAAATGCGGAGGAAAAATAGTACCAAAAGTATTGAAAGTGGACTCTATTAGCAAAACATTGAATTAAGGAATTTTGCAATCTGTAATCCTGATAGAGAAATCGATATGATTGATTCTTGCGAACTAAGCCAATAAACGAGGAACGTAACACCCCCCCAACAAAAGTTGAGCTAGTAGGCGAAACGAAAGAGAACGCCAAAAGCGAAACCAACTGAGTTAATACTTACGACACAAGGAAGTAAATATCAATAAGTAAACAAAACAAAACAACAAAAGTGGACCAACCATGAAGTAAAAAAAAAAGAGTTACATGGAAGGAGAAGAGAAAGGACGGTAATGAAAAATAGGTAAAAGAGGTATCCTAGATTTCACCAGAGATAGAAGAATATGAAGTACCGTAGAGCAACTATTCTTCCCAGTACGGGGTACCGGAGCCAAAATCAGGTAGCGATGCAAACTAACCTTACAATACAATCAGATGGGTCGTGAGGCGACGCGGTTGAGGACCACTCCTATCTGAAGGAGAACCTAGCGGGAACCAGTTTGGTCAAAATCAAAAAGAAATTGTAAAGTAAAAGTAACATTTTGTGGGTAAAACCCTAATCTAAGCATCATTGACATTTGGGTTCGCTCGCTCACCAGCCGGCTCTGTAACTGAGTGAACGGGGACTACTACCAAAAGCCATAAACCGTAATCGAAAGAAAAATCCAAATACAAAGCAATGGTCGTCAACAAAAGAGAATAAGAGGAATAAAGAAAGAAAGAAAGAAAGAAAGAAAGAAAGGAAGAAAGAAAGAAAGAAAGATAACAGTAATGAGTAGAGAGAGAGAGAAGAATCAGTACAAGAAAACCATAGAGAAACTTTAACTAACGAATAAGAACACACCACTTAAATGTTGTAAAAGCCGTAAAGAATACGTTTTTTGATGAAAACCAGGAGAAGCATAAGTTCCTGACTAAACAACAAAAGGAGTCTCGAACAACACATAAATCCGAAACATATCGATTTAAAGCAAAGGTATAGTATCGAGCAACAAGAAAGCAGAGCAACCTAAACGAAAGTTTGAAGAAAACAGACGAGTAAAATACTCAAGAGAATTAACAGTAATGAGTAGGGCTCGAGATGAAAGAGCGAGGAAGAATACTCCAAGGAAAGAAAGAGTGAGCATCGACCTCTAAAAACCGCCGCGAAAGAAAGTAGAGAAACCCCAACCATCCACCCAAGAGAAAGAGAGAGAGAAAATTATTCTTCACGTTTTCGTCGTTTCCGAAGATAGCGACGTTTCAGAGAGATATTGTTTGTAGCAATAGTGGAATTATCTTCAGATTCAGAAGAAGAGTTCACAGAAGAATTAACATTATTAGAAAAAGCAGGTTTCAAATCTTTTACATGAAAAGTACCTATTGATTTTCCAGAAGAATCTGCAAGTTCATATGTCCAACTAGAAATAACATTTTTAATTTTATAGGGACCAACAAATTTAGGAGCAAGTTTTGCATTAATAAATTTACTAGCATCGGATAGTATGAAGTTACGTTTCCATACAGAATCATTTTTTTTATAAGTAACATTGCGTTTTCGAAGATTATAGCGATTTTGAGTACGTTGAGAAGATTGTTTTATTCTAGTTAAAATATTTGTACGCAAGTTTTCGTAAAACTCTTTAGTACGGGTAGTAACAATAGGATTAGGATCGATAGAAGGAATTTCAGTATCAGAGGAAGTTTTAAAAGTGTTTCCAAATAGTATGTGTTCTCTGCCGCAAAATGCAAAGTATGGAGTGTAATTAGTTATCTCGTGTTTAGAAGTGCGAATAGCGCAACCTATTTTTTGTAAATTAACATCCCAAGAACGTTGGTTATCTTTTATATAAGATGAGATCATAGTTTTAAGTACTCGATTAATTCGTTCAGTTGGATTAGCCCTAGGATGATATTTAGCGGTGAAGAGAATTTCTGTTTGATATTGAGAGCATAATTTTGTGAATTCCTTACTACGAAATTGCACACCGTTATCAGATATGAGATATTGTGGAGTTCCAAATAACAAAAATATTTTTTCTTCCATTATTTTAGTGATTTTACTAGCAGTAGCAGTGCGTAGTGGAAAGAAGCATGGAAATTTTGTAAAGTAGTCAGCAACGACAAAGATATAAGAATTACCTTTCGAAGAACGAGGTAAGGGACCAACAATGTCACAACTCAGCACTTGCCAAGGGCGAGTGGGAGTGGCTCTGGGAGAAAATAAACCTGGTTGTGCTTTCTGTTCAACTTTATGAGCAGCACAAGTGTGGCAGTTACGAATGTATCTAGCAATATCGGAGCGTAAATTTGGCCAATAGAAGAATTTATTAATACGGTTCAAAGTTTTTGTTACACCACAATGTCCATAAACAGGTGGATCATGATAGTGACGAATTATTTCAGTTCGTTGATTTTTTGGAACAACAATTCTCCAATTTCCTAAAGATATGTCTGAGAGATCTGAGGGATTAACATGTTTATAAAGCAAATTGTTTTCTATACGCCAAAGAGGAAATTTATTAGGATTATTAGTAACTTTTCCAATCATAGTAAGGTACCAAGTATCTGTAATAGGCAAGTTAATAGAAGGTGTGGTATTAGAAATATTTATTTCACAAAGTTCAGGAAGAGATTCAGAAGGTATATCAGGAACAGCTCTAGATAACATATCAGGAACGACATGATTTTACCCTTGCGGTGAATAATTGAGAAATTATATTGTTGGAGTCGTAAAGACCAGCGAGCTAATCGTCCAGAAGGATTCTGAAGTTTATTAAGCCAAATAAGTGAATGATGATCAGTAATTATAGTAAAGTGAGCACCTTCAATATACGCACGAAATTTTTCTACAGCCCATAGTACAGCTAAGCATTCTTTTTCAGTAGTTGAATACTGTTTCTCGGGTTGAGTTAAGGAACGACTAATATAAGCGATGACTTTTTCTCCATCAGGGGATTCCTGACTTAAAACAGCACCTAAGCCATAGTTAGAAGCATCTGTCTGAATTGTGAAGGGTAAAGAGAAATCTGGGCAAGAAAGTATTGGAGCAGAAATTAATTGTTTTTTTAGAAAAGAAAAGGCTTCTTCACATTCAGGAGACCAAAAGAAAGAGACATTTTTGCGAGTTAAATTAGTTAAGGGAGCTAAAGCAGTTGAGAAATTCGGTATGAAGCGACGATACCAACTAGCCATACCAAGTAATCTACGAATTTCAGAGACTGAAGTAGGTTGAGGGATAGAGATAATAGAGTTGACCTTATCAGGATCTACAAGTAGACCATTCTTATTGACAACATAGCCAAGGTATTTAAGTTCAGAAAGACAAAAGTGACATTTGGACTTATTTAAAGTAAGACCAGCATTAGACAATCTAGTAAAAATTTGAGTTAAAACTTCTAAATGTTTTTCAAAGGAAGGGGTAGCAATGATAATATCGTCTAAATAGGCGAAACAGTAGGGTTCCAGATCAGCACCAAGAATACGGTCAATTAAACGTTGAAAAGTAGCGGGTGAGTTATGGAGACCAAAAGGCATACGGGTAAATTGATATAATCCTCTGCCGGGAATAGTGAAAGCAGTTATGGGTTTAGAATTTTGAGATAAAGGAATTTGCCAGTAAGCGGAGCGAATATCTAAAGAAGAGAGAAATTGAGCATCACGAAGACGATCTAGAATAGTATTTATGTAAGGAAGTGGATAAGCATCCTTTTCAGTTACTGCATTTACTTTTCTATAATCAATACAGAAGCGATATGAGTTATCCTTTTTCTTAACAAGCACGATAGGACTAGACCAAGGACTTGAAGATGGTTCAACAATACCTAAAGAGATCATAGAATCTAATTCAGCATTAGCAATTTTGAGTAGGGTAGGAGAAAGTGGATAGTAACGTTGTTTTATTGGTTCAGCAGTAGTACGAATATTGTGTTCAATTAAGGCAGTACAGCCAAGTTCAGAAGAATTTAGTACAGGAGAATCAAGTAAAGATTGAAGTGATTGTTCTTCAGCAGGAGAGAGATTAGATCTGGTAGTTAAGTTATCAGTAGAAATTGAGTAAAGTTCATCGGAAGTACCGAAAGACCAAGTACCAGTTTGAAAATTAGGAACAAAATCTATGGATTTCCAAAAGTCTATACCTAAGATTAGAGGTGAATTAATTTCTGGGATGACTAGAACTTCTAAAGTTACAGTTCTGTCTTGAAGAGTGATAGGAAGGTTAACAGTACCAAGTATGTTACAGGTTTTCCCGTTAGCAAGTAAACAAGTAGAAGAAGAGTTAGAGAAATGTTTATAAGGACGTAAGCACAAACCTAGAGAGCTTAAAAGATTCCATCCTAGTTGACCTAGAATAGTTTTAGAAGATCCAGAGTCTAACAAACTTTTAAAGGGATAGCCAAAAATTGAAACGTTAAGATAAGGACGTTCATCTTTACGAACACTAGCAAGTATAAAATTAAGAACATATTTATGATTATCAGATAAATTACCAAAAGGAGTTTCCGAGATAAGTGAAGGAGAAGAGGACTCGACTCGGTTCGAGAACTCTGAAGTTAGTTTAAAGAAATATTATTACAGTTAGGACACTTTGGTTTAATGGTATTAGGTTTTCCACAACCGTAGCAATGAAGAGATTGAGGTTCTGGGCATATAGGAGAAACATGACCTATTTTCCTACAATTCCAACAAGTAATCGGGGAAGAATTAGAAGTAGAAGCAGGTTTAGTTGATGGTTTCGAAGTAAATTTGGGTTTAGCCGTAGCAGTATTATTAGCATTAGTCGAAGTTAATGGTTTAGGAGTAGATGAAGTATCTTTTCCATTAGGATTAGACATGACAGTAGCAGAAGAGAGTTTAGGTGTACTTGAGTTACGTTTAGAAGAATCGGTATCAGAAGAAGATGAGATAGTTAAGTAAGCGAGACTTGGTTCCAGCAATTGTGTAGTTTTTCTAGAAGGTGGTGGTTTAAAAGATTCAACAAAGTAATGGTTCTGTTCAATTTGTTTTCCTAAAGCAGAGAGCTGAGGGATGCTAGAGATCGGAGTAAGAGTTAAGGCTTTCTGATAGAAAGGAGTTAAATTTCGACGAATATAGTAAAGTTGTTTAGATTCAGATAAAGGAGTAGTTAACCGTTGAAAAAGATTATACATAACAGCAAGGTATGAGCTCATATTTTCGGTAGGACCCATTGTTCGGTTTTTAATTTCTTCAAGTAAACGTTCATCATAATCGATAGGTAAAAATTCAGACTTAAGCATATCTACAACTTCGTCCCATTTAGTTAAGGTAAATTTACGAGAACGGTACAGTAATAAAGCACGTCCTGTTAATAATTCAGGTACACGAGAGAATAGCATCTGTTTAGAAATACTACGAGAAGTAGCTAATTCGTCTAAGCGAGTAAGAAAATCTAAGAGAGATACCTTGCCTTCGCCTGAAAAGGTTAAGCCAAGTTTAGAAATATCGAGACGTTTCTCGAAAGGAAGAGATTCAGTAACAGCAGCTATTGGTTGTAAAGGTTCATTTGGTTCAAGTTCATCTTCACTAGAAGAAAGTAAAGGAGGAATTAAAGGATCAGAGTTACTTTCATTGTCTTCAGCTATATTAGTTACACTAGAAGTAGTAGGTTTCGGACTAAAGGAAGGTGATTTAAATTCTGATAAAGTGACACGGTTGAGTTTTTTAAGTTTGAGTACTAAATTTGATTTAAGAGTTGCAATGGACAGAAGAAAAGTATTTCGTTGGCCTATTTCAGCATCAGTAGTGGCATTCATTAAAGAACAGCGACGTTCTAAGTGAGGGATCAAAGTATTAACACGTAAGAAATCTCTTGACTTGGAGTCATTTGTAACAGAAGTGATTAGTGATTTAATTTCTTCAATGGACTGAGTAACTGCAGTGCAATCATCAGCAAAAGAGATAGAGTGAGTAACAGAAGTTAAGGATTTGTTCAATTCGAGTAAGATAGCATTACGAACAGATCTTCTTAAGTCAATAACAGTAGGAGCTAATTCTATACGTCGAGAGACAAGTTCATATTCTAATTCGGTTTTGTTTAAGCGATTGACATCCATTTTAAATGAAAACATGATGACTAGACAAACGATAAGTGATAAGAGAGAAATAAGTAGAATTGAAAATCAAAAATAAGAGAACAACACGTTGTGTGCCAAAAGAAATCTGTGAAAGTAAAGAAAACGAGAGCTAAAAATCGTGTTAGAGTAACAGAAAGAAAGATGCTAGTAAATTTATTAATGCCAAAAATCGTGTTACGGCAACAAATGATCGGTACCGTAATCAGGAAAAATGCAATGACTCGATAAGCTCAGTTATAAGGGGCAATCTAATGGGCGTGGGAATAATGAGTATAGAATTTAAATTTATAGTAAGTTATAGTTAACAAATATAGTCAAGTACCTTTTAGGGCGCCACGATAGTTCTTTAGTAAAGACAAGCTGGTAATCAGAACTACGAAGAGCTTAGCAGCTTATAATAATAATAACAGAGATATGATTTCTGAAAGAGAAAGTGGGTATTCGATAAAGAAATACACTAAAGTAATGATAGTGGTGGTTATAATGGATCAAAACAAAATAACATTGACACAATCGGAACAAATTTTACAAAACAAATCTTCACAGGAGTGAAGCAGTAAAGGGGGTTTAACTTTTACCTTGCAGGGAATGAAGTTTACATATTACAACAATGTACAATTAATAACACAAAAATAATACACATAAATATATCAGCAACCGTCTCGGTAGCTGTACGAAAGTCAGTACGTAGTAGTTGTCATTAAACAACGCTTACCAAAAACACATCCGATTATCGCCGTTGCGCAACGTCAATATCGCTGAGTTATCTAAACAGAAAGGTTGATTAACAAGAAAATTAATAGGGCTGCGACAAGCAGACCGACTGAAAATAATAATTACCGACTTTGGTCAGTACTCGTTCCGAGAGTTGATATTGAAAATAATAGCAATTTAGCTTTTAATTTTAACTTTAGCAAATTAAATCTTCAAGGTAAAAGATAATACACAAATAATAAAAGTAATTTTTAAAATAACGAACAAAGTTAATGCAAAATTAATTGAATAGTAAACAAAATGAATAAATTAAATGTTTTAAATTGAAGCAAAAATATGAAATGTGATTAAGTAATTTAGTATAATCAAATTTTATAATAAACAGTAACAGGAGTTCAAATAAAGTTCAGCAAGAAATGTAGGGTTAGTAATTTAAATAACTTATCAAATCTTGTTTTCAAAGGTTGACACCAGATGGCAGCATATAGTTTCCAAAAGCAATAAATTTCTTCACAGGAATGCGGAAATAATTAAAGATGAGTTGTAGAACAGCAAATATGTAGTTTCACAGGAAAATAACCATCGATGTTCAATAGTAACGGATCAGCAATAATTTCGAGTAAAGTTGACATCAATTTTCTAACAAAATGGTGGTAACCAACAGTAAGATGTAGTAATCCCAAAAGTAAACGGGGTAGGAAACGCTAGGACAAATAATATAAATTACTGTCGAGGAATTTAAGAATGACACGGTAATTGTTACAAAAGAATTTTCTACATACCTCAAGGAAATTAATCCTAGAGCGTGGAGAGTTTAACGTAGCGGTACTAGATGCACAAAAGACGTAATAACACGTTTTAATGGTACTTAGAATAAGCAGATGATTCTAAATATTCACTATTTGTGGAAAACTTTCACTTATAGACGATTAATATCGATTAGAGAAATTTGTGAAATTTCCGTAGCACTTAGTAACGTTTGTTAGGAAGTAGAATAGAAAAAGATACGCGGTTGAAAATCGAGTTGCTATTTATATCAGCACGGAGATATTCCCTAGTGAAGTGCTTGTTCCGTTTTTAAGATGAAATATTTTATTTAGTTAGCCGAGGATCAGCCAATCAGAAACTAAATGACTACATTGACAGCCAATAGAATAATTTACAGTACAGCGATATCAGTTGTTTTCGTTGCCGAGTAGAAAAGCTGTAAGGGAACCAACGAAGACGATGTGGTTAGAGATAACGCTTCGCGTAGAATAAAGCAAATGCGGAGGAAAAATAGTACCAAAAGTATTGAAAGTGGACTCTATTAGCAAAACATTGAATTAAGGAATTTTGCAATCTGTAATCCTGATAGAGAAATCGATATGATTGATTCTTGCGAACTAAGCCAATAAACGAGGAACGTAACAAATAGGAACCAAATTGTGGAAGTTAATAACGTAAGGTCGGAAAAATCGAAACTTATAGCTGGTGTGCCACAGGGTTCTGTTCTGGGCCCCTTGTTATTCTTATATTATATAAATGATCTACCCGATGCAATTTCAACTAAGGAGGGCGGTGATATTGTTATGTTTGCTGATGACACTAGTTATCTTTTTTCTGGTGGTACTATCGGTGAGGTAGTTGAGAAAGCTCAGTCTACAGCAAATAGCGTTGTTGAATGGGTGAATAGAAATAAGTTAGTCCTCAATATAAGCAAATCATTAATTATAAATTTTAATCTGCGTGCGAATGTAATAAATGAATCTCTTTTAGTTCGAACAAGCAAGAAATCAATTCCTCAGGAGAAATGTACCAAATTTTTGGGCATTTACCTCGACTCTAATTTAACCCTAACCCTACCAAGGTGTGCTTTTGAGGCACAATTGATTTTGATATTGCTGGAACTTTGTAAGTTAACTGCCCACAGACTGGAGGATTTTTGTATTCTCAAAATAAACTATTTAACACAGAATGACATAAAATTTTTTTTAAAATATTTTTCCTATTTTACTAAAAAAAATTAAACATAATTTACCGACACGTCCTACCAAGGTGTGTCTTTGAGGCACATACTGTTATTATACTATAAAATGCATTGCTACGTTATTTAAAACTAGGTATGTGGGTAAATCCCCCGTAATAAGATATGCTTTATATTTCGGGACTTTCCCCTTCCAGTTGCATATGAAGGGGAATTCCCTGAATGCGTTTTGCTAAAACAGTCAGCTTACAAACTGCATTGCTATTCAGTGTATTTGTGACTTTCCTAACGAACGCATTGGCCGTTTTAGGTGTCTATTGGTTAATTTTATTTCTTTTACCTAGTGGAGAGTATATAGACCAGGTAAGCAAAATAAAGTTTTGATTGACCCCAGTAAAAATAGATTTGTTGTTTTATGTTTATTTGGTTTTGAAATTTATGCAGTATGGCTAATTGGGTGACTGACCGACACCGGCCACTAACTGAAACGGAGTTGCTCGATGCATTACACGAAAGCGATGAGGATTTGGGAAGGAATGTAAATGATGGTGAAGATGAAGAAGAGCCAATAAATGACGAAGCCTCTTCTAGTGAAGTGGATTATCAAGAAACTGGCGATGAAGAAAGCGATGAACAAGAAGGAAGTGACGATAGTGATGCTAATGATGAACCGCCCGGCCATTCGCAAACTTTTATTGGAAAAGATGGTACCGAGTGGAATGCCACGCCGATTGCCAAGGGAAAAACACGTGCACATAACATAATTACAACAGCTTTGAACAAAGTGAAACTTCCACCTGGAGTGCATGTTGATACTCCTTGTGATGCATTCAATTTGTTTTTTGATGATACGGTTATTGGTGTTGTGGTTACTTTCACTAATAAGGAGGCTGTTCATATTCTTGGCGATTTGTGGAAACCAGTTGACGACGTTGAAATCCGTGCTTTCTTGGGCCTTTTGATCACTGCTGGAAGAAATAAACAAGGAATGGTGGACTATAATGAGCTATGGAATCCTTTATATGGAAATCCTGTTTATCGAGCGTGTATGTCACGAAATAGATTTACTCAATTACTAAGATTTATTCGTTTTGACGATAAAGCGACCAGAACCCTCCGAAGGCAAAAGGACAAGTTGGCACCAATTAGAGACCTGTGGGACCGTGTTAATACAAACTTGCTGAAATATCTTCCTGGCAGTAATCTAACCATCGATGAACAACTGGTGCCTTTTAGAGGTCGTGTATCTTTCCGACAGTACCTGCCAAGCAAGCCAGATAAGTACGGTATGAAAATTTGGTGGATATGCGATAGTGGAACTAGTTATCCGTTACGTGGTATACCGTACTTAGGAAAAGAAGGTCTCAACAGAGCACAAAACTTAGCGCAAAAGGTGGTTTGTGAACCTTTTCTGAGAACTAAAAGGAATATTACGTTCGACAACTTCTTCACCAGCTACGAGCTTGCATCCAGTTTGCTTACCAAAGGCCTAACTTGTGTAGGAACGCTCAGAAAAAATAAGCGCTGCATACCACCAAATTTTTTACCTCACAGGCGACGGAATATTGAAAGCAACTTGTTTGGTTTTCAGAAGACAATGACTTTGGTATCTTATGTACCTAAGAAAAATCGCTGTGTCATATTATTATCTACAATGCACCACGACTCCACCATTGATGAGGAAAATAAAAATAAATCTGAAATCAATAAGTACTACAATTCCACGAAAGGAGGGGTGGATACACTTGATCAGATGGTACATGCATATTCAGTGAAACGCAAAACTAATAGGTGGCCTTTGGTCTATTTTTTCAATATAATTGATGTGTGTGGAGTAGCTTCATTTGTCATTTGGAGAAATATCCATCCTGACTGGCATATTTCCAAAAAACGAAGACTTCGCAAAATTTTCTTACGAGAAATTACAACAGAATTATTATTATTATTATTATTCTCTCTGGGGGTGGTCCCAATAGGTTCCCGCACTGCGACCTTTTGGTCTATTGTGCTCCCCGGTGTTGTCTACCCTTCAAGAATGCCTGTATCTTTCACAAAGTCCAGGATTTTAGTAGGGCGAATCTTCGTTACTTCCTCTTGTGTAATTTTTTCATTTCCAAGTAGGAGTTCCCTTGCCTTTATGAATGCCTCACATTGGCAAATGACGTGATAGGGCGTTTCATCTGCCTCACCACAACCCCTGCACGTCGGGCTTTCAGTCAGTCCCATGTTGTGCAGGTGTTTGTTCATGCGACAGTGGCCAGTGACCATTTCTGTCGCAAGTTTTATCTTCGTCCTGCTTAACTTTAAGATGGACGTAGCTAGGTCCCCGTTTGGGGTTTCCAGGAAGATCTTGGAATGACTCTGTCCTGGGATTTTCGACCAATGTCTGCAATGCTCTTTCGTGAGTATTGCTTGAATCTCCTTTTTGACTGTGTTATAAGTAATCCCACAAGCCGGTTCGGGTCCTATGAATGGTTTTGCGCTTGCCATTCTCGCAAGCTCGTCAGCAACCTGGTTACCTGCGATTCCCGCATGCCCAGGTGCCCACACTAGTGTGACTGAGTTGCACCTACCTAGTGCGTTTAGCATTTGTGTGCATTCAAGG
Organism: Pyrocoelia pectoralis; assembly: GCA_036250285.1. Taxonomy (NCBI): domain Eukaryota; kingdom Metazoa; phylum Arthropoda; class Insecta; order Coleoptera; family Lampyridae; genus Pyrocoelia; species Pyrocoelia pectoralis. The sequence continues at coordinate 38,232,055 of CM070075.1, read as the reverse complement.
ACTAGCCCTGAATTTACCACATATGAGTCTATTGCTGCAATCGCTGCTTTGCTGTCTGTCACTATAAAGATTTTCCTTTTGATAAGGTTCTCTTTTAATAGTTGAGCAGCTGCCGTCAGGATTGCATATACCTCGGCTTGGAATACGGTCGCTTGTTGTCCTAGGCTTACAGAAATTCTGCAGCCCCGTCCATTGCTCCCGTATACTCCCGAGCCGGTGCCCTTTGTGGTTTTCGAGCCGTCTGTGTAATACACGATTCCATTCAGCTTCGCTTTACTGGAATTGCTCTCCCAGTCTTGCCGAGTGGGGATTGTTGTCTTAAACAGTTTGATGGGACAAACTGTCTTGGGTAACCTCTCAGTATTCATACTAAGGGTTTTGTCTTTGGAGATTTCGTCAAAAATGAGCGAGTGCCCCGCCCTTGACGATCCCTCCTCGCCGTTAACTCTCAGCCGGTATGCCCCTCTGAGCGCCTCTGCCCTAATTGCTAGGTTTAGTGGCGGTAAGTTCAGGAGGGTCTCCATAGCTGCCGTAGGGGTGGTTATCATTGCCCCCGTGATTCCAAGGCAACAGAATTAGTACTGGGGCAAATTAGACGTCGTAGTTTGAGTGGCTTGCGTAAAAGTCATACTTCATTGATACAAACTACGTTGAATCAAGTACCAACCACAGCGGAGTCTTCGGCTCGAGAAGTAAGAAAACGAAAACGGTGCTATATTTGCCCATCAAAGAAAAGCAGAATGTCAACACAGTTATGTGATAAGTGTTGTAAGGTCCACCGTTTTGCGACCTATTCGGTGGTCGTTTATTCGGTGGTTTTACTTTATAATTTTGTACCAATGCAGGTAGCTCTAGTCGGAGTTTACAGGCTTTATGTAATAATAATATTCCTTGAGGGATAACTAGTATAATGTTACAATGTATATTTACAGAAGATAATAAATATAATTTATATCGGTGGCGGTGTCACTTTCTGTATCTTCCCGGAGTCGGTACTTTAGTGGAAGCGTACGTCTGACTGCAACGGCTATTTTCCTGCAAGTAAATGTTATTATTGTGTATAATAATACCTGGTGGCGGTTTCGGCGTCTCGGCGGTGGTAACACCACGTATGTATGATGTTAATTTTGAACTGGTAGCTATCGGAAGTTTTTGGCGGTTTAACCTATAACCCCCTTTTCAGGTGTTTATCTTTGGGTTTTTCAACCACCTGGTGGCTTGCTGCAAGTGAAACGGTTCTGGTGGTATTAATCAGGATATGCAGGAAGGACTGGATTTATTACGGATGTGAACAGGTATCCGGTCTGGGAAGTAGGGTTATGTGTTATAAGGTGTTATACGGGTTGTTTGTAGGGTGCTGCCGTTCAATTTATAGAATAGGGGTGACGGATAATTACACAATCCCTGGCTCGGTTCCAATAGGAATCCGTACACAGGTCTTGACTAACACTTAAGGCTTTCGGGAGTACGTTGACCAGGCTCGGTTCCAAAAGGAATCCGTACACAGGTCTTGACAAACACAAGGGTTGCGGGAATACGGTGACCAGGCTCGGTTCCAATAGGAATCCGTACACAGGTCTGGCTGAACACAGGGTTTCGGGAATACGTTGACCAGGCTCGGTTCCAATAGGAATCCGTACACAGGTCGGACACACACGGGAGATAATGCACAATTCAGGAACGTTATTATAACAATTACGGCACAGCACTTTACTCACAAATTATGTTTAGGTTAACGGGTCTGGATATGTATAATGGGAAGCGGAACTGGTAGATACCTAAATCTCAACTCTCCCGTTTTGGTACTGGATTACGCTTTTATAGACTTGTGTATTGGGAGGTGGTCTCTTTAGTGGGAGTACTTGTCTCACGTGCGGCCCCCACCGTCCTACTACCGCCATCTATTATGCTCTTTGTAAGGCATTTTAGGACCCTACAGGGTCCTTTATTAAGATGCTACAAAAGGGGTTCTTACATATCATCTCCTCTCCGGGGTGGCGATGGTGACGATATCCCCTGGGCCAGGACATCTTCGGTTGTGGCACTACTGGACTGGTTTCAGGTGGCCTCGGTTTCGGTAAGTACCAGCACGTTTCTCTTCTCTCTGCTGATCCTTTTCTTTTAACAGGTATCGTCTCAGGGGACCCACCTTTCTGGCTCGGATTCGTGTCTTTCTTCTTTCTACCTACGGGGGAATTTCTCGGCAGCTTCGGTGAACGTTTGCGGACAGGGACGGTTACCACTGTATCCGGTATTCTGTTTTGTGACTCTACAGGTGAGCTTACTGGGTTTGTTGATGGCTGGGTTTCTCTATCGATTTTCATCTGATCTCCTTGCTTATTTGTAACGTTAGGGCTCATTCTTGGAGATGCTTCAACTGCCTTCCGCTCAGTTTCCTGGAAGTTCGCTAACTTCTCCGGCTGGACCCCATTTAGTCCATTTATTCCGGCTAGGCCATCTCGTTGGTCTCCTTGTAAGTACATGACTTCTCCCCCTAACATTAACGCTCTCTTTCCTAGGTGCAGGGACATCTGGTATCTGGCCATGAAATCCAACCCCACTATGAGGTCGCAAGTCAATTCGGGCAGGAACCGGCAGTCCATGTTAACCATTTGTTGTCCCATGCTCCCAGAAAATCGATACTCTCCCAATGTTTGGACACTTGAGCCTTCGGCTAACTCTACTTGGCCTGGTTGTCGGTTGACAGGGAAAATATTGTTTTCGTGGAGTATGTTGCTTACCCTCGTTCCTATGTAGCTTCTGGTAGCTCCGGTATCGATAAGGGCCATAATAGTATTCTGGAATATGTCCATCTTTACAAACATCCGGTGGTCATCTCGGTTTTGACGGCTTGGCGGGTGGCAGGTGAGTTTATTTCGGGGTTTTCTATTATAATCGGTTTCGGTATTTACAGTGTTCTCCTTTGTATTGTACACGGCTTCTACTGGTCTGCATGGGCAGTCTCGAGACAGGATCCCTTGTGTCCCACATCGTGAACAGAAGGCTCTAAATCTACCTGTGCAGGCGGTTCGGCGGTGGCCCGGTTCCCCACATCTCCAACATACTTCGGTTCGGTTGTAAGTATGATTGGGCCTCTGCGTCATATTACAACTTCGAATTTCAGTTTTAATCGCGACGGCTGGTTTGGCTGGTGGTGACGGATTCAGGTCTCTTACTGTAGCTATGGTAGCGGGTGTGGACTCGAGTTGTACCCTTTGTCTATTCTGGATTCGGTTTTCTGGACTGGTAGACTGGGGTAACTTTTCGAATTCGCTAGCCATTGCTAGTAATTCCGGTAGGGACTGGAAATCTCTGGGTCTGATGTAATACTTATATTCTGGTCGTAGGTTTTCGTACAGCCGTTCTAGCTGACTGGCCTGGGACATTCCTCCATGTCGGCGCATCAAGGTCATTAAGTCTGTGACATACTCGGACGCAATTTCCTTGGGCTTCTGGACTCGGTTGCGAACCTCTTCTTCCAGTTTGTATTTGTATCTGTGAGGAAGGAAGTATAGGTGGAAGCTCTGGACTACTTCACCCCATGTGGTCCAAAACGCTTTGTGATTTCTATACCACAAGAGAGCTCGGCCATTAAGCATTTGTGGGAGGGTATGAAACAGATCGGCATCTTCGAAGCCGTAGCATTCTTTTAGCTCTGCGACTCTTTCCAGGAACCCCAAAGGATCACTGGTGCCATCGAACCTCACACCCCACTTGCGCACCTTCTCGCACAGATTAGCTCCATCGGGAACAGCCATGTTTCTGGTAATTTATTTCTTGTATAAATTGTTTACACAACAAATGTTTCAGGTTCAACTAAAATAAAACGGTTATTCTGGAAAACAAAATTAAAATCGGGTTCTGGAAAAAATAAATTAACTTCTGGAAAAAATAAAATTAGCTTCTGGAAAAAATAAAAAATTAGTTCTGGAAAGAAAAGAAATTATCTTCTGGTATCCAACAAACAAACTCTTGGAGGTTATGTGTTTATTTGTCGGCTGGTTTCCGTTCTTTTTAAATCCGGTGCTCGGGCGCCATTTGTAAGGTCCACCGTTTTGCGACCTATTCGGTGGTCGTTTATTCGGTGGTTTTACTTTATAATTTTGTACCAATGCAGGTAGCTCTAGTCGGAGTTTACAGGCTTTATGTAATAATAATATTCCTTGAGGGATAACTAGTATAATGTTACAATGTATATTTACAGAAGATAATAAATATAATTTATATCGGTGGCGGTGTCACTTTCTGTATCTTCCCGGAGTCGGTACTTTAGTGGAAGCGTACGTCTGACTGCAACGGCTATTTTCCTGCAAGTAAATGTTATTATTGTGTATAATAATACCTGGTGGCGGTTTCGGCGTCTCGGCGGTGGTAACACCACGTATGTATGATGTTAATTTTGAACTGGTAGCTATCGGAAGTTTTTGGCGGTTTAACCTATAACCCCCTTTTCAGGTGTTTATCTTTGGGTTTTTCAACCACCTGGTGGCTTGCTGCAAGTGAAACGGTTCTGGTGGTATTAATCAGGATATGCAGGAAGGACTGGATTTATTACGGATGTGAACAGGTATCCGGTATGGGAAGTAGGGTTATGTGTTATAAGGTGTTATACGGGTTGTTTGTAGGGTGCTGCCGTTCAATTTATAGAATAGGGGTGACGGATAATTACACAATCCCTGGCTCGGTTCCAATAGGAATCCGTACACAGGTCTTGACTAACACTTAAGGCTTTCGGGAGTACGTTGACCAGGCTCGGTTCCAAAAGGAATCCGTACACAGGTCTTGACAAACACAAGGGTTGCGGGAATACGGTGACCAGGCTCGGTTCCAATAGGAATCCGTACACAGGTCTGGCTGAACACAGGGTTTCGGGAATACGTTGACCAGGCTCGGTTCCAATAGGAATCCGTACACAGGTCGGACACACACGGGAGATAATGCACAATTCAGGAACGTTATTATAACAATTACGGCACAGCACTTTACTCACAAATTATGTTTAGGTTAACGGGTCTGGATATGTATAATGGGAAGCGGAACTGGTAGATACCTAAATCTCAACTCTCCCGTTTTGGTACTGGATTACGCTTTTATAGACTTGTGTATTGGGAGGGGGTCTCTTTAGTGGGAGTACTTGTCTCACGTGCGGCCCCCACCGTCCTACTACCGCCATCTATTATGCTCTTTGTAAGGCATTTTAGGACCCTACAGGGTCCTTTATTAAGATGCTACAGTGTAAGCAAACGGTTTGTGGTGAACATTCAGAGAAAATACTCACGTGCACAAATTGCAAACTACATAAATAACTTTTAAATATTTTACTATCTTGTACTATTTTTAAATTATATCTTCTGACACACAATATTCTTTCTATATGTTTTAATGTTACTGTATACCTACTACATAAAATAAATAATGCATATTTTGCTATTATTTACATCAACAATGTGTACAAATAGATGGTAGGACACGTTACGATAAGACGTTGGTAGGGTTAGGGTTAAAATGGAATAGTCACATAAATAGTTTATCTAAAAATTTATAATCGAGTGCATACGCCATACTTAAATTAAAATCATTTAGTAGTGAAAAGGTGTTGTTAAATTTCTACTATGCTCACTTCTACAGCAAAGTTAAATACGGAATTTTATTTTGGGGTAATTCTAATTTAACGCATAGGATTTTCTTAATTCAGAAGCAAGTAGTGAGAACTATAGTTGGAGTAAAAAGGAGAACATCGTGTAGAAATATTTTTAAACAACTTAGACTATTAACTGTACCTGCTATTTATATTTTAGAAATTCTAATGTTTGTTAAAGGAAATCCAAATGAGTTTTCGGTAACTAATTCTTATCACAAATACAATACACCGCGGGGAAAGGATTTCAGCATTCCTGCACATAGATTAAGTATATCCAAGATATATGGGCACATTGATTTTTAATAAACTTCCAGAATGTTTAAAGGTCGAAACCCGACATAAACAATTTAAATTGGGGGTAATGAATTTTTTACTGTCCCATTGTCATTATACAGTAAAGGAGTATTTGTCACATTCATATACTTAGCTACTTTTCTTTTCTTTTTTTTTTGGAGTTTTGTGTGTACATTTGTTATTGTTAATAATCCAATTATGTTTGTAATATTTTATATAACTTTATTATGATGACTTGATCAATACCATGTTGCATGGTCTAAATGATCTAATAAACATTATTATTATTATTATTATTAAAGACTATCTAACCAACCAAAAATCCAATATGGCCGCCATATGAAAAACAAAAGATAGCACCAATAACTTAAAAACAAATGACAATCGGGGGCTTCTGTTTATATCAAATAGTTTGTCTTAAAAAAGTGTCTGAATAATGTAAAACTTTAAAAGAGGTCAGATTAACCGTTAAAGAGTTATTGAGGAAAATTAAAATCGGCAAATTTTGGTTTTTTCTAATTATTTTAAAAATTAAAAAAGTTGGATCAAATTTGAAATGATATTTGTCGTGAGTATTAAATTCTGCAAAACTTTCCCCATTTAACCGTTGCCCAATGTCTTCTAATAACCGAGATACCAATGGTGAGCATCGAAATTGGGACACAGTGTATAGTGTCCGTTGTATAAATATTGTCCGTCAACACAGACGTTACAAACATAACCTAAATAACATGTGAAGTCCATAAACTAATAAATTTAGAAAAACACAAAAATATAAATTACTCATCAATCATCCTGGTCATCCCACTACAGAACATGGTATCAGGTGTGTTAAATTTGTAAAATTGTATTAGAAATTGAATCACGTTGAAAGTTCAACAACCACCGTACTTGGAAATAAATAATACTGACAACGAATCAAGTACATGGAACCGATGGATAAGTAAATTCGAAGTTTACATAAATACGTTAAAAGTACTAAATAAAATTATTAAAGATGAGAATTTGCCAGCTTTACAATTAAATTTGTTTATGAATTGTGTCGAGGAGATTAAGCGATCAACATAATTAATGAATTAACTGCAGAGGAACCGAAGAAAGATTATGGTACAATTATTACTGCATTTAATGATAAATTTAAAATTAAATCTAATTTAACCATGGAAACGTTTAAGTTCAATGGCATTGCACAAAGTGAAGGTCAAACAATTGACGACCTTCTTAACGAAATTCGGAAGCCAGCTATACTGTGCGAACTTCAGTGCCAAGCATATGGATCGTATGATTAAAGAACGCTTAATTATTGGTGTTCATGATAAATTATTACAACGAAAGTTAATTAGAGAGAATAATACTGCTGTCAAGAAAATTATTGAATTCTGTAAGGCAATAGAAATTAGTGACAAATACTCCAAAGCGTTAAATCCGGAAGTTAAAATTAACATAGTGAAAGTTATTAATAATTGCACCAAATGCCTACTAACTACAAAATAAATAAGTGCCCAGCTTTCGACAAAATATGCATTAATTGTGGAAGAAGGAATCATTTTGCTAAAGCGTGTCCAATACAAAGAAATCACAATGAACAAAACCGACAATTTAATAAACATGGATATTATTAAAATAAATATGGTCATTCACACGTAGGGGTAAAAAGTGTCACTGTAGTTAATCTAAACTTTTCATACCAGTACAGAAAAAAAAATACCATTATTGATGTTGGTGCCATTTAAACTGCTAGACTGCAAAGACCTTCTTTTAAGTTTGTTTGCCAACCATAACTTAACAGAAGCTATGGATCTATGTTTTAACTCTGGAATTGAAGGAAGTCTCTTCGATATTTCAGGAGATGTTGGGAGCTTGTTACATTTCAAATTTTCCCCAAAATTACGCAATACTGCTCGTTTCTCTTCAGCAGACCAAGGAGTTTTTGGTCCAGAAAAACGTGTTAAACCTAAAAGAAGGTAAAATATTAACATATCACTTGTAATAGGACAGACAAACAAGCATACCTGCAATGTGTTTTCTTGATGTTTTAGATGGAGTAGAAGTTAGTTCAGGAAGATGGGTTTGTTCACAATCCTCACTTGCAATGTGTTTTCTTGATGTTTTAGATGGAGTAGAAGTTAGTTCAGGAGGATGGGTTTGTTCACAATCCTCACTTGCAATGTGTTTTCTTTTGTTTCTATGTGAAGTAGAAACGGGTGTACTAGTGGCAATGTTGTCATCTGATTCACTGTCAGAATTATTGGAACGTTCACCTCCTTCAACCATTTCTAATACTTTTGATATCTGCACAATATCTCTAGTGTTAATGGGAAGGCGATAAATACTATCATGTATATTTTTTGCGTGGCCCATAAAATTAGCTACATCTCTAATAACATTCTCGGAAAGATCTCTAATTGCACATTCAGTTGCAATTTGTTTACGTAGTTCCGTACCACGTAGTAAGTGTGGCTTTGTAGCACCACATTGATTGGCATATTCTCGAATAAGTATATAAGCTCGTAAATATCGATGTCGACCATCTACAGATGGTAATCCAAAGACATAAGGATTGTTCGGAGAAATACCGACAAACTCACGCAGAGACAAAATTAGATCCACACATGCGTCAATTTCCCAATCGACCAATACAGGAACTACCCTATTTAATTTCCCCCGTATTTCAAAACGCTTGTACCTTTGCATCAACTGAGATTCTTCAGAAGAAAAATGTCCTGTAAGACCACTAATGTTTTCGGAAGATTTTAAATTACTATAATCTGCTAATGTAATTCTTTCAATTTCACCAGGACGACGACGATTGAATACCATTACAGACACCAAAGTAAATGATGCTAAACTTTTCCATATTTCAAAGTTTACATTTTCTTTATCGCTAGATGCAAGCGCCTGGAAAAAAATCTGCGTTTCTCACGTAAATAAGAGAAGCTTCTGTATATCCTCTTTAGATGGTATTTCAATAACTTTTTGACGTTGATGTTGCACACGGTTTTCCATTTCAGTCCGATTGACAGCAGCTGTACTATACAGTTGAAATAAAGATTAAAAATTTTCCGCATTTTTCTTCCCTTCTTTGTCATTTGATTTCATACATTCTATTTTCCAGATATCGGCCGCTTTCTTACAAATTGTAGCAATAGTGGTAGCTGTTGTGGGTGCTCTATAGCTATTCCCAGTTAGACTTAAGCCAGCAACATCATTAATTCCAGAAATTACCAAATCGTACCGTGAAGGTGTAAATAATGATGAAAATTCTGAGATAGTTGAATCCAATTTCTTAACAGTAAGTAGTAAACGTCCAATCAGGTGAAGGCGAGCTCTTATCATATCATCGTAATGTTGATCTGCATAAAGGCTGCACCAATAATTGCCAAGTAAAATTGCAAGACGATCATAACGAATTGCTGCAACACATTTATCGTCTCGCAAAATAGGAAAGATGCGTTCACGTAATGAATATGAAGCATTTCTATGTATGTGTGCATGAATCGGACGACCTAAAGGCTAAAACAGTTTTAAATCTAACATCTTTTGGCGCTCCTGGTTCACACTGTTTCATGTGACGATTAAACGATTTTCTAGTAAAAAATGCATAGCAAGATGGACATGACAAATACTTATGGGGATCTCTTGCTATGTGTGGACGTCTTGCAACATATATACAGCCACTGTTATAAGCTTCATCAGTATTATGTATACAGGGTGGCCCAACGAAAAGGTAACAGACGGGTTTCTGGCCAGAGGGAATTTTTTTTTGGGAAACGCAAAAACACGTCAATTTTTATATCAAGGGGGACAACTTTCGCCATGATTTTCAACCTGAAGTGATTTCATCCCTTAGCGCTATGAGAACAACCCCTAAAATTTAAATAGGGATGATGGGGCAAGTGATACGTCATTTGATTTCAGTGCACTAGATTTTTTTATATTTTTTTTATTTTTAACCAAAAAAATTGAAGTTCCAAAATGGAAAATGAGGAAAGAGATTGAGGCATTTAAAAACTCAAAAAAGCTCGGACATGTAACATTGGTAACTAGATTTTAAAAGTCGACTTTTCAATGTTTCTTTTTAACAATGAATTTCAAATTTAAGAACTTTAGTCGAATATAACTTAAAAGGGGTGGCAGTAATAAAATAATTTTTCCTATAAAACTTTCTTCTTTTTTAACAATCTTTCAAAAAATACCTTTTTGGACTTATGGTGCCATTTAAAATTTTGGAGTTGGGGCCTTCTGGAGGAATGCTGACTTGTACGAGAAATAATGGTATCACCATTCGATTCTTTATTATCGCTTTTATAAACCCTTTTTTTACCCCACCTTTCTACGACTCACCGTTCTTTAAATAAAAGACTGATACGGGTGGTCTCATTCACCCTGTATAATGATCGAGACTTCAAAAGGCGTACAAAGAGTAAACATTATGGTTAGAAATAATCCGAACTAGAAGAATATCCTTTGGTTGCTCTTTTCAGATTTCTTAATGCTCACTTTTGAAGATATTCCTTTACCTACTGTAAAATGTAGTCAAAGGTTAACCATTACGATTGATATAAACTCATGCTAGAAGAATGTCTTTCGTTCATTTTATAAAACTGGTCAAGAGTTAACTATAATTGCTATATAATGATAGACTTCAAAAGGTGTACAAAGAGTAAATATTATGGTTAGAAATAATCCGTACTAGAAAAATATCCTTTGGTTGCTCTTTTCAGATTTCTTAATGCTGGCTTTTGGGAATGCATAACTACATAGAAGTTAATAAAAGTGAAATAGTTTGGATTAAGTAACACTTTATTATTTATCATATAGGTAATAGATACGTACATAACAAGAACCTTTAACCGTTGAGTGAAATTCACTCAACGCTTTAACATAAAAAATGAAAAGACTAATAAGAAGCGATTATGTACACAAATATAATTATTATGTTTCTAAGCAGTCGAAACAGGTCTCTGCTGCTTTTTCATTCGCTCGGCTGATTTTCTAATCCACACTTTGGTTGCTGAGAGGATTTCCATATCTGTAGCCGAAGGGATTGTTTTCCGGACAACAACTACAAACAAAAGAAAATACACTTATTACAAAGGGTTCATATTGTGAAGTACGTTTCTTCTATGTATGAAACTGCATGAACTGACAAACTAGTTATAGTAAATCGACTGTTTTAAAGTTTTTCAACAGCGCATAGTTAGCTACTTTAAATTGAATTGGTATTTGATTGAGCCTTTTATTGGCTTAAACCATATCTGCTATAAAAATATAGAATTTCGTTTAGGATACTCAATACAATAAATTTTAATTAATGATCAATGTCCGTCATCAAACAAAACGTATTATATAGGTATGTATCGTAAAATCGAAATGAATAAGAATTTCGTAAAGTTTTCTCACCAAAGAATTGGCCCGCTGAGGAATCTTTGTGTATTCCTCTACCAATAAAAATTCTTCAATTTATTGTTGTGGCTGGAAGCTGAGGTAAGTGTAATTCTTCTTCATGTGGACTGTCAAACGTTCGTTCGCTATATAGCAATTCTTTAATTTCTGTTATGTCTACTTATAGACGAGCAACCTGTTCAGCTAGCTTCTCCAAAATTGAAATGCTGTCACATCCTACAAAAAAGTATAATATAAGAAGTATAGATACAGATGTTATGAAATGACCATTCTATAATATCTATTACAAAAGTTAAATATTTAAAGACAACACATGAGATCCGTCTAAGCTATATAGGAATCCATTAGTAGGTACCTACTGCATTTACGTTATAAGCACATGTACGAAGATTCATGATTATAATATCTATGTCTTGATATGACATATAAATGGAAAAACAGATGTGAAATAGCTATAAGTGTACAATTCACTTTATTTCCGGGCAATTACATGACAAAAAACTAATCAGATTTTGCAATTTTCTAAATTCAATATAATTAATAAAAAATTGTAGATAAACCCCTTTCCTCAGACTTTGTTGTTGTTCTTTACAAAATTTTAGTGAATTGCCTTTATTATTTACATGTAGCTAAACAAAACTTGATCTGTATTGATTTAATAATAAATTTTACCAAGTGTTAAAACTACACGGTCCTTCCTGTACTATAGCAATCATAAAATGTATTTTTTGTTAATGACGTTATAATATTCATATCAATCAATCAATCAAATATCTTTATTCAGGTGCTATTATAAAACAGATAGAATACGTCATAGCTTTATCAACAGTGAACTGAGTATATACTTTCCAATCCTTTGCCAATGAACTTTTATCTAAATAATTGTTGATCACAATGTATATTACTTTGTAGCAAAGTACTTTGAAGGCGAAATATTACAAAAATTTAGCATTACATGAATAGAAGATGAGCTTGAAGGAAAGGATTGCTGAGAAAGGTCAGGTTCAATTGGATCAAGCCTTTTATTACTTAAAATCTGGGATTTTATCCGCCTGATAATGCGATAACGGTGCCCTTTCGAATATTTGGTATAAATCTATAATATATAAAATGGGAAATAAGTTGCTACTATAAATATATTTAAAAAATACTTACCCTGTTTAGTTAAGTTTAAATATAACTTGAAACTGATACACACAACACTGCAATAGACGAAGTATAAATGACGTGAATTAATAACTAATTCTTAGATATACACTATCTACACATACATTGCGCACCTAATTCAATATTCAGTATGTATGTATTTTCAATTAAAAATGTTATTAAAGTATTCTAATTCCCTACAAGCATTAACAGTAGCTACATTAAATAACGTCATAGGGCTCCCACATACTTTCTGCCAGAAAAAAGGACATTTTTTGCAAAAAGTCTAAATTGACAAACGTTTACTGAAATCATACATAACTAAATTAATACAATACCAATACGATCAGATCAATGAACATTCTTTATTGCTCGATTGAATTGAAGTCATCCCGCGCGACGGTAATTGTGTAGATATTTTTTCAAGCTAAGTATCGAAAAAAAGGACAGGTTTTAAATAATGACGCTGATGCAAATAAAAGGACTGTCCTCTTTAAAAAAATACAAAAGACGTACTTATGGAACAAAGTAAGGAAGGGATTGACGATATTTTAATGATTTGGATGGATAAATAAGAATTAATATCTAATAAATAAATTAATTAGTGTACCTATTATGTAAAAGTATTAAATATAATGTACCTAGTTTTGTTTAAATAATAGAAAATAATCTTTAATAATAATAAGGCAAATTTAAATAATTTGTAAAGTTCATTAGTCATTCTCAATTTCAGATATTGCTCGTATTCTCGGAAAATAGGTAAAGCTGAGTATGTTGACGTTGGGTTAAATGCTTACCTACTTTAGTATTTACTCTGCAGATAATAATCTTGGAATATTTATGAAAAATGTGGAATTTTATTATTCGCAAATTGTTAAAAACTTTCGATTAATTAAGGAATTATTCAAATTTTACTAGTTGTTTGTCTTCGACACACGCAACCGCTTCCTGTGAATACGCAGAGCTGTTAAAACTGCAAATTAAAATATGCTATCTTATCCTTTTTGTTCTCATGAGCAGTAAAATCATTTTTTTTTGCAACTAAACGACTAAGTAAAACATACAGAGATGTATTATAATATTGAAGAACAATACATTCTCTACTTTTGAATTTTAGATGTTGCTAGAAAATGCCTGTTTTTAAAATTCATAAGAAAAATCAAGGAACCTTATTAAATAACTAGTTTTACCTCAGGATTTAAAAACAAGTTTTAAATAATAGAAATTGAAATTTATTTTTGTATAGAAAATACGGAACTATCGTGTCTATGCCGTTATGACTGTTATGAGCGAACGTTTTGCCGATTTAAATATTAATTTCATTTACATCTTCTGATCACATGTAATATGACTAGCTTACGTTATTAATAACAAAAATATTACCTACCTATTCAAACTTGCAATTAGTCTGTTAACAAAGAAGGATATGAATCAACTTCTTATCTTAATAAATACATTGACAATCAATTATGTTGATCAGATAAAAGAAGTAGTGCACAACAACTTAACTTCTCTAGTTAGTTTCATTGGGGGTCCGTTTTTAAAAATTATAAGACTGTCGTGGTCCGTTTGGTAAATGATAACTAGCAACCGAGATTTAAAATGTCAATTAATATAACAAATCAAACAAAAAGAAATCTAAATAAATTTATATTAAGGATAGGTACATCTAATTACCTAATGCACATAAATAGCAAAGTAAACATCTAATTCTAATATTAATGCGAGAAATGACATTTTTTGCTTTGAACTATATGTCTGAAGTCTGGCGCTAAGTTAGTGCAAGCTATTGCCATTAAATCCTGGAGATGGTCATCGGTAAGCCGAGATCGAATTTATTTTTAATGAAGTTCATCTTGGAAAAGGCTGCTTCACAAATATATGTTGATCCAAACATTGTACAAAGTTTCAAAGCTAATTTTTTTAGTTCTGGGTATTTATTACCACATACAAATTTTATCCAAAACTCTTGGCAAGGAACTTCCGTATTTTTGTGTTTTAAAACAGTATTTTCTTGGAAATCGATCATTTCCAACATTTGCAGCTTCACTGCTCCATTTACCATCAGGCCGCAGAGAGTAAATGTTACTGAGAATTTCCACAACATTTTCAATTTTCTTAAAGTCTACGAATCTGTTTTCGAATTCCGATTTAAGATCATTAATGAAAGTCTTGTATTGGCCCACGTCAATCTCGTTGGCACTGCTCACCATTTTTAAATTAGGAAAGTGCAAGCGTTCTTTATCAAGGTCGTTATTGAAAATATCGAGTTTTCGTGAAAAGCTTCTCACTTCTGATAGAAGTTCCCATACAAGCTTTCCTTTCCCTTGAAGCTTAAGGTTCAGGTCATTAATATGTTTAAAAATGTCGGATAAGAAAGCGATGGTAGCAATATTTTCTTCGCTTAGAAAACTTAAGTAGGCGTTTGCTGAAGCATGATCAGTATTAGAAAGAAATGTCTTCAAATGTTCTAAAATGGTCAAGAATCTTTGTACAACGCAGCTTTTGCTTAACCACCGTACATTGTTATGCAGCAGTAGATCGTCATATTGTGCATTAACTTCGTCAAGAAATGATTTTAATTGACGATGTTTCAGTGATGATTTGGCACGCAAAAAATTTACTATTTTAATCACTTCTTGCATAGTACTCTCGAGATTGGGATTAAGCTTGCAGCAAAGCACAGCTTGATGTATGATACAGTGGTATGAAATCAAATTTTTATTGCATTTTGCATTGGTAGTCAACCGGTGAACTTGTCCATTTCTGCTTCCAACCATCGCTGGCGCACCGTCGGTGGTTACTGATATTAGTTTTTTCAAGTCTAACTCATCTTTATCGAAATAATCCATGACCGCCTTGAACATGTCTTCTCCCCGGGTGCTTCCTAGTAACGGCAAAATAACCATCAATTCCTCAACAAAAATTTCGTTGATTTTGTCCAGGTAACGTACAAAAATAATCAATTGTGCTTTATCAGTGATGTCGCATGATTCATCCATAGCCAAGGAATAATAGTCTGCATTCTTTAACTGCCGTTTTACATCACAGTGATTTTCTTCCACCAAAACGTGTATATTTCTTGTATTAGTAGACGTAAATATCGGGATGCGTCGAATAGTATCAACATCTTTTCTATTTTCGAATAAAACATTACCTGCATCGAGCATGCATTCCTTAACTATGTCGGCATCACTGAATGGTTTCATATGCTTAGCAAGAGTCCAAGAAATACGTAAAGAAGCCTCGCCACATTTCTCCTGTTCAGTCATTGAATGACTCATGATCAGAGTCGAAGATGTGTAACTTGAAGATAATCTTGCAATTTTCGAGATACGAAGGTTACTACCAAGTGGGAATTTTTCGGCAAATGATTTATGTTTGGTTTCATAATGTCGTTTTATATTCGAGCTTTTAATTAAAGCCACTGTTTGTTGACAAATCAAACACACTGGTAGTGCTCCAGCACGGGTTGGCAGCGTAAAGCAATACAGATTGGTCCATTCTGATAAAAACTGTCTATTTTCAACTTCCACCTTTCTTTTTTTCAGGTCCATTGTAACAAATAAACAATTCACAAATGTAGGCAGCTACTTATTCCGTAGGCATGCGAACACAAACACGTGTAGGGTAACTCAAAAGTAAAACAAAACTGACCCGCTCACCAACGTCTACCAACTGTGACTGTGCGATGATCATTCACATTCAGGCGCGGCGCTTCGTCCGTTCGTTGCACAGCTGGCGTCTCGCGTCGCCGGTTGTTGTGGCTATCGGATAAGCGGTAAAGAAGCGGGATATATTACATTTTATTTTTGATATTCTTAGGTTCTTTAAGGCATATTTAAATAAAACTTTTAGGAATTTTACTGTTTCCTTAAGGTCCGCACAAAATACGTCGGCGGTCCGCATCCGGACCGCGGTCCGCCATTTGGTGACCCCTGGTATAGGCCAAAGTGTTAGCTATAATATTCGGACCCATTTGTACTGAAAATGTAGATAACTATTTTGATTCAAGACAATATTTGGAAAATGATAATTTTTTGAGTAAGTGGTAGAAGGCTTGAATTATGGACCCCTATTAAAAATGGTATCAAACTGATGGATATCATAAAATCAACTTTATTTAAGTAAAAAGACATAAACTTCGTATCTAATATAAAACATCAGTATCAATATTAGAGGCAAAAATCACAAACGTAATACTCTTTTTCTGCTCCTGAACATTCTTCGTGCGCCCACAAACAACACATCTGGCACTTTATGGTATTGGTTTGATGTAGACGGTGGTAGGACTTCAAATTCCTTAGAACTACCAGCTTGAGCTCTATCTTCGTTACCTGCTGAAGTTTGGGCAGGCGAGTCTGTGTATGTTGAAGTTCTTGAAGTTCCTGGAAGAGGTGTGAGGCTGATATTAGTTTCTGTCCTAATTTGTAATGGTGTTATGTTACAATATTTTTGGGCCTCTATTTCCTCCGCTATGAACTCTTCGCAAAAAATGCTCCTGTTAAAAGGGAAAATCCCAGTAGCTCTAAAACCATTTGTGGCGATTTCAGCAGTCTGTGATTTTAAAAAAACTGTCCCTAGCAACTCAGCCAGATCAAATTGACTAAGAGCTCGTTGATTAGTTCGAAGCCAATTTCTGATTTCTTCGCTATAGTAGGTCTTGAAACAGCCCATGAATGTCTTATCAAGCGGTTGGAGCTTGTGCGTGGAATGTGGTGGCAGTGAAATTATTGAAATGTAGTTCTCCCGAGCTAAGTTAACTACATCTAGATTGCGCGTGTGGCTGTAGTGACAATCTAGTATAAGGAGAACACGCGAGTCTTTGGTAGGTTTCACAAAGTCAATAAAATGTCTCATCCAGTCTGTGAAAAGTTTCTGTTGCACCCATCCACTGGGATGAACCGTGTATACAGACCTGGGTGGTGCACCTCGTAATAAAACTGGTCATTCCGATTGTTTCGTGAAAAGATGAGAGGAGGGACAAACTGCCACCAGCGCTCATTGCTGCAATCATAGTAATTAGCGAACCGCGTTCAGCTGAAGTTAGCGACGCTATTTGTTTTTTTCCCTTTCTGGCTACCACTACAGTAACTTTACTTTGAACGACTGACAACCCAGTTTCATCGACGTTAAAGATTCTATGGGCTGAAAAGTTATACTTGTTATATTCTTTTTCCAGGTTGTTGAAAAACTCTTCAACATTCTGCTTATTAAAACCCAAAGCTCGTGAAAAGGAAGTACCAGTAGGTCTTCTAAGTGAAAGTACATCCTTATAACGATGCAAGAATCCATCTAACCAACTGCGGCCTGCAATACCCACTGGATGAGATATCCCATTCCTCACAGCTAATGTAAATGCCATCTTACATAATATGTCTTTCCGCGTGAATCCGTAATACAAAGCTTCCATACTTAGAATATACTCAACAAGTTGTTTTTCTAGTTCTTTTCCTAAAACAGGTTTCCTTCCAAGTTGAGTTTGAATTACTTCTTGAGCTTCTGAATTGGTTTCTCTTTGTTTTTTTAAAAACCTTTGTAGAGAGGACCGTGGCGCTTGAAAAACTTTAGAAGCCTTCTTTAAGCCCATTTTGTTCTGATTAATTGCTTCCATCGCTTCGATCACCCTACCGGAATCCCACTTTTTTGTAGATTCTTCCTTTCAAATTTTGGTTTAGAACGTGGTTGGACCCCTCAAGTGGCCCATATTATCAAAATCCCACCTTATAATTAAAGCGCGCGTATTTTATTTTTGAGGTTAGGTAAATCAAAAAATTGAGTAAACTTAAGAATTAATGAACGCTAAAGCAAGCGAATTTAAGGTTAAACCTGCCAAATTCCATCATAACAACTTACCTCAAAAAATAGTTGCAATTCGAAAACACTTTTAGTCACAAAACTCACCAGCGCAATTAACAGGGAACTGAACCTTAGCATGACACTTTCACTCTACTATGTAGGTACATTTCAAACTACTACTGATAAGTGGCGCCACCAGGGGCCGCTTTAGGTGTAGGCGAGGTAGGCAATTGCCCAGAGCGGCCTGAAGGCGGCATTTTCCGCCCATTGAAAATTATAAAAAAAAAACATTCGTTAACGGGGGGAGTTCACAAAATAGTGATACCGAGAAAAAATTCTTAAGTATTTTTCGCAGAAAATGTTAATTGATACAAAATTCTACGAATAGAACAAAATGTGAAGAAACCCTTTAAATTTTTCCTATTGTTAAAGTTAATCCTGTCCCCTAATCCGACAATAAATAAGGATATAGTACAAATACAAACCTACCAGTGTACATGCAAGTGATATAAGCAAGTTTTTTTAAAGCGGTAAATTTCATTTTTCCGAAATAAAAACTGAACTATAAGATTATTCTGTTGATGGGTCGGATGAGTTTTTTAACGATATGTTAGAAGAGTCGGCCGAATTAGCAACTGACGTAGACGTTTCTTCTGAATTTAAAGAAACTATACCAAGGCATAGAGTAAGATCAAAAAAGAGACAATTTTCATATGAATACAGGGATGAACCAATCCAAGATCCTAAAGATAAATATAAAATCGAATTCTTCCTTCATTTAAGTAATAGATTGTGCAATTAATTCTCTGGAAATAAGATTCCAACAACTGAACGAGCACAGCGGTGTTTTTGCTTTTTTGTATGATGTAAGCAAATTACAAAGTTTACGTAAAGAGGAATTAATGACACATTGCAGAAACCTTGAGTTAACTAACAAAAACATTTCAGATATTAATGCAATAGAACTTGCAGATGAACTGTCAATATTATCAACTATGATTCCAAACAAAAAATCACCAAGTGAAGTTTTGCAGTTTATTAGTGAACTAAATTTTGCACCAAATGAGAATATTATTAACACTTCCTATTTCGGTAGCTAGCGGCGAAAGAAGCTTCTCGAAATTGAAATTAATCAAGAATTTTCTTAGAACAAATACAACAACACAGATTATCAGGTTTAGCTATGGTTTCTATTGAGCATGAACTGTGTAATTCCTTTGACAAAATTTTCCGAACTAAAAGTGCGCAAAAAGTTATTTTATTAATGTTAGCTTTATGTTTATTTCATGGTTTTCTCTGTCCTTTTTTAGTATTAGTATTTTGGTTATATTATGTTGCCACTAGACACATGCCAATACCATCTGAAGTATTATAAATAAATGTTTTTTTTTAATTTACTTGAATGTGTTTGTAAATGTGTTGTCCTATAAAAAGTAGTAAAAAATAAATAAGTTCCTTTAGTGTGACTTGGGATTAATGAAATGAAACTCAAAAACTAGAAAAAATATACCAAGGTCATCAAATGAAAGTTAAAAACCATATATTAAATTTTTCAGATAGGACAAGAGGGTGGGGGAGCGGCAAAATTTTTTCTTGCTTAGAGCGGCAGAACCTCTAAAGCGGTCCCTGGCGCCACTTCCTTAATAGGTTTTTCATTAGGGGGCCCATATTATATTCATGGCCCATATTCGGACCAGTTCCTCTATATTAAAGACAATTAACGTAAAGCATAGAGATTGAAGTAAATAGTGTAAAACTTGATTTGCAACACGTAGAGCTTGAATTGATAAAATTACGCCATGGCAGAAGTAATTTTTAAACCGGCGGAACCGCTAGAATTGGACGGCAACATTTCCGGAAATTGGAGGAAATTCGTACAGAGATCTGATCTATTCCTGACCACAACAGATGTGATAAAAACGTGAAGAAAAAAAATCGCTGTGTTTCTTAACTTGATTGGAGAAGAAGGCTTGGAATTGTATAACACATTTACCTTCGATGATGCACAGGTAAAGACCTTGGAAATTATTAAAGAAAAGTCTCAGGAGTATTGCGCGCCTAGAAAAAACGTTATATTTGAACGATATAAATTCAATAGTATCCTGCAAGTAGAAGGACAGTTGTTCGACAATTTTGTAAAGCTGTAAAGACAACGGAGTATACTAAGTCAAGACGAAATGGTACGAGATGTATAGTAATGGGAATTTACGACAAAAAACAATTCATCTATGTAAAGCATCCGAGATAAGCAATATCAAAAATACTCCAACATGACGTTTGATTAATATTGTGCAACAATGTGTTAAACAAAATATTATTAGAAAGGTGGCTTCAACCTCTTGTAATTGTTGAAAAGCCCAATGGTGATTTAAGGTTGTGTTTGGACCCAAAGCACCTCAATAATGCTATACAGAGAGAGCACTTTTAATACCATTTTTGGATTAAATTACTGCTAAATTGAGCAATAAGGTTTTGTTTACCGTGCTAGACATGAAGGATGTGTATTGGCAGATGTTGCTCGATGATAGGAGTGCAGATTTATTCACTTTTGGAACGCCGTTTGGTAGATATCAATTTTTAAGACTCACTTTTGTATATGTTCAGCTCCTGAAGTATTTCAACGAAAAAATTGAGACATTGAGGTGTTGGCTTGTACTTTGATGATTTGATTGTGACGGGTTCAACTGAAGCTGAATATGACAAAAATTTAAAAATCGTTCTGGAACGACCCAAAAAATACAATGTTAAATTCAATCAATCTAAAATTCAATACAAACAAACAACAGTCACATTTTTGGGACAAATTGTCACAAAACATGGCATAGAAACGAATAAAAACTGTATTAAAGCCATCACAGATATGTCTAACCCCTCTTGAAAAAATTCGTTATTGCGATTTTTAGGTATGGTAAAATATGTACGAAAGTTTATTCGAAATTTATCAAAAATTTCAGCTCCTTTGAGAGGTTTGACTCGTAACGATCAGGGCCGTTCCTAGGGTATCTGCCGCCCGTGTGCGTTAATAATTTTGCCGCCCTCCCCCTTGTTTTATCGGTAACTAAATCTTTTTGAAAATATTTTTCTCTTAAATGAAACAGTATGAATTGTAAAAAATATTTATTTTATTAATTTTACATAATAATTATTATTACAGTGTAATATACAAGAATAAAATAAATATACGTTACGTAATACACATACCCACATGCTTTATTAATATATCAGATACTTTACGTATTAACGTATACTTTGTTAATACACATACTTTATTAATATTTATCTATTAATATGATTGTGGAAACCTTAGGGGTTAAATAAACTTTGCTTTCCTTGCCTTCTTTAATGCAAAATCTTTGATAATATCTGATATATTTATACCTTCCGAAAAGTCCTTTTCGATACTAATAATACTTAAATCTGAAAGTCTTTCTTGTCCCATTGTGGCTCTCAAATAATTTTTTATTATCTTCAGTTTTGAAAAACTTCTCTCCCCGCTAGCCACTGTCACAGGTAATGTTAAGAAAATGCGTATGGCAATCACTAAATTTGGAAAGAGATAAATGAGGTTATTTTTGAATAGGTATTGAATCACACTTAAGGCATTCTTTTCATTAGAAATATAGAGTGCAACGTTGTCAATTTCATCACACAAATCTTCAGCTACAATATCTTTTTCATTTTTAGAGGGATCATGTAACATACTTTCTAGTGATTTACATTTTGCAGACCTATCTGATTTATCTGTTTTTAAAAAATTATTTAGGTCGTTGAGAAAATCGAAAACAGTATTATGTTCTTTTATTTGTTCAAATCTTTCTACTAGTTTTATTAAGGCAGTATCCAGTATCGTAAAATAAAAATTAATTTTAAATTGGTCCCTTGGATTTTTTGGAGCCTCATCTACACATTCATAGTCAAATAAACGTTTTTTTATTCGGGGTCTAACAATATTAGGAGGAGGAAATGAAGGATCGCAATCGATATCTTCGGCAATACATTTAGCTTCTTCTAAAATGTCATTAAAACCTTTGTCAGATCTAATATCATTTAAATAACTTTTGGTTTGTTCTAACATAAAAATAATGTTCGGTAGTATAGCATCAGATTGCTGCATAGCTTTACTTACGATATTAATTTTTGTTAGAACATTATACCACGTAATTATGGAGCAAATAAATTTATACGACTTTATTTTTAATATTAATGAATTTGCCATATTTCTAGTTTCAGAGTCTCTAGTATTATCAGAAGAGAGGGTATATAAAGCATCATATATTTTTGGGAGATTGTATCTAAGAACTTTTACAGCTTCTACTCTACTCTCCCATCTAGTATTTGACAGAGGTTTTAGTGTTAAAGTTGGGATTTCGTTTTTTAAAACCTGCCAACGTTTAGTCGATGCGGAAAAGAAAACGTAAAGTTCCTGTACTATAACAAAAAAACTTGTAATTTCTAAAGACGCCTTTGCAGCGTCATTAATAACTAAATTTAAACTATGGGCTGCACAAGGTACATAAAAAGCTCTAGGGTTTAAGTCAAGAACTTTTTTCTGTAAACCATTATTGCGACCCTTCATATTCGCACCATTATCATAACCCTGTCCCCTTAAATCCCCTAAAGGAATGTTGTGAGTCTCCAAGAAATCTAGTAAAACATTAGTTAAACCCTGTCCTGTCGAATCTGATATTGAAATAAATCCCAGAAAGTGCTCCCTAATTTCTATTTGCTTTGATTCATTATTTAACAGAAGAAATCTTACTATCACAGTAAGTTGGTCTTGGTGACTAAGATCAGGGGTGGAATCTAAAATAATAGAGTAATATTTACTAACTTTTAACAATGATATTATTTCATGCCTTATTTTTGTCCTAAAAGAGAAATCAGTTCGTTTTGAATATGCGCACCTAAATAATGAGGCATATTTGATGGATTCCTGTTAATTCTAGTGATGTGGTCGGAGATTGTGTCATTAAACTTTGCAATTGTTTCTATTAATTTTAAAAAATTTCCATTTTGTTGATCGTATAACTTACTATTTTTACCTCTAAAACTCAAATTTTGACCAGCTAGGAATTTAACGGTATAAATTATAACTTTTAACACTGAAACCCATCTATTTTTTTCCATATTTATCAATTGCTCATTTAGTGAATCGGTAGTTGTTTTAGAAGAAACTGCTTTATTTAAATCGATCCAAGATTTTGTATTAAAAATGTGACTTTGAGATTTTTCATGTCGTTCTGTAACCTGTAATAAATGTCTCCAATCGTTATATCCCTCAACAAAGGCACTAGAAAAGGTTTTAAATATTTTGCAAGGAAAACAAAATACACAATCTTTTAATCTTGAATACACCAGCCAAACTCTTGGAATTATTTCCCCATTACTTAATTTTCTTTTATAATAACTAGATGCAAAGGCTCTGTTATCTTTATTTAAAGGAAAATTTACATCCGCTTCTGTAAGTTGGGTAGGACCTAACTCTACTAAAGTTAATTTAATTTTATCTGATAATACAGAAGGCCAACAGCTGGGATCCTTATAGGCATCATCTCTATAAGAAACTTGACAAATATTGTCGAAACTTACTTCTTTCAGCCAACCCCGATCTTCCGAGTCCTCTTTAGTCCCGATTTCACTGGTTTCAAGATTTGGTTCTTCAATTAAAACATCTTCCATTTGAGTTATGTTTGACGGATATGATTGTTCCTCTTGTGATCTATCGCTATCATTGACGTTTACAATTTCGGTCTTTGTCACATTTGCATCTCGGGAACTTGATGGCGCATCTGAGATTAAAAAAGATTCAAGAGAACCACAAACCTTCTTTATTAATTCCTCTTTTTCCAGTTTTCTCTTTCTGTATTGTGCCCCAGAAAGCTTTTTTCGCTTATCAGACATCTGTAAAAAAATTAAGGTATGATATCATATTATATCGCTGATGCGTGGGTATTCTATGTTGTCTATGTAACTACTTTTCGTATTTCTAATAGCAAAAAAGTCCTGTTCAGACGTTCAGTGAGCAGTGAACAGTGTTCACCAATTTTTGATATGTATTAAAACCGTTAACATTATAAAAATATTTCAATAAAACGAATATATACCCTGTATCTCACGAAATAATAAATTGCGCCGTCGTGCTTGAAAACTCGCGCGTGTTTTAATGACTTGTTTATCCACTTATACTTTAATATACTATTAACACTAGTGTTAAAAACTTAGACAAGGAAAGAGAGTGGACCCGTAGCGCGCATTCAGCTAACGCATATGATTTGTGACCGAATTTATCGAGACGCCATGTACGTGGTGGCAAACAGTGCTGATGACACCGTTATTATTTTGTGCTTTTCAGACTGAATTTGGATAAAAACTATTGTGATTTTTAGTGATTTCATATGGTGGGTTGTTCTGCCTACGGCTGTAAAAGCCGAAGTGAGAAAAAGGTGCCTGGAATTACGTTTCACAGGTAAAAAATATTTTTTAATTACCAGGGCAATAGTTGTCATAATACTTTGATTATAAGCATATTTACTCAAAATATTTCAAGATGCTGATTTAAGCAGCTTAAAAGCAAACAGTTTTTATTTCTTTCTTTAGAATATATGCATCTTTTCATTCATAATAAATTGTTTTGACAAAGCCATAATTATGCTAGTTTCAAGGTTTCCATCCAGTGGCGTGTACACTTTTGTTTGAAAAACTATCAGAATTTCAACAGTAATTTTCTATATCGAAATGTAGCCAACTAGTTAGAGTTTTTGGGATTGTTTTAATGATTATGTAACATATTTGTTTTGTTCTAGATTTCCTATGAACGATACCAACAAAGTAGCCGTTTGGGTTCAAAAAATGCACGTTGCCGACTGGACTCCTACAAAGAATGATAAGCTCTGTTCATTACACTTCGACGGAAGCTTATTTTACAAATCAAGAGAGAAAACTTGTCTGTTGCATGGTGCAGTACCCACAAAATTTGAGGAATTGCCTACATATCTCCAAGACGTGCCACAAACAAAGCGAGTAAGTAGATTCATTGCAATTTCAAATATAAATATTTTTAGTATTTTTCAGTTATTTGTAGTATTATACTGTAACATATTTAAAATGAAGTTTTGGTTGTTTTGTACAGCATTTAAATTTATTATAGGCAACAAAAAGACATCGTGAAGACATTGCAGAACCTTCTACTTCTGTTCCCATCATTAATGAGGGTAATACGATAGATGATGATGATTCACCAAGAAAAAAAGAACTAAGAAGGAAACTTTTACAAGCAGTACGCAGAAGTCGAGTCAAATCCAAAAGGATTAAATTATTAGGTCAAAAAGTAAGGCGTTACAAGAAAAAAATTGCAAATTGAAATGTAGTTGTCAAAGACTTAACACGAAAAAATCTATTGTCTTTAGAATCTTCTAGGTTAAGTAATGGACTAAGTGGAATAAGCAAGGAATTGCTTAACCGCAAGGTGGGAAAAAAAAGAAATATTCCCCTGAATTGAGAAAATTTGCCATAACATTAAACTTTTTGTCCCCAAAAGGATATAATTATGTCAGAAAGACTTTTGATACGTGTTTACCTCATCAAAGCACTATTGGAAAATGGTTTCGAAATGTCATTGCCGAACCTGGCTTTACTAAAGAGTCTCTTGAAACGTTAAAAAAACATGTACAAATGTCAAATAAACGAATATTGTTGTCTCTTGAAATATCATGGTTGTGTTAATTATGGTATTGATCTAGAAGACGATGAGAATGAAATGGCCAAAGAAGCTTTTGTTATTATGGTTAATTGTGTTAATGGCCGCTGGAAGTTGCCAGTGGGATATTTGTGTGACACGCAAATATCAACCACGGCTTTTAATGCGACTGCATCATCTTTTTTTAATTTTGGAAACTTAAATTTAAATCTAGGCAAAACGTCTTGACCCGTGCTTCTCTAGAACAGTGTTCAGTCAGATACACTGCTGGATTTATTTTACGTAAATGCTTACTGAAATTTAAGTGTAGCAAATGCGCAGATAAATTAAAAAGCTCGTGTATAATGACGGAACCATCAGAAGAGCTTATTAAACAAAAACCTTACCAATTTAGAACTAAGTACGTTATGTGCGCCTTCAAATGTAGTAAATGCTGTGGTACTAATCACTATGAAGGTGTTTGAAGTAATGCACCCAAAAATTAAACATGCAAAAAATGTAGTTGATAGTTTATATAAAGTTGCAGAAAAACATGTAAACAAAATGTTTCCAGATTTTTTAGTTTCCCTTGAAAACTGCAGTAAAGATCATCGCAAATTTGTCGTTAAATATACTTTATTGGTACGTCTTTTAAAACACTACTTGGGAATCTCGCTTAATACGTAAAACAAAAACAAGAGTTCCAAAAGTGAGAAATTTAACCCACTCTTAATGATGATTATGTATGTATTTAATTTAACAACACTACCGATTGTTACATAAACTTTAAATGAAATGTTAATAAAAATATATGTTATGAAGTTTGCATATTTTAATTAATAGGATGAATTCATCCATATGTTTTAGTTTGTTATAAACGGGGGTACACGCGATTCTTGCGTTTTGCGTGGTTTGGGGGGGGGGGGGGTATCTGTGATTATAGGTTGTAATAGCTTTTGTTTTAAAATATCACACCTTGTGCTTAGCCGCTTGAAAAAAGAAAAAAAAATTAAATTTTTGTACCTTTTCAGATTTTTGACCCAGTAGGTATCTGTAATTTAGCAAGTTATTAACGTAACTAAAATAAAGGATTACATTTACTTACATTTGACGTAAAAATCACAAAAATCGGTTGATATTTTATAAAGATAGATATACGAATTCGTTCAACTCTATACCTACCTACCTATAGTAAATTTTTACCAGTTATTAAAAAAAATGTAAAATGCAAACTTTTTGGAATAGATTTGAGACCAAAAATACATAATGGCCCTTTCACAATGTTAATTACGTCTTTGCACATAGTCTTTGCCCAAAAATTAACGAAAATATAACAAATTCCGTGTGAACTTCGTAAGGATAGTTTACAATGAATTTTGAATGTAAAAGAACTCAATTTGGACACTGGCAGCTTCTTGGGAATACGAATGGCCTTAGGGAGAACGTTTTAACATTCATCTTTAACTATAGTAAAACTAAAAATACCATAAAACATAAAATGTACAAATAGAAGTTGGTCAAACGTTGCATAACATCTGTTTTATAGAAAGACCTTCTCTACCTTAAACAGTTTCAAATTTTGGTTTATTTCAGTAACTAAAGGCATCATTTACACGTACATGTGCAGCAGTAAATATGGATTTATTTCCTCTTAATTACAATATAAGTTGTATATTTTTATATTTCGTAATACAAAAGAGTTCACGAATATTGAAGTTATAAAGTCACTATATTATGCCTTTGTACGAAGTGGTTTAGAGTATTGTGCAATAATTTGGAGACCATTGTATAACACCCACATTGATGCATTAGAAAAAGTACAACATAAATTTTTAAAATATTTATTTTTTGTTAACCATAAGAGATATCCTGAAAGGCATTATCCTTATGCACAGCTACTTAGTGAATTTAAGTTAGAGTCGTTAAAACGCAGAAGAGATGTCCACATGCTAAATAATTTACATAAACTGTTACATGGTACTATAGATAATTCGGAATTGTTAAGTAAGTTATGTATAAATGTGCCACGTATAACATCGAGAAAGTCACACATATTTAATTATCCTACACCAAATTCAAACTATCATAAAAGTTCACCGTTAATGGCTATGTAACACAGTAAATGTTGATATCTTCAATAATAATTACCTAACATTTCAAATATGTCTTAAAAATAGGGTAGGTACAGTAGTTTAGTTTTAATTTCAGTTTCAGTTTCTCTCCCCATATTGTGTGTTAGTTAAGCTTTTGTTATGATGTACATTGTACCTAATTGTTGATTATAGTAGATTCCACTATGGACAAATGTATGTCTGTTGGATATTAAATATTATTATTATTATTATTATTATTATTATTATTATATTTAGAAGTGTAGTGTAACGTAACCATACAATTGCCACCTACTTTCATCAATATTAAGTTAAATATGTAGACAAAAACATTTTTCTCGGTGAAAACATTCGACTATATATGTTACTGACGACATCGTCGATCGTTCAAAATCTCTAAATTCGAAATAAGCACACAAACCTGTACATTTCGAAAGTTACCGAAAGAAGGTATCGGGACACATATTAAATTAGTCTACGATGAATGCTGTTGCTACTTTTTACATCATTTTAACGGTGAAAATGTTAGACGCGAGGCATAATAGAATCATTTTTCATCATTTGGATAACTTTTCAACGTGAAATAATTAAATTTCCATGTTACCGAGAAAAAGTTTCCGATAAGTACTTGCCATTTTGAAAATTTTCGCGAAAGTACTTTCTGGCATTGCTTTAATGTTCGAAATGGGTTAAGGACCTCGGACAGACAAACTTTGCATGTTTACACAACATTTTTACCCAAAGATAGCGAATTCTATTTTACACGTAATCTCCAAACTTTGAACATGATACAATATTAATTGTATCATGACTTTGAACGTATTTTCTAAATACAGAAAATATATTTAGACACAAATACCGCTTGAATAAGATGACGGACTTTTACACTGAATGTTTAAAACTTACTTCGAAAAAAATTAGTATAGATATTTACGTGTTTTGCGGGGGTATCTGTAGCATTGTAGCATTAATTTGTAGTTTATAATAGCTTTGGTTTTAAAATATCACACTCGCATTCGTCAGGACTCGACGACTGTCGGAAAAGTGCACAGCAACACACACATACACACACCTCGGTTATTATACAGTGTGACTCATTTAGATTGGAAACACACGTGTAAAATCTAAAGTTATTTACCGATTTTGACCAATTTTTCAAATGTCAAATAATGAAACATCTACTTTGGGACAAAATTTTAAATGTTTATTCCAATTTTCAGGGCATACTACGATAACTTTTTCGTACTCGAAATGGAGAATTGTTATTAGCGATTTGTTTATAAAAAAATATCTACGCCACTGGAATCAGAATGCTTCCAAATAGCTGTGACCAAAATTTTATAAAAATATATTTATTAATAACAAAGTTATGACAACTTAAAGATCGAAAACTTTCTAAGCTAACAGTTACAAAACAACACCCTGTATCAATAGATGGCCATGGAAATTATGTTAATAATTCTTAAATTAAACTATCAGTGGAGAAAAAAATATTTAAAGTAACGTAATATTTAATAAAAGTAACGGAATCGCACAACTGAGTAAATAATAAGACCTAACATTTCCATTTAAATCTTAGCTACCATGGAAATTATGTTAGATACTGTTTAACAGTTATGATAGATTTTTATTAAATATTACGTTACTTTAAATATTTTTTTCTCCACTGATGGTTTAAATAGTTTAATTTAAGTTGAGGCGAGTATTTGGTCCTTTCATGAATGATAAAAACGGGTTATTGGGTGTAGACCACTAAACGTGTATTAACAAAGTTTTTTATTATTCAATATTTCGCTAACCAGATGTTAGCTTCATCAGGAACTAAAAATTAGAACAATGACAATTACAGTGAATCAATTTTACTAGAGTTTACTTACTATAAATTAGATGTTAATTAAGTAGTAACATAGGAACTTCAATTGAACGTAATTAACTACGGATATCATGGTATAATTCAAGAAGAGATGAGCACCGTCCAATAGGTAGACGAACAATAAATTTAAAAGGCGGTTAGTTGTTATCAACCTCCACCTTGTGTCGGTTGATAACAACTAACGTAAAGTTGTAAACAAGATAGGACGTTCACAATGTGGTGTAACAAATTTGATAGTAAGTTTCTGAGTGGAGGAATGTACATTAATTAGTTAAGAATTAATTGGTAACAATAAAAAATTTTGTAAGGAAAACAAACACGTTATAATTGTAACACTTGTTGGTAGCTAATTCGAGTTGGTCGAGTTATGCATGGCAAGTAGATTGGCGTAAATGACATGTAAATTATCTACATCAGATCTAAAGTTCACGGATTGTTTAAGATACTTATTAATTTCAACCATCTCCATCAATTTGAGGGTAGTTCTGTTGTTGGAACGGTTTAAGATGGAAACATTTTCAAAATCAAATTGGTGACCCAGATTTAGGGCATGGTTTGCTAAAGCACATCTGGTTTTTTTAGTTTTAATATCACTTCTATGGGTGGATAGTCGAGATTTCAGCCAACAGTTGGTTAAACCGATGTAGACTTGGTTGCAGGTCGTGCACGGAACATTGTAGATGACACCTGATTGAAGTAATGTAGGTGTTTTATCTTTGAGCTTCGTAAAAAGTTGGTTCAGTGGAGAAGGGTTGTAATAAGCAATTTTCGTATCGGCATGCCTTAAGATGTTGGTGAGTTGATGGGTGATATCCGGAATGTAGGGGAGTCTTGAGTATCTAGGAATGGAGACAGCAGCGGATTGTTGAGTTACGCCAGTGGTGGCAAGTTGGATGTGCCGGTAGTGAAGATTACAGTTGTTGCTGAATAAAATGTTGTTGACCAAGGACCTCGGAAAATTGTTGGTTATGAACATTGTAGATAGTCTTTTTAAGTTTTTCAATTGGAAGGTAACGTGGGAAATTTTAAGGACGCGGTTCTTCATCCCTTTCAGAGTGTTGACTTTTTGTCTCATGATGTGGTTCGAATTAAAGTTGATGTAACGGCCCGAATGAGTTGGTTTCGTATACCAATCGATAAAGATTTTGTTATCCGATGTTCTGATTAGCTTTGTGTCAAGGAAGGGGACCCCATTGTTGTCCTCCCTTTCCACTGTGAATTGTAATTTGTGGTGAATGGAATTGAAGGTGATGAGTGCATTGTCCACTTGGTTGGCCGGTAACCCACAAATGATGTCATCTACGTATTTGAAAATAAAGGAAAATTGGAAGGGTAGTAACCTTTTGACCTGGTCAATAATGAAATCCATTGTAATTTCAGCTAGGATTGGACTCAAGCTGCCACCCATAGGGACGCCATCTAGTTGTCTATAATACTGTCCATTGAACATGAAGAAGCCATTATTGAGAACAAATTTCATGCAGTTCTTAAAGGAATTTTCATCCAAGGTCGTGAAGAGTTTGATTTGAGACCATTGGTTCTTAATTAATTGCAGTACTAAATCAATGGGGATATTAGTAAATAAGGAAACGACGTCGAAGGAGACTAACACATGGTTGGGGGGTAGTTGAAACTCTTGCATTAGGGAGGTGAAAGTGAAAGAATCAGGGATATCTACTTTGTCGGGTTGGTTATGTAAATAAGTTGAAAGGATATTTGCTAGAAATTTTGATAATTTAGAGGTTGGACCATTAGTGGAGCTAACGATGGGTCTAAAGGCAATAGGGTTTTTATGTATTTTTGGCAAGGCATATAACTTTGGAGTGGAGGAATTGTAGATGGTGAGTTGCTTCTTCTGGACCTCATCAATAAAGCCCTTCTTAAAAATTTCGAAAACCAATTTATTGTTGTGAAGCTGAGTGGAATTGGTGGGGTTACCAACGTTATAACGAATTATGTCATGCAGCATCAACCTATGAGCAAGAACCCCTTTGCAAGTACCTTAAGGAGCACAAAAAATTTTTTAAAGCAAAACCCTGATGTCATCATCCTTAAAGCTGATAAAGGCGCTGTCACCGTAGCCATCGATAAACCCGTATACCTCAAAAAAACAGAAGAACTGTTGGCAGACCAAGCGACTTATAACACTATTGATAAAGATCCCACCAATTCCACTCAGCTTCACAACAATAAATTGGTTTTCGAAATTTTTAAGAAGGGCTTTATTGATGAGGTCCAGAAGAAGCAACTCACCATCTACAATTCCTCCACTCCAAAGTTATATGCCTTGCCAAAAATACATAAAAACCCTATTGCCTTTAGACCCATCGTTAGCTCCACTAATGGTCCAACCTCTAAATTATCAAAATTTCTAGCAAATATCCTTTCAACTTATTTACATAACCAACCCGACAAAGTAGATATCCCTGATTCTTTCACTTTCACCTCCCTAATGCAAGAGTTTCAACTACCCCCCAACCATGTGTTAGTCTCCTTCGACGTCGTTTCCTTATTTACTAATATCCCCATTGATTTAGTACTGCAATTAATTAAGAACCAATGGTCTCAAATCAAACTCTTCACGACCTTGGATGAAAATTCCTTTAAGAACTGCATGAAATTTGTTCTCAATAATGGCTTCTTCATGTTCAATGGACAGTATTATAGACAACTAGATGGCGTCCCTATGGGTGGCAGCTTGAGTCCAATCCTAGCTGAAATTACAATGGATTTCATTATTGACCAGGTCAAAAGGTTACTACCCTTCCAATTTTCCTTTATTTTCAAATACGTAGATGACATCATTTGTGGGTTACCGGCCAACCAAGTGGACAATGCACTCATCACCTTCAATTCCATTCACCACAAATTACAATTCACAGTGGAAAGGGAGGACAACAATGGGGTCCCCTTCCTTGACACAAAGCTAATCAGAACATCGGATAACAAAATCTTTATCGATTGGTATACGAAACCAACTCATTCGGGCCGTTACATCAACTTTAATTCGAACCACATCATGAGACAAAAAGTCAACACTCTGAAAGGGATGAAGAACCGCGTCCTTAAAATTTCCCACGTTACCTTCCAATTGAAAAACTTAAAAAGACTATCTACAATGTTCATAACCAACAATTTTCCGAGGTCCTTGGTCAACAACATTTTATTCAGCAACAACTGTAATCTTCACTACCGGCACATCCAACTTGCCACCACTGGCGTAACTCAACAATCCGCTGCTGTCTCCATTCCTAGATACTCAAGACTCCCCTACATTCCGGATATCACCCATCAACTCACCAACATCTTAAGGCATGCCGATACGAAAATTGCTTATTACAACCCTTCTCCACTGAACCAACTTTTTACGAAGCTCAAAGATAAAACACCTACATTACTTCAATCAGGTGTCATCTACAAAGTTCCGTGCACGACCTGCAACCAAGTCTACATCGGTTTAACCAACTGTTGGCTGAAATCTCGACTATCCACCCATAGAAGTGATATTAAAACTAAAAAAACCAGATGTGCTTTAGCAAACCATGCCCTAAATCTGGGTCACCAATTTGATTTTGAAAATGTTTCCATCTTAAACCGTTCCAACAACAGAACTACCCTCAAATTGATGGAGATGGTTGAAATTAATAAGTATCTTAAACAATCCGTGAACTTTAGATCTGATGTAGATAATTTACATGTCATTTACGCCAATCTACTTGCCATGCATAACTCGACCAACTCGAATTAGCTACCAACAAGTGTTACAATTATAACGTGTTTGTTTTCCTTACAAAATTTTTTATTGTTACCAATTAATTCTTAACTAATTAATGTACATTCCTCCACTCAGAAACTTACTATCAAATTTGTTACACCACATTGTGAACGTCCTATCTTGTTTACAACTTTACGTTAGTTGTTATCAACCGACACAAGGTGGAGGTTGATAACAACTAACCGCCTTTTAAATTTATTGTTCGTCTACCTATTGGACGGTGCTCATCTCTTCTTGAATTATACCATGATATCCGTAGTTAATTACGTTCAATTGAAGTTCCTATGTTACTACTTAATTAACATCTAATTTATAGTAAGTAAACTCTAGTAAAATTGATTCACTGTAATTGTCATTGTTCTAATTTTTAGTTCCTGATGAAGCTAACATCTGGTTAGCGAAATATTGAATAATAAAAAACTTTGTTAATACACGTTTAGTGGTCTACACCCAATAACCCGTTTTTATCGTTTAATTTAAGAATTATTAACATAATTACCATGACAATCTATTGATACAGGGTGTTGTTTTGCAACAGTTAGCTTAGAAAGTTTTCGAACTTTAAGTTGTCATAACTTTGTTATTAATAAATATATTTTTGTAAAATTTTGGTGACAGTTATTTGGAAGCATTCTGAATCCAGTGGCGTAGATATTTTTTTTATAAACAAATCGCTAATAACAATTCTCCATTTCGAGTACGAAAAAGTTATCGTAGTATGCGCTGAAAATTGGAATAAACATTTAAAATTTTGTCCCAAAGTAGATGTTTCATTATTTGACATTTTAAAAAAAAATTGGTTAAAATCGGTAAATAACTTCAGATTTTACATGTGTTTCCAATCTAAATGAGTCACACTGTATACGTGATTAATTAAATAAAGGTATTATTGCCGAAATCGATTGCCCTGAGAAATAAAAAATTTTTAGTTTACAACTTTATTTAATTTGCATATTTTATTTAATTCAAAAACGACCAAATTCATTAAATAAGCAGATTGATATTCAAAACTTCCAGATATATGGAAGAATACCATTCAACAAAAAAGTGAACCTATTCGAATACTTCCAAATTTAAATCTTACAGATCAACCAAATTCATTACACCCCAAGACAATTACCGTCAATCTTTCGAATTTAAATAATCCAAATCAGTCAGTTACTTACATTGGCCCCATGACCAGAAGTAGATATACAAATAGTTAATTTTAATTTGTATATTATAGTTACCTTGTTTCACATTTCATTTGTACTTGTCATTTTTTATGTAAACTTGAAAAAGGAGAAAGAGTATTCTCTGAAACGTTGTTGAATATTAAAAATAAAAAAATAAATACGAATTACCAGAAATAATGAACATTGTTGATAAAGCGAACTTAGTGGTTGTTTAAATAACTACTAAACAACCCTACCACTTACCAGTACGTCAGTTTGGGTGACTTGAGACAAACGTGCCTATTTTTAAATTATACGCTGCTGCCACATAGCGGTAAGTGATAGAAGTGCGAAAAAAATTCACAGGAGTCTGTAACACTTTACAGATTGTAACTTCACAATGTGTTGTTAGTTTTGTTTCATAACACCTCCGAAAATAATTACAGAAGCCGGTTAAAAAACAGGGTTGTTTACAGGCCGTGATACTTCTATGTGTAAAAGTGAGTGCGTGAATTGCAAATTTGTCTATAATTTTTTTAAATGGTTTTTGATACTTTCTGATGACAAAACCAACCTAACAAATAATTAAAAAAATTTAATAACTTTGTGGGATTGTTTTTTATGTGTTGGCGTCATATTGCGGGCGACTTGAGACAATGCCGAATAAATATAAACGCACGTTAGGTAAACGAAAATATAACGATTTTTCGAAGGAGGACTTGCAACAAGCTATTCAGGAGTATAAAAATTCAAATTTGACTTTGAGGGACGTATCAGAAAAATATCAAATTTCAAGGTCGACCTTTCAACGGAAATTAAATAATTTATGTTGCTGAACCGGGAGGTCAAACAGTCCTCAGCGCTGTAGAAGAACAATTGATAGTAAATGGAATACTACAAGCAAGTGATTGGGGATTCCCCTTTGAAAGGGCTGATATTAAAAATCTTGTAAAAACCTATTTAGATGACAGCAGCCTACTTGCGAAAATCAACAACTTCTTCATAATTACAATAGTTTTTCCGGAAAATCTCAGTAACTATTCAGAATTGACCATACAAATTGCATATCAGTGGAAAGCTTATAAAAAACTTAATCGACTCGTTAACAGAAATATAGGGTGTTCCATTTATAAAAAAAGAGTTATTCGACTTTTTGCGTTTCAGCACACCCTGTATAGTGTGTGCATACATGGACCAAAAGTTGACTATTTATTAAAATTCCAAGTTATTCTAAAATTTTCTGTGGCAAGTTTTTCGAAAAACATCCATGGCCTATTGGGCAGTGATCCATTACCTCCTAATAACAAAATTAAACTTCTATGGTATACGAGGCGTTACTGCAGACTGGTTTTTGTCGTATCTTTCTGGCCGATGTCAATATGTTAAAGTGAAATTTGAGAGAAATGGAACCATAAACACGTATTCATCGTCATATCTACCTATTAATATTGGTGTACCCCAGGGGTCGGTTCTGGGACCCATACTTTTTGTGCTTTTTATCAATGATATTGTTTTTTTCCTTAACTCATTAACAATGTATGCGGATGACACAACGATGTTGGTCTCTGGGAAAAGTCTTAGTGATGTACAAGCAAAAGCAAACAGAATGATCTTAGAATTAAGGGAGTGGTTCAACTTCAACCGATTGTTCCTTAACTGTAATAACACGTACTCCATTTTATTTCAATCCGCTCAAAATACAGGTATAATTCCGAACCTGAGTATCACCCTGGATGGTATTGCCATGCCAATGGAATCAAAAGGCAAATTTCTTGGAGTTCATGTTGATCAAAATCTGAACTGGAAAGATCACTGTGCTTTCTTAACCAAAACCCTTAACATAGTGTGCCACCAAATCCGAAATTTAAAATCAAAAATTGGCACCCAGTATGTACTATCGTTTTACTACGCCCAAGTTTACTCGAGGTTATTATACGGCATCTGTTTCTGGGGATCTTCCAGCTCTGCTAAGGATGTCTTCATTGCTCAAAAAAGGATACTCCGATGTATTCTTGGTATTAAAAAGAGGGAATCTTGTAGACCACATTTTCAAAATTTAAAAATTCTACCTCTTCCTTCTATATACAGGGTGAATGAGACCACCCGTATCAGTCTTTTATTTAAAGAACGGTGAGTCGTAGAGAGGTGGGGTAAAAGAAGTGATTATAAAAGCCATAATAAAGAATCGAATGGTGATATCATTATTTCTCGGAAAAGTCAGCATTCCTCCAGAAGGCCTCCAACTCCAAAATTTTAAATGGCACCATAAGTCGAAAAAGGTATTTTTTGAAAGATTGTTAAAAAAGAAGAAAGTTTTATGGGAAAAATTATTTTATTACTGCCACCCCTTTTAAGTTATATTCGACTAAAGTTGTTAAATTTGAAATTCATTGTTAACAAGAAACATTGAAAAGTCGACTTTTAAAATCTAGTTACCAATGTTACATGTGTTCAAAATATCTTCCATTTAATGCTAACCACTGTTGAGCTCTTCTAGGTACACTATCAGTGGCTCTAATAAGTACTTCTTGAAAGGGAAGAACACATGTAACATTGGTAACTAGATTTTAAAAGTCCACTTTTCAATGTTTTTTGTTAACAATGAATTTCAAATTTAACAACTTTAGTCGAATATTACTTAAAAGGGGTGGCAGTAATAAAATAATTTTTCCCATAAAACTTTCTTCTTTTTTAACAATCTTTCAAAAAATACCTTTTTCGACTTATGGTGCCATTTAAAATTTTGGAGTTGGAGGCCTTCTGGAGGAATGCTGACTTTTCCGGGAAATAATGATATCACCATTCGATTCTTTATTATGGCTTTTATAATCACTTTTTTTACCCCACCTCTCTACGACTCACCGTTCTTTAAATAAAAGACTGATACGGGTGGTCTCATTCACCCTGTATATATTTGAAACTCTGATATTCATCTTCAAAAACCAAAAATATCTAAACCGAAACAAAGATCTTCATATGTATAACACAAGGAACAAATATGACTTTTGCATATCTCTAAATAGACTCAACATTGCAAAAAAATCTCCAGAAGCTGTGGGAGTAAAATTATTTAATCATCTACCCCAAAGTGTAAAATGTATGAAATCCTTGAGGGACTTCAAGAGCTCGGTTAAACACATCCTCACAGGTACTTCCATCTATAGTATACATGAATTTATGGATCTCATTTTATAATATTTGTATGTTATGTTTGTTTGATTTATGTAATTTGACATGTCCTATATACACTATTGTATCATGCAGGATAAATATATATATTATATTATATTATTATTATTATTAAATATGAGTCTTTTTTCGAACAAAACATTGAATAACGCCGAAACGGAGAGAGGTAGACCCATATTGACCTATACAAAGTGCCATTATTTTTTCATGTAAAAACTAATAATGTAGAAATATACAGGGTGTCCCATTTAAAAAAAAACTTTGGTTTATCACCCTGTATAGACACATTCTGTATATAATCAAAATATTTTTATAATGTGCAGTATAAGTGTGCCTACTTGGCGGTGAAAACCGCATGTCGATATCTTGAATAGCAAAAAAGTTATGGACCAATCACACAGCCCTGGGTCACCCTGTATGTGTCTCGTGTCACCCAAATATATGGGTGACTTGGGACAGACACTTTTCTTTTTTTTTAGGGGTATATTCAATTTTTTTCGTTCATATTTTTATTGGGTTGCCTTTAATTAGCGATTTCGCATATAAAACAATTTTTTGTTATGTAATACAAATGTAATACTAAATATAAAGTTAAAAAATGTCTGATTCCGAGTTGCAATGCACATTTAATAATAATTGTACTTTTGATGTAAAGGAAATGTAACTTTTGTACAATAATCTGCTACCTGGCAACAGAGGTAAAATGTCAAACGTTTTTCCCGTCACAGAAAATAGTAATAATTATATTATTTTATGTGGCGGTGAAGTACAACTTTTCATGGCGCGCCTGTGTTTAGAAGGCAAGCCATGAAAAGTAACTTCTCCGCCAAATAAAATATGCTATTTTTTCTTCAAACTTCCGCAGATTTACGCAAAACATTTATTTTTAAATGGTTTTAAGGGATATTATTAGCGGCGTTCGGTAAATTAAACGTCATTGTCAAATAGGCATTTGTTTTCACAAGTAGATTTTTTAACTAACCTATACCCAATTTCTTTCAATAATGTTTGTAATGTAGTTACTTTAAAATTCTCATCTTCATTAATACATGCCATAATTTTCTGTATTGTTGGTGGTTCGTTACGTAAAAAGAACGAATGTACAATACGTCTTAGGGCGCTTTTCATTCCATCGGTAATATTATCTAATTTAGGCCTTGTCCTATAGTACACTTTCGGTGGATGCAATACGTGATGGTGATCGATATTATATTCCTTTAGCACATTGTATATAGTTGATACAGAAGCACCTATGTAAATAAGTAAAGTTAATATACATTTAAACATCTGGCCGTGGGTATATAATAAATGCAAATAAAATAAATGATTATGTTACCTGCTGTTGCAGCTGTAAATTTACTATGATCTGTTTTCGAACCACTTGGTTGGGTTTGTTCGCAAGTTTTATAGATGTTTAACCCTTTCGGTCCGAATGGTACACATATGTACCACCACAATTTGAAAAATTCTGAATATTCAACTAAGCTTAATTCGGTTATTGCGAATGTACCACAGCGGTGTTTTGGGTATAGCACGCATACTCGACTGAATGTGAACAGCTGATTTTAATTTTGAGGATAGTAATAGTGTTGAATTTGTACACGTTGCGCGTGTTTGCGTAAGATTATGGTATTTTTATATTGAAAAAACGCTGTTTTATTAGAAAAATTTACTCGGCAGGGTACATAACAGATAACACCTCACCTAATAACGATTATATTGTAAAGGGTATGTATATTTTGTATTATTTTCGTAGCATTTATATTTCTTTTTTTTTTGGTCTTATTTGTACCAGTCGGTTTTTTTATCGGTACACATTTGTACCATCAGGTTTACAACTCATTGTGTTTTTAGGTTTCCTACTATGGCTAGAAAACGAATACTGACACAACGTGAGCTTGAATATGCCGCAGAACATTTGTCAAGCTTTGGATCCTCAGATGAAGAGGAAGAACCATTTTCTGCAGGATCTAGTGACGATTACGTACCTGAAAGTGATAGTGAACTAGAGTCAGATAATGTTGAAAGTGACTTAGCAGTTCGAGATGATGAAATGAGCGATCATGAGAGTAGTGACCATGAAATGAGCGATCATGAGAGTAGTGATCATGAAATGAGCGCGCAAGAAAATAACGACCCAGAGGAAAATTTGATAAATAAATCTCAGGCAAAAGAAACAAATACTACTGGCGTAAATCGTCTTTTAGATTGGACTCTTCCAACTGATAGTTTTCTTCCAGCCAAAGCGATTCCATCGGATCGAACATGTAAAGTGGGTCAAAATATTTCATTACGATTCAGCCCATTACAAATTTTCCATAAACGTTTTCCCCATTCTCTCTATTTGCAAATAATAGAATATACTAACC
Source organism: Pyrocoelia pectoralis (assembly GCA_036250285.1). Taxonomy (NCBI): domain Eukaryota; kingdom Metazoa; phylum Arthropoda; class Insecta; order Coleoptera; family Lampyridae; genus Pyrocoelia; species Pyrocoelia pectoralis. The sequence goes on along the minus strand of CM070075.1, from coordinate 38,191,623 downwards.
AACGACTGGATATAATGAATAAAGCAAAAAAACAAAAAAAAAACTGACTGATAAAGGAGAAGTTAAAAAATTGCTGGGCTGTATATTTGTAATGTCATACAATAAACTTCCCAGTATCAGGCACTATTGGAGTGGAAAGGAGTTTCTAGGTAATCGTGCAATTGAAAGAGCAATATCTAGAGATAGATTTATGGTTCTGGTCTCGAAACTGTATTTTGCTTCACCGGAAAAACCACCAAATGCTTCAAAAACATACTACAGTGATAACCTATTATCGTGCCTGAAATATACCTTTTCAAGATGTCGCCAAGACAGTGTTTTTCAGATTATAGATGAAAGCATGACGAAATTCAAGGGGCGATCGTCATTGAAGCAGTATATGCCTCTCAAACCCACAAAAAGAGGGATAAAGTTATGGCTTCGCTGTGATGCCAATTCTGGCTATGTATATGATATGAATGTATATTGTGGCAAAGGATCTTCTCCAGTTGAAAATGATAACTCCCTTACTCTAGGAGAAAAAGTTGTAAAAACACTAGCTTCTACAATCGAAGAGAAAGATGTCGTGTTATGTTTTGATAGATTCTTTACAAGTGTCCATTTATTAGAAACATTGGACTTTGCGGCATTGGGAACTTGTATGTCTAATCGAAAAAATGTTCCAAGTATGATGGGGAAACTGCAACGGGGTGAGTCCACATTTCGATGTAGTAATAGTGGATTATTATGTACGAAGTGGCAAGACACGAAGGAAGTAATTGTCATGAGTAATTGCCATAAACCTGATATGACTACAGTTACTAAAAAAACAAAAACTGGGGAGAGGCAACCTATTGATTGTCCTGAAGTTATCTCATTCTATCGTCAGGTAATGGGAGGCGTTGACAGACTTGATCAACTGGTAGGGTTATATAAGGTTATATGATCACGACAGGAAATCAAATAAATAGTGGAAGAAGGTATTCTACACTTGTTTGAATATGTGTGCTGTAAATGCCTGGATTGTTTATAACGACTTGAGACGAGAAAATAAAAAAAACGCCATTTCTGACTTTTCTGGTCACACTTGCCGAAGAGCTGATAGAAGAGAGCATACGAAGTACTTCATTACCTACTCCAAAAAGGGGAAAAGAAAAATGTACGGTGCAGTGCCACTGCATCTACCTATAGAAGGAGAAACAAGAAGAAGGTGTACCAGATGTAGCGAGCAGAAACGTCAAAAACGAACAAAGACAATGTGTCAGGAGTGCAATACTCCTTTGTGCAAGGATTGTTTTATGTTGTTTCATATAAAATAAGTATTACTAAAACTGTTATTGGCTGTAAAACTGAACAATTATAATATAAAAATAAATAGTCAAAATATTATACAGACCTGGTGGTACACATTTGTACCACGTAAAAACCCTGCTGGTACAATTACCTTAGATACCTAATTCATAATAGTTGAATTCATTTCAAAGTATATTTTCGCAAAAGAAGTTAAGCTTTATATATATTTTTGGCGGAAGTCATATAAATAGCTACGTCATTTACTGGTGGAAGTGAAATAAATCTCCTACAACAATTACGCTTAATCCACCAAAACTTTCGTTTACACCCATTATTTGACGTAATCTTTCGTCAACTTGACTAAATATTTTTCTTCCTACCATAGAAATTTCGTCGAAAATTCATAATTTTACATTTATAAGTTCTGCTCGAATGGAGTTTGCAACATCTGCAGATAATTCGCTCATTTTTTTACCGTACTGCGTAACTGTAAGAGCAAAAGCTGTATGAATTGTGGTTCCTCCTATTAAAAATGCAGCTTTGCCTGATGGTGCTACGATTACAATTTTCATGGATTTGTCATCTTTTTGACCTGGAGTTTGGGTAAGATAATAGTTTATTATATTGTAAATAGCATTTATAATAGTCGATTTTCCACATCCAGCTTAAAGTTGATGGGATCCATATGCGATGTTACAATGTAGCTCAAAATGGGGGTTGTGATTATTATTATTATTAATTCACCATTATTCACTTAAAAAATATTCGTAGAGGTAAACGTCCAATTTTAAAACAATGTAATATATGCATTACTAAAATTTTCTGTTCATCGTTCAATAACATAATGTTAAATATTTCGCTTTCTGAAATTAATTTTGGACTTGTGTATCTAATTCGAGTACCTTGTTTATTAGTAGGGGCTACCATTCCCAATCGTTTAAATAAATCAATGAACTGATCTTTATCTACGTGTTGCTCGTAATACTCTTGTATTTCTTCATCTTCCACGTTCTTATGAGCAATTTCGGCTTCTTCTAAAGCTGAATCAATAGCTTCGTCACCTATAACAGAATATTTTTGACGATTTTGTTCAATAATCGAAAACTTTTCGTCGAATAAAATGTTCGCAGTTTTCATTTTCAATGGTATCTTCATTTCTCAAAGGATAAAATAAAAGAAGTTGTTCTCTAAAGTAATTATCAGGATCTTGTATAAGTTTGTATCTCCTATACTTCTAAATTTTTGGTTTAGCTCTTGTACGTAAACATTCATTGTCGTCGGCGTCGATATCGTCATCAGAATGTTCAGCAATCATAATTTTTTTCGTATCGGAATAGTTCGTCGCAAAATCTGCTAGACAAATATTTTCAAGTTTGTGTATTCGTTTTGTGTATTTTTCAAAAATATTCGGTTGGAAAATATCGTCGGAATGCAGATCAAGTTGTTGTAAGAATTCTGGCTCTTTCGTTTCGAGGACAAGTATGAATAAATATTCCACTGCAACTACTTTTAACCAGCGGCATCGATAATATAATAAGGGAAGTCGGGGCAAAGTGTACCGTTGGGGTAAAGTGAACTTTCTTTTTAAATTTAAAATCTTTCGCGCGAATTAAACCGTTTCCCATTTCAGTGTTCCATATTTATGTTGGCAGCAGTGTGCCAAGTGACAGAATTCGTAGTGAGAGGCAAGTAAAATTTTATAAAGGTTTTCAGTTTTTTGATGGCGATATTCTAATATAGCAAGTAAGTAAAGTAATGCATAAATAGGTTACTTGTCAACTATTTCAAACATTGTTAATACCTGTTGTTTAGCAACTAATATAAAGTACTTTATCTGAAAAAAGATAAAACAAAACTCACAACCTTCCCCTTAAGCTTTTTTAATTAGATATAAACGATTATTCAATTAAGTTGCGACATGTTTCGGGATCAGCTGATCCCATTATCAAGCGATAAAAATCCTAAGAAAGGCAAAAATTACATCAAAATTGGTTACAGGCTAAAAGTTAAACAACATTAGACTAACTAAAAACCGTACAAAAAATCTCACCTGAAGGCTAACATAGTAACACTTAAATGTAAATTACAAACAACATAACTTTAAAACGTTTCCGCCGAATCACATTTAATAATTATAGAACTGAAGTGGAACTCAAAAGAGCCCAAGGATTGCCTGAAGGGCCATGATATAAAAGGAGATGAAATAAAATTATGGGAACTACGGTGAAAGCAAGTGCGGCGATGAAATGAGTGAATGACAGGTAAATTCAACAGGCCACCAGCAAAACCAGTGCGGACAGGAAATATCGAAATACCCTAAAATCTTATTATCTTATATACAGAGTGAACTAATCATAAATTGTTGAAAGTCAACGATTTCATTGAGAAGCCCGGGATTATGTTTCTGACGAGTTATTTCGAAATTTTCAAGGCTGTTAAGCAACGGTCCTTTCCTACATTTATGTAAAATCCGAAAGTCATTTTTAGAATCTAAGGCGTGCCTGGTAGATGTTCCGCCAGAGCAGATTTTTGATCGGAATTATTGTTTTTAATGGCTTTGACATGTTCTTTAAAACGCGCAATAAAAGATCTTCCTGTTTGTCCTATGTAGAAAGCGTTGCAAGAATTACAGTGAAGCTGGTACACCCCGGAGGCGTCTAGGGGATTAGGGCTGTCTTTGTTCCTAACAATGGAGGAGCGTAGCGTGTGTTGATTAGAGAAGTAAATACGGACATTGTGGGATTTAAAAATGTTGTGGATCGCGTAGGAAATTTTTGGATAGAATGGGAGCGATTTGTAAATGACATCTGAGGCGTCAGGCTTAAGAGGGACCAGAAGAGTCCTATTACGTGAGTTTTTAATCTTAAGAGCAAGTTTCTCAACCAGCTGGACAGGGTAGTCATTAATAACAGCAATTTGACGAATGACGTTGAACTCTTTTTTAAAATGAAAAGGAGACATAGGGATGTTAAAAAGCCTGTGAAGTAGGGCATTAATACCGGCCAGCTTGTGAGCAACCGGGTGTTGAGAATGAAACGGAATCAGATTGTCGGTGGTCGTGGGTTTACGATAGATACTAAATTGAATGGTGGAAGGAACTCTATGTAACAAAACGTCCAGAAAAGGAAGATTGTGGTTGACTTCCTTTTCCATAGTGAATTTAATTTTTGGATGATTATTGATTATTGATGGATGACATTGATAAATTGGAGAAAAACATTGATTTCAGTATCATTGGCGGTATGTAAACAAATGACATCATCCACGTATCTACCCCAGAATTATTATTATTTTATATTATTATTATTAATAATATAATTAATAATTAATATTATTATTATTAAGAATTATTTGGAAGTATGGACTCCTACAATGTTATCTGAAAAATTAAAATGAAATGCCGTGACAATTTTACATTAGCCTCGCTGATCAACAATGTTATGAATTGGGGTAAAGTGAACTATTTGGTATGGGGCAAAATGAACGGGTGGTTCACTTTACCCCCAATATTTTTAATCAGCCGTTTTATTTACTTCAATTTCTTTTATCCAATAATCAATTAAAATCTAGGTATTATTAATATAGAAAAGGTTTTGTTGGAGTTATTACACATAATTCGATATTGTGTTTTATTCTTTTTCAGGTGAAATGGTTAGAACATACGTTCGCAAAACTAATTATCAGTCTTGGTCGGAGGAGTCAATGAAAAATGCAATTGATTCTGTGAGACAAGGACTATTAAAATATAAAACAGCTGCCCGTCAGTTTAATGTTCCTGCAGCAACATTATTCCGAAGATTTAAATCGGAAAAAGAAACCGATTTGGCTGCGAAAAAAGGGCTCGGTCGATTTAAAACAGTTTTTTCACCGGTGCAAGAACAAGAGTTAGAAGAGCACATTCTTGATATGGAGCGACATTTATTTGGATTGACTATTCATAATTTTAGACATCTTGCTTATCAATTTGCGGAGAGGAATAATATTCCTCACAATTTATCTCGTGAAAAACAACTGGCAGGGAGGGATTGGGTCTCCAATTTCTTAAAAAGGCACCAGAATTTATCACTTCGAGCCCCAGAGGCAACATCGGCAGCCCGAGCATCTGCTTTTAATAAAGTAAACGTCAAAAATTTTTTTGATTTGCTAAAGGAACTATTAGATAAATATAGGTTTCCTCCTAGTAGAATTTTCAACTGCGACGAGACAGGAATTACTACAGTTCCTAATAAACAATCGAAAGTCTTATCGCTTAAAGGAAAAAAACAAGTCGGGAGCTTATCATCCGCAGAACGCGGTACTCTTGTAACTGCTGAGATTTGTTTTAGTGCCACAGGGCAATATATACCACCTCTTCTTGTTTTTCCACGCGTAAAAAATAATTCTAACTTTTCAAGAGGTCTACCACCTGAAAGTATAGTAGTTCCTCATCCCTCAGGATGGATGCAAAGTGAAATCTTTGCACCAACATGGTTTTCACATTTTATAAAGTATGCTAAACCAACGGAAGATGGCCCAGTTTTGTTAATTTGCGATGGTCATTCGACCCATGTGAAAAATTTAGATTTAATATTGATGGCAAGAGAAAGAAATGTTCATATTTTAGTAATTCCCCCGCATACTTCACATTGTTTGCAACCACTTGATGTTGCATTTATGTTTCCTTTGAATTCTTATTATAGCCAAGGTGTCCAAAATTGGCTGAGAAACAACCCTGGAAAGGTTGTAACGATACATGAGGTTAGCGAAATATTTGGTCAAGCATACATGAGAGCTGCAACAATTGAAACTGCACTGTCCGGCTTTAAAAAAATGGGAATTTATCCCTATGATATCTTTCCATATATGGCGTTTGCGGCTGCAGAGGTTACTGATCGTCCTATTTTAACAGAAATTAAGAGACATAATTTCCATCTCTGAAGCAGGTCCCAGTTCAATGAATCAACAGAACGTCTTAATTGTTGATAAAGTCCAAAATGCTTTTTCTCCTCAGGATATCATGCCCATTCCTAAGATAAGCCCTAAATCTGTTAAAAGAAAATCTAGGAAAAAAGGATCTACAGCTGTGAATTTGTATTGAAATGAATAAATTTGTTTAAAATTTTGTTTTGGTTCACATTGCTCCACATGTGGGGCAAAATGAACTTTTTACACATTTTTCATAATCTGGTTATATGATATTGCATGAAAGATATTATAGGTTTTATGGTATTAATATATAATACTAAATGGTCCTGCAATCCCCTGATGCAAAATATATCCTAAAATATCTTTTTGGTTAGGAGCTATTTTATGACAAACCTTAGGTGGTTCACTTTGCCCCGAATTCCCCTAATATACTGCTTCTTGACACCCTAAAAGTTTTCCTTTTAAAAATACATTTCCAATTGTTCTAAGTCTTTTTCGAATATCAGTATTTCCTTCTTCAATATTAGTTGCGGCATCTTTTAATAATTTTGATAAGCCAGCATCAGATTTGGTAACATAGTTTAACATAGGGGAGAGTTGCCGAAATCGTACCTTTGTATGGGGATCTCGGAAACCATAAGAGTTGCACATTTGCTCAAATGGGGAAAGATTTGGTCCTTTGAAAGACTAATCCAGATACGCTTTTGTTGATTTAACCCTTTCTTTCCCGAATTTTTCTTCAATATTTCGCTAGTGCGTGAAAAAATTATTATGAACACGGTATACCTTTCAATACATAAATATATGATTATTACAATTTTCATTTTTTTTTTATTACGAGCATGAAAACAATTTTTGACTCCAAATGGAGTCTATGGGAATAAAAAGAAATTTTAACTATAAATGTTTATTGTTTCAATTGTTTGAATTTCAAGCCCTTCAACCGATTTGTTCTTACAGTGCCCACACAAAGTATTCCCATTTGTTGCAAGGTTGTCAGTAAATTAAATGAAGTAAAATAATTGTCCGTATAGATTTTAAAATTTTGGTTTTTGGGTACATTTTTAGCTAATTTTACGACAATGTCGCCACTTATTCCCAGGTCAGATGCTTCATGGGTTGTTCCTTTCCCTATATATATATATATGTCAAAGTCGTAAACAATTCCGCTAGCACCGGCTCTGGCAAACATCTTGATACACCATTTGTGAGGTTTATTTTTGATGTATTGTTTGAGTGTTGTATGCGACTTTGAACAATTTGTCACATTCAGGGTGATCTCTTGTTTTCATTCTTGAATTGTCATTGATATGAAAATAGGAACGAAGCTTCTCGAATCGGTTTCTGCTCATAACATCTGCTATTGGGGAGAATCTTGTTTCATTGGCCCAATACATGCGATAACTGGGCATGTGTGTACAGATATAATATTACACGAAAAACTTGGAAAAACCTGTAAAATTACCATTAGTAGGGTAGACTGGGTACGGTTGAAACAATTTAGCTTATGTCCTCTATAGCAGTGTTCCGCAAACTTTTTATGTTCAAAGTACACCTACCAAATCAAGAAATAATAGAGGTACACCACGCCAAAGAAAAAAAACAATGTTTATCTAAAGGTATTTATTATAAAAATTAATACGAATATAATATCAAAACATGCTTAATGAGATATGTGAGCCTGCTTAACTGAGCATAGGCGATCAAAATTTGGTGCAATCTTTGATAAGGCTGCTCTCATCTCCTCGTCGATCGTCCTCAAGCGTTCTCTTTTTTTTGATTTGATTGTAGTGAGAGTTGAAAACCCCAATTCACATAAGTAGGTCGTGGCGAATGGTAAGAGAATTGCAATAGCGCGCTTTGAAAGCAGTGGATACTCATTTTTTATTTGCAGCCAAAAATATGCTAGCTCCGTTTCGGAAAATTTTAATTTTAATGTCCGATCTGTTTTTAGCTCCATGAATTCTTCCTGCTCGTGTATCAGTAAGTGTCCAACGGTAATGCTATCAGAAAATGGATTTCGTACCCAGTCCATAAGTTGCACATCACACTTAGGAAAATAACTGTTCATTTTTTCTGCTAATAACTTCAAGTGTTCCACTATCAAAGCCTGCACCTTTTTTTCTGAATCGATAGCCATGACATTTGGGAACATGGCATTACTACCATTGGTAGCGTGGCTGATCCATAACTCCAGCTTAGCGCGAAAACTTTCAATCTTGTCCCATGACGTTAAAATATTAGAATTCCTGCCTTGCATTTTTTGTTGAGCTCATTTAAATGAGCGAATATGTCCGCCAGATAAGCGAGTTTTGATACCCATTCTTCTTTTTTAAACAGAGAAGCAAAATCTGATCCCTGGGCCTCTAAAAACATCTGAGTTTCATTTTTTAGTTCGTAAATTCGGGAAAGCACTTTTCCGCGAGAAAGCCATCGCACTTCTGTATGAAACAGAAGTGACTGATGATCTGCTCCCATTTCTTGACACACTGCATTAAACAGACGAGAGTTCAGAGGTCGCGACTTTATGTAATTGACAATTTTGACAACTTCTTGTAAGACAGACAACAATTCATCATCATAACTTTGTGACCAAACTTGACATTTTTCCGCGGCACACCCAACTAATAACCACGGTACACCAGTGTGCCGCGGCACACACTTTGCGGAACACTGCTCTATAGCATTGCCATTAATAAACCGGGCGACGATGGAGATATGCTAAATACAAGAGAGTGTTTCTATCTACTACTGGGCAGTACTATTTGGGTACCAGCCGTTTTATTTTTCGTGTAAAATCAAAATTTAAAAAAAAATAAAATGTTTCAACCGTCCCCATACCAGGGGCGGTTGAAACGATAATGAGGTCAGTAGAAACACTTGCAAATAATACAAAATATAATATTATAACATGATTTATTTACTATTTATTTGAATCTTAAGAATAATTATGACACCGTTTAACAATTTAAATCAGTCTTTAATGTTTATAGGTTCATTCAGAGTCACAATTGTGGCAAACATAGCTAAAACCACCTCCTGTGCACTTTTCGTGAGTCCACAGTTTACAATTTGTGCATTGTATCCATTTTTCTCGGGGTCTGCTCTCTGAATACTGTGACAAACAAACAAGGCAGAATTACTCGTCCTCTTCTGATGACGATTCCTGTTGTGTATTAGGTTTCTTCTTTTTTGTTGTGCTTTTAGTCTTCCCTCCATCCAATCTTTTCTTAACTTGCTTAACTTTGGTTCGTTTCAATCTGTTTTCATGCTCCTTTCTTATTTCTTCTTTCTCTGGCGTATCAGTGTAAATGGTAGACTTCCTAGTTTTCCGCCCTCTATTTGTTTTCCTCGGAGGAGCTTTCGGTAATGGTCGTATTGCTTCCGGCGTAAATGCAAGTGGAGCACTGCAAGATGCTACATTTGTCAACGGAGGATTTAATTGAACACATGAGTAGAATAGTTTGGGCGAAATTGGCTGAGTATTAATACTGCTGGGGCGTCTGGGTGGTGTAGTTTCTGGACCTACAATGTTTTCTTGTTCAGTTTCTGGAACTGGTGAACTCTGTTGAATATTGATAGCCTGTTGTTGAGTAAGAAGAGCTGCATGTATATTGGAAGACTCCAACAATTCTACTGGTGGTTCGTAAATTATAGAAGGCAATGGTGGTGGCGCTTCATCTTCGGGTGTGCTAGTATTCCGAATAGGAATAACCTCTGTGTCTGTTGCATTTTCGGGGTTTGGCCTATCCGTCACAAATGCAGGAGCAAAATCGAGCTCAGTAAACAAATTCCGGTTATATGGATAAATGCCAGTTTTTCTAAAGCCAGCTTGAATATTTGTTTGCGTAAGAGCGAGCGGCACAGCACACGCTAAAATACCTGGAATGTCATAAATTCACATTGTCTTTCCCGGGTGGTTTCTCATCCATGCATCACAGGTCGAATTTACAGCTTTTTCAAAGGGCCATATGCAAATCGATCAAGCGGTTGGAGTCGGCGAGAGCAGTGGGGAGGGAAAGACAGTAATACAATGCCAATTTCCTTGCAAAAGTCCAGTGAGTAAATATGAATGTGCGAAGAATGGTTATCGAGAACAAGTAATACTTTATGTGAAGAGGACACATTTGTGTGTTTTTTGAAGTGTTCCAAGAAATGAATCAATGTTTCATCCTGCATCCAGCCAGAGGGGATTGCAGTTTTAGCAGATCCTACTGGTTCATCTCTGATAAAATGGTCTTGGTAACGCACACGCGGGAAGACGAAGAATGGAGGAATCAGATTTCCGATGGCATTAGCCGCAAAAGCTACTGTGACTAATGTACCCCTTTCCGCTGAAGTTACTGAACCTACTTGACGAGCACCACGCCTGGCTACCACTCTGTCTGGCTTTTGGACTGTTGTTATGCCTGTTTCATCAGTATTATATACATCTTGTGGCTCAAACTTATGACGCTCCATGACAATGGTTAAATTTGTCGTAGAAAGCGTCTACGTTACTTTTATTAAAGCTAGTCGCCCTTGAAAGGCTTGTAGCTTGGGCTGCCCGTACAGAGAGTTCATGGTTTCTTCTCATGAACATCCGAAACCATTCTTCACCAGCCATCTTGTTATCATCCCAGGTGTGAGGTCGTGATAAGTTGTATTTGATTGTTAATTCGTATGCCAATTTTCTAACTTCCTTCTTAGATAAGCCGAAATATATATCTGCACATCGAATTAAATATTTAGATAGCTCTCGCTCTTGCTCTGCATTAAAAACCCGATTGTGTGCTTTATAGCCCATGCCTTGATTTTCTTCGTCGCCAGATGCATCTCGCTTTCTTATATATCTCAGCAGAGAACAGTGGTTCACTCCATTCTTTTCCGCCGCTTTTCGCAAAGAATCTCCTGCTTTTACCTCTTCATACGCGTCCTTGTACCTCGATAAGTCAACTTGAAATTGAATAAATATACTGTTTCAACCGTACCCACAAAAAATGTTTCAACCGTACCCAAACCCTCATTAGATGCAAAACAGTTCATAGTAACGGTGACAATAACTTCACATTAAAGTTAGTCATGCTGCCATGCGCTACAAGCGTCATTTCATACATTAAAAAACACTCAATATTCTCACGTTAATCAAAAGCCGTAATAATTGCAAAAATGTTCGAACAAAAATACTTACTTTTGCTTATTAAAACACAATAGGATCTCGTATAAACCACTTCAGCGCGTTGTGAGCGATGCAACACTGAAGTTCGTGTCGGACTTATTGTCCCCTTCCTTCGCCCCTTATCTGCCTTACCTTACCGTAAACTGTTAGAGAGATATTAGGGAGTTTTTGGATATCGTAAAAGCAAATACGGTAAACGCTAAAATCACGTGACTCACTTCTGCGCTTGAGCAGTACTTATCGTAGTACTTTAGCGTTTAGCGTAATACGATAAACCCAAGCGAATACCGTATAAGTTTTCGTTACGTTAATTAGGGAATTTACAAATGTAATATTGGTAGTATGGTAATATTGGTACGAGAACTTTCGTTTAGTACAGCTGTTTTATTTTCATGTACTATAATTCTTCCGTTTTACTATCAAATTTCTGAAAATAACAAACACGTCAAATTTTTAGGTTGCTTGGAATACTATAGGATACCATATTTACACATTTATTTATTTACCGTTACCGTAGCGACTTACGATATGCAAATACACTCTATGCGTGACATACGATATTTAGTTTACCGTATTGAATCACGTGATTTTAACGTTTACCGCATTTGCTTTTACGATATCCAAAAACTCCCTATTAACTCTGTTTCAACCGTCCTTTGTTTCAACCGTACCCAGTCTACCCTAATTGAAAACTTTTCCTTAAAATATTTTAAAATAAACTGACTTGACTTCCAGACACGCCATGAGTGATATAATCATCACCACAAAGTCTACAATCCTTAACATAATTATTGTTTTCTTTATTTTTTTAGTTATTTATTTTGAAAGCATACCAATTAGTTTTGTATACCTCTCTGGCACCTGAAAATAAAATAAATATACCAATAAAATACATATGTCATTGTTTTTGTTTAATTGACCTTTTCCTGTTCCGACGGTTTTCTTTCCTTTTGCCCTTTCTCTTCTGCAAGACCCCAACAAGCTTGACATTTTTTTCTTTGCTTCTTCAACTCCAATGCTCAATGATTTACCTATTTCGTCCCACGCCGCACTTTTTTTTATTTTATGGAAATGGTCACAATGTTTGGGATCTCATAACAACTCGTGGTTTGAATACTCCTGAATGAGGCGCAATGAATCCTCATTGCTCCATTCAATGTTTTATTGTACCTACTTTTGTCTTTTATTATAGATAGGTACAAATTACGGATACTACGTTAAAAAAGGAGATCAATAAATATTAAAATTACTTGGTTATCCATACATACGTACCACTTATTTACGTCGCATACAAGTGGACTCAGCAAATACAAAACACAAGATAAATATTTACGTGGTAAATACGTAAATAGAGAGAGTGAAAGTTTTGACTCTTTACCGTCTTTACTATAGGAATTTATATTTCGGTAATTATGAAATAAAATCGTTGACTTTAAACTAAAAAAAAAAGAATTTATGTCTGTACAAGCAGATTAAATGTGTATTGCTTAATACGCCGTTAATTGTGTATAACAAATTATTGAGAAGTTATAATTTTTGTTAACATAAAATATGAATTGCTCTTGTTTAGCATAATCCTGTACACATAAAACCTTAAAAACAAATCTAAGTTAAGCGTCAAGTCCACGGGGCGAGTTTACAAACTAACAAGCTGGCTTGTAAAAAGCCGGCGAGTCGGCGCGTGCGCTAGTAGTCGAGTACACACAAAATTTCCCACTTGCTCAATAGCCAACTAGCTGGCGTGTGGAAACCACGTGTTGTCGTCTAATTAACTCGTTTGTGCACAAGCTACTGTGAGTACACGCAGCTAGTTTACAAGCCTGCTCGCTTAAAAGCCGGCGAGCGGCGTGTAAAGTCGCCGGCAGTTCAACTTTTTCCAGAGCGTTTTTACAAGCAGCTAACGGAGCGAGTGCATCGAGTACTCTGGGCTAGTTTACGAGCTGCTTGTGAAAAAGCCGGCTTGTAGCTTGTAAACTCGCCCCTTTATTGTCTCCTTTGTTTGGCTTTTGAATTTTCTGTGGTTCAGCAGTGAAAGCTATGCTTATAAGCACATATATGCGAAACAACTATTTCTAAGGAAACAAAGAGCGCCTCATACAGGTATGGAAAAATATTATCGGTGGATTGACTTATAATGAGCTAGAAAGAGACCCAATAAGCATTATATGAATGTGAGAGAGACATAACGTTACCGATGTTGCCATTTGACAGTGGCAATTAAATGTGTTATTTTATTATTAGTGGTTTGTGTATTAATACCAGCCTACTCAATAGACGCATGTATGGCATCAGCGCTTTTAGTTTGTTGTGTATTCTATCTCACTTAGCACTAGTGAATTCATTGGACTGTCTTTGTTTTACTTATTATAAGTCAATCGACCGAAAATATTTTTCCATACATGTATACTTTGTGAAGATATTACGGGATATTTATAAATTAGGGGTAGATTTATTGTCAAATTCCAGAACATGAGCAGAGCAAATACACTCTTAGTCAAGTGATCATTAAGTGCAACATTTAATTACTCAATACTTGAATATTATAGTCTGTACCACTATGCAGGGTTGCCCACTTGCCCTTCGTTCTTCGATAGTACCTTTAATATTAATTTTAGGACAAAATGTCAAGAGACATTTCTTATTCAGATGTTCCTTGTTTACAACCTAAAAATATTTTCAGGCCCGCACTGCTCTCGGTTTCGTCTGTACAGCATCGTACACGATTATTTTAAATTGAACAACCTATAGATTTTTATATTTTTGAAATCCATATTCGATTCTAGACCAAGTTTGTTTAGCCTTTCAGCTACTTAAGTCAACTCATTTAGGAGAAAATAAATGTTTTTTAAAAATTGTCGCCGAAATCAATAATCAGTAAAAAAATTATAACTATTCAATTATTGACAACAGAGCAACAAAATTTGAGATGATCATAAACAAAAGAGCGTTTTATTTCTCGATATGCTGATCTTGAACGAAATTTGTTGCAAAAGATATACTGAAATTTTTTTAACGACCACAGAAGAACTGCGAAAAGTCGACTATTTTAAATAGAACACCCTGTATATTTTTCATGAATAAACTGATTTTTAAGTTAGCTTTGATTTTTGTTAAATATGTCCTATATCTAAAGGTAATAGTTACCGAGATAATAACCTTAGTTTGAATTATTTTGTTTTTTCGCCCAATTCTGAAAATAAAATTAAAGGAAGCAACAAACAATAACACTATTTGTATCAGATAATATCACATGATTGGTACTTCTTACAAACTAGAGGCAGATTAGCACCAAGATTCTGGAAAAAAAGCGAAGTAGTTATTGGTGGAATGTAACTGTCAAACAGGACTTCTTACACGAAGATTGGGTGGAAAATTTCCGTATGACATAATCAAGTTTTCTTATGATTTGTGAGCGTTTACAGCGTTACCTTGAACCTTCCTGCAATACCGTAAGAAAGCTCATGAGTGTAGAAAAGAAGGTTGCAATTGCCTTGTATAAATTAGCATCATGTTGTGAGTACAGGTTAGTGACGAATCAATTTGGAACGAATAAATGCGTGGTTCACAAATGTGTCTACAAGTTGTTCAAGCAGTAATAGATAGAGGAATTTGAAAATGAATATCTCTGCATGCCCAATGCAGTGGCTTGTGAAGAAATCTCATTTAATTTTGAAAAGATGTGTGGAATTCCTAATATCATTTCGGGGATTGATGGTTCACATATCCCCATAGTAGTGTAGTAGGGCGGGTTCTGCATCAAAAAGTCACTAGATTAAAAGTCACTAGATTTAGTAACTTTTTAGTGTAGTAGGGCGGGTTCTGCATCAAAAAGTCACTAGATTAAAAGTCACTAGATTTAGTAACTTTTCTTAGGTTGGTAGTTGTACTGGTCACTAGAAAAGTCTCTAGATTTTCAAGGGCGGTTTGCAACTTGGCCAAGGTCAAATGTCTGGTTTGCATCTTGGCTATGTCAAGGTCGTAAATCTTTCAGGGTCAAACTTCAAGGTCACTAGATTTTCAAGGCCGGTTTGCCTGGTTTGCACTTTGGTTCTATGTCAAGGCCAACAACAACAACGAATGCGAGTGGGGATGATGGCGATATAAAGCGGGAGTTTAATGTATGAGTTCAATCGTCGTAAACATGTGGTTCGCGTATGTTCAAGAATCTTGGATTAAAGCCACCGATCTTAGAACGGCTGTGGAACGTCTCAAGCAGCAGTTTTCGGCGCTAACATTTGACGCCGAGCACGAGGCTGTGTACGGTAATGGTGATTTTAGCGAGAAGTGCCACGCCCTTGCCAAAAAATATACGTTGGGCGAGGAGATATGTGAAAAATTCTTAAATTATAAATATTGTGTGGAGTACCTCATTAGCAGGTTGAAAGATGCCGGTTTGGAGGAATTTGTAACAGATTTAGATGAATGGTGTGGAAGAGAGTCTTCGAGCTCATCATCCTCATCGTTGTCCACTGATGAGAACGCGTGATGAAGAAGGTCATGGTGTTTTGCTTATACGGAAGCAAGAAAAGGGCCGTGGCAAACTATGGCGCTGGATAGATATCGTTTTCATCGTAGAATAGAACAATTGAATAGAATTCTGTCGCCCGTTTTACAAGAAAATCATCGCGCCGAAGTATATCGTAAGAGATTTCAAGGTCACTGAATAGCATCGCAGAAATCCGGTTCTTGACTAAGGTGTTTTCAAGGACAACCGCAAGGACAAATGTCGCGTTCAAGGTCACCCGATGGCAATATAAACGGCGTCGAAGCGCTAGGAGCTCAGTAGTTTATCGATTGACAATCCGCATTGCTCTAGAGATTGCAGCGGCTACTTGGCTCAGTCTGTAATACGATACCAAAATGGATCTTACTAAGCTAAACGCCAGTACCTTCTGCAAGAACTTCAAGAACGTTAAAGATATGGAAGTGGGGGAGAAATATAAAATTATCGGGATTGATGTGATTAATACTAAATATGGTGACCGAATTGTGTTGGAAATGAAAAATTTCAAATGCGTGCTACCATTGAGATTTTACGAGTACTTCAACGAAGATAATCAACTTGAAACATTCAAGCAGTCCTTGACGCAAAAGGCCGTATTCATTGCAAGCGAGGGATTGGTTGGAAAAACGACTAATTTCTGAATTCTGAATTGCTGTTTCGAGTATTTCCAAACCTATATGTGTTGAATGACCATCGTAAATGATCAAAACAGGACGTTCTGGACCAAGTGCTGGAATTAGAGTCTTCAAGAAGTAATTTGTAAAAATATCGCTCTCCATCCACCCTTTCTTGCTAGCAGCATAAACGGTGCCTGGAAAATCTGTTTTGGGAGGAGCAAGCCACTGGTCCCATAAGCGTTTTCCCTTATATACTATTAATGGTGGTGCTTTATCGCCATTTGCATTACACATCAATAGGATTGTAGTGTTTTCTTTGCCGGGTGAACTTATAGTTCTTGATGATGGTTTGTTAATTGCACCGACCACTTTAGATTTTCTAGGGTCTATGCTCAGGCTGCTCTCATCCAGGTTCCATATTCTGTGTGGTTTGTCATGAAGTTGAAGGTCTGTGATAGATTTATACAATAGATATATTATATATTATAGCAAAGATTATGAATGGATTCAACGCTTTTTTACGCGCATATTCTACATTTTGTGGAATCTTGAGGCTCATATTATGGCGTTTTTTGAAGTTCAGAAACCAGTCCTCACTTGGAACTCCATTTTTGAAACTTGTCTTGATTTTGTTTTCTCTTACAAACTTCCCAACCACTTCGAACACTTCTTTCCTCGATAACCCGAATCCCCACTTCTCTAAGGTTTTCAAGCCATTGGCCAATTTCAATTCTTCCGTGATGGGAATATCTGTTGGACGTCCTTTACTCTCTTTTTTCTTTCCTCGTATGCCTTTAATACGACTGTAAAGTGTTACATAAGGTATTTTGTATTCTTTAGAAGCCCCATATGTGGTTTTCCGTCCTGCGATCACGTCTGTAATTGCTGAATTTAAGGCTTCATTGGAATATTTATCGCCATCTACATTCCTTTTCTTGATGTATGTTCGCACCATGATGGATCTAAAAAACAGCGGGGTAAATGTATTGTACATTTCACAATTTTGCCCGCTTGAGTATTTTTCATGTGATATATAAACAAATGATTTTTGCATGTTTATGATTGATAAACACATTATATACCTAACTTTAAAACGAAAGGTTATAAACACTGCAGTGGACCTCCCTCGTAAAATAATAATGTCACATAAAAATTACTAAACACGTGTCGATTTCAATGTAAGGTTATACTTTGACCAGCGAAGATCGCGCCGCTTGCAGCCAGACTGGCAAGAAATTTTGTTCCATTTAGTGTTGTGCTTATTCGTGGGCGACCTTGAAAAGTTGTAAGGTAGATGGCAGAAGCAGTAATAATATTGCGTTAAAATTATGATGCATTTCACAATTACCCCTTTATCACATTTACCCCACTTCACCTTACTCGAGTTTGAAGCTGATTGGAATGAGCTTGGTATCAAATTAAAGACTATTTATTTCTACGTTACTTATAAGTAACAACTTTTTTTTAAAATGCACTTTAAGGGCCATTTCTACGGCCGAACGATGCAAAGTGCCCGTTTTCGGGGTTTGCGACACACTAGCTAAGTTTAGAGTTACATAAAAACAAAAATACTCGGTCAAATGGAACGAAATTTTAGTATGTTGTAGATTCAACCTTTGTTAATATGATTGTAAAATGGTATTATCAAAATTTGATTTTTATAGACGCTACAGACGATATTGTAGCACATTGCATTCTCGGGAATGGTAGGTCGTAGGAGCATTAGACTTACGCGAACGTCTTCGTTGTAATACGATTAATAAAATGAGACTCATTTAGAAACCAAAATTGTGTCACGTTTTTAGAAATCAATTTTTAATTAATTGAAGTTTTTACAGCGCCGCTCCGGCTACAAACAGCGAGCGTGTGGCGTGCCAGTTCATTAGAATGTTACGGTTCTCTCTCTAAGCGCCGGTGTATGCATGTATCTCTAATTTTATCATGTTCGAGTTCGGTTCGAGTAAAATGAAAACCACATTTGGTTTTCATTTTACCTATCGATATTATTTCCGATATCCTAAACATAATTGAACAGGTTAATGGGTCTAAGGAAGGTACTTTCTTGGTAAATTTTATTTCCAATTCCTCTTCTCCTTTCTTTGCCGAAATAACTTGACCAACATAGCTTTTCTTTAATTTTTTTCCTAATAAAGCCACTAACACCCAGTCATCTTTCTCTATATCTGTCACAGGTTTGTGCATTTCCGTCATGGATGCATCTTCTATCTCTCTAATCTCTTCTTCTATATCGTCGTCACTGTCATCAAATATAATTTCATTTTAGCTTTTCCATTTTTCTTGCGATCTTCCTCTTCAAAATTTGGACTTTGAACATTATCACTGGTTATGACCTCCGCACCTTTAGCCACTCTTCGTTTTTTTACCTTTTCAGTAGGATTTGATTGTTTAACCGTCGCCAGCAGTAATTCTTCGAATTCTACGGGTTTTTCTACTTGGTTTTTTACGTTTATACCAGAGGGACCTGGCTGTGGCAAGTGGCTTTGATTGTTATTCAATATCTGATCAGGATTACGTTGTTGGTCCTCCCATCTCTTGTACGCTGCAGGATCATATTTCTCTTTGGTAACTACGTTAGAGTCAATGGGGTGAATGCCCCCTTTCTTAAAACCATTGCGAATTATCTCAGGATTTATTTCTTTCCAAATTTGCCCTACTAATGAACTAAACTTCTTTTTTGGTAGCTTTCTTCCCTCATTATGTCTCTGCCGTTGGACAAGTGTTTGATCCCATTTTACTTTTAACGACTTGAAAACGCTTACATCTAGGGGCTGTAAAATATGGGATGAATGGGGCGGAAGTTTCAGGATTGTTACTCTATTATCGTTAGCAACTTTGATTAGTATGTCATCGACGTGAGGCACGTGACCGTCATATACGTCAGGGTGGGCCATTGAAAAGGTAACACGCCTGTTTTGGGACACTTAGACAAGTTTATTAAAAAAACGATCGAACACGTCGATTTTCTATTTTTGGTGGACAACTTTTGATGTCAAATTTGACTTTGTCAGGTCAACCCCTAGCCCCAGCAACCCCTAACTCAAGAATTTAAATAGGGAGGAGTCGAGCGACCCCTCATTTGAAACGTCTTTTAATTCTCGATTCGACAGTATGAATGAAAATTAGTTTTATTCAATTTTTTTTCACCCCCATGAAAAGCACCCTCCAGATTAACTAAGGTGGGGGTGTTGTTTAGGAAAAATCCTGAAACACGCCACCTTTGACTTTTTGAAGGGCGCATTTTGATGTCAAATTTGACTCTGTCAGGTCAATCCCCTAGCCCCAACAACCCCCAACAAAAACAAAAATTACGGTAAGGTGGTCGAGCGACCCCTCATTTGAAGCGTCTTTGAATTCTCTATTCGACAGTATGAATGAAAATTAGTTTTATTCAATTTTTTTCACTTCCATGGAAAGCACCCTCTAGATTAACTAAGGTGGAGGTGCTGTTTAGGAAAAATCCTGAAACACGCCACCTTTGACCTTTTGAACGGCACATTTCAGGATTTTTCCTAAACAACACCCTCACCTTAGTTAATCTAGAGGGTGCTTTTCATGGGGGTGAAAAAATTGAATAAAACTAATTTCGGTCATACTGTCGAATAGAGAATTAAAAGACGCTTCAAATGAGGGGTCGCTCGAAAACCTTTCCTTATTTAAATTCTTGAGTTAGGGGAGACGGGGAGAGGGGGAGATGGAGAGGGGAGAGGAAGAGGGGGAGGGAGAGAGAGAGAGAATATTTATTGATACCACGTGTGGCGTAAAACATACAATATACAATATAAACATAAAGTCAACAAATTATAAAAGATGAAAACACGTTTGTATACCTAAAATGAGACTAACACACATATATCACAGTGGAGAATCACCAATACTTGTAAAAAACTCTTGTATTGAGTACAATGCCATCTGATGAAGTATTTTTTACCTGTTTTTGAAATAATTTATACGAAGTTATATTTTTAATTTCTGTAGGCAAAACATTGTAAAATTTTACACCCATCTGAAGGTATGAATTATTGTGTGAATTACTATCAGAAATTTCTATGCAAAAATGGTTTTTTTTCTAGTGTCATATGAGTGATAATTTGAATTTAACGTAAATAATTATTTATTTTTAAAGACAAAGCACACACATTCAAATATGTAGATGGAATAGATAGTTTTAATATTGTATTTAAGAAAAAATGGTCTACATGAGTCGAGCTTTTGTAAAGAAAACATAGTACGAATTGCTTTTTTTTGAATTTTGAATATATCGTGTATTAAACTTAGATTTGTGTTTCCCCAAAAAATAATTTCATACCTCAACTTGGATTCAAAAAGTGCATAGTAAATTTGTAGTAAAGTTTTGTGGTCTGAAAAAATGTACACCGAGAAATTGCAAAAATAGATTTATTTAATTTGGGCTTTAGATTTTGTATGTGATCGTGCCAGTTGAGGTTACAATCAATAGTTACTCCTAAAAAACTACAAGATTTACACATTTCGAGTGACGTTGATTGAAAATTTAGGTTGGATATATTTAGATTATAATTTTTATTATAAATTAGAATTCTCGTTTTTAAAACATTCATTACCAGCTTGTTTGCATTAAACCAATTAACTAGTGTTGCCATTGTCGTATTTAAATTTTGCTTTAGGTTCTCTTCCTTACATGCAATACTCACGTTTGTGTCGTCTGCGTACGATGTAACATTACAAGAACAACTGAAATTATCTGGCAGATCATTTACGAAAATAATAAATAATATAGTGTGGTCTTATCTCAATGTCAGGATGATCCGTGATTATTTAAACAAAACCTACGACCACATTTTAAAAAAAAGAACCACCACCTTTATTATTCTCTTAACCTACTACAACCACTGTATATATATCGTCCTTTTTATTTTTTGTATATCGTCCTCCACTAACTATTTCTTATACTTAACATTTTCCCTACATACTATTTACCAACACTGTTGCCGGTTTCACAAAATTATTAATCCTACAACTCGGCTAGCCTGACATATTGATCGCCCCGATCAATCCTAACTCTTACAAACAAAATTGGTTATTCCGAATTATTGGCAGACCAAGGTCTTAATCTTGATGAATCGAACACACCATCAAAAGGCATTTGTGTTATCTGAAATCCATCAATATCCTTTAAAACATACCGATCATTATCCAATGCCTTGTTGACCATATACGGCCCTTTATATCGTGGCATTAATTTTTATTTTTTACTCACACCCGGAGTCGTATCAACATTCGTAATGACAACATAATCACCCACCTCATACTGGTTACTTGCTTTATGCTTGCTATTATAATACTGTTCGTTATACTTCTGCGATTTGTCAACCCTCGCAACAGCAATTTCACGAATTCCCTCTAAATCCCGCACCTCAGAACTTTCATTCTCTAACCACTCCCTTAACGTGTCATCTATCCTACCCCTCTGATTAATATCAAATATTAATTTACTTGGCGTACTCTGGGTAACCCTACTATTAGTATTATTAATATTAAACTCGACATCGTCTAACACTTCGTCCCACCTATCTCGGGCTTCGCTTAGCATAGCTAGCATCGGACCTAACACTCTGTTTACCCTTTCTACTTGGCCGTTCGCCCTTGGCGCCCCACCCGCAACACAAACATGGATAATATCGTACTCCCTCATTTTTTCCCCAAACATGGTAGATGTAAATGCCGCCCCCCTATCACTGATTACCCTACGTCAAAGAATATTAACGTAGAGAAAGAAGCTACACTCGGCACTCGCGTTGGCGGTATATTTTAATTTTCAGTGCGCCGAATCACCAACAAAATGGAATTTTCACAAACAAACAGAGATAAAAACTGCTTTCCCTTTTTAATCGAGCTACGGAGCTACTTAAATAACCTAAAAAGTTTTGTTTCTGCCGTAACCTTACTTATTCTACTTAGTTTGTGCATTCTTGATTTTTCTTTGTACGTTCTATAAACTTTTCAGAACTTGTTGCAGTATTAAGAGTGAGTTACAATATATAATTTGTTATAAATTACATCCCTTTATAGCTATTTTTTTGCAGTCTTCTACCTGTAGATTAATAAGTGATAGTTGGAGAATAGCATAAAAATGAGGAAACCTGGCGATTTCTGTGCTGTTAAATCATGCATGACCAGAAATAATGGCCAAATGAGCTTTTTTAGATTTCCGAAAGATCTTAATAGGTAAGTGTTAGAATATTGTACCTTATAACCAAATCATTGCATGCTTTTTGGTTTAATTTAAACTAAGTAATTCTTTGAATTTGTTGTAGATCCAAGGAATGGTTAAAACTTTGTAGTCGAGAGGACATCACAATGAGTAATGATGTGAATTATTGTTACAATAACTTACGAGTTTGTGCTAAACATTTTGAAAATAGTATGTTCTTGAACGATTTAAGGAATAGATTACAACCTGATGCAAAACCGATGCTTTATATTGCGAATATTGTAAGCAACGTCATGATAAATGAACCCCAGTCTTCTTGCTCCTTTGCAGTTACTCTAGATAGAGATCGTTTATCAGAAATTGATGTCAATGTTAAAAGGTATGTTTTCAATTTGTATAAATCTGTTATTGTTTGAAAAAAAAACTAGTTTTTTTAATTTCTTAACAAATACTTTTGCTTACAGTTCACCACTGCCAATGACGACTCCAATTGCAACTCAAACTCCACAAAGCCTTAGTCTACATACTCCCAGGAAACGTAAATTGCAGAACATGTACAAATCTTCTCAACGAAAGCTATTTGCCATGAAAGAACGTTAAATTGAATCTGGTGTTAACATCGATACATTTAAGCAATTGTGTGATCAATATCTTCCTCCGAGCCTTTCAACCTTTGTTAAAACACAAGCTTCTCTTTACAATCGGGCACCGCAAGGAAGACGATACAATAAACAATTTAAGGAGTTGGCTCTTCAATTGTATTTTTCATTACCTACTTGGCTGTCAACTCCAGGACTAATTCTAATGAAAAACTTTATCAGAGGAAGCAAATATGAACCTCCTGTCCAGGAAGTTGAGTTAATAGAAGCCAACTCCGAGTATGCACATGTTATATTACCTGATGGGAGAGAAAGTAGTGTCTATCTGCGACATCTTGCTCCTCGAGGAGATATAACCACCAAGCAGGAAACGATGGATTGTAGTCCTGTAAAACCACCCCAATACCCATTTCAAACCGAGACTATCTGTTAAGATATGTAGCTTATTTGTATGATTTCTGTGTATTGGTATTATTGGTAGTGTGTAACAGCAACCTTGGTATAGTCAGGGGTGACGTAGAATATTAACCTTGTTGATATAAAAGTTAGTTGCTTTTGTTTTTAGCGGTACACTTTTGAATGTACGGCGTGTCAATGCTGTGTGTGCGCACGTCGTTACCCGATTGTAATAATTCTGTTCTTTCATCTGTTATAATTAAAAGTATAACTACGAATTCTGCTTTTACTTAAAATTACTAAAACTATAACATCATGAAGGCGTTCGCTGTGCACACAAAGGGGTCGAAGTGAATAAATCCAAACGACTCTCAACCTCCCCTTCAAAATTCTTTAATGAATACTATGACGATGAATGATACATTGGTATATATAGGTATTCTTGCGACATGTTTCGGGATAACTTATCCCATTATCAAGATTAAATCGAATGAAAGATTCTTAACACATATTTGAAATTTGATGAGGGTGAAGGCTACAATAAGCAATAACGTTAATAAATCTAAAATTACAAGTAAAACTTAACTCACCTAAGAGTGTATGAAGGGGTTACATAAAATTGAAAATTATTTTTATTTTTATTTTTACATTAACATCTAAACCGCTCCCTAGTTCGGGGTGCGGTGATACAGTTTGGGGCCATGATTGGCTCGATATTTAAGCATTAATAAACTTAGAGAAGCAACAGGTAAAATGTGACAATTTGACAAATAAATGGCAACTGACAGTTAGTGATAAATGAAATCTAGTGGAGGAATGTACCAACTTAAGCACTACTACCAACTTAACTAAGGGGGAACAAACTAATGTAAATTTAACTAATGTATACAAAGTGTGCTAATATAGCCTGTCGGAAAGTCCACGATTTCGTTAAGAAGGTGGGGATCCTGTCTCTTTTTTGAAATTTCCAAGAATTCTAAGGCGTTTAGTAAGTGGCCTTTTTTACAAAAGTGAAGTATTTTTGAATTAAGGTTAGGATTGAAATCATGACCTGAGGAGAGTATATGTTCAGCGAAGGCGGAATTAGAGCAGTGATTGTTATTCTTAATGGACGTAAAGTGTTCTTTGAATCTCATCTTGAAGGATCTGCCGGTTTGGCCAATGTAGTGGGAAGGACACGAGTTGCAAAACAGTTGGTACACGCCAGATTTGTCTTGAGGGCAACGTTTGTCTTTATTGTTAACCATTGTTACTAAAACTATTACACCGCTCGACGATAATTGCAGACAGGTACTAGATACTTCCATTAGAACAGACGAAGAACTTGAACCTGAGAACGCTAATTTAAGTACTATGAATAACTCTCCAGATCCTCCACTTCCCATTTCCCAAAGAACCAGACGACCCGAATATCTGAAAGACTATGTAACTAAATAATGAAAGGGGGATGAATGTAACATGTTTGTTCTGAGAGACACACCACTATTCCTACACCGGGTGAATATTCCGAAACCGAACATAGACCATTAACATGGGAAAAAGGTTTTGCGCAGATTGATGCTCCCCCCTTTAACTTAGAGGGTTTATAATGACACCAATCGAAAGAAGATTTTAGGTACAACAATAACATTAATACATTTTAATAAATGACAATAAATGGAAGAAGTTACATCACATAATAAATTATAATTAGAAATTAATAATTAAAGGAACTGTTCAAATAAACCTCCATTCTGCATTAAACAATGAGTTTAAGACTACGAATTTGTCATGAACGTGATTTCCGTGACTATTTTAATAATGCTTTTTAATGCACTAGCTGATTGGTATATGGTATATCTGCATGAATTAGATCGTTTGGAACATTTTATGTTTCCGTGACTTTCGTGTAAACCCATTATTTCCGTGATTTTACTTAAATTCCCGTGAAAATCTGCTTTTTCATAGTTTTTGCTTCGCTTTCGGTCTTGCAGTTCAAGCTAGTAACCGCGGTGAACGGAAGTTACAAAGTCCATCGATAAGATTGTCCGCCGGCCGGCTTTCAAGCATAAATGGAGTGGGATTGTGAGATGTGTAAACTGTAAGACGAGAACTACAGTGCAGTCATTGTTTTGCTTTGTTCGGTCTCACAAAGGAAAATACAGTACTTTATCTTTCTATATTTCTATTTATAGTTTAAAAGACTGATAAAGTGATAAATACCGATAAAGTAAAAGACTGAGTACAACTATTCTTGTCAGTGCGAGGTTATCTTGTTTTCATTTATGATGCTGTCAATCACCCCGCTGCGGGTGCCAGGTAGACGCCACGCAGTCCCTTTCTTTGTCTGCTCTGTAAAGAAAACTGGTTTTCTGGAATTCTACCTGTGAAAACATCAAGAATTTCACATTGCTGAAAATGGTTTTCAGAATTGACGATACAGTTTTCCAGTTTCTTGTTAGATTCTGTCAGTAGTGCCGTTATTTGCTCGATACGATGCTTCACGCTAAGAAAACGTCCGGGTGTAGCCCGCTTCAGAGAAAATCAGAGTATGGGAAAAACGTGTTTCATGTGAGTGGAAGTAAACTATTTTGTTCAACATGCAACGTTCCAGTCGATCATACTCGCAAGGGTAGTTGTGACAAACATCTGGTCACTGCTTCTCATAAAAGAAAGATAGAGGCAGTTCAAAAGAATTCAGAAGACACATTTAAACGCCAGAAAACTGTAAGTGATCTGTTTGAACAAAATTCCATTCAACAAACACACAAGCAGGTTGAGCTCCTTAATCTAACGGAAGCTTTCTGTGCTGCTAACATTCCTTTGACAAAGCTGGACAATCCTGTGTTGAAGACATACCTGGAAAATAATTTGAAGAATATCGGAGTGCTTCCGACGTCTGACAACATGCGCAAAGTTTACCTAACACGGCTGTTTGAAACTCACAAAAGTGAACTGAAAACTTTGTTAAGCAGTGCTAAAGGTGTAAGCATAGTTTGTGACGAAACAACAGACAAGAATGATAGGTACGTTTTAAACATCTTAGCGGTACCGACTATCGAAAATGTTGAAACTGATCGGTTGCAGTTGAAATCTTTCTTGCTAGATTGCGTAATTTTGGAAGCAACAAATTACAAAACCGTGAGTGAAGCAGTTTTGAACACTGTAAACAATTTCGGAATCAGTTATCAAAGAATTTGTGATGGAGTAATAAGGTAGTAAGTAGGTTAAGAGAAGGGGGCAGATATAAGTAAGACGAGTGGGCGAAGAAGCGGAGTGGTAGTTCTAGTTAGATTGAGAGTTCGAGTTCGAGTTCGAGAGCTCGATTGTTAATTACAATAGTTAAGTATTAGTCAAGTAAGTTAGAATGTATTAGAACAATATGGAAGTATAATAAAAGAAGTAAATAAGTAAGTAATGTGTTAACGACAAGGGTGTAAGTGATCTCCGGTACTTCGAGTCAGCCCAAGAACATCACATGGCAATCCTGCCATCACATGGCGATCCTGCCAGGGTTGTACGCGGACTTGTTAAAAGATGAAGACCATACAGTATTAATTAATTACGTTCTGAAAACAAGGATCACTGAAAACGCAAAAATTAGGTTAAACAAAGTGTATGAAACAGTTGAAAGATTAACAAATGACATTAGGGAAAACTTCATTTCAAAAAAATCAGCAATTGTATTAGCGGGTCAATTACATAACATGACACAACAAAATCAGTCGATTGAGAAATTCGGGGAAAAACTAGAACAGCTATTGAGTAATTTAAGTATCGCGCAAGCAGGTCAGGATGACGCGGCATTGCGAATACTATATAACGTAAACGAAAAAATGCTATAAATGTATTTTGCAATGGGTTAAGGAATCCTGAGTTGCGAACTATTGTGAAATCTAGAAACTGCGAGAAACTTCGGGACGCGATTACGATTGCAAAGAACGAGGAAGTAAACGAACCATCGGCGAATTTATTTCATTTTAACAGGCGTGTAACACAACAACCATTTCAAAAATTTAGGTACCCAACGAATCGAGCGAGATATTCAGGTTATTCTTATAGAGGTAACGGGAATTTTAATAACAGGCAAGCAATGGGTAATAAGAAACAGGTACAACAAACTTCAACAACGCAACAATCAAATTATAGGAACAGGGGTGGAAGATTTAGCTTTAACAGAGGAACAAATGATGTTAGGGATACAATAGGAAATAGGTTTTTTCGAGCCTAAAGGGGTTATTTTAAATTTTAATAGTCTAAATTATGTTAAGGTTAGGTATTACGGGAAATATTTAACATTTCTTATAGATACAGGGGCATCGGTTAGCGTAATTTTTAAGGAGGTGGTAAATGAGAACGAGGACATCGACACAAATGGGAAAATTAAGATTGACGGAATAACTGGGTCGTTGCAAACGGACGGAATTGCCAACATTGACATACAATTAGGTAACTCCAACATTAAGCACAAATTTTATGTAATACACAATTTCGCAAGAGAATTTAATGGTGTATTGGGGGCAGATTTTTTTTCAAAGTATAATGCGGTAATCGATTACGGAAATTTTTCATTATCTCTGCATAATCACAATATTAGGAATACGATTCCATTAGAATCAAAAATTAATAAGGAAACGATCATACCATCGAGATGCGAAATAATAAAATATTTTAGGGTTGAGAGTAGTAAGGAAAGTGTAACCATACCGTATGAGATTACAAAAGGGGTGTACGTTGGGGGAGCGATTGTAAAACCGAATTCAGGTATTATTCCGGTACGTATATTAAATACGAATGAAAACGAGGTAACTATAAGGAACTTTGAACCACAAATAACGGAACTATCGGAATTTAAAGTGTATAGTTTTGATGACAATCCAATTTCCTTAGATAGAATAGATAAGCTTTTAGATTTAATTAATGTTAAGAATTTAAAGGGGGAAGAAAAAGATAGCATTGAACGAATATGTGCAAAATATGCGGACGTGTTCTTACTAGGGGAAGATAAAGTTACGGTTACAAATATAATTAAGGAAAATATTATACTAAAACCCAACACACAACCGGTTTATATAAAGCCATACAGACTACCACAAGTACAAAAATCGGAAGTAAATAAACAGATAGAACAGATGCTGGAAAGTAAAATTATTGAGGAAGCTAAATCCGAATGGTCAGCACCGGTATTAATTGTTCCGAAAAATGCAAATGGAGAGGAAGGTAAGAAATGGCGTATGGTAATAGATTATAGACAGTTAAATAAGAATATAGAAAGCGATAAATTTCCTTTGCCAAACATAAATGAAATATTTGATGCGTTAGGAGGCGCAATGTATTTTTCGCATTTAGACCTTTCACAGAGTTACTACCAGGTAGAATTAAACCCAGAGTGTAGAAAGTACACAGCGTTCACGACAAGCAAAGGACAATTTCAAATGACAAGGTTACCAATGGGATTAAAAACAAGCCCAAGTGCATTTTCACGAGTTATGTCGATAGCATTATCGGGATTAAATTTTGAATCATGCTTCATTTACTTAGATGATCTGATAGTGTTTGGAAACAATTTAAAAAATCATAATCTAAATTTGGTTAAGGTACTAAATAGGTTAAGGGAGGTTAATTTGAAATTAAATCCGTTAAAGTGCGAATTTTTAAAAAAGGAAATTTTATACTTAGGGCACATTATTTCAGAAAAAGGGGTAGCACCCGATCCAATTAAGATTCAGGCACTAAAAAATTATCCAGTTCCGAAAAACGTAGACGAAATAAAAAGATTTGTAGCATTTGCGAATTATTACAGAAAATTTATTAAAAATTTTGCCCAAATCACATATCCATTAAACAATTTAACGAGGAAAGGGAAACAGTTTAATTGGGATTCGACATGTCAACAGGCATTCGAAAGGTTAAAACAGGCGTTGGTAAACCCACCAATTTTAGAATTTCCAAATTTTTCTCCGGAAAATAAGTTTATATTAAAAACAGATGCAAGTGGGTACGCGATCGGAGCCATTTTATGTAACGAAAATGATAAACCAGTAGCATACGCAAGTAGGGCGCTAAATAAAGCGGAAATTAATTATGCGACCATAGAGAAAGAGCTTTTAGCCATCGTCTGGTCAGTAAAGCATTTCAGACCATATTTATACGGAAACGAATTTAAAATTTTTACGGACCATCGTCCTTTAATATACTTATTTGGGTTAAACAATCCATCATCTAGACTGACGAAATTTAGGTTAACGTTAGAGGAATACGATTTTACAATACACTACATTAAAGGTAAAGAAAACGTGGCAGCTGATGCATTGTCGCGAATTGTAGTGAGCTCGAAAGAATTAAAGGAGTGTACAGAGAATATTTTTGCAATAACAAGAGCACAAATAAACAAGAAGGTAAGTGATACAGAATCGGAGGCGAATTTTGGTAGCGAAACAAATGTGCGGACTGGCCAACCAAACATTGTAGAGTTATTAAAGGCACCTTTGGATTCGGTAGAACTAAGAACGATACGTAGGGATGAAGAGGAAAAATTGCGAAAACAAAAGGTAATTAACTCAGGGAACGTGTTATACGACAATAAATCGCAAATAATATATATTAAACAAAGTAATTTATCAGCACCTGCCCTAGACGCGGAGTTGAAATCTTTGTTAACATTAAGTGAGAAATACGGAATTCCAAAATTACATATTTTTAAAGATAAAAATAATGAAGCGCTTCTATCCATCATATCAAAAAATATTGAAATCTTTAAGAAATGTAACATTAAAATAATTGTCATTAGCAAAGCCAAAAGGATTAATTGTAAAGAAACGCGAGAGTTAATTTTAAATAATTTTCATATTCTCCACACGGGGGGACATTGTGGGATAAATAGAACATATGCAAATATAAAAAGATATTATTTTTGGGAAAATTTAAAAAATGACGTAACCAAATTGATAAATAAGTGTCACGAATGTAAACGGCACAAACATGTGAATAAACGAAAGGAACCCATTACAATCACAACAACCGCATCGTCGGCATTTCAGAAGGTATATTTAGATCTAGTAGGTCCATTGAATCAGGATAACGAAAACAAACGATACATTTTAACAATACAGTGCGAGTTAACAAAATTCGTTGAGGGATATCCAATTGAAAATAAAGAGGCGGAGACAGTTGCGAGAGCATTCGTTAACAATTTTGTACTAAGATACGGGATACCAGAACAAGTAGTAACAGATCAAGGCACCGAATTTTTAGCAAAAATTTTTAAAGAAACAGCACACTTATTAGGCATAAAGCAAATAAATTCAACTGCATACCATCACGAAACACTAGGGGCGTTAGAAAACACGCACAAACACTTAAATACGTACCTAAGGATACAAGTAAACAAATTTAACACGACGTGGAGCCATTGGGTTCAATTTTGGAATTTTGCTTTTAATAATACAGTACACACAGAAACAAAATACACACCTTATGAACTTGTTTTTGGAAAAAGGGGTAATTTACCACATAATTTATTAAGTAAAGTAGATCCAATATACAATTTTGAAGATTACCCGGTTGAGTTAAAATTTCGATTACAATCAGCGTGGAAAGACGCGAGAGCCAACCTGCTTGAATCAAAGATTAAAAGGAAAGAGAGGTTAGATAAAAATTGTAATAACATTAAGTATAAGTTTAATGATAAGGTTTGGGTAAAAAGTGAAGTGAACAATAAGTTAGAACCTTTATATAACGGTCCTTATAAAGTAATTGAGGACAAATCGCCAAACGTAACGCTGAAAATAAATAATAAAGTGGTTACAGTGCATAAAAACAGAGTGAGACAGGGTGACTAAACAAAGTGGAAGTGAGGACAAGATGTAACTAACTAACTAAGACTGGAAGGAAATTTTTGTGTTCTTCCGGCAAATAAGAAAAAAAAAAAGGGGGGAAGGTGTGATGGAGTAATAAGGTAGTAAGTAGGTTAAGAGAAGGGGGCAGATATAAGTAAGACGAGTGGGCGAAGAAGCGGAGTGCTAGTTCTAGTTAGATTGAGAGTTCGAGTTCGAGTTCGAGAGCTCGATTGTTAATTACAATAGTTAAGTATTAGTCAAGTAAGTTAGAATGTATTAGAACAATATGGAAGTATAATAAAAGAAGTAAATAAGTAAGTAATGTGTTAACGACAAGGGTGTAAGTGATCTCCGGTACTTCGAGTCAGCCCAAGAACATCACATGGCAATCCTGCCATCACAAATTTCATCATTTGTTACGGACAATGCCGCTTACATGAACAAATCATGGGAAAAAAGCCTTAAATCTGTGTTTCTGAATGGCGTTCATGTTACTTGCACTGCACATTTACTAAACTTAATTGGAGATATTTGGAGAAAGAACTACACAGATGCAAATCGACTTGTGTCAATTATCAAAAAACTTTTCACTGCTTGTCCATCACGGAAAGCACGATACAGGCAGTTTCGCTTGGAGAAGGGACTTTCTGGTGTTGTGCCTCCTGTTCCTGTCATTACAAGGTGGAATAGTTGGTTCGAGGCAGTCCTTTTCCATAGTGAAAATGTAGAAGGTTACTTCGAGTTTTTTACGGAAGAAGAGGAAACATCTGGTGCTGCCGCGATCGGGGGATTCAAGCTGTTGTACGAAAGCGAGTTAGCCAGCGAGTTACCAGAAATTGTTAAATTTGCTCCGAAAATCATGGACATTTTAACCAAGTATGAAGCACAAACGCCTAGAGTTCACCAAGTAATATACGAACTGGAGGACTTGAAATCTTGGCTTCTAGAACATTCCCTGGATTCTGGTGTAAGCGAACTGGCAAAAACGACACTTGTTGAATGTGGCGAGAAACTGCAAACCTATATTGCTGAAAATTCATGCAGCCGATTTAAACAACCAGCAGCAAACTTTTTTCGAGCTTGTGTGTTTTTCGATCCACAAACCGCTTTAAATCTTGCAAAGAACGAAGACTTCGTTTTCAACAATGTGCCTCTTTTTGAAGATGACAGGAGCGCTAAAAGTGAATTTCGCCTCTACGTTGAACACATTCGTGAATTTAAGAGCGATCATCCGATTCAGTTTTGGAATTCGAAGTCCATACGGGAAAGATTTCCTCGGTTATCGGAAATAGCAGTGCGCTGTCTTTCGGTTCCAGTAAATAGTGTGGATGCAGAAAGATCGTTTTCCACCTATAGAAATGTCGTCACCGATCAGCGTCGCTCTATAAAAGACAGCAACTTGGGAATGTACAACATGTTAACATACAATTCATTTTAAGTTAGGTTTTTTGTACTAGCATCAGTGCATAATTAAAGAATTGTAAAATAAGTTTATTTTGTATCATTTTCGATTTTATATTACATTCTAAGAAATTTAATACCCGTGATTTTTCCGTGATATTATTAAAAAAATTCCGTGACCGCTCCGTGGTTTTTGACCCAAAAATCCGTGACAAATTCGTAGTCTTAGAATGACACATCCTATTGTAAAACGAATTTCTGACGTTTACCAACTGCCTATTCGTTATCAACCTGCACTCCTCAAATATTGCATTCGTCAAAGAATTAATGTTTGGGTGACAGCTTTTATAAATTTTGTTTTTCAGGTGACCCCACAGGAAGAAAGAAATCGCACGGTGCCAAATCAGGAGATCTAGCAGGCCAGTTGATTTCACCTCCTCGTCCAATCCACCGATTTGGAAATGAATTATTCAAATATTCTCTTACGTCTATTCCGAAATGAGCTGGACATCCGTCCAGGGCCGTAGCCAGAGGGGGGCTGGCCAGGGCTGAGCCCTGGTAAAAAAAAATTGAGCCCTGTTGTCGAACTTAGGTAATGTTTAATAAGAAAGGTCTTAAAAGTTACAGTTGTATGACAATTACATGATATTTTTTTATGTTTGTTTGCCGCAAAGGACAAGCCGCCGTTTATGAGCACTATGAGCAGATAAGTTCGTTAGCGAAATAGCGAATGCAATGCGCTGACTCTTTGTTTTTACACATCAACATCAAACTGACAGTCTAGTTCCAGTAGGGGTGTGATGAGATAAAAATAGGTATTTCAATATTTGCTACATCAGTAATTATCTGTTATTAAAATAAATAAATAATTAGTAATTGTTTTATGTTGCTTATTCTGAATTTATTTTTTCTTTACTTAAATGTACACAGTACACCTTATTTCTGTAGTGTTTAATTACATTTTCGTGATAAAATTAAGAATTCATGTGTTACTCATGATTAGACTCAAAAAGTGTAGGTAGAACAATTGTTTATACCTAGTTGTTGATGACTAATCAAGTTGAGTTTTTGCACAAGTATTTTTTTAAAAAGAAAGCAAAGATAATATAGTTGGGTAATAAGATATTTTTATCTAAGTTATAGGTATTTCCGGTCTTTAGTGCAGAATACTGTAAAGTGTAAGTTGAAATGAAGCAAATTTTATTGTAAAACTGACAAGTAAGCAAGTTACGACATAACGACACTCGACAGGCACGTCTTGAGGAACGCAAAGTACAGTCATTGAGTCAAATTTACTCAAAAGGTACAGAACAGTTATCGGCGAGGCGAGGTAATTTGTTAGTTGTCGCGTGTATCTTTATTATCAAATTACATTTTGTGCTGCGGTCGTGATTATTTCTTATTTTTTTGTGGTTGTGTGAGTTTATTTATGATTTGACGAAAATGGATATTAGACGTTTTTTTAATAATAAGCGTACGCTTGACTCTATACCTGGTACATCTGGCACTTCTGGCAGTAATTGTAATTCCGAAGAAGAACCCACTAATTCGTCAACCGATTTACCCGCTCCCCCACCCCCCAAACAAATACGTCATATTAGTGCAACCTACAGTTCGGCTCCTGAATTACCCACAAAAGGTGAAGATATAAAACAAATAATATTACATAGTTATCCGAAACAAGAAAATAACCGGTCCTTCCAAGTTAACTGGTACAAGAGATTTTCGTGGCTAGAATACTCACAAGAGCTAAATGCTGCATTTTGTTATGCATGTCGTCAGTTTCAACCGACTGGGAGCAAGGGACACACAGTATATACTTATTCTGGATTTAGGAACTGGAAAAATGCAGTAGATGCTAAGAATGGATTTCCAGCTCATGAAAAAACAGCAGTGCATATTAAAGCAATGCAAATGTGGAATGAGAGAAAAATCAGAGACTCGACCGGCACGGCTGTGTCCACGCTTGTCAATCATGAGATTCTGATAAAATATAGATATTACGTGAAGTCGATTGCTGAGATAATTCAATTTTTAGCAGTCAATGAACTAGCACTTCGTGGCAGCTATGAGATCGAACATGAACAAGAACGGGGATTATTCATGAATTTATTTAAATATACCATTAAAAAGACGAGAGGTTGGCTGAATGTCTTCCACATATTCCTGACAATGCTAAATACACATCACCCGATATTCAGAACGAGATAATAGCTATTTTAGCTGAAATGGTTCGTGAGCAAGTAGTCGGTGATCTAAAAAATGCAGATGTCCCATGGTTTACATTACTTGAAGATGGCACAAGAGATAAGAATAATAGAGAAAATATATCAATTGGAGTGAGGTATGTCAAAAACGGTAAGGTATTTGAATCTTTACTCGGCATTTACACTACAGACAAGCTAGATGCCAAAACGTTTACGAATATGACTCTTAATATCCTAAGTGATAATGGAATAGATACAAAACACCTTCTCAGCCAATGTTATGACGGTGCTAGCGTTATGAGCGGTCATAAGGGGGGAGTAGCCGCGTTAATACAAAAATCATTGGGACGTTTTATTCCATATGTACATTGTTTTAACCATCGCCTTCATCTTGTGGTAGTCCGAACTGTGTCAGAAATAAATTTAATTAAACACTTCTTCGAACAAGCTGTTATGTTACATGAATTTTTTGGACACGGAAAAGTGGCTGCTATATATCGGGGAAAATCTATTGGTAGATTATTGGAGCAGCGCTGGTCTGGACATATAGCAATTGTTAAAGTCATATTTTCTAATTACGCTGAAATATTAAGAACATTAGACGAAATAAAAAATGATCGCTCATTTAGTGGACAAGACACCGCCAAATCTGTTGGAATTAAATCAGTAATGTTGGAATATCGCTTTAGATTTGTCCTTGTTTGGATGAAAAAGTTGTTGGGACTTTTGCAACCTGCTGATTCGGCTTTGCAAGCACGTACAATTAGTCTAAACGAAGCCAATGGAATTATAAAGTCAGTAAAAAATACAATTCGGGATCTTAGAACAATTCAAAATTACGAAAGTTTAGCCAATGAAGCCAACCAACTTTTAAACGGTACAGAATTAATACCATGTGAAAAAAGAGCACCAAAGTTAAGTGTAACTATGAAGGACTACTTGGTAACTGAAAAAATACCTTCTGAAATGTCTAAAAGTGAACCAAGTACCAGTTGCACTCAATCTCAATCAGTATTTTTTGAGTCATTAGATCTTGTATTATCCTTATTAAGTGAAAGGTTTTCTGACAATGATGAACTGATTAACGCAATAAGTAGTATTGATCTTCTTGATCTCGATAAACTGAAATATCTAGAAAAGCTGGGTAAGTAATCAATTTGAATTTGTGCAGCTTTTTAAATATAATAAATGTTTTAGGGATTTCGTTACCAAATCGAGAAGAATTGGCGGTATTTAAGGATTACATACGTAATAAACCGGAGACAAACATCTTTGCAGAGTTATTTAAACAAAAAGAAGTGTTTAGTAACACCTATGCGCTCTTTGCTACAGTGTACACTTTTGGGTGTAGTACTGCAGTAAATGAATCTTCATTCTCAACGTTAACAGCAATTAATAGGCCACAGAGGTATTCTATGAGTCAACCTCGTATGGCTGATTTAATTTACTTGGCGTTTGAAAGAAGAAGAACCGAGTGCCTCAATATGGAGTCATTTTTAATAAAATTCAATAACCGCAAAGAAAGAAAATTGCAACTGTTTTGACTTTTTATTTGTTTTTTTCTCGTACCTATTTGTATGCGTTTTGGTAATTTATAATAATATAAGAATATTATTAAGTATTGCATTATTAATAAAACATGTTAAGTGTGAAATTTGGTTTCATAGTTCAGAAAACAAAACAAATACCTAATATACGCATATTAAGCATGTAAGCAAGAAATACACAAAAAAAAAATAAACTGCAGTGACCTTGGAAAATCAAATATTGCTATCTTTTAACATGAGATTGTGGGCCCTGGTAAAAACACTAATAGCCCTACCAACAATTTGGTTGTAGCTACGGGGCTGCATCCGTCGTGTTGGAACCAGATATCCTGGTTTGGATGTGCCACTGCTTCAATTGCAGGGTCAACCCGAGTAATTAACAAATCTAAATACTTTTCTGCATTTAAATTTCCTACCATTTCGAAAGGTCCTATAATATGAGAATTGAAAATACCTGCCCAAATATTAATTTTTTGAGGATATTGCGTTCTAAGATTTAAAGTTAGGTGGTCTCCCGTGCCCAGTATCTATAGTTTTGAACGTTCGGTTCGTTATTTAAGGTAAAGGTAGATTCATCCGTAAAGCAAATCGACGAGAGAAAATTGCTATCCGCATTAGCACGTTCTAGAATAATTTCACAAAAAGTTTGTCTAGCTTCTTCATCAAAAGGTAGCATTCGAGGGGTCTATCACCCTCGGCAATAGGTGTACATATTTTCGGAAATAGGCGGCAATAAAAAAGCAATATAGCGGCAATAACCAGCAGTAAAAGAAATAGAAGCAGTACTGTGCAATAAGCGACAATATACGGCAATATTAGGCAATTGTTAGGAAATTTTGGGAAATAAAGGCAATATTTCCCTGATCAATTGTGCTACATTGAAGGTCATTTTCGCCTCCTACTCTTCCAGCGGTTACACGCATATCCAGTGTGCAGAACAGATATTTCACAACTTTGCATTTCGTATTATACCTTGTTCATTTGTGCCAATCTTTGTTAATCTATGTTTGTGCATGGGACTTCACGCGTTATAGGTTAATGATATAGCAAGTTATCTTGTGCAAAAGTGGGTAAGTACTAACTACTATGACAAAGTAAACTATTTTTTCATAACAAATTATAAATTGTAAAGAGCTGATGGACGATTATTAAAATTTCCAGTTAGGGTTGGTTGTGGACGTTGCCCAGTAAAATAAAAGTACATTAAGGGTGTTTCACCGCGACAGAGGAATGTAAAGTTGAGATGTTACTTACTTACATGATGGAAATGTTTTTGTGTTTAGTGTCGAATGTTCAAAAGTATTTCCTTTACGTGAAGAGTCTGTTGTAGTAATTGTAGATCATATAGTATTGGCAAATGTAGTAAAACAATGTGATAAAAAGTTATACATGACGTACCTAATGCTGACTTTCTATCTCGAAGATGTGGATTTTGTTCGATGTACAATCGTGGCATATTGTGTTTACTGTGCCATGTTAGTGGGTCAAAGATCTATGGTCACAGCATTTGCATTGGTCATAGTAAAATTACAATTCATTTCGAAACAAATGTACCATACCCAACACTAAATGAAAATTTCAATAGTCACCCGCGTTACGCGTCAGAAGGAATTAGAAAGTGTTTTTTACTTTGTTTTTTATCTCGTTAGATTTACTCAAGATCGAAGATGAAATTACTGAAATTGTCCAAGAATTTCCGTCAAAATTTCCAAACTATGTCTTGTACGTTCTTAACGCTGCTAGTTACGATAACCTTCTCTCGATGGCTTCACTTAAGGACAATTTTGTCGAGAATATATCTAATATCGAAAAATTCACCCGGGAGGATTTGCAGAGTCTTATAAGATCGGACCAAAAACAACTGTTTTACGGCGCATATGCCAATAATCCAAGTAAATTTAAAATTGTCCAGGAACATTTAGTTTTGTTGAAAAAGTTGGCGGAAATGAGTCAAATTAAAATTGAAAAAAAAACAAAAGCTAAACAGCAGGAGGAAAATCAGAAAGGTATATCTCAAGAAGCTAGAAAAGGAAATCAGGCAAACAGGAAACCTCAAGAACCGATAGAACATATTAAAACGCTGACATTAAATTATATTAAGTCATTTTTTAAAAAAGAAATTAATGTAACAGGAAAAGATACGGACGCTTATGAAAAGCTCAAAAATCTTTCAGAACAGTTAGAGACACTACTTGAAAATATTAATTTTGAAATTGAATCTGAAAGTATTATTAAGATCAGCTGCATATATTGTGATCATATCTCCAAAGCGTACTGCGTAAATGCTAAATATGGTAAAAAATGGGTGATGTCTAATTTTAACGCACACTTTGTAAGTCATTTTAAATTGAAATCGAAAAGGAGCTGTGAAGATACGGGCAAAGGAATGTCAAAAAAATCTAAACTAAAGAACCCTTCAATTGCTTCTTTTTTCTCAACTTCTGCAGCTTCCACTTCGAAATTTGCATTATCCAAGGCATTATCTTCTTCCGGACCCAGTTTAAACAGTTCTTCAATGAATAGTATTAAAGTGATGCAAGACGAAATGTTACCTACAGACGATTTTTTTGAGGAAAGCGAAACTACTGCTGATAAGACACAAGAGACTGGTAGTTTTGCTGTAAACCCACAGCCTCAATGTTCGAAATGGAAGGATGAAAAATATTCTAAAAGGGAAAGACATCTTCGGAAATTACAATCTTTCGATCCATTACAATCTAAATTAACTGATTTCTATGAACTAATAAAAGAAATTACCAACAGTATTCAAAAATCTGAGGTTGTGAAAGAGAAGTTGCGTGAAAATGTCGAGTCAAAAAAGAACGATCAAAATGATGATATTGGTTTTATGATGAAAATGCTACTTGATACAGCAAAAAAAAAATGAATAAAAAAGAGAATTTGAATAGATTTTCGGATCCAATGAAGTTGTTTGGGTTATATATTTATTTAACTGGGGGACCAATTAATTGTTGATTTTTTGGCGAAAAATTTTAAAAATATATTTCCCTCAATTCCTTCATTAAGCAGATCATTAAATAACGAAACTTCCCCGCTAAGAATTATAGAAGGGGTCGTAAGAATAGACCAACTAAAAGTATTTCTAGAGAAGAGAAATCTACCTATGAAAGTTTTCTTAAGCGAAGATCAGACTTCAATCATTCAGAGAGCAGAATATGATTCTTCATCCAATAAAATGATTGGCTTTGTCGCAGATATTAATGAACAAAGCGGATTTCCGAAAAATGATATGTTTGTCGCGAATAAACTTACAGATATTCAAGCTGCATTTAGTCAGAGGACTAAAGCAAAAAATGTTTATGTTTTCATCGCTCAACCTTTAAAAGACAAAGCGCCACCATTTCTTCTAACTGCTTTTGGTACAGATAATAAATTTCACAGCGAACAAGTAATGAAAAGATGGAAATTTATTAAACAAGCAGCAGAACAACAAGGGGTTGAAGTTTTGGGCTACGCATCGGATGGGGATCCGAGGTGTTTAAAAGCGATGAAACTGTGGGCACACTTACCTTCTTCAGATACAAATATTTACAGCCCTTACTTTCAGGTATGTTTTTAAGTTTGACCTGCCTTCTGTTTATTTTCTGTTTGCATTAAACTTTTTCTAAATTTTAAATATGACATGACATCTGATTTTAAATTGAAGTGGATGTTTTTATGTTTACAGATCAATTTTAATGTAGAGAATCCCACTGTATTTCAAGATACAGTTCATATTGCAACGAAGCTATATACTAGGTTTCTAAAGCCAGATGTTCATTTACCGATGGGGAACTACAACGTTTCTGTCAAACATATTGAACAACTTATGGATAATGTTTCGAAAGAAAAACATTTACTGCAGAAATCTTATTTGGAAAGTGAGGCTTTTCATTTGAATTCAAAATTTTGATATACGTGTGTATTAACTATTTTTAGGCACAGACAAAATGAATTTCAATTCCATAGATAAATTATGCTCAGAAAATGTAATCGTTTTATTAAAACAGCAACCCGAAGCGAATGCAACGAGACAATACTTACTGCTAGTTAGAAATATTTTAAAAGCTTACTTAGACAAGACTTTGAACATTATCGAAAGGATATATTCTGCATGGTATCCAATATTTTTTTTACGATTCTGGAGGCAATGGTTAAAAGAAAATAATTTTAATTTGCAAAAAAATTATACAACTCTTAACGCATTGAATTAAATGGACACTCACTTCTCCTTATGATTGAAAAAACTAGAGAAAATGGTGATCTTTTGCCTTGGCTGTATTCAAGCCAGCCCTGCGAAGAAACTTTTCGACATACAAGGTCGATGACAACTACACAGTAAACTGTCGTGAATTATTTGCTCCGTGATATTTTAAGAAGACTAAATAGAATTCAAGTTCTCAACGAAATTAGTATTGATTTAGGTATGTAATTCTATTATCCCGTCCTGATACATATTAGTGAATTTGCGGCATGCACTTTTCGTTGTTTTTATCCATACGGTATAGACCTTGGTATAGACGGGTAGATATTTATAGATAATATGCTGATATATGATTTTGATTGGTTTAATCGGGTTTAATGATACCCAAGGTTTTTTCGTTATAACTTAAGAAAAACATACCTACTGCCGCACGCTCACTATTTCTGAAATGTCTATAAAAAATATGTATATGTAAAATCT
Organism: Pyrocoelia pectoralis; assembly: GCA_036250285.1. NCBI lineage: Eukaryota > Metazoa > Arthropoda > Insecta > Coleoptera > Lampyridae > Pyrocoelia > Pyrocoelia pectoralis. Next base: position 38,150,305 of record CM070075.1, on the reverse strand, counting down.
GATTAAAATTGACTAGGTATGGAATTTATTTTACAGGTGACAATATTGTATTTCCGCGGAAAACTCAAAAACTTGGAGCAGGTGATATTCTTTATAATGCTCAATATCCTACGACTAATGATATTAAAGAAATGTTACAAAGAGCAAAATTAGACTCACTTAAAGATGTTAATGAGTTGGGAATGACAATTAATTCGAAGTTGGACAAAGTGGACTTACCTGGAATAATTGTGAATAATTCGAAGACAGATCGTACATCGGAAGTACGGCAGAATGTACAGTCACAATCCATGCAGGTATTGACAGTTAAGCAACTCGCGCTCTGGTCAGTACTTTGATGGGTGACCGGTTCATTCTGTGGCTCGGTGTGTCCGGCAGGGGGTAGTACAAAGGGCCCGAATGTGGCCTACGTACGCGTGGACTTAGGTCCCATCCCCCATTCTAATTTACATTTTTACGTACATCGAGTTCAATACCGCCATAAACGCAAATTATATAATTTTATAGTAGAAGAAAGGAAACCATGGTGTAGTTTAATTATTCACATAATTCATTATCTCTAAGACGTACCTGTTTCAAATTTTGGGAGGATATACTTACATGTTGCTGATATATAACCATACATATAAAAATTATAGATTTTGGGATATTATAATTTTGTTAAATATGGCATTATTGCACTGAAATTGCACTAATATTTTTGGGCGCCATATCTGACTCTTTTACGAACATAATAAATTTAGTAATAAAGTAATAACACAAGAATTAAGAAAGTAATATGTATTATATCAGACTAAAAAATAATACGGTAACTGTACTGTAACAAAATCTTATAAACAAATGTTGAAATAAAAGGATTGGTGAACTTTTTCAATTAAGTTTTTCTTGCACAAATCTAGAAGATGTTCTTTATTTTTGTCTTTCAAAGTAGGTGGCATGTCATAAGCATTCGTTAAGATAATGTCTTTTATACTTTGATTGCGTCATGAAGATAAGTCAATTTCTTTGTATTCGTCTTCAAAATTTGTTTTGTAAAATACTTTGAGAGGACTCTTCTTTTCAACTTTGATTACCTGAATTTCGTTCCATATCACCTTTTCGTTTTTAGAATTCTTGGTAAATCTTTGTCCAAAATGATTTGCAATTTCTTTAAAGTTAAAAAATTCTTCTGTGGCCAGCTCTTTAACGTCTAGGGCCTTCCTTCTTTAATGGCAGTTTTCATTAATGGTGGCCATTGAGAGGGAACAAAAATTGGTTCACTTTTTAACGCTCTCTTTTTTTGCCTTTCTATGACAGAATGCATTGAGTCTCCCTCATTTTGGGTATGGCCCACAGTAAGAAACTTATGTACAATGCTGTTTACTTCGGTGTTACACATGGCGTAGAGGTACATGGAAACAACTATTTTATTTTTATTCTGACCTACGCAATTGTCAGAGCAAAATATTATGTCTGTATTCGGGGGTAAACTGGAAATGTAACTGTAGAGGCACGTTGCGATCTCATTAGATCCCCGGGAGGCAATTGCTTCATGCCAAAAATAGCACAGACCACGTTTAGTTACAATTTCAAAAATTGTAAAGTTGAAACAATTCAAACGACACTTGTAATAAAAAGCCGAAACGTCGCCACATGGTGTTGGCAATACCGCTTGCAGGTCAAAACACGCCACAATAAGATTTAGTTTATCCTTAGCCATCGCTGTATCTTTGGCTTTTTCTTCTCGGCTTTTTATTTTATTTGCAATATGGCGATCATAAGATTCTTGGAGTTTGGCCTTTTCATCTGGATTGGAGTTTTTATATTCTTCACAAATGGAACATTGGTCTTTTTTAGGTTGATAAAACGAGATGTTAAACTCTGTGTTAAATATGGTTTCGTAAGTGCATCTTTTGGCAAATGGCAAATTTTTTTCTTCCTGTTCTTTTTTATAATATCTGTACATTTGAGCTATAGTTAGGGATCCATCTATAAATTTCCTTGTTGTATTTGCCCTGAGATAATGTGACTCGATAACCTGAAAACTATTAATATGGTTTCTTACTGAATCCTTTATGCTGTCGTCTAGTGTCTTGCGTCTATTGTGGTTGCCCCGTTCGTCCTTTTTTATTATATTACATTCTTTAGCTTTGGCCCAAGTTGTTCTAACAAACCTATCTCCTACATTTAACGTGTTCATAAAGAATAATTTACAAACTCTCCTCTCTCCATTTATAGTAACAAAATAGCCAATATTTTCCGTCCTTGTACTCCCTTCAGTTACCCGTCTGTATTTCGGTTTTACTAATTCCATGTGAGAAGCAGCAAATTGCCTCTGAAGACTGTTGTCACATAATCCCCAAAAATTATTAAATATAGCTTCACGAAGTGCTTTTTCAATTGTAAAACATTTGAATCTGCAGTTTTCTTTGCATGAAGCTTTAATTTTTCTCTCTTGAACTTGTCTGTTACCTTCGGATATGTAGCTTTTGCCACTATTAACTTTTTGTTCCTTTAAATACCTCTTCCATGTTTCAGGTCTTCGTAGACGTTTTCGGCTGTTGGCTTTAAGCTCCATCGTTGCATTAGCTTCTTGTCTTTGTATTTCCGTTTCCTCTGGTTCCTGTATCTCGTTCGGCATCTCTTGCTCGTTTCGTTTATCTTGGTCGTCAGCTTCTTCTTCTTCTTTAGAATTGTCTTCTTTTTCTTTTTCTTGAATATAATTAATATTGTTGTCAATATCATCTTTTTGTTGAGTTTCGTTGTCAGAGCTATGGCATTCTTCTTCGGAACTGCTGTACGAGCTGCTTGAGGGGATAAAATCCTTATCTCTTACTGAGTCATCGTCAGTCAAATTATTTGAATCAAACGTCTCAAAAATTTCAAAATTGTCGGTGTAGTGAAGAGCCTGGGTATCCGTTAAAATTTGATTCTCAACACTACTGGATGCGTCTTTATCAACATTTTCTAGGGTCTGCAGAGTAGTTGCCTGTAACAAATAAAACGTTCCTTCCTTTTGTCCTAAATTACCAATATCAAAAAGATGTTTCTGCTCAAAAACAATAATGGGCAAAAAACCACTAAAAATATTATTAAATTTACCTCATCGTAAGTATGTTGTAATTGTGAGTCTATCCACGATTGCACATAATTCTTATTTTCAACTGGAACATAGAGCGGATTAAAGATTTCCGACTCCACCGTGGCATGAAAGATTGGTGATTGTGTTTGCCTTAGTGCGTTTGCTGCTTCTAATGAATGCTAAAAAACAATCAATGCCAATACTACAAGACAACCCTTTATTTTATTTTAATAGCAATACGAATGCGTACCTTTCGCGGTCATGATGGGTAATACAAAAACGTTATAGGTAATTATTTTAAAGATAGATTACAACTGAAATAGACTTACCTCAGCAGTTAAAAAATTTATTGAGGAAAGTGCTGAATTTTCGTCTTGTTTTTTGAGCAGCAAAGCTCGCTGAACTATTAGTTTTGATCTTCTATTCATTTTTAAAGCACTAACAATGGATTATTAAGCAAAATTTGTTTAGATTTTGTGATTAAATGTAACACCGCGTCACCTGGTAAACCGCGAAAACAAAACTACTACGGCTCTTTAAGGTTAGATTTATGAATACAACATGAAAACCTCTGTGCAATAATGCCACAACTATGTAACACTTATGGTGGTTGAACAGAAACAAAATGTAGAAAGTTTAGTGAAACACCGCCGTATATGAAGTTGTAGCTGTATAGCAATGAATGCTAGGCTGAATTTCATAGGGCCATATTTGCAAATACGGTATATTTTAAAACGTAATCACTTGTGGCTGTATTTCATCAGTCAAATACCGCCATAAAATCAAATATTAACAATTTGCACTTATGGCGGTATTGAACTGGATGTACGAGATGATGAAGAGTTAGAAAAGGAAAGTGAAGATGTTAACGAAATAACTTCTGAGACCGAAAGTTTAGCTGAAACTGTCGCGGATGTTGAAAATTTATTGGATCTGGAGGATTTGAATTTCAAGGACTATGCCACTAGTAATTCCAAAAACCCATCGGCTTTTTTAAAAATTACCTTGTCTAACGGAAAACAAAAACCTGTAAGAAAATCTAGTATATGTTGGCTATTTGACGAAAGAAAAGGAAGAATGTCCGCAGATCGACTCTTCCGCGTGAGGGGCATGTACAACCCAAAACGAAATCTTTATAAAAATACTAACCAAAAGACAACAAAAATTATCATAAATAGAAGCAAGACTGTGAGAAAAACGCGAGGGAATTTGGCAAAAGAAGAAGATATTTCTGAATCTGATGAAAGTTCCGAATGTTCAGAAGTTATGGAACTCCATAACTCAGATGACGAGATAGATGAGCTTGAGGACATCGAAGTAATTCCTGCTAACCAGAAAGACATTGATTTACAATTAGAGGAAGAACTGTATTACGCCGTGTATTATGATATTACGTGGTATATTGGTAGAATTATAAAAATCAATGATGAAAAATGTCACATTAAGTTTCTAAAAGATAACCTAGACGTTTTTGTTTGGCCTAAAAACGATGACGTACAAGAAATTGATTCAAAATATATATTTTACGGACCCATCACCTTACTGGGAAGTGATCCGTTTCATATTAAAAGAACTGACAGGGTAGTAATTAGAACAAAATTCCAAAAATTAAAACGGGAAAATAAGATGTAAAACCAAGTGTAAAACCCAATTTTTCCTGGAATTTTTCAATAAATATCTGTTTTATTAAAATTTTTTGTTGTATAATTTACCTGGACTTATGGTAAGAAGAAAATGATCTAAATTACAAACGTAATATGTATAGGTACATAAATAGACCCAGTCGGCCAGTTTATAGAAGCTTAATTTAATATTTTATAGAAAATAAATTTTAATGAGGGACACCATAACCAAATCCAGCCAATGTGATGTTAAAATGTTATCATGCAATTAACTTTTTAATTGACGTTCTATAAACCGGCAAACCGAGTAACAAATGAGAATGTACCTATATGTATGTAATTTTAAGTCAGAAACCTACATTTGGTTTCAATCTTCATATTACATATTACTAAAACAAAATTTTGCAGTTTTTTTTTATAGATAAGGCACCCAAAAGTTTCTTATGTAAGTCAAAAATTAAGTTGTCATTGGATCCTTGTAAATCCGTGTAAATCTCTCCCATTTTAAAGTTTGGGCAATGAGAGCAATATCCTGAAGAATACGGAAATTTACAGCAATAACGGTAATAATTAGGCAATAACAGCAATTTTGAGGAAATTTCAGCAATAGTTAGGAAATTACTGCAGTAATATCAGCAATAGGAAATACGTACATTTTATTGGCGAATACGGCAATAGGTGTACATTTTTTTTGTGTGATAGACCCCTCGGTGGCATTGAAACTTGTGCGGGCGATAGCCGTGCTTTTTTAAAATTCTGCAGACCGTTCCTTGCGATTTACCACATTCTAAAGCTCGTTTGTATTACAGCAATTTTTAGTACTGTTTTCAGTACTAGAAATTGTGGTAACTTTACCTTGGCAATTTAGTATACTAGTTAGTACACTAACTATATTCCTTGTATGCAACAGACTTAAAATTTTCTAAATATAATTCCAAAATGCGCATGCTTCAACCGGAACTTCGTCTTTTCATCTTTATACGTGGGTGTACTCCTTTTAATTGAAATATGTTGGTTTCTCCCAAGTGGGAGACCTTCTTGGGGAGTTGGTTATGTGGGACAGGTTAATGACACATGTGTTTTCATTAACCTGTCCCACATAACCAACTCCCCAAGAAGGTCTCCCACTTGGGAGAAACCAACATATTTCTTTTCATCTTTGTTCATTGTGGTCTATCTCAAATCAAAGTAAATATTTTGAATATCTTATTCATTATTAAATCGATTACAAATCATTATATGACCTCCTTGGTTGCATAATGGACATTAATAATGAAGCTGTATTATGTGCAACAGTTGTTTCATCTTGGATGACCATGGTTATATGTGCTGATGAAATATCAAGGAAAAAAAAAAAGAAAAAGTGTTCGAAGGAACTGGCTAAATAAACGAATCAACCGAGGAGTATTGAATATGTTAGATGGGGAGTTAAGGATGCAAGATCCAGTGTCGTATAGGAATTTTTACGAATGGAATCATATCAATTTGAATTTCTTCTAAATGCACTCGAAACAGATATAGCGAAACAAGACTCTATAATAAAGTGACCACACGTCCCGATTTTGGCGGGACAGTCCCGCTTTTTTGAGGACAGTCCCGCGTCCCGCCGATTTTTAAAAATGTCCCGCTTTTTAGAAAATATCTGCATTTCTTTTTTTAAATGTACTGTAAATATATATTTCCTATTACATATTAATTATTAATCTAGTAGAAATAAAAAATATATAGAAACACATGAAATGCATACAGAGTAAGCTAAATGAAGGGAAGTAGCGGGTTATTTATCATTTACTCCGTGGCGGTGTTCGATCATTGTCGTTACGTGACGTCTTAATTCCTTTAATCAAAGTAATATTTTGCTTTAATGCAGATAAATGCGGACAGTGCAAGACAGTGCGGTGTGTTGTTTAGTTAATAGTTTTACGTTTGACTCATTCTTTGAGGGCAATAGTCGCCGCAGCGTAACAGTCAATAAGGTGAAATTTAGTACTCTTTTTTAGCCTTTGCAGTACATTATTTGTTTATTTATAGTATTTACCCATCAAATAAAAGATGAGTAAAAAAAGAGAATGTAAATTTAATGATGAGCTAAGCAGAGAGTTTCCATTCATTAAAAAAACCAAAATAGACTATATGGTACGGTGTGATAAATGTAACGTTGAATTTTCGGTGTCACATGGTGGAAAAAACGATATTACTAAACATCTAGCGACAAAGAAGCACACGAGATTTTGAATAATGCCGCTTCCTCATCTAAAATGGAACAGTTTTTTCGCAGTGCTAGTTTTGGCAACACGGAGGAACAGCTGGCATTAGCTGAAGGGCTATTTGCTTTCCACACCATAAACCACAACCAAAGTTTCCGATCAATGGATTGTACGTCGCAAATCATCAAAACATTGTACGACAAAAAATTTGCATGTGCAAGGACAAAACCGAGGCAATTATTTGCAATGTTTTTTCACCATATTCGTTTACAAAATTACAGAAAGATTTAGATAGATGCACATTTATATCCATATATTCTGATGCTTCCAACCACAAAGATTTAAAATTATTTCCCACTATTGTTAGATTTTTTGATCCAGAAACAGGAATTAAAATTAGAATATTAGATTTTGTTTCATTGCCGGGTGAAACTTCACAAATAATTTTTGATTCAATAAGTACTATTTTAAAAAACAATCATTTGAACAATAAAATTATTGCCTACTGTGCTGATAATACTAACGCAAATTTTGGTGGAAAAGAAGAGGCATCAATAACGTTTTTACGAAACTTAACGAACATTTGAACCAAAAAATTATTGGAGTAGGTTGTGCAGCGCACATTCTGCACAATGCTATTCAAACAGCATCTGACTTACTTCCAGTTGACGTTGAAAATATTATTGCAAAAATTTATTCGTATTTTTATATATACAGACTGTTTCAAATTAACTCGGCACTATTGCTATATTTGTTATTACTGATTTTACAAAGTGGGTTAAATTAGCAAAGTAGTAGTGTTTTTGGTGCTGATTAATATGCAATTAATAAAAAAACAATTGAATAACGCATTTTCGAGAAAATCACAAATTTAGTATTTTTTTAATGGAACACCCTGTATATTTTTATTGTAAACGAAAGAGAAATGAATTCTCGACAATAATTCTTATACACTCTTACATCAAAATACTTAAGATAAAGTAGATATTGACAACCGTAATATTTAATCAATTTTTTCCAATTCTGGAATGTTTACATGGATGACTACAAAAGGTCCATTAAGTGGCCACCTCGCTCACCCGACTTGTCGCCTTTGGATTTTTTCGTTTGCGGGTACGTTAAAAATAAGGTTTGTGAAAGAAGATACGCCAATGTAGCTGAGAAAATAGCATTCGTGTTTATGTATTAATTCAATTGACGGTAAAAGTATATCGAATGCTACAAAGGAGCTTTCATAGGAGACCTTTAATGTGCATACATGAAAATTGTGGTATTTTTGAACATTTAATGTAATTTTGAAAAGTTAAATAATGTTCTATTGAAAGGTCACGGCTATCTTAATTAAATAATACAGTTGTCAATATCTACTTTATCTTCAGTATTTTGATGTAAGAGTGTATAAGAATTTTTGTCGAGAATTCATTTCTCTTTCGTTTACAATAAAAATATACAGGGTGTTCCATTAAAAAAGTACTAAATTTGTGATTTTCTCGAAAATGCGTTATTCAATTGTTTTTTTATTAATTGCATATTAATCAGCACCAAAAACACTACTACTTTGCAAATTTAACCTACTTTGTAAAATCAGTAATAACAAAGATAGCAATAGTGCCGAGTTAATTTGAAACAGTCTGTATACTGTACGTGTTGAAAGTTTGAAGGATTTTTGTGAAAGCGCAGAAATCGAATATAAAAGAATTCTTGGTTACAGCAAAACACGTTGGTTGGCTCTTCTACCAGCTGTAGAAAGTATTTTAAAAATATACGAACCATTAAAATCATACTTCAGTTCATCCACAACCAAGCTACATTATTTCACAATGCTGTGAAAATTATTGAAGGGGACAAAATTTCAATTACGGAAGTGTCAAATGAAGTCAATAACTTAAAAACAAAATTGCGAGAAAGAATTGATAACGATTACGTTCCTTTAGTTATTCGAAAGGACATCACTAGGTTGGAAGAAGAAGGTACCATTAAACGATCGGATTTTCTGAAAGAAGTCAGAAATTTTTATACTAATTGCTTGGAATATCTTGAAGAATGGACAGTTCAATTCGAGGATATTAAAAATTTTCATTGGGTCACTTTAAAAAAGGAGATTTTATGGGAATATGTGGAAAAATCGTTTGAATATATTAGTAACCATTTTCCGAAAAATAATATTTGCGAAAATGATCTTTTTGATGAGGTGTCATTGGTAAAAAGATACGTTACCGATGACAAAATGAAATGGTGGTTGTCTGCAAATGTGGAAACAGACAAAAAATGGACGGAGTTATTCCTTCATTTTAAACAGAATAATGTTCCGTATCAAAATATTTTGAAAATTGTAGAATACGCGCTCTCCCTTCCAGGAACAAATGCAGCAACAGAACGTGTTTTTTCTAGTGTCAATAAATTATGGACAACCGAAAAAACGCAGTTGAACATTAAAACTTTAAAATCTATATTAAGCGTCAAATATAATTTAACCAATTCATGTGAGACATTTCACGACATGTTAAGAAATGATCCGAATCTATTGCGAAGTATTCACTCGGATCAAAAATATGACCGTGAAAGAAAACCATAATTTTTTTAAATTAAAAATTCCAATTAAATAAAAATTATAATCTTCAAATTATTGTTTTTTACAAATATTTTTCTAGCTACCAATACCTAATACATTTTTGTATATTTATAGACAAGTAGGTATATGAATGTATACAATAAAATATATTTTTTGAAATTATTAGTCTGCTTTCATAACTAAATTAGAATTCTCATTTCATCATCCCATTTTTGTGATTTGTCCCGCTTTGTCACAATGAAAATGTGGTCACTTTACTCTATAATGCAGTATACTATTTCTCCAAGAAACAGGTAGGTACTGCTACTGCAGCAGAATTTGAGTGAGTGTACATGTTATTGTTAAAGGTTGGAAGTTACGTTGAGATTTCTGGCAACTGGCGAGACGTATAGATCGTTAATGTACCAAACGCGCATTCACGAAAGCACAATCTCACGAATTGTACCAGAAGTTTGTTCAGCAATAATAAAACATCTAAGAACAAATTTAAAGGTAAGTAGATAAAATGTCGTTCATTTTTGTGAATTTGTTTACATTTTTAGCCACCCTGTACTGTTGATGAATGGCGTAACATCGCAAAAGATTTCAATGCACTATGGAATTTTCCACATTGCCTTGGTGCACTAGATGGCAAGCACGTTAAATTTAGGGCACCAAATCAGATGGATCTTATTACTATAATTACAAAGGTGAACATATTATAGTTCTTCTGGCAATGTCAGATGCACATTACCGCTTCATATATTTTAATCTCGGCATCAATGGGAGAGTAAGTGATGGTGGTGTGTATCAAGCATCTTACTTACCAAGAGCAATTGAAAAAAATGAACTGCATTTTCCTAATCCTGAGGCTCTCCCGGGAAGAAATACAAAAGTGCCATATGTTATTGTTGCCGACGATGCTTTCCCTCTTTCTAAACATCTGCTCAAACCATATGCACAAAGGGGGCTTGATCATGATTCCCTAATTTTCAATTACAGATTGTCACGTGCTAGACGAATAATTGAAAATGCTTTTGGCATTTTATGCAATAGGTTTAGAGTTTTACTAAACCCCATAAATTTATCTGCGGCCAAAGTAGAAATTGTCACTTTAGCATGTGTTGCACTGCATAATTATCTTTTAAAAGATGTGATAGTTCACCCTGATGCAGTTGCAGAACCACTTCCTACCAATCTAACCAAAGTAGGCATACAAGGTGGTAATAAAAGCTCCTTGGAAGCAAGAAACATTCGTGACGAATTTAAAGCATATTTCAATTCGGACCAGGGAAAGGTAGATTGGCAAGAAAATTCAATCGAACGTCACAATTTATAGAATACTATGTACATACTAAATTTATTTAAGATTATTATTTAATTTAAATTAAAAACTATTGTAGATTATTAGCATAGATTAATTATATATAGGTAATTACTTATTAATACATTGTCTTACTGCATTATATAACACTTGGTTAATTTTGTATTCAGCCTCCAGCCTCAAATTTGGATCTGTAATTTCCGTTAATTTTTCGGCAACATAGGCTCCAAATGCTGCATTTTTTGGTTTTTTAGCAGCTGCATTTTGAAGGACAGTCGTACGCATGTCAGAAATTGCTGAATTTGCAGACTTTAAATAAACATTTAAATCTCCAGAATTTGCTTTTCTTTTTGTAGCTCTGTTTGCTGGTGTTGAAGTTGCACAATTCTCCAATGTTCCCAACTCCTCCACTGTTCCTTCCCAGACCATAGTATCCTTAAACACGATACAAATTAAAGAAAAAGTAAAATGATAAGACGATAAAAGTACCTCAATATCATTTGAATTTGTACTGCCACTGCATGTATCGGCTTCGAGACCCACTTCATCATCACTTGCCCCATCTTCATTATTTGTCTCAATTGAATCGACTGCTGGTCGGATTTGATTGTGGTCTGCGACATACATCATTTGTTGAAAATACCATAACGTTGGTGTGTAAACCTAAAGAAAACTTGTGAGTACTACAAAGTTACACAAAATTATAAAATGTATCTTACATCTTCAGTGCCAGCTACGCTTTTAAAACTCTCCCTATACTTTCGGTACTCCTGCATAAATGTCGTTTTTAAATTGGCAAATTTTGTTTTGATCTCTGTTTGAGATATGGAAGGTTTTACCAATTTCACTGCTTGAAATACCTCCTCCAACGCTTTAACCCTGGCGTGTTTATTTTTGTATTCTTTGGAACGAACTGCATATAAACATGGCCACTTTTGGTATTGTTCGATTACGAGCAACACTTCTTCCCGATTCCACGACATTTTTGAAAAGAAATTAAATAATTAAAATAAAACAGAATGTGAATGTAAATAAAAATTGTAACAATGGTAAAATATAACTAGTGCGAAACGAATTGACAGAAAAATAAAAAACGATAAATGACATCTAATGTGTGATATTCGGAATAAAAAAGGGTGGGAGCTTAAAACTGAAAATGCGTCTTTTGCGCACTTATTGGGACATATTTAGTCACTTCACACAAAATAAAATAGAACAGTTTGTATTTTATTGTTTACTAGTTAGTGTACTAACTAGTAACATGTATGTATTGGGCCAATAATTATTGCTTCAATTTCTAGTACTGGAAACAGTACTAAAAATTGCTGTAATACAAACGAGCTTAAAGCAATAGATCTTGTACTTAGTCGAGTATTCCCATACACCAGCCCAATAACAATTTCTTCGTAATTATTTTCCTTCGTAATTATGTTCCCATTTATTCTTCGATGTTCTAATAAACAACCATAATGAGACAATTTTAAAACCATCATTTGAAGCGAATAATATTTACCTACCTGAATTTAAGCAACCAGAATTTTCAAATTGAAAGCCTATTTGTTGTACTGTCGAGACTGAAGGAATAAGGCTCTCGTTAAAGTGGACGGAAAACAAATCTCGCACCCTACGGTAACTATTTCCGCTGTAAACATTTTTTATTATGAACACTTTTTCCTCAATGGAATACATTTTGCAATGAAAAATTAACGACAGTTATGATAAACCCTCTAATGAATCTGTCACTTGAATGGCTTTTGAATCTGTTTATTGTCTTACGAGTCATGGCCCAACATAATTTTCCGAATTGAATTTATTGCGAATTTTTGGCAAAATAATGAGAAACACAACTGAAAATTAACTAATTCGCATATCATTAGATGACAAAAAAATCTTCTTTCGATTGGTGTCATTATAAACCCTCTAAGTTAAAAGGGGGAGCAGCAATCTGCGAAAAAGCTTTTTCCCGTGTTAATGGCTATATAACAATTTGTTTAGTTTTGTTGTCATTTGCTAAACGTAACGATAGTCTGTTTCTTTTGCTAATTAAAGATCAGTTAAAGTTGTATTACTTTATTAAATCGTATATAACACGACCAGAGATCGCTTGACTGTAACCTTGAGGTATTTAGCAACCGGGGAAAGTTATAAAAGCTTAATGTCTTTAATTGTCTTTTTTTCGAAATTTTGCAAAGGTTTGAACAGCTGTATCTTAGAAACTATTTCGTGTACAGAAACCAAATTGTTCTCATTTTGCTGCAAATTTAGTCTACTTACAAAGTGTTCATAGTGACTTTTGCCGTAACATAGGTCCTTGGTGGTAATAATTGTCAAAAACTGAAAAAAGTCCGAAAATTCAATGGTTTTTCAAATATTTAACATTGATCCGGAGGGCTTTCGAGGTGAAAAAATTGGATTTGTCAATACTACTTCATCACATATAATAAAAAAATTAGAACTACCTTATTTGATGCAAGGTAACACCCCTTTTTTGGTACGAATTCCATGTACTAAATATAAAAGTACGAGATTTTTTGTCTAATATGCGAGAATTAATTACATTTATTAGGAAATCGCGGAAACGTGTAGGTACTGTGGTTTGAAAGCATTCAGAAAGACGGTATAATTGAGACCGATAGCATGTCCGTCAACATCACATCACATCACATCACAACACAACACTGAAACCTTTTTGCCCAACCAGGTGGTGTGTCAGAATAAAATCACTGAAGACAGTGAAGGACAACTACTTGAATTTAATAACCTTTTTAAATGAAGTTCATGAAAATTCGACAAATGATATCGAGAGTAAGGTTTATGAAAAATCTTTTAGAATTTGAAACTTTCTTTTTGATTAAAATATTTATTCTCAATTGTTCCTTGCAAAGAATTAATCTGCACTTTAATGACGCGTATTCCCAGTTGAAAGCTGTAACAAAGATTCTTAAAGAGAAAAGGAAGGATGGATTCAGTAGTATTTGGGAAGAAGCCTTGCAATCTTAATTTAAGTGAACCTATTCTACCACGTATAAGAAGGATTCCCAAACGCTACGACGAAGATACCCCTGGATTTACATTTAAGACGCCGGAGGATATCCATCGGGCAACATTTTCAGAAATAATGGATCAAGCAAAATTGCTTTAAGTTTAAAAAAAAAACAATAAGCGAAGCACCAGTTTTAAGATTTTACGATCCAAAGAAACCACTCTGCATATCGGTGGATGCAAGCAGTTATGGCCTAGGTGCGGTTATATTACAAGATGACCAGCCCGTAGGGTACAGTTCATCGTCTCTTACCGACACACAGAAAAAGTACGCGCAAATCGAAAAGGAATTGTTAGCGATCTAGGGCGGCAGCCCAGCGTCATTTTAGGTAGTGATAAAAGCGCGTCTGCAAATCATAGTACGTTGAAGATGATGTAAAATGTAAGAGCATGTTCTGAAGCTGGGGATAACATGTTCAAACAACCCTTTTTGTGTGCTTAAAAAGTCACTGTTGAGTGCATATAATTCTGGTACGAATCGAAAGGACAAATGAAAAACGTCGTCAGAAAGGTATTTGCAGACGGTTTCGGAGGTGCAATAACCCTGCAGACGGGGTTGAAGTTGCAGTATTTTTATGATTTTTAAAAGTCATTTGAGCGTGTCTGCAATTCAGGTTAATGAAATTTTGGTACAAAAAGACAAACGAAATTGGGTACAAGCAAAAGTATTGAATAAAACAAATAATCCTGATTCGTACAAAATATTAACGGAAGACGGCATGCAATTACGATGTAATAGAATACATTTACGACCCCTACGTCAACAAGAAGATGAGGAAAGTGAAGTCCAATTAAATAAAAGTGCAAGTGCAAAAATTTTCGGGATGCGGAAGTGGAAAGAGCAGAGCAAAATTCTAAACAGAGTCCGATCAGTGACCTAAAAAATGATGATGAAAGTGCTTCGACAGCATTATCGACAGGAAGCAAACAAATGATGAATGAAACAAACCGACCAAGACGATTAACTTCAAAGCCTTGTTATTTAAAGGACTATGTTATGAATTATTTACCTATATGTATAAGAAAATTCTTTGTTTATTTGTATTCTATTTTACTTGTATACCGTATAAAAACAGGTGGCGCACCCATGCGCGCACGTTGCAGCGGAGAGTCCAGGGTTGCCAGATTAGGGGATTTCCCCCAAAAATTAGGGGATTTTTTTTGCTTTGGGTATTTGTTGGGGAATTTGACATATAGCTTTATACGTAGCAACTTTTGGCCATACTACAGTGCCGTCAATTACAAATTCTGCGGGCTGTAAATTTATTTCTTCAGCTGTATTATGCGGAAATAAGGTGGTTAAAATAGATTTTTGAGTTTTTCTCATACAGTTACCGTCAAAAAGAGCAGGTGGTGTAGATGTAGATGATAGCTCAAATTCAAAATACTCCGCTTTATCAGTATGAGATTGAAGAATGCAAAAAAGACGAAGAGAAAGTTGAGGGGTTGAAACTGGAACCACATCATCTCTAACTTGCTTTGCACATGGTTTTTAATCCCTTTCTTTTACTTTGACCAAAACTCCATCACTCAATGATAAATTACATAACACACACTTCTCCATGATCGTTTTGATTGAAAAAAATATGTAAACACGCACACTTTAAACTCTTAAAACACGCGCAAGCGTTTGTGCCTTCAATCTGCCGACCTTCAAGTAAACGATCATGCACTTATTAGCCTAGTCAATAAAGGTTTCGTGTCGCAACTAATTAGGGGAAAGCTGAATTTTTGCAGGGTGTTAGTACATAAGGTATACACTAAAAAAACACAAAGTCCCGAGCTCTCCCCCTCTTGCTTTCACCCCCACCCCTGCAGCAACCTTACTCTGGTTATATGCTTACAGCTCGAAAACTAATGATGTTACCGGGTTGGTTCTTATATTATTTTATTCCCAACAAAATTATTAACAAATGTTTAAGTATTACAGCAAAACGAAGCTATTCTCTTCTTTCATTTCTTCCTAAGACGTACGGATATAAAGGTATAATTTGTTGAAGTTACTTTTTGTTTTTTGAAGTGACAGTTTTCTATATTATGTTTAAGTATTACAGCAAAACGAAGGTATCTATATAAAAAGTGTATATAACATAATTTGTTAATAATTTTGTTGGGAATAAAATAATATAAGAACCAACCCGGTAACATCATTAGTTGCTGCAGGGGTGGGGGTGAAAGCAAGAGGGGGAGAGCTCGGGACTTTGTGTTTTTTTAGTGTATGCCTTATGTACTAACACCCGGCAAAAATTCAGCTTTCCCCTAATTAGTTGCGACAAAGCTTAATTTTTTACCTTCATTGACTGGGCTATATAGATATCTACGCCTATTAGGGGGCGGTACAGAAAAACAACTAGTACTGGTGAAATATACTTAAATAAATGTTTCATTATGGACACTAAAAATCAATAATAAGCTTATTAGTTATGACAAAGGTATTAAAACGTGTGAAAAGTATAATTAGTATTAAAATAGTGTAAAAATGGTTGTTTTTGGTAACTTTTAAATCAACCCCCTAACGTTAACGGCTCTAGGGCGGTTATAGAAAAAGAACTATAGGTGATGTTATATATCGTTGGAAAGGAAATTTTGTATGCTATAAAAGAGTACTTCTATGATTTTTTCATCAAATCAATCGTTTTTGAGTAAATAAGCAAAATATGAAAAAGTGCGCCTTTGGGGGTGGAAAAAGGGGGGTTGCGGAAGGAGGATTTTACAGGACTTTTACTATGTTGAATTTTCACCCTCAGAGAACATTTATACAAAAAATTAGCTCCCTATTATTTTTTTCTGGGTTTGCTCAAAATATTGCATAAAATGACTGGACTAGTTGATAGGGGACTCTGGTTATCCACTACAGCCCTTTTTACTCACACCTATTTTAAATGCAGAAGAAGGTACACCTGAACAAAGGTTTAATAAAGCTTTATGTATGCCAAGAAATTGTATAGAGAGATGCATTGGTGTATTAAAAGGAACTTTTAGGTGTCTTTTGAGAGATAGAATAATCAAGATATTAATGAAGCCGAATTTCACCAAGTAGGTGTGAATGTTAGGAATAATTTAATTAGAAATCATTTTCAGTAAAATCAATTGTGTTTTTGTACAACTGTCATTAAAAGTGACAGTTTTAACGGCTGTCAAGAGTGTTATAGGTTTTGGATTATCTCGTGAACGACACGTCACTGCGTAGCTGCGAGTAGGAGGAGCCACAATTATGAAATTTGGTAGTAAGTGAAGTATAAAAACATCGACTTACTTTGGAAAAGTCGCCAAAATGTTAATAATGTGTTCTCGTTCTCATACAACAAATTTCATATTTATCGTGTAATTTATTTTATCTAATTCCGTTAATAAAAGTGATAGTTTACGTTGTTTTTTAAAATTAGGTAACGTGATCTTTTTCAAAACTGTCTCATCACAGTTATGTAAAGTAGTTATGTAATAATATTACACAACTCTCAGTTTGAAAATAATTATGATTGGTTAATTTTTGATAAAAACTTGAAACAATCATTATGATTGGTTAATTTTTTATAAAAATTCGAGTTTGCTTTCCATAGTAACCATGAAATTAAGACTTGATTTCAGATTAATTTTAATTAAAAAGTCAAAAAATACATAAAATTACGGAATTAGATAAAGTTTTGTACTTAACACGTTATGAAACGTCTAATTTTATTTGACTCACGCGTGCTTATTGTTTCATAATGACGGACGATATTTTTAGGAAAGTTGCCTACATAAAAGTTTGACGAATTATAGTTACCTGCGACGTGGTCACGTGTCGTTCACGAGATCATCCAAGACTATAAAAGATGACGTTTACAGAGTAGCGTGTTAAAAATACTTTTAACACTAAATATTTTTAACACTGGCCAATAATAGAGCTGTATTAACCTTCGAACATATAACAAAAGGAAGGAACATGTATATGGCAAAATGAGTAACATTAATGGTTTACCAATATGGCTACCTACTGTGACGTATTCCGTCGAGTCATTGGTGTACTGTTAAGCAGGGTCGTAAATCCAACATTTGTATGTTTACGCGCCTGCTGTAAACAAAATAAAATGCATACATTTTTTTTAAATTTTATTGCCCTTTAAACATAATTAATTTGGTATGCATATTTCTAATTTTTTGCACATTCTCTATGTTCTTAACCGTATAATGAATTCTACGCTACTGGTAATTTTTTTGTTTTAAATCGACAAACTGCACGCTACACCCGTTTGACCAATCACAAATGGTTTACTGTTACGTCACTGTGACGTAAAGCCTGCGTAACTTCCGTTACATTATACCATCTACTAAACTATAGGGATATTCCTTCCTTTTGTTATATGTTCGAAGGTATTAACCAATATTGTTTGTTGGTAACTAAGGTAATACGGCGTCATCTAACACGCCCACTTCACAGCAAAGTATCAGTTTATAGAAGTATGCATTAAATTTTTCTATTTCGATATCAAAATAGAACAGTTAAAATTATGTATAATATTTGTGTTAAAAGTAACTTTTATTTTGTTCGTGAAATTGCTCCACTCGCTTCCCTCGTTTCGCAAACTTTTCACTCACAAAATAAAACAGTACTTTTAACACTCATATCATAAATAGCTATTATTTTAATTTTGTTTCATTCTATAAAGTAATAAGAAACTATGGTAATTCTTATACATATTACAAAAAAAAACTAAGGATAATTTGGAAAATAAGATAAACTATTTTATTGATTATTTTTATTTAATCACTCTGAGGTTCAATTTGTATTTCTGCGTTATATTTTAACTGTAATTTAATACGCATTAATTCAAGTTCTTGCTTTTTCAGGTTGACCAATTTTTTAAGATTTGAATTAATTTCCATTAAAGCATTGACATCGCTAGCTTTTTTTGTCATTAATAGCGTTTCTTTAAATTGTTTTTTTTCTTGTTGGACAGCTATTTCGATTTGTATTTCATTTTCTACACCTAGTTCTGGTACACCTTCTATTCTATTACCACGTCCCCAGTTAAATACAGAAGTTTCTGTTCAACTTCTGTAAGTTCTTTTTCTGGTTCTCCTTTATTTCCCGTTTCTTTTAACTATTATTATTTAACTATTTAATTATTAAACTATTTTGTATTAGTCGTGCTCTTTTTCGCACCTGACTTTTCCAATCGGTAAATACCTAAAACAAACTATGAATACCAATCCTTTATATGTCAAAGTCGGTTAATTACTCTCTTCCACTCTGGTAACGTTCTTTGAGGGCCTCCACTTCCATTTAAATTTGTAATTCGTGTCTCCCAGCCCTCTGTAACTTCCTTTGGATGGTCAGGAGTTATTTTCTTTTCACGAAAATAAATATTGGTTTGCAACATATACAGGGTGAGTTTTGTCCGATGTTTAGCATGGGGATCTTGGAAACTAGCAGAGATAGAGAGACGATTAAATGGGGAAAGAATTGCAGTTTTACCAGCTCAATTCAATGAGCTTTCCGTTTTTTGAAAAAAATGCATGGCTAACTAGATATCTCAAAAAAATCATTTTTTCGTTTTTTTGTTTAGTGCCTATAGCTCTGTTATTATTGATTTTAGAAAAAATGTGTAAAGGAAAAGGTTGCCAATAATTATGGTCTTAATAATACCGTTTAATCAAATTTTTTATTTATGCTCTAATTTTTGAGTTATGACACAAACTTGTGTTTTTTCTAATGGAAACCATAGTTGGCCATGACTTTATAAAAAAGGCCCTTTTTCGACGATTCTAACAGTATATTACTTGACATACTTATTTTCATTACTATAGAAATTATGGCCATTTGTTTGTTTTTAATGTCGCATTGTTTGAGTAGTAGACTTAAGAAACAATTGATGAATGCGCATCGCATTTAATAATAACATTCAAGTTAGTTATAATAAAAAAAATTAATCTCAACTATAGGTAAACATATTTATTTGCATATACAGCTCTACTCTGTCTACTTATAAGTTGCGTATACAGGGTATACCACGGAACCCGTTCATTAGAAGTTTCTGGGGTCCCTTACTACTTATGAATTTGAAACTTTCAGGTTAAGGATAACCCATAGCCTTCTTTTGTTCTAAAATATTGTCGATGTTGTACAACTTCCGGAAAGACCGGAAGTCACCGTTCATCTTCTTATTTTAAATGGAACACCCTGTATATTATTGCATTTTTGGATTATACAATCGATTCTGCGTTAATCTGTATTAGATTATCCTATACCTATCTTCAACTGTTTTTGAGATATTATGATTTTTTTGAAAAATTTGCGCTTTGCGGAGGGATGTTTAATAGCCCACCTTTTGCTCTTCTTTGAACGCAAAACATTCATACTTTACAAACATGAAGTAAAACCATAAGGGTTCACAAAATGTATTTGCAAACCTATAATAGATTATACAGGGCGTTCAAAATTAGTAGCAAAGTTAAAAAACTTCAAACAACAAAAAGTCATTTTTTTCAAATCGAACACCCTGTATATTTTTACATATTTGGAAGACGATTTAATTTAGGCATCGATAAGCTATAGGTATCCCTATACCTATCTTTAGCGGTTTTTTAGTTATTAACACTTTTTATCTAATATTGATTAAAACTGCACTTAAAACCTATGCACATTTGAAAGTAGGTTGTGACTATGACAACAGGAAAAACAATTACTTTTACAAAACGAATTTAAAGATCTTATTTATACAACAAACAAATAAAAAGGACTATAAAATGGATATAGAACAAATTCAAAATATCAGTATTGGAATATGCGTTAACTGCTTCCATTTTATAAAATTGTTTACTGTTTACCACCTGTTTGCTTTAATGAGCATGACATCCAGATAAACATTCGTTTGTCTAATCATACTAATAATAATAATAATAATAATACTTACTTGATTCCGATCCGTGCAGTTAGTTAAACAGGCTTGGCCTAAGTACTTATCGATAAAAACCGAAGTATAATAATAATACCTTTTATTGGGAGCAAACTATTAAATTACATAAGATTGTTCAAAATACGTTAAAACTGCACGCTTGTTCTCAAAAGGAGTGAGTTCAGGTGTCTACAAAAAAAGTAGAGACCTGTTCTTCCACTCAACCCTCATTACCATATTTTATCTTCGCATACTCATAGTCTACTTTCAAATGCGCATAAGTTTTAAGTGCAGTTTTAATCAATATTAGATAATAAGTGTTAATAACTACAAAACCGCTAAAGATAGGTATAGGGATACCTATAGTTTATCGATGCGTAAATTAAATCGCCTTCCAAATATGTAAAAATATACGGGGTGTTCGATTTGAAAAAAATGACTTTTTGGTAATTGAAGTTTTTTAACTTTGCCACTAATTTTGAACGCCCTGTATAATCTGTGATAGGTTTGCAAATGCATTTTGTGAACCCTTATGGTTTTACTTCGTGTTTGTAAAGTATGAATGTTTTGCGTTCAAAGAAGAGCAAAAGGTGGGCTATTAAACATCCCTCCGCAAAGCGCAAATTTTTCAAAAAAATCATAATATCTCAAAAACAGTTGAAGATAGGTATAGGATAATCTAATACAGATTAACACAGAATCGATTGTATAATCCAAAAATGCAATAATATACAGGGTGTTCCATTTAAAATAAGAAGATGAATGGCGACTTCCGGTCTTTCCGGAAGTTGTACAACATCGACAATATTTTAAAACAAAAGAAGGCTATGGGTTATCCTTAACCTGAAAGTTTCAAATTCATAAGTAGTAAGGGACCCCAGAAACTTCTAATGAACGGGTTCCGTGGTATACCCTGTATGCTAAAAAAGGAGCTACAATTATTATTACTATTATAGAAATATTTTAATGAAATTGTATGTAGAAAATGACAAACGATAAATAAATAAATAATAAACGCATGTATCAATTGTTTCCATAGTCTACTACTTAAACAATGCGACATTAAAAACAAAAATTTGACCATAATTTCTATAGTGATGAAAATAAGTATGTCAAGTGATATATTGTTAGAATCGCCGAAAAAGGGCGAA
The DNA here is from genome assembly GCA_036250285.1 of Pyrocoelia pectoralis. Classification (NCBI taxonomy): domain Eukaryota; kingdom Metazoa; phylum Arthropoda; class Insecta; order Coleoptera; family Lampyridae; genus Pyrocoelia; species Pyrocoelia pectoralis. The sequence goes on along the minus strand of CM070075.1, from coordinate 38,128,469 downwards.
GAATAATGAATGCTCATCTTCAGGCTCCTTTTCTTCTTTTGCGTTCCTCTTCTGTGATAAAAATTCACGTTTTTTTCTCTCAATTTCCAACATTGAAGACGTATAGTCATCAGTTCTTATACGTTTTATTCTATCCACAGTATGTCATTTAAATTTTGTTGCACGTTGTGCTTCTTCCTCGTTTTCTGTACCGCCAGAACGATCAGGTGTTGTAGATATCTCATCATCCGCTGTGACATCCCTCTGGAGCTTGGCTTGTGCCACGTGTTCAGACCCAATACATTCCTCCTCGTCTTCTATTCCTGGGGAGGCACTCTGCTCTGCAACATTTTCAACTCTATTTGACCTTTTGAGTATAGAACAGTTACCAGAACAATGTCTTTTAAAAAAGAAAGGGCATTGAAATACTGCCACTTACACGTAACTATTTCATCTGTCCCAGCTCCGGATTTGGGACGTGTTATTTTTGACAGCTCTGTGGAATACTGGCCTCGCAGATATTTCCATTTCTTCTTCAGCACATGATCTGATAAATAAAGAAACAATAATAAAGTGTCTGTTTATTATGTTTTTATATTAGATGTGTGGTGTATGTGTGCGGCAAATTTAAATTATTGCTTACTAAGACCATTTTTATTTTGTAGGTATTTGATTACTGGATCATCTTTTCGATCACTCTCATTTAATTTCCGTATTGGTGTCAGTACTGTGAGTAATATTGTAAGGGAAGTAGTGACAGCCATTTGGACAGTACTGCAGCCTCTGCACATGCCTGTGCCATCAAAGAACAAGTTTTTAGAGATTGCTAATGATAGCTTCTCTCTGTGGAACTTTCCTAATTGCGTAGGATGTTTAGATGGTAAACATGTAAGAATTAAGGCCCTAAAAAATCAGGATCTATGTTTTACAACTACAAACATTTCTTCTCAATGGTATTGCAGGGGTTGGTAGATGGGCATTACCGGTTCATTGTAATTGACGTTTGAGGTTGTGGCAAACAAAATGAGGGAAAAACTTTTGAGGCATCTGACTTGTTTAGACTAATGCAAAGTAATACTGTAGATATTCCTAATCCAGAATGTCTACTTGGTACCAATGTTAAGGCTCCTAAGGAGAGGTCTGGAATTTATAGTTTACTCCTTTTATATAGGCAACTATCCTTACTTAAAACACAATGTTGCAATGCTAAGGACTATGACTAATGATCTACCTGGCTCAATTGTCTTTCATAGCGATAATCGAATTCTTTTGTAATTGAAATGTTGGAAGTAGTATAAGTTATTTAAAAACGTAATTTTATACAATTATTGTTTTGATTAGGGAAGAATGACACAGTCACAACTTCAATTTATTGGAATAATTACAAATTATTGTCTTTTTAATGTCTCAAATTAGCACGTTCGCTTTTTGCAAATTCGAATAATCTCATTATCTATCTATAATAATTATTGTTATATTAATGATATATAAATGATATGTAATTGAATCGGTCATTTCAAAAACGACTAAGTCATCTTTTTTCAGAAAATGAGGTTTTATCAGATTTCATATGTATTGGGGTATTTACACATTTCTACTACATTAGTCACACACTTTATAATATGCTAAATAAGCTGTAGTACTCTAGGGTCGCTACAAAAACAACATTAGTCACTTACTTATGTTGTTTTTGAAATGACCGATTCAATATTAATTTCAATGTAGGTATATATTCAGTTACAATTTTTATATATTTTCAAACGTGTTGTGCGTTGAATACGATAAGTACTTATTGAAAAGTTAGTGTGCAAAAGTAAAGGAACGTGATGGCAAAAGCTAAATTACAGTTGACCAAACCAAGGAAAAACCGGAAACCTCATTTACAACGTATTGCCAAAAAGTAAGTACCTACTTTATTTATATGCTGACTAAAGGTTATGTATTTTATCTGTTATATTTTATATTGATAATTTTTAGTAGATGGCAAACTTTTATAAATAATCAAAACGATGTGGAAAAATACGTTTTGGATAATGCGACTATACCCGTTTCATGTTCTAATGAGCAAAATATAATTTTTGAAAATAGTTCCTCAAGCGAAGACGATGCAACTGAAATGATTTATTTGAATGATTCCTTCGTTGACGAAAAAAAGGAGCAAGATTCTGAATTGACAGCAAATCATGGGGAAACCGAGGATTCTGATTTTGAACTGTGTTATGAAGCAGATACTAACGAAAACAGCGTGTTTGAAGTTACAGGAAGGCGAATAGTAAATATTTCACACTTTTTGTGGCAATTGAAGGCTGTTAAACATGACGGTAATGAAGATGTATTTTTTGAAACTTCTTTAATCAGTTTAATTTACAGGATTTGATTGCTCCTTTTTCAATTTAGTCTTGTTATCTGAAAAAAGAAAATGATTGCATAGTATTTTGACCTTTAAATGCGATGTGTGCAATAAAATAGAAATTGTAACAACAGATAAAGATTCTGAAGTAAATGTCAATCTAGCTGCAATTACTGGAGCTATAGCAATCGGAATAGGATGTAGTCAGCTTACAGAATTTTTTGCTTCTATCGATGTTCCAGGCATGTCTAACAAAACATATCAAAAATATCACGAGAAACTATCTTCAAAAGTTTCTGAAGATATTGAAAAGCTCATGATTGATGCCGAAAAAGAGGAATCACAATTAGCTATGGAGTGCGGTGATGTCAATTCTGAAGGAACACCACTGATTTCAGTAATCGTGGATGGAGCGTGGAGTAAACGTTCATATCGTACCAACTATAACGCGTTATCTGGTGTTGTGAGTATCTTCTGTGTGCCAATTGTGAAATATTTATATGCTACATTTTGTTCAAGGCTTGTATTATAGGCGAAAAAACAAAAAAAATTTTGTATTTACGAGTGAAAAATAAATATTGCTATGTCTGTTCAAGAGCAAAGAATCCTGGCCCACACATATGTTACAAAAATTGGAAAAAAACTTCTACTTCAATGGAATCAGCAATTATTGCCGATGATTTTCAAAAGTCTTTGGCGATGCATAATTTAATATATGCTAGAATTGTTGGTGATGGAGATAGTAGTGTCTATCGAAAGTTGACCGATTTATCACCATACGGCCCTACATTTGTCATCGAAAAAATAGAATGTAAAAACCATTTATTACGAAACTACTTGAATAAACTTGTCGATTTATCAAAAAATTCTAAATTTCCAATCGAACTAAGGAAGAAGGTGACAAATAGTAAATGTTTGCTTCGATTTAGGAACGCTGTCACAAAAGCTATCTAGTTCAGAAAGCAAGGATCATTACCAATTCATGTCAAAGCAGATTTTCTAAGGAAGGATATTGTAAATGGACCGCTACATATATTTGGTGACCATAACTCATGCGACGATGTATATTTTTGTACGAAAAAGGCAGAAACAGAGGTAATCATTTTAATATAAAATATTAATGATCAAAGTTGTATTTTTTAGGAAAATTTTGTATCCGACTTGAAAAAATGTGGACCGTTCGATGCAATAAGGGTAGTAAATTTGCGCCTGGCTAATTATTCGACAAGTTTACTGCACGATAGCACCACAAATTTAGCAGAAACATTTAATTCGATTGTCGCTAAATTTGTAGGTGGAAAACGCCTAAATTTTTCTTTAAAAGGATCCTACGAACTTAGATGTAAGGCGGCAGCTATTTCGTTTAACACAAATGGAGATTTCTTGTGTAGAATACAGAAACATTTTTGTAAGGGAAATATTGGTCTACATCTACAAAGGATAGTAACTGAAAAAATAAAACGAGCATCCCTTTCCAATAAACTTAGTAGGTTATTTACATACAGCTCCGCTCAGCAAACAAGATAGTCGGAAAATATGTCAACTAAAATAATGTACCTATTTGAAATTTTTGACGCGGCAAATTTTTGTCCAATCATATTTGAGAATTCTAAGCTGTACATTCACAGCTGAAAGTAAATTATTATTTATTACAGTTTACAACTAACATTTTCTGCGTGCGTTTTATTACTTAATCCTTTTATTGTGTTACTATTGTTTGTTAAAATCAGTCTTTTTGAAGACTTCTTATGCAGCATACAATACATTTATGTGTATCCAACAATACACACTTAAATTAAGCGCCCAAATATTTTTGTTCGGGTTGTACCTTAAACGCTACTATAGCGCCGGTATCCCCTCTCCAACTATCTTGTTTGCTGAGTAGAGCTGTAGTGATGTTGACGAAAAATAAAAATCAATTTATAGGAAAGACACACAACAGGAGTGAGTTTGCTACAATTGATGAAGATTATGGTACCGAAGCATCTATATCTGCAATTGCCGATATGCCAGAAGAAGTATACGCCAGAGAGTGTACACTATTCTTTACCAAACTAAACAGCACAGATAGGAATAGTTATTTGATGCCACCTTACTGCAATCAAAAAGTGAAAAATGGAAAGACGGAAGAGATTAACCGCTTCGTCATTTGGGAAAATATGCAAATTTAAAAAAACCACATGCACATCAAAAACTATCTTCTTTACTTTACTCTACTTTTTCAGGTACAAAATCTACGCAGTTTGGTCTAGAAATGGAAGAGAAAGCAATTGAATTGTTTCAGAAACAAACTCAAAAATTAGTAAAACGAAGTGGTCTAATTATTGACAAACAAATTCCATTTTTAGCTGTTCGCCGGATGGTTTAGTAGACGACGATGGAATACTCGAAATAAAAAGTTCTGATAAAAGTGGTGAGTTACTACCACTAGATGCCGTTTTACAGGGGAAAATAGATTATTGTGAATTCAAACAAAATGAAATTATTTTAAAAGGGAATCACAATCATTATTACCAAGTTCAGGGCTTGTTACACATTACTGAACGAAAGTACTGTAACTTCTTAATTTATACAAGAGGAGGTATACATGTGGAGAAAATTGAAAGGTAAGATTCTTATTATTTAAATTCATTGAACTTTCTTAATAATGTTTACATGTTTAAATACTAATAAATTTATTTAATTACAGAGATGACGAATTTTGGAAGACAAAAATGGAAAAAAGGTTAATCGAATTTTATACTAAGGCTCTTCTACCTGAAATTATTAATCCCAGGCGTTGTCGTGACCAAAATATTCGATCTGTATATCTACATTGAAGATGTATTTAATTCTGTATAAATTCAAGACGCTTGTAAATACTGTATTTTTAAATCAACGTTTGTAGTACCTATTTATTTATTAGTTCTTATTAGGTTAAAACAATAGATCGTAGGTCTGTATAATTTATTCATGTATTTCTATCTATACCGTTTGTTTTGTATAAATAAAGAAATTAATAAAAACAAGTTTTCATTTAATGGACTCACTAACTTATACAGCATAAAATAAGTAATACAAATGCAAATACAAAGAAATTAAAACTTGAAGCAAAAATTCTGGCAAGTTGCCACGAGACTTCCCTCGTTTTTTCAAAAAATTAATATTGCACAATATATGTATATTGCTGAATTCTGAAAAAATACTCTTAAACTACATAAAAAAACTGCAACTTTATCTTATAAAAAAAATGAGTGCCGCCATTTTAGCTTATACCGGAAGTGACGTCATCAAAGGTAATATCAGAATTTTCGTCCTTGGCCCGAAGCAGTCGATTGGCGAAAACCGCACTTCGATAACTTTAATGGTTTCTGAGTTTAGAGCGTTGCAAGCAATGTATACGGACAGACTACAGACTACACACGACAGACGGAATTTTTTTTCATATTTTGAATCTACGTACTCAGAAACGCAAAGATATGTAAAAATTTCCATAGGTCAATTTTTTTTTGGAACACTAAGTAATACAATACTTCTCTTTTACTTCGTACTCGGGAAGTAAAAATGGAAAATAAACGTAGGTACATTTGATTAGATCGTCATATTGAAAATATTCTAAAAACCTATTGTGACACCAACAATATTAAATGGTGTTTAAAAGTAGTTGACATACATGTACACTGTACACAAAGTAGCAAAAATACATTGCTAAAAATTTAATTTCGCCTAATGACGCATACCGGGTGTCAACGAATCTATTAGACAAGCCATAACTTCTACAATAATAGGTGTATTAAAATGAGATTTGGTATAGGTGAATGGCATGTAAAGAAGAGAATTTTCGCATATTTTTCACCGTCCGGTCACTTCCGGTTTCGCCGGAAATGGGCCGGGTTTTGAATTTTTAAATGAAACACCCTGTATATTGCTACATTTTTGGATTTCTGAGACAATTCTGAATCAGAATATAAATTTAAAAATTTTTTTTACGCCTACTTCATTTTTTTAGAGTCATTTTTAATATTGCATCTAGGTGGCCATGATTGGACTCAAACTAATCTGAGGATCTCGGGTAATGTCAGAAAATTACAATCGCAAAATTTTAGTGACTAGTATGATAGATAGGAAGAAGAGAAGTTGGAAAAATTACATTTTCGTGTCTAACTATTATTTTTCAAATGGCGACCGTTTTTGGACAAGCACTTTCCGAAAAGAGGATTTTTTGACGAATCTAACGATACTAATTTATTTGCGATTGGATTAAAAATAAGAACATAAATAAGGAAAATTGCGTCATGGATAACCGTGATGCATAATATTTTGTACGTAGTTATTTTTATCAAGTCTTCTTTAGAGAACAAAACACTCGCTTTATTACAGTAAAAGTTTCTTAAGGCACACTTGACAAAAGTAAATAAATTAAGTATTATCCAGTATTTTCCTTATTTATGTTCTTATTTTTAATCCAATCGCAAATAAATTAGTATCGTTAGATTCGTCAAAAAATCCTCTTTTCGGAAAGTGCTTGTCTAAAAACGGTCGCCATTTGAAAAATAATAGTTAGACACGAAAATGTAATTTTTCCAACTTCTCTTATTCCTATCTATCATACTAGTCACTAAAATTTTGCGATTATAATTTTCTGACATCACCTGAGATCCTCAGATTAGTTTGAGTCCAATCATGGCCACCTAGATGCAATATTAAAAATGACTCTAAAAAAATGAAGTAGGCGTAAAAAATTTTTTAAAAGTCATATTCTGATTCAGAATTGTCTCAGAAATCCAAAAGTGTAGGAATATACAGGGTGTTCCATTTAAAAATTCAAAACCCGACCCATTTCCGGCGAAACCGGAAGTGACCGGACGGTGAAAAATATGCGAAAATTCTCCTTTTTACATGCCATTCACCTATACCAAATCTCATTTTAATACACCTATTATTCTAGAAGTTATGACTTGTCTAATAGATTCGTTGATACCTAAGATAAACGAAGCAAACCGAAAAATTCATCTTAGAAAAACTTATTTCATATGAAAGTTACAAGGATTGTTTGATCTAAAAGTTACTTCTATTTGGACAAATTAAAATACCTTTTGTGCGATAAAAGAAATTTTTGTAATAAAAGTAATTTCAAACGGTAAGCTTCCCCGCTGTAACGGGTCGCCACTGATACGGGGACTGCTGAAACGGGACCGCCAAAATAGGGACCGCTGAATCGGGGTGTAATATTAATGATAAAATGAACCAAATTCCGCTTAATATCAATAAAATTTAAAAAAAGTGCAAACTAAAAAACAAATAAAAAGTAAAATTCAAACACGCAATCTTATTACGCCTTAAAAATAAAAAAGTGCGAAGGAAAGTTTCAATTTTAAATGAACAATATTTATCACATTTTATGTATTTTCTATACAAATACATTTTTTATTTTAGGCTAAATTAAAAGTTAAAAAAATAAATAAGCAATATTTCGTTATTGGTACCACGATTTTAAAGTTTAAAGAATTAAAACTCAAATGCCAATATTTACCAGAAATATTTTCTATAGCGGCATTTGTAGATAAAAATCTCTTTGTTATGGGTTCTTGTCGGCTGCTAATTGCCCTGTTATTTACCAATGATACCCTTAGGGCAACGTGTTACTTAAGTTGCCTATACATATTCAATATTTTTTACCAAAGTTACGTTAAAATTCTTATATTTTTAAACTTTCAACCAAGATTGTGCCCTAAAAAAAAAGTTAAAGTTCGGGACGACAACACAGTGCATTCCTCACTAATGCAAAATTTGTTCTATGCATACAATTTTTTTTATTGATTCATTTTTGTTAAATATTGATTAATTTATTCATATTGCTAAAATGGCCATTTTGGACGATATTGTCTAATAAAAAATAAAAAACTATGCATAGGACAAATTGTATGTAGTATAGTGATCAATTATTAATGTAAACCTTTTGGTTTCAAATTAAATATTTAAGTCACAATCTTGGCCGAAAGTTTCGGAAAATATCGCAAAAGTATTATACAATAAGTAGCTGTCCTTAGGAGCCTTAAGGCACCTCATGTGTTTGTGGGTAATGACGCATATCCACTATTGGCTAATCTACTCAAACCATACGTAAAGAATGAACTAAGCTTTCAACAGAAGATTATCACCTATGAGAAAGTCGGTTGAATGTGCTTTTGGTATCCTTTTAGCAAAATGGAGACTACTATCAACAATCATTGAAACGGAGGTTGCTTTAATTGAAAACATAATTAAATGCATTTGCTTGTTGCACAATATTATCATCGATTTAGAAGGGGTACAACATCATTTAACTGAGGCAGTTGTGATGCCAGTCCCAGAAAGGAGAAAGAAAAAATTGAATGACCTACAAATGCAGGAACAAGTGTGTCAGAGAATTGTTTAAGACATACTTTGCCAACAATCCATTAGTTTTCACAGACTCAAACAATGCGTAAGTAATCTTCGGTTAAATTGCCTATCTGTTTGATGCACAGGATGTATTCATAAAGTAAAGTACCAAAATTTCAAAGCCGTCACGAAAAATAGTGTTACATCAATAAATAAATCAACATTTTCTCGGAAACCTTTAATGCTTTTGTAAATATCAAAATTTTAGTTCTATTTGAATTATATTAGTAACATTATTTATACAGGGTGTCTCCAAAAACACCTTACAACGCTTTAGGGTAGACTTATGGGGTAATATTAGACCGATATAACCCAATTTACCTCTATGCAAAAGTGGACCATTTCAGAGTTACAGCTCTTCAAAGTTGGTGTTTGAAAAACGTTTATTTATCATAAATGATAAACCGTTTAAGATAGGAATTTGAATTTTGGAATAATAATTACCCTTATCAAAAGCTATAATTGTACAAATTTTGGGGAAAAAAGACATACAAGAAATAGACCATCCGCATTATGGTTACTGTTAACAGTAGAATAATTTCTTAGTTCTCTACTAAAATGTAAAATTCGCTATACCAGATGAAAGGAAATTTCAAAATTAATAACTTTCGCCTCTTCACATTTTATCCTAAATTATTTGGTTTTTCGGATAAAAGGAAAAATCAATGCTAGGTTTTTCTAATAAAAGTGTTTAATTGCATATTATCTAGTAGCCGTAAACATAATAACAAATAAAAGTTCGACCGATTGATTTTGAATTACTTTGAATAACAATAAATTGGGTTTTTTGCGGGAAGTCTTTTTCCCGTAAAGTGCGTTTTATTTCGCCCTTATCGCTTTCCTCATACGAAACCACAAAAATCTTTCAAATCCGAAAGTTTTAGACGATTGGTTCTGCGTCTACGGCTACTAGATAATATGCAATTAAACACTTTTATTAGAAAAACCTAGCGTTAATTTTTCCTTTTATCTGGAAAACCAAATAATTTACGATAAAATGTGAAGAGGCGAAAGTTATTAATTTTGAAATTTCCTTTCATCTGGTATAGCGAATTTTACATTTTAGTAAAGAATTAAAAAATTATTCTACTGTTAACAGTAACGATAATGCGGATGGTCTATTTCTTGTATGTCTTTTTTCCCCAAAATTTGTACAATTATAGCTTTTGATAAGGGTAATTATTATTCCAAAATTCAAATTCCTATCTTAAACGGTTTATCATTTATGATAAATAAACGTTTTTCAAACACCAACTTTGAAGAGCTGTAACTCTGGAATGGTGCACTTTTGCATAGAGGTAAATTGGGTTATATCGGTCTAATATTACCCCATAAGTCTACCCTAAAGCGTTGTAAGGTGTTTTTGGAGACACCCTGTATAGACCTGCCAATGTTTATAGAATTTAAAAACGAATGATCTTTTAAAATATTTTGTTGGAAAAATACTACATTTATTTACAGTTTAAAGATTCGTATATCATAAAAATGACTCGTTCGTGTTCGTAAAACAATTTTAAGTCTTGCTTACCTTCATTATTCATTTCAAGCATTTATCTATGTAAATTCTATTTAAATGTTGTTTGAGACGTTTGTCCCAAATAGGCCCTCTTCTAAACACTTGCGAAATCAGTTCATCGACGTCCATATTCAACTGAATAGTTGTCAGCGACTTACTGCTGCCGGAAAACAAGTATCACAAGATTCTTTCTTGTCGCTCGGCACTTATAGCAGGCGCTTGCAAGTCGGAACAAGCACTGTCTGTGAACGCACACACTTGATACAATGTAGACTTTTTCTCGCGGCGGTCAGCGCTTAGCAGCGCTTGTTAGCAAACGGCTTTCTTTGTGAACGCACTCTAAGCTTATCGACTTTCTTTATGTCAATGTCTTTAATCTAACCTTTCTTGATTAAACTTTTTATTGTTTTTACGTTCACATGAGCTAGGCGTTTATGCCATAAGGGTACGCACACAAAGAAAGCAGGTTAATCAACGCCTACTTTCGGCGCCGAAAATCAGCGCTTATAAGTCATTTGAGTAGTACACAATGAATGCCGATTTCCGGCTTGTCTGCGCCAGCGCCAGTTTAAAAGTAACTTCCATGCTATAAAAATGTCTGGTTCATCTTCAGACGAAGACATTTTATTGTTGGAAAATACATTTCTACGAATGCAAAATTGTAAAAGTAAAATAAACTCACTTTCAACTCCCATTTCATTAGAAACTTCCTTCCATAAATTCTGAGTTATAGTTCGGTTACTGTGAGACTTTGTCGTTTGTCCCACAATGAGTTTCTTTGGAATACCGCGGCAATTAATAACTCAACATCCATAATCGATGCACGTCCGGTTCCGACAACCAGCGACCAAGAATTAAAAATGCATTCCGGTAAACAGTCGGCGCCGATCTGCGTTGGCAACAAGTACCAACTTGCTTTCTCTCTGTGTGGGTACATTTAAAAGCGAACCTCTTTATTGGCGCTTATAAGCGCTTGTTACCAGCAAGCAGGCAACCTGCTTTCTTTGTGTGCGTACCCTAACATTAATTTGTCCGTTTCATTACTCGCGTAATTTATTAACGTCTCAAACTGCATTATGTATAAATTATTTCCGGTTCGGGTTGCATATACCGTTAGCTCGTCTTCTGCGTAAACGTACGCGTGTTTATTTTCTTTCGCTATTTTGAAACCTCTCTTTGTTAAAACACCTTCCGAAAACAAATTTCGTTTTAATTGCGGAACAAAAAGCACGTCTTGTATGATCGCGTCGAACCATTTTTCGTTGACTTTCTTTCTTATTCTGATTTCTCCATTGCCTTGTACTTTGAGGATTTTGTCATTACCTAATGTTACGATAGTTTCCTCTTAGAATTCTTTGTACGTTGAGAAATATTGTATCTTGTACGTCATGTGAGCAGATGCTCCACTGTCCATAATCCATTCTTCACCATATTGAGGGATTCTGACTCGAAAAGGGGGTTCACAGGAACAGAATAAAAGACACTCAGCCTCCCCTTTAACCAATTTAATTATGAATAAGATCGGTTATACGTTATGCGACATGTTTCGGAACTAAACCAGCTCCATTATCAAGCGATGTATTAAAATTATGAAAAAATGATGGCTAAAACAATACAATATATAAGTCAGATAACAATATTCTTAGAATTAACTCACCTAAGGGGTTTGATGAAATTAATTAAAAGATGAAAACATTAAATATGAGGTTTACCACATTATTGTCATTTTTAACAACCCCAACACTGGGGCGAATATTCTATATGGCCAAACAGGGCCGTTAAGTGAAGTAGTACAACTGCATTAAAATGAAAATGGTGGCATGGTACAAGAAGTGAGATAAAAATAAAATTCGAAAATTGATAAAGTTAGAGTCTAACCTAACCATGAGATGGCGACACTTGACATTATGATCTAACAGCCTTGAAGAGGATAAACAAAGTACAAGGTGAATGTGAAATTTCTATATGCAAATTGAGCTAATATAATTGGTATGAGGGTCAATGATTTCGTTAACTAAATTATTGTCATTTTTATGTTTGGCAATTTCTAAATTTTCCAGGATATTAAGGAGATGGCCTTTTTTGCCGTAATGTAGGATGTTAAAATCTAGGTTGGGATTAAAGGAGTGACCAGTAGAGAGGATATGTTCACCAAAGGCCGACTTATGGTCGAGGTTATTAGTTTTAATCGAATTCATGTGTTCTTTAAATCTAGTATTAAAGGATCTGCCGGTCTGGCCAATGTAATGAGCGGGGCAAGAGGGACATTGTAATTGATAGACACCAGACCTATCCAATTTATTAATCTTGTCTTTGTTGTTGACCAAGGAGGTGAGTAGGGTGTCGTTATTGCAAAAAGAAATGGTGATATTATATCTCTTAAAGATATTCTTGACCGTATGGGAGATGTAAGGATAAAAGGTAAGGGATCTATAGATGGATTCAAATTGGCTGGTTCTTTGTGGGGTGAGGAGGGTTGGATTAAACGAGCGTTTAATTTTATGAAAAAGGTTATCAATAATATGTGTAGGGTAACCGTTGTTAAGCCCTATTTGTTTGATTAAGTTGTACTCATTCTCAAAATTATTCGGTGACATAGGGATCGAAACCAATCTCCTCAAGAGGGAATTCAAACCGGCTAGTTTATGGGTGAAGGGGTGTTCCGAGTCGATAGGAATAAGGGAGTCTGTAGTGGATGGTTTCCTATATATACTGAACTCAATCTTGTCGTCAATTCGATGAAGGAGGATGTCAAGGAAGGGTAGTTGGTTATTATTCTCCAATTCAACCGTAAATTTAATAGTAGGGTGGATTTGATTGAGGAAGTCCAAAAAGAGGGTTAATTGATGGTCATCCGCCGTGTGTATGCAAATGATGTCGTCTACGTGTCTCTTCCACACAATAACGTGGTCGAGATAAAATTGAGATTGAGTGATAAAGGCAGTTTCTAATTTATTCATGAAAATTTCTGCAAGAATTGGGGAGAGGTTTGACCCCATCGCTAGACCTTCTCTTTGAGAGTAGTAATTATGGTTGAACTTAAAGAAATTTTGTTGGGTACTAAGTTTAAGGAGGGCCATAACACATTGGACTTGAGTATCAGAAAGTGTTGATGAACTGAGATGTTCTGAAATAATATTAAGGCAGTCGTCTGAAGGGATACTGGGGAACAGGTTGATAACATCGAATGAAGCTAAGGAAAAAAGTTTTGGGAGTTGAACTGATTGAAGGGTGTTGGTGAGATCTAAGGAATTTCGTAAGGAGAAACTAGGTTGAAGTTTAATGTGGGTTTTCAGGAACGAGTTCAACCAAGCGGTAATATTGTAAACGGGGGTGTCAATGAAACTCACGACAGGTCTAATAGGTATGTCCACTTTGTGGATTTTAGGCAAACCATAAAGGAGTGGACATCTGGGATTCATTTGTTGTCAGGGCTTACGGGGTGTGCTGCTCTTCTTCGTTTGTGGTGAACGCTGACAAGTTTCCTTCTTGTCGGGGCGAAGTGTCCCCTTTTCTGGCAATTGTAACAGGTGACGGTTGTCTTCGAACTTTTTGCCGTCGTTTTCTTTTTTGTTTGTGCTGAAAACGCGGTGTCGTTTTCTTCACTTGTCATTAGATGTGCCTCTTCATGTAGTAGCCTTGCTGTAAGATTGCTTAACGTTTGATTGTTTTCCTCTACGGATAACCATGCTTGTCGTAAGTTTCTGTATTTTTCAGGTAGTCCTAGTAGTATTTTGGCCATTATTGCCGAATCACTTATTGTCTCACCTGAGTTTCTTTACTTCCTTTGCCAAATTTTCCACTTTGGCTATGTGCATTGCCATCGTATCATTTTTGTCCATCTTGTAGTTATGATAACGCTCTTGATAGTCTAAGAGCTAGCGGCCATTTGACTAACCCTTTTCCCACCCACTAGAAACTTTCTAAATGATGTTTTATTATCAGTCAATGAAGAAAATACCGTTCTGGCAGGCATCTCGCGGTTGGGTCATCATCCCTTAAATTTTTGAAAATGTAAAAAAAAATGTTTTTTAACCTGCTCGCACAAGGCTACAATTTTAATATGTTGTAATGTACAATATGTTTAAGTGTAAAAAAATTACCAACTTATTTTGAGGGTTGCAAGTATGTGCCAAACCATAGGAAAGTTGTCAGCGGGGTAGTAGGTAATTCATAACCTGCTCCCACAACTAAGGCTCAAATTTTGAGGGAACATTCTTTCAATTGTTTAAAAACTATATGTAAACAGCCAGAATATTCTAGCAGTTGCAGGTATCTGCCAGACGAGTATACAGTATGTTCCCGGATTGCATTTTTACGTTTCCTAGACCGTGAACGCTACTGGTTGCGATCAGCTAGGAAATGTAATGCGCGCCAAAGCACTCCGTTCCCTAGACAATGGGCGCAACAGTGGATGCTGATGCTTTACTCAAAATGCCTGACAGTAGTTAAGAACAGTAAATATGTAATATGTATGGAGAATTACAGATATCTGATGGTAGGTAACAATAGTACTTAATAAAAAATATGTTAATCGTAATGTTTATTATTAACTTAATAATATTTAATATGTACCTATGAAAAATGCAGGAGTGTGTATAGTCAGCACATTTTAATGGTTGCTTCCATCCCCAATGGCATTTGTTTGATTGAGATCAATATTTTTACTTAATGATCTCATCTTTTTTGATCTCTTCATCTTCTTCCTCAAATCTTCCAACTTTCTAGGCCTACCTGTATGTATAGACCTAGCGCGAGCATGTAAACTTTTGCGCGGCATGCAATAGAAGTAGGTTGGACTTTTATCTTCCTCGTTCTTTTAGAATTACACATCCCTGTGCAGATATTGGAAAACGACTCGATATTTTCGATATTTTCAATTTTCTTGTTGAGGTGACATATGTGTTGTAACATAAATTTTGATTGATTGGCTTCAGCAAAATTATAAAAGTTGTTTAGGTTTAATTTAAGTTTTGACAGTTGCATCTGGTATTCTACAGAGTATTTATTATCATTTATCGTATTTTTTAACATTTCACTTGATGTATGCTCAACTATATTACTTGCTTCCATTGGTTTTCTGAACTCATGATTGTTTGTTTCGTTACCATCATTTACTAAGTCAACATTTTCCTCCATTCCCATAAAAAGAAACTTTTTGACTTCAATACCTAAAGCTAATGTCGCTAACTCAACGCGGTCTTGAAACATCAAATCAGGAGCATGCAATAGATCCACACCACTGTTGTACACTGCGCACAAATGCTTACAAAATTTCCCCCCTGCTCCATCTGGACAATCACATTGCTCTGTTTGAATGTTCACAGTGTACAAGATTTGTTCGTCTAACGCTGAATTAACAGTATATTCGAAATCGTTTACTTGAGTAGCAGCAAATTCGCTACATTTATTGGCAAACTTCTTGAAATAAATTTGAAGTGTCGTTCTTCTTGAATTTGTAGAAGAAATAAATTTTTGTTGGTAAAATTGTTTCATAGAATAAGTAATAAAACCCACTAAAGACACAGAATTATAAGATTTACATCTCTTGAGGACTAGATCTTTAAATATACGTATAGAGACTTCCACTATATTATTGGTATTGTGGCCCCTAGTTGACATGCCAGTACGAAAGCAGTGGCACCATTCGGAATTTCTTTTCCACATTTGTTCAAAATAGTTTAAAAATAATTTATATTTTGCTGATAGTTGGGAACGGCATAATTCCTCTTTGAAAACCCCGGGCAGCACAATCGAGAATCCAAGTAGCTAATTTTCTTTCAATTTCTGGACCCAAAACACACATACGCCCAACACGTCGGCAATCATCAGAAGTTTTACCATTTAGACGATTTCTCACCGACGTTCGAGGAACATTGAATTTTTTGCAAGCAGTGGAAACAGGCATGTTTTGATCCCTTATTACAATTAACCCTTTGTTTCCCGGGATTAAATTTCTTCAAAATTTTGGAAAAAAAAGTTCAAATATGGATTAAAGGATGAGTAATTAGTATAAAATTTTTTCAATTTTTTTACCCACCCCCTTCTAAGGAATGGGGTGCCGGGACGTACAAGTCCCGTCAGGGATAAAAGTGATGGGAACTTATACAACTACATACTATGTTACATACTAGTTTATTGAGAAATATTATGATATTTGGCAAAACAATTTTTCTTATCATTAACGCACAGATATACCGAACAGTTTGAACATTTTGAATATGGTCGTGATTCTAATCCAATAGACGAACACTGTTCGCATCTACCTCTCTTTGGAGTAAAAACTGGCCAGTGCACTCCACGGTTGCTCAGTCTAACATCGTCAGAAACACTGTAGTTATATTTTCTGCGTTTTGCACACACTAACGTTTGTGGGCTGTTTCGAGGGCTTGCTGAAGACGCTGATCTACACCTCTTGTTTGTGACAAGATTATTGGTTTGATTCATGAGTCCTAGGGCAACTCCTCTTCTAAAATCAAGTAACGTAAGATGCTCCTCGGGATGAAGTTTTTTATAGAGGATGTAACTGTTGACAAAAGCAATGTCAACAATTCCAAAAAATAGACGGTGCCACCATTTTTTGGACCTCCTATTGACACAATATGCTTGGCGAAGTCGGTCCGCGTGATCTACGCCACCCATGTGTTTGTTATAGTCGTCGACAATCTGGGCACAATTTATGCCTTTCTTAGTACCGTCTTTTTGTCGACGTTTGACTGTTGTCAATTCTGTGCCATGGAAGTTGGATAAAAAATATACAATCCTATTGTCACACCATTTGAAGAATGATATGTCCATATTTGACACTCTATAGTCAATATCACCTCGGCGAAAGGTTTTATCTTCTTTCATATTTTTTGATGGTAATCCTAGCCGATCACGCTGAACTGTTCCACATCCTAACGTATTTTCAGTTTTTAATTTCTCCAGTAAAAACACTGATGTGAAGTAATTGTCGAAATATATTATCCGATTAGTGCCCCAATAACTTTCGGTCAAAGTCAAAACGACCCTTTCGCCCAATCCGAAGTCCTGAAACTTTTTTCTGCTACTTCATTTTTCCCTTGGTACACGTCGAATTTTTTATATATCCATTCTGGTCACCCAAGCACCATAGTTTGTACCCTCTTTTGATGGGTTTTTTGGGGTTGTATTGCTTCAACGTGGAACGGCCTTTGAAGATTATCATGGATTCGTCAACTGTAAGTCTCCTAGTTCCATTATTTAAAATGTCAAAGCGTTCATTCAAGGCTGTTACAAAAGGTCTTATCGTATAAATTTTATCTTTGTTGTTATGAGGTATTGTTGAATTGTCATTTATATGAAGATATTGCAAAAACTGCTCAAAACGATTTCTAGGCATTACCTTTTTTACTATTGCTATTCCAAGATCTTCAGCACATGACCAGTAATGTGTGTAACTTGGTACTGTATGGTAGCCCATAAAAAAGTTAAGTCCTAGAAAAGACAACAGTTCACATTCTTTGAAGTTCATAGTCTTTCCACGTTGCGTAGCATATAAGTTTGACTGGTACGCAATATCTTTTACAGTATTGGGCCCCAACACTGTAAGAAAGTAATCAGTGTAAGTTGAACAGTGTTAAAAGTGCTCTTCAATCGGATTTTCATCCAAACTGTATGGAGGAATGTTGGTAGTAATATCTTTTTTTTTCCATTTTCTCTTCTGCTCCTCTTCTGCCTTCCCTCCTCTTTTCCTTTTATTTGATTCTGCAAACTGAGGAGCTGCAGTGGGAGTGCTATTTTCTATTTCAGTGGTTCCCTCCAATTCATAATTTGCATTTTCGTTATCTTCGTGCAAAACCGCCGTCATATTGATTGTTTCTTCATCACTTTCCTCCTCGTCTGTTATCATTTCATTGTCAAGTGGTAGATTTTCTAATTCAAACACTGCTTCATCAGCTGCAGACAGAAGTTCGTCATCATTTAGTGGCTCTCTATCCCGCCAATTATACATTTTTCTATTGGAAATAAAAACGTGTTAACTGCGTCTAATTTTAATTATCTTTTTCCGTTATTTTAGGGGATACGCCCAATTTTCAATAAATAATACATATACAATAACATACCTATCAAATCCCTGACGGGACTTAGGAGTCCAATAAATAAATTACGTTGGTAAAGTATTCTGGTACAATTTAATTTAGTTAATGATATTTCTCTATGTCTTTGAAGATACAAAAAGTTCAAATTTGCAATAAATTGTATTCCACTGTCTGTTTTATTAAAAAAAACACTAACAAAGTACACAACACAATTCACGCGATCGTTACTGTGTCACACTAACGAATAAATTAATTTAAATGACAAAACCGTTAAACAAGGCGCATTCTTGGTTGCCTAAGTCGTACAATAATGTGTACTCTACAGTCCCGTCAGCAACTTATCGACGATTATGAAGTATTAAAGTTAATCACGTCTTTTACATTATATGGGACCTTAAAGTCCCGTCGGGGAACAAAGGGTTTTAAAGCGTTTTGCATCGCATCTTCTGAATATTGAAATAATTTTCTTGAAGACATGATGATTTCTGAAAAAACAAAAACAACACATTTTATCCTTTTCTCATATACTATATCGGCTATATTTTCTTTCTTTCTATTATGTGGCCACAACTAGTTTTGATGTTCCATTTGTAGCCATGATCTGACTACATTTGACGCGATTGCCATTTTCGTGTTCTAGTAGTGGCCACATTTTATCAATGTTGACTGGTAAAATCTCTTTTAAAGCATTAAAATCACATAAAAGAATTTCTAACAAATCAAATGGGATATATTGCAAAGATTAGTCTATTGAAGTATAGACAAAAAGTAAGTTATACTTACCTCGTATTTCTTAACCAGCACATGACAAATTGCACCACTTGGATACCATGCACTTTCACAACAATTAATTCGAATACAAATGAACACACCTACAACAAACAGCATGCGCACAGACAATCTGGAAGGGATAACAGAGGCGGGAAAACTTAAATCTAAATTACTATTTAATAATTTGACATTAATTTCTGAAGTGGCCACAACAGGTGCCTACACTGGTTTAAATAAAAAATCCTGCATACTCAAAAACATTTATTGCTTCTATGAATATGAAAGGTTATTCTGATTGTTCTTCTGCATTAATATTTAAACAATTTTCACAAATGACCTTTACGTGATTTTTGAGGCATAAACTTATGTTACATTTTTCACAACTATAAATACTCAACGACAATTTCTTAGTTCGGCTGTAGCACGGTTGACAACCTCGTATTTTTGCAGCCCCACTTGGTTTTTGGTCGGCAACCTCTTCAGGACTTTTGTATTTTTCTAGCATTCCCTTTATGTCCCTTGGTAAGCTTATTATTTGGGCTCTAATTTTTAGCTGGTCTTCTACTAAATTCAGTGCCAATTTTTTTATGAAGTTCCTTCTTAGACAACATTCATTTTGAGTTGAAAAAAAAATTACTCTTGAGTTGATGCCAGCACAAAGTTTATCAACAACGTCTACTCCGGATTTTGTATCGTTATAGAACAATATTATTTCTGGCTTCTTCTCATTATCATTCGATATAACATTCGAAGAAACATGCATGCTAGAAAGCAGAACAACAGTTTTCCCTTTTTTAGGAACATATGAAACAAGAGTTTCATTTTTTGTATAACCAAAAATGCTGTCGAAGCACGGCCGATTTTTTGGAGACACAAAATTAGGAAGTAGTTCTCTTTTATTTTTTCTTATTGTTCCCACATATGACACTTTCCTTTTTTCCAGTTCCTTCATTAAGTTGACACTAGTGAACCAATTGTCAGCCGTAATATCTCGACCAGATCCAAAAATTGGTTAAGCCAATCTCAGAACAATCGATTCTCCTGAATTAGTTTTACAAAAAGGTCCTTCTGGTTGCTGTCCACAATGTATCTCCATATTTGTCATATAGTACAATTTTGCATCACTCAAACAAAAAATTTTGATGCCATATTTATTTGGTTTGGATGGTATGTACTGCCTAAACGAGCACCTTCCACGGAATCCAGGAAGCGTTTCATCGATGGTCACATTTTGACCCAAATGGTAATGTTTCTTGTAAATTTTCTACAAAAATTGTAAACATTTCTCTGATTGCTGCTAATTTATCAGTCTCACGCCGTAGTTCTCGTGTGTCTCTGTCATCAAATCTCAAGCATCTAATGAGAAATCTAAATCGCTTTTCAGACATTGCCATTCGAAACATACCTATTCCCAAACCGTCAGTAGCCCAAAAATCACTCAGTCGTTGATGGCCTCCTCTAAATACACCTAACAAATAAAGTAGACCTTAAAACGCCTTTATTTCTACAAGGTTCTTCTTGTTTAGGAAATAAAATTGAAAGTCGAAAGTGGTAAAAGTTAGGGAAATGGGATTTTAGGTTCTCAATGTCAAAAGATTGAGACACAATTGTCTGTAACGGATAATAAAAAATTGCCCGCGGTTACGTATCTATTTCACGTTATTTCCAGACTAAACAAAAAAACTTCAGAGGTTTTAAAACGTTGCAAATGAGCCGTGAAACTTTTCATTAAATGCTCAGAACTTCTCAAAAACATTTAGGAACCGTTTTATGTCAGCCAATAAAAGTTTCATAATTGATCTTATTTGAAACCTTTCAAAACTTCCCACTTTCAACGTTTCAAGAATGAAAATTTGAGACTTTTTCAGAAGTGAATTTATAACGTTTAAGTTACTTCATTATCTTAGGAAGTTTCAAATTAAAAAATCGCAAAAATGTTGACGCAGATTTAAAGTGGCACTTAAAACGTTTCTAAAAACAATTTTTTGATTACAATTTGATAAATAATAATTTAATTACAGGCATTTGAAATTCGAAATTTTGAAGGTTTTTCGCGCATGCGATTCAGATCGGCTATCTTCGGTTTTTAAAGCAATATGGATGCTAAAATTAAATTGTAGCCGAAGTAGATTTTGTCGTACTTTCTCTTGTGCAACTCGATTGCTCCAAAGCTTCGATCGCATGGCAAAAAGCTGTGTCCCGGCCCGAGTACCTGTGGCATATTAGCCTGAACTTGTTAAGTTCAACCAGGCTATATAGGAAATGTACCAGTGCGTTGTTTTTATTGTGTGAAGCGCAGTTATCTGAAAACAGATACAAGTCTGTAACTTCTTGTCGAATGTGATTGTTGAAAAAACAAGCTCATCACGTCATTTTGGCCTTTTCCAGCGATGGTTTCGTCGTAAACGTAAAAATAACTCTTTCCGCTACTTCCCACGGTGATACAGAAGTTATAAACCGACAGCTGTATTTTGTAAAATACCTCTCCACTGGAAGCCACAGGAAGAGGAAGATTTTGTTGATAATCAAAAGTCAATACCTCTACGGCTGGGTTGTTTTTGGCCAGTGCCATTTTATTCTTCATGTCACTGTAGAACGTCTCAGCCTTCTTAATGTGTAGAGATTTCTGCAGCTCCAAGGCCTTCTTTTCTTCCTCAGAATCTGCTCCACTTATTTTATTCATAAGCTTGTCACAATTTTGACAAGTATCTGACTTGGGCTTTCCGAAAGATATTATTATTATTATTTTTTTAATTATTTATATTTATTGTGCAATTACAATTATACATAAAAGGGAGGGTGTTCGACTGACGTCGGTCTACCACACCCACCTAAGGTTAAACACAACATAATTTTACATATTCATTATATAACGAAAATGCAGATAATTCTGTAAACATAAACAGAAATTTACTCTAAACTTAACAATAACTTAACTTTAAGTTTAGTCTTAAATGTGGAAAGTGAGAAATATAACATATTGCCCAATTCGTTTAACATTTTTGGAGCAATATGAGAAAAACTACCTTCGAACTTTAACGTCGAGTATCTTAAAATTTTCAGTGAAATATTTTCGGAAGTAGTCATACTTGACAACTGGATTGATAGGTAGCGACTTGGAGACTAACTGGTACTGTTCAGGTTCATTTTTCTCCAAGTACAGCTCGTGCATTTTTGCAATATTGAGCAGAGGTGAGAGGTAGTAATGTTGTAGATTATCCTTTCTGCTATAATGGGATTTGTAAGTCGGAAAACTCAAAATATGCTGCCTTATTTTTTCATTAATTTCATACGATATCTTATTGAGCCTGGTATCGTGTTTTCCACGTTTGTCTGACGGGGGAGTACCGGCGTGCTCACCCAGGTGTGCCTGCAAGCGCTCTATGCGGCTTTTCGTGATTCCATGCAAAGACAATAAGGCTGTCTTGCATATTTTTTGCTCCTGATCTCCAATTTTGACCTAAAATGTGCATTACAGTAAAACTTTTTGTTTAAAAAACAGATAATTTTTTTCATATCTTACCACCTATTCGTAGGACCGGAGCTTCTGTCTTCCCTCTGTAGATCGGGGTCTATGTCTTACCACATCTTTGAATTTGATAAGGCCGTATAAATAAGAGCCCTGGAGATCTTTTGAGTAAAGTGAATAAAATTCGTCAAATATTTTCTGGCAGCCTTGGACTCCAATTTTCTCAAAGCACGTATGTTTGCAGCTGCAATGGGCTCGAACACTCCTTGCTGGGACCACCGCACCGACGGTGTTCTTGTGTTAACGTACGCTTTACCTTCAGTTCTCCGTTGTTTTCGCACGGTTCTTTTCCATAATCGTTTACGTCTAATACGTTTCTTCCCCTTCTGTAAAGCACTAGCGGTAGTTCTAGGTCGATCGTGATGATCGTTATTAGAAGAGTCAGAAAATGAGTTTTCCAGTAAATCTCCTATATTTTGTAGGTTATGTGTTCTATTTTCAGCTACCGGCACGTAATCCTCGTCACTGTCTGTATGAGTGCCTTAATACGGATCTTCACTATCGGCCGACGACATTTTCAAAGCGAAAAACGATAAATATGCACTTTTAAACCACAAAGAATGTACCAAACTCGCGCAGCACACGCCAATAAATTGGCCACACCTACTCGGCTCAGTTGGCTTTACCTGTCGATCAGTACTGTGCAATAAGTGGTTAAGTCCAGGACATGGCCGGTTCTTGCACAGTTTCGAAGGGCAGGCAACCACCAAAACTGCCATGAAATTAGAAGCTTTTAAGATAGAGAGCCGGTTCTTGCACAGGACTATAGAGAATTTTATACGGAACGTAACCGCATCAAAATCTCATTTTCGCAAAAAAATGGACTTGACCGGTTCTTGTACCGGACCCCTCTGTAACTTTTGTTTACATGATTGTGTTAGAAAGTTATAGTAAACCGGACTACAATGATTAAGGCGGCTTAAGATTAAACTATTTACTAAACTTTAGAGCCAATACACATAGCTTCAGTTTTTGTAGGGTTTAATAATAAACCATTCTTCTTTGACCACATTTGTATTAATTCTAGTGAAGTATTTAGATTAAGCACACACTGATTTACCGAATTTAAGCCGCAAGAGGTATAAATTTGCGTGTCATCGGCGTATAAATGCAAATTTACATTTGGTGGAATCGTATTTATTAGGTACGCTGTAAAGATGATAAATAGTATTGGGCCCAGTATACTGCCTTGAGGTACACCATTTAAAACTGCGAGCGCTTCGGAAGTTAAGTTATTAACTTTGACCATTTGCGTGCGATTTGCTAAGCAATGTCGTATTGCCCCACTCTTTCATATTGATTGGTTTTTAAGTGAATGTCTAATTCACGATTAATTGCCTTTTTGAGAGGTCCAAAAAAGACGACGTCCAGTGGCTGGAGCCGATGAGAGGTGTGGGGTGGAAGAGATACCATAACAATGCCATTTTCATTGCAAAAATTAAAAGACAACAAGGAAACATGACTGCAGTGATTGTCCAACACTAGCAGAACAGGTTCTTCTACTGAACATTTGGTAGCCTTCTGAAAATGTTCGAGCCATTTTAAGAAAAGGTCTTCGGTTATCCAACCAGACCTTGAGCAAATGTATATTGCATCTGGCGATCCATCCTTCTCCAATAGAGGAGTCGTTCGTTGGCGCTTAAATATAAACATAGGCGGAACATAAAAGTCCTGCTGCACTAAAGCAGCATACGACTGTGGTGTTTGTTCCTCGCTCAGCACTGGAAATAAGACCAACTTGCTTCTGGTCTTTCTTTGCAAGTATTTTTAGAGCACTTCCAACTGTATTTACACCTGTTTCATTACAGTTGAAGACTCGAGATGCTGGAAACTTGTTTTTCTCGTACACCTCCTCGAGATTTTTGTAAAATTTTGAAACGTCATCTTTATTAAATCCCAATATTCTACTGAGGCTGGTGTGCTCTGGTTTTCTTAATGATATATCACCACAACGTTTTAAGAATCCGGAGAGCCATCCTTCCCCGGCAAGTTTGGTAATTTTATTAAAGTCATTTTTGATTTTATTCTGTTCGGCATATTCATACGCCATCTGCCTTACTTGAGTGGTTGTGACACAAAAATATAATTTTGACAGTAATAAAATATGATTCTTAAGCTCTGTTTCTTGGGTTTCATTCAAAACTGTGGGTTTGCCCATTTTAGGGCCTTGAGGAATTGCCTTTTTTAATTGGTTTCGAAGAGAGGTTCTAGGTATGTTAAAGGCCTTAGCTACACTTTTTACGCTTCTTCCACGTGCAACCTGGGCACAGGCCTCTGTCATTGATTCTTTAGTCCAAGTGGCTTTATCTGTAGTCCTTTTGTAATTGCGAACCATCTGCAGCAAAGAAAACAAAAACTCATAAAGCTGCTTGGTTTGTGTGACTACAATTACTGGGGCAATGAAGCCACCCATGGCCTCATTGCCCCTTTATGTACACATTTGACAACACCATAATAATATAACCTATAATATATATTAAAATAATCAAATACGTGACAAACTATGTTGCAATATACTGTTATTAAAAATAAAAAAGAATTAATTTATTATCTCTTAACTGTATTATTTATCTACTCACATTTTATTCCCGCTAACGATAGATCGAAATACACTAATGGTTGCATTCACCGGACGTAGCACAAAGCGCTACATGTTACCTATCGGTAGCGCTCGCGGCCTGGATTGTGTTGGACGTTCGCTGACAAGCCGCTTTCTCAAATTTAATATTTATTTGTATAAACAACCTTTTTTTTGTATTTATAAAGGAGGATGCACACTTTTAATGAGGTTTCCAAAAATGACGGAATTTGATAAAATTTTAGTATATTGTAGATATCGACTTTCTGACCAAAAAGTCTAATGGGCCCAAAGCGATCCTATGACTGGTTTCCGAGATACAGTGGCGGGTATGGGGTATCTTGAAAAATAGGAATTAAATTATAAATACCATAAAAGGTTGATATTTTCTTTAAAAAGTAATACAAGTAATTTAATTTGTTCTTGGGCGGCCGTCTAGGATGTCAGGTGCTGATTTTTTTGTGTACAGGGTGTACAACTAAGAAAGGAGGCCGGCCATAACTCGGAAACTATTTGAGATAGAACAGTGAAATAAAAAATCTTATAATAAATGTGGGCAAGAGAAAATGCTGGAAATTATTTTCAATTTCATACCATTGCCACCAGAGGGCGTTTCACTGATTTCAATTTGAAATTCCCATTTTTTGGGCAATTTTCCTCAGTAAGGTATTTAAAAAAATATATTCATTGTGAACTAGTGATCAATATGTAAAACTTTGTTTAATGAATTTTGACGTGCTGTTACGATTTGTTTATACCTCAAATTGCCTCTTATATTACCACATTTTTGACTATATCTTCGGTAGGTACTATAAAAGCTATTGACATAATTTTTTTTTAAATTACTCCCTTAAGAATTTTCCTTCCAATAGCAGTGAAAAAAATATTTGGTACCATTAGAATTTTTTTAGAAAAGTCGACCGTTTTGTTCCTTTAACAAGTTGCGCCCTCTATTGGTAGACCGAGATAAGAAATTGTTGTGGTTTTGAATTTTTTTGGTAATATCAAGTGTCTTTACATCGAGGCCAATCTTGACAAACCGTTTCGAAGTTACACGATTTTTTCTAGTAACACGTAATTTACATCCCCGTCCCTTTATTTTGACAGCAATCGTAAAAATTCATTAAACAAAGTTTTACATATTGATCACTAGTTCACAATGAATATATTTTTTTAAATACCTTACTGAGGAAAATTGCCCAAAAAATGGAAATTTCAAATTGAAATCAGTGAAACGCCCTCTGGTGGCAATGGTATGAAATTGAAAATAATTTCCAGCATTTTCTCTTGGCCACATTTATAATAAGATTTTTTATTTCACTGTTCTATCTCAAATAGTTTCCGAGTTATGGCCGGCCTCCTTTCTTAGTTGTACACCCTGTACACAAAAAAAATCAGCACCTGACATCCTAGACAGCCGCCCAAGATCAAATTAAATTACTTGCATTACTTTTTTAAAGAAAATATCAACCTTTTATGGTATTTATAATTTAATTCCTGTTTTTCAAGATACCCCATACCCGCCACTGTATCTCGGAAACCAGTCATAGGATCGCTTTGGGCCCATGAGAGTTTTTGGTCAGAAAGTCGATATCTACAATATACTAAAATTTCATCCAATTCCGTCATTTTTGGAAACCTCATTAAAAGTGTGCCTCCTCCTTTGTCATTTTGTTACATATTTTATTTGCAATCTTTTAGTTCATTATAATCACATCAAACTTCTTTCTTTTTTTATATTGCTCAAACCACCCCGTTCTCTTTCAGATTTGACTTCGCTACTACTTTACCTGCTGATACCTTCGTAATTCGGATTAGCAGTCACTTTCTCGAAGAATTACGTGGCGCCCTTTGGCTTTCTCAGCCCTAACTATTTTTCTACCCCAAATTCTAACACTTTTTCGCTCCTTATTTCTAACCTGCGACCACTGCCTACTAGCACTGAGCTACTGCGGCCATTGCTCCATTTAAATTTCGTTGCGACCATATACATAAAAAGGGATAAAGTTCGATCCACAAGAGTTGGCGTTCACGTCATAGGTTTCCGAATGAATGCACGACATTCCTTTTAAACAATCATTAATATTAATACATGTTTGTGATAAAGATGGCAATACAGTTTGCATGTGTTTTAAGCAAAGACATGCATATAGGTGATCGCCAGTGAAAATAAGAGAGAAGTGAGTATGTCCGTATGTCCAACAGCTGACTTCAATCAACGCTTCAACTTATAATTGTACGGATTCTGATTTGACTTCTATCTGTCAATGTCAAATTTATTAATCATTTATAATCTCATCGAGTCCAATCGCAGCAGACGTTAATATTTTGATTGCACTATTCCGCATTTAGCTTTACCAAGCTGGTAACAAAGACTTTGCTGGTAAGCTCTAACCAATATTTTAAGATACATTTCATACATAATGGATTAATTAAGCACGTAAAACATTACTACTACAATTTTAAAGTAGTACAAGCAACTACCTGTGGGTAATTAAAGTATTAATTGCAACACTGCCTTGTTACGATTTGGCAGATTTCATTCCTGATGTCATTATTTCTTAAATATGTAAAAGACGCTCAATTGACTTCAAATTTTAATCTTAATACATACAATTACAAGTAGTGACGTGCACGCCAACTCTCCTGGATACAATTATATACTGCTAGCATTGTACTAATTTATCTGGCAAACATCAGAAGACAGAAGATATTACTCTCTCTATAGATGGGTCGTGTTGAGAGCCAATCGGGACGAAGGAAGGTTTCGTACGCATTACGATTTTGAATTGTCAATGTCAATTCAATATTGCCGTCATTTACATACTTTTCTCATATTTATTTCTGATTTTTCGTGTGTTTACTTATTTTTCTGTTTTTTGGTGGTTTTCGTTTATGACAAACAGTATTTATTCAAAACTAAATTACACCCGCGCGTCTACATTAAAGGTAAGTTTATATAATACAATAGAATTAGATTTATCTAATAGCTATATTTTACAGGAGTATTGTACTACTTTGTAGACAATGTCTAAACGTAGGTGTTTATTGTGTAAAAATAAAGACGAAGGAACATTTCATAAGTAAGTTTATATATTTGTACCTATGTAGACAGTGATTTGATATTCATAATTTGTACAGATTTCCAAAAGATCCGTTGACTAAAGCACGCTGGATGGATTCCTATATGTGTATAAATACTGAAATGAAATAAAAAATGATATATCTAACTAATATTATTATTAATGTTTAATGAATAGTGCAAAGTAATTATATTCAAAACAATTTTATACGTGGTTTTTTGAAATTACCGCCATCGTTTAACTATCTTTATAATTCAAATTTTGCGCACGCACAGGGTTTCACGTTCGTGCATTGCGATGTCCTTGCTGTCAATGTCAATCTGACAGTCATTTGCTTACAGCATTTCCACAGAATATATTCTGTGGCATTTCCATCTATAGAGAGAAAATATATATGTCTGCACTCTCATGTTGCCCAGATTTTTTGCACATGTATTGGATAGGATGTTAGCAGTATATCCCTTTTTATGTATATGGTTGCGACCCAATTCTTGCCGTAACAGTTCTTATCCGTATAATGAATTCTACGCTACTGGTAACAACAAAACGAACATAACTTCACCAAACACATAAAGTTTATATGTATATTCGAAGATCTATTCACTTTCATTATAACTCAGTACCAGTGATTTTAGGCTTGAAAAGTTTGTAGGTATAGGTTTTTTTTTGTGGATTATAGAAAGGTTGCCACCAATGTTGTTTAAACCGTTGACAGGTTGACATTAATCATTTTTGGGGTTAAATCGGAATCAAGGACAAAAAAATAATCAAATATAAATTATAACATTTTAGTAAGTTTAAGCATAGGCTAATTTAATTTTTAAAGATGCAAAATGTTTGCCGTTTATAATTCTTGTCGATGTTGCAACGATGCAATGTAATAACAAAAAATAGGTAAAAAATTTGATATAATACCTATTGGAATTTTTTGCTTGTTTTTCAACGTAGAATCGCGTGATATAAACATTATCCGCCATTATGGATACAACCTGTATAGTAATTTAAAAATTATCACCTTCTTCGGAATCCGAATTCACTATTTCTCTTCCAAAATCATCATCTGATTCTGAATCAGATTCAGTCACAGAAATAATGAATGGTGGTATATTTTCAAAACTATAGTTTCCCATGTGTTTTTTCCAATCTTCCGCGATTAAGTTTTAGAAGGTCATCCAAAGTAAAATTAATATTTTCTAAGTGGTTATTCCAAATTTTTCTTTGTAAGTCCCTTTTAAACCAATGATTCCAATAGGCATCCTTTTCTTGTTTAATTCCGGATTTGGTAGAGGTTAGGTCCTCAAAGTTTGTTCTGCTGATTAATTTTACGGTCTCCGGTGATATCTAAAAAAAATATTTTGTAACACTATGTACTGAAAGAAAATACTCAGTTATTGCTCTCGACGATATCTGTGTGATTATACTTTTTTGATAAATAATTACTGTATACTTTTAACTGTAATCTGAAAACATACTTTACATAGATTAAAAAATAAACTTACAGAAAAAAGTTCAGCCACCGTTTCATAATTTTTTATAGGTATTGTTACTGATGGTCGTCTCCTCAAATTTTAAAAAACACTTCTTTATAGCCTTTTTCATTTCTATGCTTAATAATGTACGTGCTTTCGCTTTCGGGGGCATTTTCGTACTAAATGTCATATGTCACGACTACTTGTTTAAATTTCTAAATATTTCAAATTTGTGTACCAGCTGTCAATTTTTAGTAAAAAAACTTTTCAAGCCTAAAATCACTAGTACTGAGTTATAATAAAGTGAATTACCTTTACTTGTTTATAGATAGTTTAAAAAGTGATTTAAAGTATAAGCATAAATAAAGGGAACTTTTTTTTAACAATTAAGAGTGCATTCATTACCTACCATAATAATTCAGGTAATAATAATGGACATTGTAATTCAAAATGAAATTATGGAGAATAATTTAAATATAAATATCCTTGGTCAAATGGCTGTTGAATTAGCAGAACCAATTCGATTATTTGAGGATAATGATTGTTAAAAAATAATAAAAATGGTGTTCAATCAAGTTATAGTGGTTTGGTAGTTGACGGCTATAAAAAAATATTAATGTTTAATCATTAAGAGCGTTTTTTTTGCGTTTATATTATTAAATTATATTTTTTGCGTTTATATTATTAAATTATATTTTTTGCTTCCCGTTGTTACTAAATACAAGCGCGACTCCATCAGGTTATCGGCCCAGTTACAAGAAGTGGTTCGCTCTTAGTATTATACATCGACATATAGAAATGGACTGCGCGTGGTTATGCTAAGCTGAGATACTGCAGGTGAGAGAGAGGGTAAACGTGGAGGCCTAGTTCTAGCTTTATCTGTCGCGTATCTATTGGTCGCTGCATTCTCCTAGCTTTATCTGTCACGTATCTATTGGTCGCTGCATTCCCATGAAAATGCAGCAACCAATAGATACGCTGCATTCTCCTAGCTTTATCTATCACGTATCTATTGGTCGCTGCATTCCCATGAAAATGCAGCAACCAATAGATACGCGACAGATAAAGCTAGGACTAGGCCTCCACGTTTACCCTCTCTCTCACCTGCAGTATCCCGGCTTAGCATAACCACGCGCAGTCCATTTCTATATGTCGATGGTATTATAAAGTTAACTTCCGAGATCGCACAAAATGGCTGCTCAGTCAAGTTCCTTGCTGGCGATTGATAAGTTACGGGGACGAGAAAACTATTCTACATGGTAGTGCCTCCACAATATAAACAATCTGCGTCCTCTTCAGTCTCTGCTTCTGAACTGTCGGATTCCTTGAGAACGGCGGCATTTGAAGCCTTTTTTCGTCCAAACAAATTGACAACTACTTTATTTGTTCGGGGTTCTTTCACCGCGTCTTTTTTCTGAGCACATCTTTTCTGAAGTGACTCTCTACACATTTTTTGCTTTTTTGTGGCTTGTTTCTTTTTTTCTTCTAGTTCTGCTTTATAAGGACTGCCTGTTAATTCCACTGCAGACTGTGTTGCTCTCCCTTTTCTCTTCACAAGCTTTCTAAGATGAGCCTCTGGCAGTGGCGAAATTTTATTTAAGCTTTCTTTGATTGAAGACTTTGCCTTTGAAGAAGAAGGAGTTGATGACGTTGACTTAAGCAGTTCGTCTTTGTTTGTTTTTAGTAATAAAGTAGTCGAATGACAAATACGCACATCGTTGTATGTGAACATACGCATCGATAAAGATCTAGCGGCCGAACTATACGTAGCAAAATTAAAAGTGCTCCGAAAAATGGCGACCGCTCCACAACATGTTGAGCAAGTAGCGCATGTGCCACTGGACGTTTCCGCTAGGGTTTTGCAACAGTTTCGTCCGGTGAATGTAACCAATGTTTGCTTTATAAAATGGAAACTGATGTACACACACGAATGATCTTTAGGCGATTTTTTGCGAGTTACCAGTTACTGGTGGTAAGTATCGGTCCAATTACCATGACATTTTTGCGTATAACGGTATTAGAGGGGAAGTGATATGACGTCAAGATATACGTCACTGGTATTTACCGTGAATTACACTGGTCTGGACGTAGGTTATTTGGGTTGTATACTTATTACTATAACCTAACTTATAAGCGCTAGTTTTGTTTTGAAATCAAATTGTAAAAATGTGCTCCAACGAGGTAGAGGACGAGAACATCCAATTGATCTTAAATTACCGAGGAGAAGATGTGGAAGTGAGTGTCGATTTATCTACCGCAAATACCCTTTTGAACAGTAAGTTTCAACTCTTTAATGCTCATAAAACGAGTTTGTATTTTTTAGATCCAACATCTGTAGATGCATTTTTGAAACAGTGGTTCGATCAAGACAAAGAAAGAAGTGACGATGGACAATCTTCCAGTTGTTCAATGCAACCACAATCAGAGGATGAAGGTGGAATGATATGGAAGAAGAAAAAACCAGATCGATTGGACCGTGCAGCTACAGAATTTTTTTTGTCCAGAAGCTCCACCTTATTTTACGGAAATGCACAGCCTGCTTTCTATGAAGGACAAAGTTGCCCCAAAAGATTTACAGGACAGCATACATGAAAGTGATGATTCTTTACAGGAGGATAGTTCAGCAAGTACTCACTCGACAACTCCTACTACAAGTAATCACTCAGCAACTACAACTGAACGCATTATCAACAGATTTGGACGTGTACAAAGATCAATTCGACCTCAAAATGCAAATGCACAAGTAATGGAAATGTTACAGCAGCATCATAATGACGATAAGGCTTCCAAGGATAAATTAATCGAAGTAATTATTCAACAAAATGCGCAGCGAGATAAAATGTTGGAGTTAATGACACAATTAGTTAACAACGTTAAAGAAAAACAACTAAAGGTGAGAACATTATTGTTATTTAGAAAAATTGTATTAATATATCGAAGTATTGTAGGAATAACTAGATACATGATGTTATTTGCTTCCCTTAAAAAAAAAAAGAATCAAGAATACAAAATATATGCAGCTATTATAGCTTACTTCACTTTTATTTGTATTGTTACATCATAAATAGGAATACTATCAATATTCGTTTGTTTTAATCAAAATACTTTTTATTTGTTGCTAATATATATTTGTAAAGACTTATACATTAAATATTAAAATGTATGTGATTATTATATAACTCTTCTGCTATTCCGTTTCGCTTTACCTTTCCTAGTTCTCTGCCATTTCTATGAGGAACTTCTTGCTCGTCATTATTGTTTCTTTCAAGCACTACTTCTCCATCCCATGCATCATTATTAAAATAACAAAAGTTATGGATTACACAAGCAGCTGTCACAATTTCGATAGCTTTGGCAACACAGTAGGTATTTATAAACTGTAATTTCCTGTATCTTCCTTTTAAAATCCCAAAGGTATGTTCAATAACTACTCTGGACGAACTTAAACAATTATTGTGGTGACTCTGTACTCTATTCAAGTTTCCATTTTGCTTGTATGGGGTCATAAGCCAAGGTTTTATAGGAAACGCACTGTCGCCAATTATATGTTTATCTGGCATAGGAAATACACACCAGATCCTCTAGTTTCGATATTTTGAAAGAACTGAGAATTAGAAAACACCTACAATAAATAAGAACTTATACTGCATTTATTGTAATTACCTACTCTAGAATCATGGGCTGAACCAGGGAAGCCAATAAACACATATGTCAGTATATGTTGAGATGTGCAAATAGCTATTAAATTGATTGAATGTTGCATATATCTGTCAACATAGCTGTCATGTTGGGCTGTGGGAACTTTAATAGGTACATGAGATCCATCAACAGCACCGATCACTCCTGAAATAACGGAAATTTAAATTGTACATGCTTTTAGGCATGCAAGTTTGTACCTGGGTAAGTGCGGAATCCATCTTCAATATGTTGATATTCTTCTGGTGTCTTAGGCCAAGAGATATATTTGTTTTTCAAACACACGATCACATATGCATTTACAATTTTCATTACAGTGGACGGTACGCATATTCACATATCCTCCTATACAATGGCACCAGGGTGCTGAAATCTGTTACGGCGTACAAATGAGCTACAAAAGCTCATTGAAGTAGGCACCTCTCCGAGAGGTGAAATCACTGCAAGCGTGTGCATACATACACCATACCCAAACGTTAAAAATTTGGCCGTTATATTTCCGTTCCTAGTCGTTAATACATATCAGAGTGAGTGAAGTGCACGTTTGTTATTTATACGCCACAATGGAGGAGGAATTATGTTACAAACATAAGGTCCCTTTTACATCGTGTTGATCCAGCATGTAAGATCGTGTTAAGTACGATTATAAATGAAGATAAATATACTGTGGAAGTAAATACAAAATTTTCTGACGACTATAAAAGCGAATGCAAACATTGGATACAAAAATACTCTGTAGAAACACGTAAGTACTGAAAAAACTTGATTTAAAAAGTTCTGCATGATCTAAAACTTTCAAAATGCAACCATAAGGTATTAATTTTTTTCAGTCGTATACGAGGTTGGTCAAAAAATATAAATTTTGCGCAACAGTGAAGTACCTTTATTTTTGACAATATTACTTAGAATTAAAAACTGTGTTTTAAATATTTAACCATGTCGATTTAAGTAACATTTTATCATCAAATATCGTTCTAAAATAAAACTAAAATGTAGGTAAATATAATAAAATAATTTAATACAAATGGATATGATTGCATATCTGAACGTAGTTTTCAATTCTGACCAACTTTTCTTTATAGGTAACAATTTTCGAAATAGGACATTTCACAATCACAAATCACATTTTTTGACAAACCTCGTGTTACGAATGAAAAAAATTGATATCTGATGGTTGTATTTTGAGTTTTGGACCATGCCGAACATTTTATGTAGAATGCCTTTTTTCCTTAAAATTAATAATAAAAAGGTTTTCCATATGGTTTCAACTTACGGAGACATACTAGTGTATACCATACACTCTCAGTAATACATTTTTTAAATAAATAAATAACTAATTATTTCAACATGTGTTTATATTATTTTACTCTGGCTGCTTTATTTCACCTGGAAGTGTTAAAATAAGTTAAACAAATCGCGTAGGTGCCTAAATCAATGAGCGTTTACAGCTCAATTGTACACCACAAAGACTAACAGATTTCAGCACCCTGGTGCCGTTGTATAGGAGGATATGTAAATATGCGGTCGGTACAATGTCAAATCTATCAGCAATTGAGTGCAAAGAATCTGGATGGGATAAATACCAAAGAAACACAAGTAGCGATTTCTCTGGAGGAACTGGAAAATGACCTCCAATATACGTTTTTTTAATCAAATTGTGTTCATCATTTTCAACAGTAACATCTAATAATTTCAAAAAGGTCTCTTTTTTTAAGCGAAATAGCTGAAAAAATGTTATGTCATGCAGCACTTGTATCCAGTGGTCATCAGGAATCTGTGGTCTGTAATGCGTTTCCCTCAATTTGATACACAATAACGTTTCTTCTGATGTCCTGTACATGGTTAACACTTGTACAATATTTTCCATGCTGTTGTCGAATAAATTATCGACTAACAAAGATACTAATTGTACTTCCATTTTTAAAAGTTTTTAACATTTGCATATAAGAAGCTTAAGGAACAGTTTAATGCTTGTATACTTTTCTAGTTTTCTTTATACTGTGCTTAAGGTTATGTTATTAACCTTAAAATATAAATGGCATAACCGATGGATTTTCATGAAATAGATAAAACAGTTGAAACGGTTATGATAACATATAGTGGGGGTTAACCGTCATA
This sequence comes from Pyrocoelia pectoralis, assembly GCA_036250285.1. Lineage (NCBI taxonomy): Eukaryota > Metazoa > Arthropoda > Insecta > Coleoptera > Lampyridae > Pyrocoelia > Pyrocoelia pectoralis. The sequence continues at coordinate 38,092,915 of CM070075.1, read as the reverse complement.
AACCGTTGGTAATTACAACGGTAACTCGCAAAAAATCGCCTTTTGTTATACCGCTTATTGTTGTAGTCAGGAGTCGGTAAAGCAGTATGCGATCGTGAAAAAAAGCGCGCTTTTTAAACTAATACATGTGGCCCGATTACCTCAGGTGGCCTCATAGCCCCGACCTCCCCTATTTATTGAATAAAAAAATGTTTATAAAATACGCGTAAAAACCAATAATTAAAAAGATAGGTACTTAATTTTCGAAAAAAATACAATCCTTTTGTTAACTTTTTTTACGGAGATTATCTATTTCCGGAACATTATAAGCACCAAGACTAACAATCAGAGATGGAGCTTTAATCTTGAGAATAATATCAGTCAGGGGATAAACTAAAATATGATCCTTTATCAGCCACTTCCAAAAGTTTCCACACATGGCCATCATTTATTTCGGGTAGAACTACACCAGGGAAATACTCTTCGTCGTATACAATAACTACGAAATTTGCTTTTGCGAATACCTCAGTATTTTTCTCCTCTATATCGTTCACTGCGTTCTCACCCTTTTTATTTTTTGCCATTTTTGTAGTTTCATTTTTTTTTGACTTCCATGGTCTTTCGTTTCTTTTTAGTTAGCTGTTCCTTGGCTTCCTTGTTTTCCTGTCTTTTCAGGGCCTGTCTTTGTTTTTCGTTCTCCTTATTTTGTTTTTGTTCTTCTATTCTTCTCTGATGCTCCATAAAGTCATCACTAATAGGAACTGCAGGGTATACTTTAGGTTTTTTATTTGCATTTGAGGTTTCAGAACCATTCTGTGTCCGTTTTCCATTATTTTCTGGCCAAAACAGTGCCTTTTTAAACGGCGTGGGATACTTCTTGTTCATGTTCTTTTCTACATCAGCTAAAATTTCTTTCACAGGAGATAACTAATACAATTAGCTTTAGCCGGTCACGTTTCAAGAACCGTACTAGTAGAACTATGGGGGTGGTCGTTATCGCGCACATGTGAATCTGTCGTATCCTGTCTATGACCGTTGTTATTTTTAGAATAACATCTCAGCAATGACCTATTTTCTAGTATTTATGAGAAATAATACGTTGTAACAAGAATAAGAATACCTTAAAGTCCAGATTATGAATTGAAAAATGGGACTGTTCATTATAATAACATTTAAAATTTAGAACCAAATTTATTTAAACTGTAAAAACTTAGTAACTAAAATAGGTAGGTTTAAAAGGGTCTATATCACAACGACAACTTATCATAACGGCCACATCGGTTTTTGCTATTTCATAACGGCCACCTTGATCACAACGGCCACTAATATTATTTGATCATAACGTGAACAGGGTGGCCGTTATGATCAAATAGTATTAGGGGCCGTATGTGATCAAAGTGGCTGTTATGAAATAACAATAACCTAGGTGGCCGTTATGATCAGTGGCCGTTGTGATCAGGTCCCGTTTAAAATGAAGTAGAATGAAGTCCTATATGAATAAGTTGTAAGTCGGACACGGGAAATTAGATATCAAAATGTGTCTGCATAGAACAATAAACGACATAATTTAGTTATTAATAATAATTTTAACATAAAATGCATTTATTTACAAACGGATAAGTTTGCGATTCCGTCCGCCCGGACGGTGTTAGGGCTTACTTAATTTTCGGGATATCCTAAATCCGTCCTTTTTTATTTAGTAAATAAAAGCTTCAACTTATACAAAAACGTCCAAAAAAATAGTTTTTAATTCAAACCAAATACTAACTGAAATAACAAAATCGAGAAATACTTACTGGTTTATATTATTTCATTAGCACCTTAACAAATCTATTATGCCAATTTTATGTGTTCAGCAGATACAAAATGCACGTGACACTTATCTCGCTAACATACAGCTGATTGACAGTGATATTCGTAGCTCTTGTTATAACGGATTTTGACAGCATGGAGCAATATTATTTTATGAACATTTTTACTAAAACGGTCAGGCCGGACTGTGATCGGTAATGTTACGTTAATTTGAAACCAGAAGGTTTACATTAATTGATCACTATTCTAGGGGACAGGTGGGTACAGTGAGACACTGGGAACAGTGAGACATTTTATAATTTTTGTATTAGCAATAACGCAAGGTTGGCGACACTGAAGAATATCTAAGTTCGCAGGGTTGAAAATTACACTAATGTGACAAATGACTGTCAGAATCAAACGTATCACTTGAAAATTCGGTTTGTTCTTAGTACCCTTTCTCAAAGGTTCATATCTATGTGTCAACAGTATTTTTCGTTGTGTGCAAAGAAGCAATTTTTGCAGAGATTCAGAAAGGTTTATATTTCTCTTGTTGTGTATAACGGATAAAATAGTATTTAAGGTAAGTAAAGCTGTCACCATTTAAGCATATTGTTTTTAGATTTAGCAGATTTTTGCAAATTGGCAATTTATTAGAAGTCTGGGAACACTGGGACCAATCAGAGGAGGGAACAATGAGATGGTGTCTCACTGTTCCCTACTCTTATTTGTTCATTCATACACAAGTTGTGAATTTATTTTATCACGAAATCTTTACATTTCGGCTCACTCTAGTTTTTTTTCTTTACAAGATGGTTCGTCATAACAAAACAGATAAGATTGTTGGTAGGTTTGATGAAAATGTTATGCGGGAAGCAGTAAATTTAATCATAAATGATCAGAAAACAATTAGAGCAGCTGCGAGAGAGAAAAATCTTAGCTTTCAAACCTTAAGCAGATATGTGAAAAAGTTTAAAGAGAACCCATCATGCCGAATGGCTCCAATTATAAAGGTAACAAGATTTTTTCTAATGAGCTTGAGAAGGCTTTAGTTGATTATATTTTCCAATGCTCCAAGATGTTTTATGGGTTGACGATAAAAGACTGTCGCAAACTTGCATATGATCTGGCCAAGGCAAATAACTTGAGAATTCCACAGAACTGGGAAGAATCGAAAAAGGCATCCGTTGACTGGTACAAGGGGTTCCGAAAAAGACATCCCAACCTATCTTTATTTCTAATGAGCTTGAGAAGGCTTTAGTTGATTATATTTTCCAATGCTCCAAGATGTTTTATGGGTTGACGATAAAAGACTGTCGCAAACTTGCATATGATCTGGCCAAGGCAAATAACTTGAGAATTCCACAGAACTGGGAAGAATCGAAAAAGGCATCCGTTGACTGGTACAAGGGGTTCCGAAAAAGACATCCCAACCTATCTTTAAGAACTCCCGAAGGATGCAGCCTAGCTAGGGCAATAGGGTTTAATAAGGTGAACGTCAACATGTTTTTTGATAAATTAGAAAATGTTGTGAAGCGTCATCCAAATTTTTCAAGCGGGCTAAGGATATATAACCTATAATAGATGAAACGGGAACCCTTACTGTACAGAACAGTGCAGCCAAAGTACTGGCAAAAAAGGGTACGAAGCAAGTATCGAAAATCCAAAGCAGCGAGAGAGGCACGTTAGTCACTACTTGTTGTATTGTAAATGCTTCTGGACATGCAATTCCTCCAGCGATGGTTTTCCCTCGCGTTCATTTCAAAGGCCATATGATAACAGGAGCCCCGCCTGGAACTTTAGGTTTGGCTACAAAAACTGGGTGGATGAACACTGAATGCTTCATTGAAGTATTACAACACTTCATAAAACACACCGCTAGTTCAAGTGATAATCCATCACTGCTAATAATCCATCGAGGGGATCAATTTGTGCAAGCGTTCTGGTGTAACTATTTTAACTGTGCCGCCCCACTGCACACATAAGTTACAACCTCTCGATGTAGAACTTCTGAAACCTTTCCACGTCTTCTACAATGATGCTCTTAGCTCCTGGGAAAAGGCTAATCCAGGCACACCGGTAACAATCTATCAAGTGGCATCGTTTGTTGGAATCGCATATCCTAGGGCAATATTCTTGTAATATCTTTTTTGTTATATTAGACATATAAATTTTATTTGCACTTTCTTAAGATATTTTTTATGCAGAATTTAAATATCAATTTGGATCTTTTTTTGCACATTCTATTTTTTAGTTTCAACCCCTAAATTAAATTTTTCTTATGGAACGACAAGTCGGCTTTGAAATAATTCATCGTGTTTTTTTATCCTCTTTACAATGATATAGCACATGTACTATCTATTTTTAAAAACAACAAAGAAAATTTAAAAAATGTAGGTATTTTAGTAAAGACTCTAACAATAAGTAGGCTGTGAAACATAAGAAACGACAATTAATAGATAACAATAAGAGTTAAGCAGGTAATAGTATTGGAGACAATTATCCAATTATAAAAGATGTTCAACAATTGACCATTCCGTTCTAAACATAAATGTGCCCTGCGTAGTGTCGACGTAATTGCTCTGCGTAGTTTTTGGCGTGTAATGCTACTAAATGCTGCAAGAACAGCTTCACGAAGATCTTCAGCATTCTCAAATGTTTGCACGTACACTCAATTTTTTACGTAGCCCCAAAGGGAAAAGTCCAAGGGCGTTATGTCTGGAGATCTGTATGGCCATAAAATCGGCCCTCGACTACCAATCCATGAATTTGGAAACCGATTATTAAGATATTCGCTGATGATGTTTGAATTGTGGAGCGGGGTGCCATCTTGTTGGAAGCAGATATGAATATTCTCAATCAGTGGTAAATCATCAAGTTTATTTTCTAAATCAGTTTGTAGTAAATTCAAATACCTTTCACTATTTAATGTTTCGTTAAAAAATATGGGCCCAATAAGTTTAGCGCCTAAAATGCCACACCAGACGTTAAAACCAAATCTCACTTGATGCTGACTTTCCTTAACAACGTGAGGATTTTCACGGTTCCAAAAGTGAACATTGTGTCGATTGAAAAGGCCATTATTTGTAAATCTGCTTTCGTCAGACCATAAAATCGTAGCTGGAAAATTATCGTTATTCTCACATTGATTAACATACCATTGGCAAAATTGTAATAAAAATAAAAAACCTCCAGAAACACCAAATCAACATAGTATGTAAAAATGATAACACTATTAAAAAACATTGTTTCTCACACATCAAAGATAAAACTAACACACTCTCAAACTCTAATTTAGTATATCAAGTTGATTGCGCAAACTGTGATGCTTGTTATATAGGTCAAACTAAACAAATATTAAAAAACCGCCTTAATCAACACAAAAATTCGATTCATACCGCCCTTACAAGCGTACAAAAGCCAAAAACTGCACTCACTAACCACGCAGTTACTCTTTTTCACAAATTTAACTTCAACCAACCGAAAATATTACAAATGGAAAACTCTTTACATAAACGCCTCATCTTGGAGATGCTTGAGATTCAAAACAATAAAAACTCAATCAACTATCGAAGCGATACTGAAAACTTAAGCACCATTCTTCACAGTGTAATTAATAAGCTATAACCATGAAAAAATTTCCTTTACTAACAACTTTAAATACACCTTGTATATCGTTCCTCACTTCACATTCTTTATAACTTCCCAACACGCATGACCCTTTCCATACACCTCTACTCCATCTAAGTTCATGTTGATGCTAATTAATTTTATCAAAAATATTGAACTATATTTTAAAAACGTTCATTTTACTTTTTAAAGTAATTAAAATTGACACATCATCAACAACAAACATTGTAAGTTTAGTCATTTTTACATAATACACCGTGTCCAAGATAAGAATGTACAGCACGGGGATCTTGAAAACGGTAGAAGATACAGGGTGGCTTAAATTAGAAAAAAGTTGCGCTATTTAGAGTATGTTCACATGCTGGCCGCAAAAGTTCATTATTGTTTATCGTTTTCAAAATTCTCAAAAAAATGTGATTTTTTGGATTTTCATTTCTTTTAATTTTTTTATTTATTTTAACTGATATTAAAAAACTACCGGCACTTTCTCATTGCCACTTTTTAAGCTCTACAAAATGGCGTGTTCAAATTTTTAATCCGACGTTTCGTATCCGAGAAACCATCATCAACTTTATTTTTTTATATGGCCTCAAACAAAGAGACACTCTGTATTCGGTAGCATTATTCATTACAAATTCAACGATGTATCACACATTATGGTTTTCAAGCCAAAAAATGGGAAAAACGTGAGTTATAAGGTTTTTTATTTTTTAAATTAGTAGGCATTGGAATAATCGCAATATTTATGTTTTATCTGTCACATTATTGTTGAAAACGTAATTTGGTGTTGTGTAAGTTGTTTTTACGGGAATTTGAAGTGTTTTAATTTTTGTTCTTGTTAAAGTTACTTATTCGTTAGTTTGTTGCTTCGTGCCTTTAATTTATTTACAAGTGTTACCATGGAAAGAGAACGTTTCACATACGAAGAAAAATTTGATATGTTGACGTGTTACATCTTGTGCCGCAAAAATTGTGTAGCTGCTGAACATATGTACTCTGATAATTATCCTGAACGAAGACAACCTGAAAAATCCATTTTTAGACGTTTGGTAGGTATCTAATTTAAAGGAATTTGGCTCATTTAAAAAACCTGTTGTATCTCGTAAAAAACAATCCAACGAAGAAAAGGCGACTACTGTTTTACAAATGGTTGTTGAAAATCCTGAAATATCAACAAGACTAATTGAACGTCGAACTGGAGTAGCTAGATCTACAGCCCATTTCGTTTTACAAAAGAATAAATTTCATCCCTATAAATTTAGAATTTGCCAGGGTCTTAGACCTGGTGACGAGAGAAGGCGAGCAAGTTTTTGTGAATGGTATACCAGAAAATGTGAAGAAGATCAAAATTTTCCTTTTAAAGTAATTTGGTCTGATGAGAGCATGATAACCAACAATGGCATTTTCAACCGGCGTAACAAACATTATTGGGCAACAGACAATCCTCATTTAATAAAAGAAGCAAGGCATCAACATCGATTTGGATTTAATCTGTGGGTAGGCATTTTGGGTGGCAGAATAATAGGACCTTTTATTTATCACAACAATTTAAATTCCGAACGATATCTCGACCTACTGCAGATTGATTTGGAGAATGCCTTGGATGAATTACCATTACTTATGGTTAACAACTGCTGGTTTCAGCAAGATGGTGCCCCAGCGCATAATTCAAGAAATGTGCGAGAATATTTGTCCCAGAGGTTTCCTGGAAAATGCATTGGAACTCACAGTGAAGTAGCCTGGCCAGCCCGATCACCTGACTTAACCCCATTGGATTTTTTCCTGTGGGGTTATTTAAAAAACCAAGTGTATGACGCCATTTTTGAAAATGAAGAACAGTTATTGGCATTGGTTTTAGCAGCAGTTAATACAATCACACCAGAAATGTTAGACCATGTTTTGAATTCTTCTGTAGACAGAGCATACTTGTGTCTAGAAAATAATGGCAACCTATTTGAGCAATTATTATAATTTTTTGACATTGTGTTTCTGTTATTGTACCAGCGCCTACTAATTTAAAAAATAAAAAACCTTATAACTCACGTTTTTCCCATTTTTTGGCTTCAAAACCATAATGTGTGATACATCGTTGAGTTTGTAATGAATAATGCTACCGAATACAGAGTGTCTCTTTGTTTGAGGCCATATAAAAAAATAAAGTTGATGATGGTTTCTCGGATACGAAACGTCGGATTAAAAATTTGAACACGCCATTTTGTAGAGCTTAAAAAGTGGCAATGAGAAAGTGCCGGTAGTTTTTTAATATCAGTTAAAATAAATAAAAAATGAAAAGAAACGAAAATCCAAAAAATCACATTTTTTTGAGAATTTTGAAAACGATAAACAATAATGAACTTTTGCGGCCAGCATGTGAACATACTCTAAATAGCGCAACTTTTTTCTAATTTAAGCCACCCTGTATCTTCTACCGTTTTCAAGATCCCCATGCTGTGCATTCTTATCTTGGACACGGTGTATAAAGAAATAAAAATTATTCTTGTACTTCAACCTTCTTCTTAATTATAAAAAGTTCATTAGCCTGTATAACATGTGCTTACATATTTTAATATTATCCATTACATTTTAGAATATCATCAAATCTCAATGTACGTCTGAAGAAGCCGACTATGAATCGGTGAAACGTCACACCTCGTATTTTACAATAAATTATCACATAATTTGCTGGGCTTTCATTCTTCTCAACCCCGACGATTGTGTTTTTATGTTTCACGGCCTACTTATTGTTAGAGTCTTTACTAAAATACATTTTTTTATTGGTGTCTTATTTTAGCCTTTTAAACTACGCCCCAGCGTGTTTAAATCGGACTTTTTAAAACGCGCGTTTTAAAGTTGCCATGCCAACATCAACATATTTGAAAAAAATTAAATTCTGTTGGTTATTGATCTGACAGGAGTACTTTGTTACGTCAAATAAAATGACAGATTGCAAATTAATTTCCGTTTATTGGTTATTGATCTGACAGGAGTACTTTATTACGTCAAATAAAGTGACAGATTGCAAGTTAATTTCCGTTTGTCTCATTTCGATGACAACGAAAGGTATACTGATTTCACATTACGAATTCAACCATTTCACACTATTAGTTCTTATTTCCATTTTAATCCCAGATTTCAAAGTGAACCAATAAAAAAAAATAGCGTAAAGTATTCGTGGATAACTGGTCTTTAAAACACTTGCTCTATTTCAAGCACTCCGGCTACGCCGTCGTGCTTGAAAACTCGCGCGTGTTTTAAAGACCTGTTTATCCACTTATACTTTAATATGGGTTAGTCTCACCAAAGTCCGCATGTTCATATTCCAGTTTTGAAAAAATAAAACAATAAATAAATAAATCCTCTAATTTTTTTTAGTTTTTAAATAAATAATTAAAATTAACCCTGTTATTCACCATGCTTAATTTATTTTATTTTAGCCAAAAACTCAAAATTTTAAAAATAGGCCTTAACGAAAGTGAGAATGGGTTAACGAAAATGAGACATGTCTTTAATAAAATTATTTATTATGAAATTAAAAACAAATTCTTTGTAAAACATGTAAAATAAGACATTATTATCTAATAATAATAAAGTTAAGTAACTACACAAAAAAATTATAAATCTTGTAAAGAAGGTAAAGAGTCAAATGATACTGCTGTCTATTATTCAATGTAGGTTCAAATACAATAATAATTTCATTAACGTTAACAGTGGATATATCATCGTTTTCTGGAAATATGTACTTATTGTTGAAACACTTTTTCATGAATTTAACGGTAATTACATTTGCCTTTTTGTCCATTACGTTACGTTACGTTACGTTAACAAACGTATTAACATGAGTGAGATTAACGAAAGTGAGAATTTCACTTAAAATTGCCGCCTAAAGTGTAAAATAAAAATGGATCCCAACGAATCATTAGCTCAATTTGTTTTAAATAATACAGTGAATCTAGCCAGCTCACAAATACTAATTTATTAAATTTTCTTACCGTCAACCGGGGTGACTTGAATACACTTTTGCCATATTTTTGCTTATAACTTTTGACACATTTAACCAAAATTAATCAAATTTTGGCTAAGGTGCGTCTAATATTTTAGGAACAATTCCCCTTTGTTGTTAAAGATTAAAATTTTTCTTTCCCGATTTAAAAAAAAAAGAAGTGTTCCGAGTCACCCGGATGTTGGGGGGTGATTCGGAACGCACATTAATTTGTATAGAAAATCCAAGTCAATCAATAGGAGAGTCGACTCGGAACACAAAAATTATTTTTAAAAAAGAATTTTCTTTTAAATTTTCAAAAATACAAATAAAACTCGCTTTTTTTTAATGACACAAAACATTAAACATATATTAAATTTTTTTGGCACATAGCAAATTAACAAAGAACTGTTAATCTACTAATATATAATATAGGTAATAAAAAAAACATATAGGTGGGTAGGTACCACACTAAAAAAACATATTGCAAGATATCGAGTAGATAGGTACCAACTAGCCTTGAACACATGAGAACATTATAATATAAACCAAAGTGATTTAAAAAGCGAACAAAAATCCACCACGTCTTAATTTCAAAGGCACATCTAATATTTTCATTATTTGTTTTATTTCGATATCACAAATATCAGGCACGTCGGGGAAAACGTAAGCACTTTTTACAATATTTTTCTATTCTCTCTCAAATTTCTCCTTCTGGCACTATTTCCTGAATCTGAGCAATAAACTTTTTATCGAGGTTTTCAGTCTTATTGTTTTCTACAGGAAATTTTATCATTATAAACATGTTCTTCTCCAACTTAGAAAATCTAATATCATCTTGCACTGCAGTGTCGATACTGTAATCGTCGCTTTCATCTATTTTTTCATTTTGTTCAAGTACATTTGCATCATCTTGAACGTTTTCGTCAAATTCTGAAGATATATGTGAACTTCCTGCTTGGGTAAAGTGGCTTTCGCCAATACTTTTCCCAGGAGCTGCATTTATTTTCTTCCTTTTTGTAGTATTGGAAGATTTAGATCCTCGCGATTCCCTTAAAATATCAATTAATGAATCCGTTAATATTCTTTATCGAGGGGGTATAAACCCGTGGCTCTGAATCCAGATTTTATATTTTCTGAATTTCGCGTTTCGATTGTAAGAAGACATTTTTGAAGTAAACTCGGAAAAAGTTGTTTAGGCAGACAACCTTTGTTTCGTTTTTTCCATTCCGTTAGTGTTTTTCTCCACTGAATTTTTACAGGCCTGAAACACGCCACATCGAGCGGCTGTATCAGGTGGGTAGTATTGGCCGGAAGAAGAATGAACCTTATATTCTGTTTTTCACATTCTTTGACAATTCTCAGTGAAAGATGGCTAGCCAGATTATCTCCAATTATAGCTTTTGGCCCATCCAGCTTTCTAAAATAGGGAAGAATTATGGAAAAAAACCAATCCTCAAAAATACACTGGTCAAACCATCCAGACTTTGACCTGTTGTATCTTGCACCATGAGGGCCGTTTTGTGTCCATTCTTGCCACAAATGCTCGGACTTATAAACGATATAAGGCGGGAGCATGGTCCCATTTGCATCTCTTTAAATTCTTTTGATTTATATGCCTATAAAGGGTGGCTAGTTTCACCCCATATCTATCACACGCTTTTCTATATGATAGTTTACCATTTTTAACGTCCGTGATGGCTTTTTGAAGTTGTTCGAAGTCGCCCTGTAAAGTGCAATAATTTATGCAACATCCTGTAAATTTTTTTGTTCCCGCGAAAATTTTTATCTAACCTCAAAATTCTGAAGGGAATTGGGAATTCAAATTAAGATCGCAGCGCCAGTGCGGATAATTGCTGAACACCTGCAAGAGATATTATTCCTGTGTTCTGTATTTGAAATCCGCTTTGTCGTTTGTTTATTTTTCATTTTATTTAAATCTAACTTGTTTTTCGTAAATAATTTTCTGTTTTTTATTGTTGATATACTTACCAATAGTAGTACAACAAAAATACTCTGATCTGAAAAAACTGCTAATTTTTAGAACTTCTTGCAGTTCTAATTTTTAGGTTATTAATTCATTTTCGTTTCTTTAATCATAATTATCAGTAAGTATTTCTGTATTTCATATAAATGTATCCCAACTAAATCAAATTGAATTGTAGATAAGTACTAAGATACCTGTTATGGATCGTAACTGTAGGTTTTCAGTTTGCGAGTATTTTCAGTATATAGGTGGAACTATGAATTCTCGTGTAGTGTTTGAAGGCGAACAAGTCCTCAATGCTGGTCACATTATCTTATGTGGCATTACTGAGGAGAATTTTCCTAATGTAACAATCTATGCTCTGTGTTTACAAACATCTTCGCTGCAATCACCTCCGCACAAAATTAATGGTAATTTCATATCTAAAAATGATCAATACCAGGTTGAACAGTTTGATGTTCATGTAAAGCTGGGAACAGTGGACAAGTGGACAATGCAAACACATTTCTGCTGTTTTGCTGCTATGTACACGGTAAGTGTGACAATCATTATATTTGGAGAAAATGCTATCATTTGAATCCATAATAGGTCAAAAGTTTCTTCACAAAGGGGGTAGTAGTTAATAAATAATATCATAATATCATCAATATGACTCACAAGATTCCATTGCAGTTTTCCACCAATTATTTTAAATACTTTGAGACGCTGGTTACTTCTTTCAACGTGCACTCGTGCTGCAGCTATTTTTTTATTATAAATGGCTTCATCATGATCAAATTGTATCTTTGAACGAAGAAAGGGTGGGCGATACATCTTGATGTTATTTAAAGCGCACATATTGTCAATTAAAAACCCTTTATCGACCATTACAGCTGAGTTTGTATCAAGCAAATTAATTATACCACTATTTTCAAAAATGATTTTGTGTGATGCTCGACCACCATATGCTTTGCTGATAAAAGTTATTAATCCAGCAGGCGAAACTCCGACCATAAATTTAACAGTTAACGCACCTTTATAGTGTGAATAAAAACGTATAGGACAGCATAAGCATTTCGGTGTTTGCACAAATATTTCAGTGCAATCTAGCACCACCTGTGTGTCTTCAAAACCTTCAAAACCGATAGGCATGTTTTGTAAAATTTCATTAAATGATGGAAACACTATCATCGGTTGTAAAACAATTGCTAATGCTCTAATCATTTTTATAATGTACGTCTTGCACAAGGTACTGCTAACACCAAATAACACTGATAAAATTACATATGATAAATTGCATTTTAATTTAACAAACGTTAACATTACACGTTCTTTTATGGACAATTTATGCAACCGTTCTTCTTTATAAACTTGTTGTACCGACGACACTATTGTATTTAACATAATAAAACTGTTTAAGCCTGTCAGGCTAATCAGAGCATTTTCACTTTGAATAAAATTGCGTAAAGTTAATTTTGTAGGTGTGTTCACTTGGGCAGCAAAATCATTAAATGTTTTTGGCACATCCGTCACATTATCGGTGTCTACTAAAACTAATAAAGCATTTGCTGCCTCAATTTCATCTATCGATGGATGTACTTCATCATCATCGATACGATTACATTCATCTTCTTCTGTTCTTTTATCGACAGATTCCTTGATTCTGTTCCTAACTAACAATCGGTCAGCTCTATATGAAGTGCTAGGTTGTGGTACTGCACTGCCATGTACAGGCAATGGTAAATTTTGTGATGGACTTACAGTTCTTTTTAAGTTTTTTCTTTCCAAAACTAAAATTAATTTATTGTAAATTTTCTTTTACATAATAGTAACCAAATGACTATAACTAACCTCTAAAAAATCCGGTTCTGCAAAGTGCAAGGAGCACACTTTCATAAATTCAGATACTTTTTTCCCAATTCTTAGCCTATGTCTATGTATCCACACTTGACGCCTGTTCAAAGTTCCCCAACTACCTAATGCGTTTTGAACTCTAATGGCGAGTCCCCATGAGCGGAATCAACGCGTAAAAACGTAAACGCGTACTTACGCTATTTTAGGCGGACTGTCCCAATGGAGTCCGCTATTCCGTATTTTTATACCATTGAACTGACAGTAAAACATAAGCTACACCTTTTATTTAATTTTTGATAAACATAGTTACTACAAAGATGAGTAAAGACAGTGAAACTTTATTACTAGCTGCTGCTCTTTTAATAAAAAGGCACAGAGAATGTCCATTATTTTACAAAAACTTTTATCGGAAGAAACTATTCAAAGTTTATAGAATATATTTAGATACACTTAATAATGAACGATACAATAGAACAATGTGGGTTAGAGACATATTTACTGAAGACGAGAGATATCAACAGGGTACCAGTAATAATTTAATACAGCAAATGCGAAACACCGACCGCCAAAAATGTATTAACTTCCTTAGGATGTCACCTGAAACGTTTGATTTTCTATTATCACAGATTCAGCCACACATTCAAAAACTAGAAGTTAACAGGACACCAATTGCACCCATTACTCGTTTAGAAATAACACTAAGATATTTGGCTTCTGGGGATAGTATGACATCTATTTCATATAACTTTAGAGTTGGAAAACAAACAGTTTCTACTATAATTCGTGACACTTGTGAGGCTATTTGGTATTCCTTGAAAGACAAGGTTTTTCCATTACCAACGACGGAAAATTGGAAAAAAATTGCCAAGGAATTTGAGGACAAATGGAATTTTAAACATTGTATTGGTGTTCTAGATAGGAAGCATATAACAATGCAGGTATGCTGCCTTTAGTTGAAAGAGAACTTTTATACTATTTTAATTTTCATCCTAGGCTTTACCTAAGTCAGGGTCTCAGTACTACAATTATAAAGGAGCACACTCCATTCATCTTCTTGCAATTGCAGATGCAAACTATAAATTTATTATGGTGGACATTGGAGCTGCAGGTCGCTTGAGTGATGGTGGAGTGTTTAGAAGAAGTAATTTGGGTAAAGGTTTTGAACAATCCCGTTTTAACGTACCAGAACCTGAGAATAATTTGCCGTACGTGTTGGTTGGAGATGAGGCATTCCCGCTCACAACCTACTTGATGCGTCCATTTCCTCGCAGGGGCGATCTTGATTTAACAAGGAAAGTATTCAATTATAGGTTGAGTAGAGCCAGGCGGGTGATAGAGAATGCGTTTGGGCTTCTGGTAGCAGAATGGCGAATTTTTCAGAAACCCATAATTGCATCGGAATCAACCATTAATAAAATTGTGCAGGCTTGTGTGTGCTTACACAATTTTTTATTAATTCGAGGGGAATCAAATATAATTAATAATGACGAAATGAATGAATTACTTTCAAGCAGTAATGGACTAATTGATATCGACAGAGTAGGATCTAATACACATGGCCAAAGTGCAGCAACTATAAGGGAAGTATTTAAGGATTATTTTTGTACTACTGGTGCAGTTGAGTGGCAGTGGCAAAAGGCATTGGAAAGTGATTTTTAATAAAATTATCATATCTAATATTATTTATTTCTAAAAAAAGGTTTATTTTACATATATTATAAAAATGTAATTGTAACTCTCTTTCATACACCAAATTTAGGATGTCAATTTCCAACTTGCATTTTTCTCGATAAGGTAATCGACGTAAACTTTCGCCTAACTTTAACAAAAAACCATCGGTTCCGTCCATTTTAGGAAGCTCGGTGGCCAAAGCGTCTAACAAAACCTTTTGGATGTCTTTTTCATTGGGTTTCTTTCCTGAAACAGAGTAGGTTACTTGATACCGCCATACCAGTAAAATAGATAGACTTCTTTAAATAGTTTACTGAGGTCATGCAAAAAAACATTAAAAATTACTGAGTGAAAATGTGGGATGTAATATACATATAAATTTAAAGAGAGTCAACGTCATAGGAATCAGCGTAACTGCCGTAATGTTGGTTGCATACATAAATTTTGAGAAAAAATGGTTATTAAATGTACTAAAATATAATAATAAATAATAAAATATAAAATACAAAAACATACGTTTTGCGCTTGAAGTGGGTTGCAGAACTTCTTTATCCTTTTCTTGCTCATGTTCCAGCTCACTGGTTGATGTTGAGGCAGGAGATAATATTGGCTGAGGAGATAGCAATACCACTGAACTGACAGTTCTAAACAAACAAGAAACATATTTCACTAAATCAAATTTAATAAAACACACAGACATGCAAATATGAAGTGAAAGCAGTGTAGGAATTTTGAATTGACATTGATTTGAGGGAGGGCAAGGAAAAATATTAAACTTTTGATGTTTTACTTACAACGATTTATCAATGCTATCATCCAAAAACTTCATTAGATGATAAAACCTAAATCCTGGGTCAACTGAAGCTGTGGCAGCTGAGCCACTTGGTTTATACTTGGTCACCTTTTTTTTTGACTTTAAGTAACAGTCTCTGAGATATTTCCACTTATTTTTAATATCATCCACACTAATTTTACCACCAAATTTATTGTATATTTCATTCCATAAGATATTCTTCTTGAAATTGCTTCTGTGAGCGACCGGAATTCTAATATTATACAGTGGTGGCCTGTCTTGAACATATTTAATGAGAAGTTCTTCCCAAGGCCCCTTATCATTTGCTTCTTCCACACTCACTGACGTTAAATCACCTTCTGTAGTTTTCTCCACTACAAAATTTACAGATATGGAGTAGAAGAAGCTACTACTTTTCACTTAGTTTCGAAAAATGCCTTGGAAATTTTGAACAAACTGATTTTTCACACCAGTAAAGTGCTTTTTCTGTTAAAGTTACGACAAAATGTTATTAAGAAAAGTTGTTCAGAATCAAAAACTGAGTAACTGTACAAAATTTTAAAATCCTAAGCCTACTTTAATTTTTGCCCCTTTTTTTATTGGAAAAGTACAAAAGAAAAAGGAATTACAAAATGTTATTAGGAAAAGTTTTCAGAATCAAAAACTGAGTGATCTCTACACAATTTTAGATATCTCTTTTAATAGTAATAATAACAGAATTACAAAAAATACATATTAAACAAATTACACCTACATTTGTACAATATTGTACTACTATTACTACATTAATAATAATCGACTTTATTTTTCCGAACAGAATTATTGATTGCGACAAAATGGAAAAACAATAATAATAATAATAATGAGATCACATAAAATATAAAAAAACGAAAAATTATACCGGAAAAATCAAAAGGCGAGGTTCAGTTGGGTAATACAATTACCCTCTGATCTTCCACCTAAACCTTTAGAAAAGAATATACATTCTATAGATATATGCCTAAAAAATTAACTTAAACTAATTCTGGAAATCATGAGTAACAAGTAACTGCATGAGTTATGTTTATACTAATGTACTAATGACGCATAAAATTTAAATACCATATTGCTACCGAATCATTAAATAGTATAAGTTTAAAGTGAATACCTACTGGAGTGATAAGTATGCAGGACAAGTTTGTTATTCCTACACATTAATTTTTAGAATATTAGATAACATAATTATGTACTACCTAGGGTTATTAGCCTCTACACTGTTGCTGAAACATGAGGAATCGCAATTTGATTGGAAACTTCCTTAATTCATTATTAATTTATTCTATTAAGACACCTCATAAATTTACACAGTATTCAATTCGTGATCTGAATTCTTCATAGGCAGCTCGAATTTCTTCCATAGTAATTGTTTGTGCAGCGTTTAGAATCGCATTTTTTAATTCTACAATATCGTTGGGAATTCTTTCTGCATAAACTATCTGCTTTAATCGGCCCCACACAAAAAAATCCATAATCGTTAAGTCCGGAGACCTTGGGGGCCATTGAAGTGTTCTGCTGTTCCTGCCAATCCATCTCTTCCCAAAATTATTCATTAACAAATTAGAAACCAGACGTGTTGAATGCGCCGGGCATCCATCATGTTGAAAATAACTAACTTGACGCAGTTGTAAAGGAATTTCATTGATAAACTTTTCTAAAATGGTTATGTATGTGTGTTGATTTATTATTGTTATTATTATTATTAGATCTGTGGGTGGTCCCAATAGGTTCTCGCACTGCGACCTTTTGGTCTATTGTGCTCCCCGGTGTTGTCTACCCTTCAAGAATACCTGTATCTTTTACAAAGTCCAGGATTTTAGTAGGGCGAATCTTCGTTACTTCCTCTTGTGTAATTTTTTCATTTTCAAGTAGGAGTTCCCTTGCCTTTATGAATGCCTCACATTGGCAAATGACGTGATAAGGCGTTTCATCTGCCTCACCACAACCCCTGCATGTCGGGCTTTCAGTCAGTCCCATGTTGTGCAGGTGTTTGTTCATGCGACAGTGGCCCGTGACCATTTCTGTCGCAAGTTTTATCTTCGCCCTGCTTAACTTTAAGATGGACGTAGCTAGGTCCCCGTTTGGGGTTTCCAGGAAGATCTTGGAATGACTCTGTCCTGGGATTTTCGACCAATGTCTGCAATGCTCTTTCGTGAGTATTGCTTGAATCTCCTTTTTGACTGTGTTATAAGTAATCCCACAAGCCGGTTCGGGTCCTATGAATGGTTTTGCGCTTGCCATTCTCGCAAGCTCGTCTGCAACCTGGTTACCTGCGACTCCCGCATGCCCAAGTGCCCACACTAGTGTGACTGAGTTGCACTTACCTAGTGCGTTTAGCATTTGTGTGCATTCAAGGACTAGCCCTGAATTTACCACATATGAGTCGATTGCTGCAATCGCTGCTTTGCTGTCTGTCACTATAAAGATTTTCCTTTTGATAAGGTTCTCTTTTAATAGTTGAGCAGCCGCCGTCAGGATTGCATATACCTCGGCTTGGAATACGGTCGCTTGTTGTCCTAGGCTTACAGAAATTCTGCAACCCCGTCCATTGCTCCCGTATACTCCAGAGCCAGTGCCCTTTGTGGTTTTCGAGCCGTCTGTGTAATACACGATTCCATTCAGCTTCGGTTTACTGGAATTGCTCTCCCACGTGTTGAATGCGCCAAACCAAGCAGGGCTGGACCACAGAAGCTCAAATTTCAACTAGAAAATTTTTTGTCATTTACAAGAGTCGTCCAAACAATCCGGGGACACACTGTATATGAAATTAAAAATTATTAACGAAAGTGAGAGAATATAGTTGTGACTTACACAAAACCGTTATAAATGACAAAGAATTTAATTTTTTTGTACGGGTTTTTGATGAAAACGCACTGCTCAAAGGTTTTTTATGTAATTTCTGTCACTTTATATTTTAAGTAAGTCAGTCGACTTCAAAAAATTCATTGGAAACGAAAAAAGTATCGTGTCGGACATTAACGAAGCGTGAGATTTCACATACTGTTAAAATAAGAAAAACGTTTCAGAAAATAAAAATAATAAATATGAATACAGAACTAAATTCTTTAGTTTGTATACAGTGTGTCTACTTAAGTTGGCAACATTGGGAAACTTTTATTATTAATTTTACGAAAAAAAGTTGTTCTTTATAAAAAGTTCTGCATGTTCTAAAATCTAAAATACAATCATCAGATATCAAATTTTTTCAGTCGTGTACGCGGTTTGTCAAAAAATATGAATTTTGCTCAAGAGTAAAGTACCTTTATTTTTGACAATATCGAAAATTATTATTAGAAAAAGTTGATCAGTACTAAAAACTACGTTTAAATATGCAATTATATCCTGTTACTTAAAAATTTTTTTTTTTACTTTTTCTCAAATTACTACTACCTACCGATACTGATACGATTTCCGTTCCGTTCAGAAACCTCACTGTCAAACATTTCTTGATATAATACAAATCATTTGTTTATCAGTGCATGTTAGATTTCACGTAACTACACTTACATTTGCATTGTTATTGTAGACAAAAATAGGAAATCGTATCAGTATCGGTAGCTAGTAATTTGAGAAAAAATTTTAAGTAGCAGGATGTAATTTCATATTTGAACGTAGTTTTTAGTTCTGATTAACTTTTTTTAATAACAATTTTCGATATTGTCAAAAATAAAGGTACTTTACTCTTGAGCAAAATTCTATTTTTTGACAAACCGCGTACACGACTGAAAAAATTTAGTATCTGATGATTGTATTTTAAATTTTAGAACATGCAGAGCTTTTTATAAAGAACAACTTTTTTTAGTAAAATTAATAATAAAAAAGTTTCCCATATGTTGCCAACTTAAGTAGACACACTGTATTAATATTATCTAAAAATCCTAAATAACATTTTAAATAATAAAATAAATGCACCACTTGGACATATAAATGAGGAGCGTTTTTTCAAAAGTCGACATCTACAAAAAGTAAAATTTTCAGGAAAACCTTTTTTCTGTTTAGGCATGCTCCTTGTTGCATTATTATGTATTTTATATCTTTAATAATTCATTTATTGTCATATTCATATTACATAAGTATTACAAAACAGTAAAATCAAAAATGTAGTGTTTACAGACTAAATAAAAACAACAGTTTTTCCAAAAACTCGACAACTACAAATGAAGCATTACAATCTCATAACATAAGGAAGCTACATAAAGTAATAATCTAATAGAATATAAAATATAACATTTGCAATGTTAAACTAAATAAAAAAAACAAACAGTCCATGTGTGGTGTTCTTGACCACTATAAAAGAGAAAAAAAACAATATATCATTTGCAAAAATGTTCAGTAGCATAATAAAATAAACGGTCCATGTGTGGTGTTCTTCATCACTATAAAATAGAGAAAAACAAACAGCTTCGGTTTTATATAACTGGTTCTGTATCATCATAATCTCGTCTTTCATTTTCGACGGTTTCCTTTGCTTGCCCTTCCATTACAATATTGTAAAATATCTTGCTCTCTTCATCCAGTTCTAACGAACCCAGAAGTTGTTGTACATTCTTCTTCTTCTTAACGTTGACGTGGTTGACTGGTGGGAGTTTCTTGGATTTCAGTATTGTGTTTATATTCGACCCTTCCTTCAACACCTCTACTCGAACGGCTTCCCCAACGTATGTATTCTGCACTTCGCAAGATGGACCTGAATTTCCTTTACTGTATGTTAAAATTCGGGCGTCTGTGATTTTAAACGGCAGTTTACTTTTAATAGTATCTTTCGTGGTAGCTTTAATATCGTACGTGTTCCAGTCGCGTCCCCAAACCTGTACAGTTCCATGCTTCCCATATACGTCATAATATGTGGAGGGTGCAGTAATAATCTCGATTTTCCTCAGATCTTTTTCTACTCTTCCAAACACTCTATCAGGGGGCATGTAACTATGCCCTCTGATGGGAAAGATATGCCGTATACGGTTAAATACTGTAGATCTTTGAACAAAATTTAAGAGCATGGCCATCATCATCGAATTTTTATTCTGGGAAACACAAGAGTCTGAAAATAACTCTAAAGTAATATCTCGTTTGCCAGACATACGATTTTGTAACTCCTTCAAATAATGCTGTAGAGCAGACGCTATTTCGTTGGCTCCTCTACCTGCTTCTGTTTCCAACCATGTATAATGATATATCGTATCCTTGTTCTGTCGTTTCGGTTCGTGCTGCATAATACAGAGATTAAACAGCCATACTTGCCTCAGAAAGAATGCCTCCCCTACAGACGTTTTCGGCAAAGGCTGATTTTGTTGGCAATCAAAACATATTTTAATGGTATCCTCAGAATGTCTATTTAAAATTTCAAAAAATTTTTTGGCTCTTAGTTTATGTAATCGGTACTTGGTTCTAAGTTCATTTTTTGCTTCTAAGTCTGAGGAATTTTTGATTTTAATCAGAAATTCTTTACATAAAAAGCACGTGTCTTCGTGAGGGTGTCCAAATCCTAAATTGAAATATTTATAGAACACTTTTTTGTATTTCGATAAAGAACATTGTAAGTTAGTAGATGAAACAAAGCGTTCCCACATCAGGTTGAGATTTAAAGTAGGTGGTAGGTACGACCTTTGGCACTTTTTTCGGGAGTAGTGACTTTCTCTGCAACGATATTGCATTATGTTTTGCTTAATTCGGCTTGTTATTAAGTCATCATGTGCAGTAGCCCTAGATCCTCCTCTTGCTTCTTTTAAAGGACGTTTGTTTAAAATTTCTGGGCAAGTAATGAAATTCTATCCTTGCTTGCGCCAGTAACTTTTCTAAAAGTTTCGGCACATACAGGAACCATGCTTGTATCGGTTTTCACAAAATACTTTATCGAAGAAGACCTACTGTTTTTCCTTTTCTTATCATTCACGGTTTTTCTTTTGGGACTTGAAATATCCATGTAGTGTAGCAGTAGCTTATCTTGATTGGCCTTTTTATCTTCAGAATATATTATGTCTCGAAATTCGACGAGGTTTGTAGCAGTAAGGTCTCGTGCGCGGCAAAGTGTATTTCGTCTCTTGTTGTTCATACCATGTTCACAGGCAATGTCAGCTGGTCCAAGGAATGCTTTGGAATATCTACCTGTTTTACGTGCTTTAGGATTATCTTTACACTTTCTTCGACCACCTGCGGATTCCTCGATTTGTTTTGTATATTCCCCACTTTCATTCATGGCGTGTAGCACTATTTTACACTTTAATTTGTCATCAGGAAAAATAAATTTAGTTAATTGATGTGTGCCATGGGGAATTAGTCACGAAGCAATAATTATGGTTACGAAACTGATTAGAAACTTGAAGTTACAAATAAACTAATGCGTAACGTTCAGTTGTTGGACGATTGGTCGTCCCCCAATCTATATTAATAACAAAGGACGAAATACTCGCATCAGCTTATTTGACTTATACAAATCTCTGCGTGACTGCAATTGTGATATTCAACTCAAGTTTTTTAAGCCATACAAAACTCTCTATATGTTAAAATTAGGAGTCAAAATCACCTTAACACTTATACAAAATTGTGTATTACTTTTTTGATCAATTCCTCATCTATTAAATATGAAATTTGTATACTGGGTTGCTTTTCAATCAGCCAGAAATACGGGTGAAATTTAATCCACCTGTATATACAAGGTAGGCCATTCTAATTAATACACGCGAATATCTCGAGGATAATTTTTGAAAAAAAAATGTGTCAGATAAAAGTTCTATGGCTTCGAAGGGGAAGACATATACATATAAAGAGCATACTGCTAACATTCTATACAATACATGTGCAAAAAATCTGATCAACATTACGGTGCAGACACATATATTTTCGCTCTATAGATAGAAAAATGCTCCATACTGACATTATAGCAAGGACACCGCAATGCGCAAACCTTCATCCCGATTGGCTTTCAACACGACCCATCTACAGAGAGAGTAATATCTTCTGTTTTCTAATGTTTACCAGATAAATTGGTACAAGGCTAGCTGTATACCCTTTTGTATATGGGGAAAGATGATGACATTATCAATTTATCATGGCGGCCATTTTTTTAAATGCGTGTGAACTTTTTTTTCCAAATTCTATAAACTTTGGAACACCATAACTAAGTAGAAAAAGATCCGATTAGAAAAACAAGACACCGTTATATTCATCTTACTGCCAGCTACAGCTTTTATTTAGAAAAAAAAATCCACTCCCATTTAAAAAATGACCGTCGTGATGAAATCTCTAAAGTGGCGCCATCTACAATTAAAGTGATAATGTCATCATCTTTCTCCCTCAAAGCCATAAACCTTTTGTCTGAAACATTTTTTGAATAAAATTGTCCTTTTCGAGATATTCGCGTGTATTGATTGAAATGGTCTACCCCATGCACATACAAATGAAAATTTTTTTTTTGTAATTTTAGTTAAGAACACAAAACTTTATTTATGCTATACAAAACTATACATAACTTTTTATTTATGAATAACATTTTTTATCTGAAAGAAATACATTTTTTTTTCGTCAAGTTAGAGTATACCATTTTGGGTATTTGTTTAAGCCTTAAAGAATCGTATACAAAACTTTATTTATACTGTACAAAACTATACAAAACTAACAGAATTATATAGTTTATTGGAATTTCTGATTTTCCATTTGGTATAAAAAACTATCAACTTTGAGTATCCCCATTATGTTATATTAGTTATGATAAAAACAATGGTATACAAAACTTACAATTACGTATACAAAACTATACATAACCTATACAAAACGTACGTATAGTTCAAATCCATTTTAAGTTGTGTGCTACTCCAACTTGATTGACCCGAAAAAATGTTCTTGTAGCACTATTTTACACTTTAATTTGTCAATGTGTAACAAAGAACGTCTTAATGTGGCAGTGACCTCAATGCAACTACTGCGTCACACAGAAAAAATGTTCAACATGCGCAGATATCGTGTTTTGATAAAACTGCAACTACTTCAGATGTCGTGTTTTGCAAAACCGGCCGATATTGTGGACCCTATAACCATGTCAAATGTCGAGTTTTGTAAAATCTGAATGCATGATTGAATTCCTGACTAAAAACTTATATGGAAACGATATAAAGCTCAAAATCGCAAATTTTGTAGATGTCGTCTTTTGAAAAAAACGCTCCTCATAATGTAGGATTTCGTGAGACTGGCCCATATACTATTTTTTAATTTTCTTTGTTGTTTTTAAAAATAGATAGTACATGACGTGTTATATCATTGTAAAGAGGATAAAAAACACGATCAATTATTTCAAAGCCGACTTGTCGTTCCATAAGAAAAATTTAATTTAGGGGTTGAAATTAAAAAATAGAAAGTGCAAAAAAAGATTCAAATTGATATTTAAATTCTGCATAAAAAATATCTTAAGAAAGTGCAAATAAAATTTATATGTCTAATATAACAAAAATTTGCGATTAACTTTGTAGGATCCAGAGATAAAGCAGCTTCCCCTTTTGTCCTATTGCACTTTTGTCCAGTTACCGATGATAGGGCAAGTGTATTGCTACCGAATACCGCACATGCTAGTGCACGTACAAATGCACCATCCGACTTGCTTCTTACATCGATTGAGTTGTAAATTTGAAGAGGTAACCATACGTTTCATACCAAGTGAATCTAAAAAATAAGTAATATGCTGCAGGAATTTCATGATTTTTAGTTTTTACATACTCTGTCATCAGATGTATAACCTACTAGTTTATCCTGCATATTAACTTCCGGAATAATGTGGTTTTCTTTTAGACCATTCAGAGTTAACTTCATTTCTGAAATATTAAAATAGTTAGTATCGTTCAAAATTATTACTTTAATCCATACCATTCCAATTTGACATTTTAATACAGTTAATTTGTACTCAAACGGGCCCCTCGAGGGAAAGTTTTGATTTTGTTGTTTTATATGTTTTTCGGGGTGCTGAATCCGACTATGAGGTTTGCTAACAAAATTTCGTGACGCAACATTGAAAAAAAATGGAAAAAAGCAGAAAAATAAATATTTTTTACGATTTTTAGCTTATAACTGAGAAACTGTTGGTTTTTTGTGAATAACCTTCCCATACAAAATAAAAGTACATAAAATTTCCATTTTGTCTTTTTAGTTTTTGTTCTCCAACGAACCGTTTGGGCTCAAGTACGACTTTAATGTTGACTTATTCAGGTTATCTCGCAAAACCCCACATTTCCGCCACAAAATAATTCCAGTTTTCAACGCATACCTTATTTAGATTGTGTATATGAAGGTACAGGTATTTTTTATTGAACAATTACACAATGTTATATTAATTTACCTAACAAGTGCGGAAAGTTATACTTTTCCGCACGCACCGGCGTTTGCAACGACGCACCAGCGGAGTTCAGGCAAGTGGTAAGTGCGGAAAAGTCTACTTTTCCGGACGCATTTGCGTGTTGAAAATATCACTTTTTCGCACTATCCGCACTAGTGCGGAAATGTAAACACCCTTAGTTTTTTGTGGGAAATACTAACATTTTGATATTTCAAAATATATTGATAGGCTTGTAATTATTAACAAAATATTATGAATTTGTTGAAACCCTGCTGTTTTTTTTAATAAAATGAGAAAAAAAATTAAAATCAGTTTAAAATATTTTTCACTTTAGACAAGATTCTGATTAAGATTGATATTAAAACATTGTATTTGTAGTTATATAGTATAAAAATGAAATTCCAACGCAAAATCTTGACAAATTATTGTTATTATAATATACAGGGTTATTAAAAAGTATGAAGACGGCGATTTATTGTCGTTAATATTCATTTTAGGAAAAATTGTTCAATACAAAAGTTGTTTGTGTAATTTTTATCTATACTTGGGAATACTTCAATTTTTGTGATCTGCAATTGTTTCTGAGTTACCCCGTTCCGCATAATTTTTTTAAATGAGAACATATTACTTTTACCTCACATTCGATAGAGCATTTTTTTCTCTTTAAAACAGCACTAAAGAAATTTTTTTTTAAATTTATTTTAATATTTTTTCAAAAATACGCCGATTCAAGTATTTACATGAAGTAGGTACATGGAAGACAAAAAAAAAGTTATGAATCAACTAAATCACTAAAAACAAATTAATAACTAAGTACCTAATTTAGAGTAAGTGTTCAAATTGTCCCCCATTTGTCATTTGACAATGGATAAGTCGATTTATAAAACCACGTACCTACTTGATGTAAAATGTTATTAAAAGAAATTAAAAAAATTTTTTCTCAAAAATACGCCGATTCAAGTATTTACATCAAGTAGGTACGTGGTTTTATAAATCGACTGAGCCATTGTCAAATGACAATCAAATGATCAGATCAGATCAGATCAATCAAAAAGAATCAATGCTGCAACCTATCCATTCTTCAGATAAGTGAACTTGAACACCCTTTATTTTAAAAGGGTCTGGTATTTTCTTTACATTTTTGCACACACTGCAACCAATCCGTTTGCTTTTTGCGAATAGCCACTTATATTCACTGCATTTTGAAACATACATTTCACTTGTCCAACAGTCAGGCCATTCCTGGCCTGGCGGATTGCTGCTATGTTTTCGTTTCTTATTAGGAATTGGTTCTGAATCATCACTTTCAGTTTCAACGTCACTTCCGCGCGTGTCACTATTTTTATTTACATTACACGATTCTAATTTGGAAGTATCATTAAAACTAGTCGAAGTAGAAGGTTGGCTTTCGAGACTTTCACAATCCGTTTCATTGTTACTCTTACTAGACGAGTCTGTAGCTGTACACTTACTAGTTACAATTTTTGTTTTATTTAACCACGACAATAAACTCATTTTAAACGTTTATTACTCACAAAATCAACACAAACCACATCGCAATTAAATACTGCTAATTGCACATAAACACTGGCCAACTACTGACCTACTTTTACAATCGGAAGACCGATACGAGGGGCGGTGATTTCAAACGTTTAAATGCTAACGCTAAGTTAATACTGTACGCGGACTGAAACTGAATACGGGTGTTCTGTTCTGCAAGCCAGCAACCTGCAAGTTAATAACCTTGATTTATAGACGGTTTTTATAATTTTTACGCAATAAGCATCAGCGAAGTGCTTTCCAATTCAAACGTCAATGAAAGAAGGAATACTATTGTATTTCATATACTGTGCACGAGATAGGTACACCGGGTACACGTTTGTAAATTAAAAAAGTACAGAATGCAATACCCCGAAAAACGTTCCCCGCGGTCCCGCGTCTCCAAAAACTAAGGGGTACGCTTGTGTAATTTAAAAAAGGTGAGGGTATGCCATCCCCCCGCATCCCCCCCCAATTCGAGCACTGGGTGTACTTAAAAAAAAGTGATGTTGCGTACGTCACCTATGAGGCTCCAAATTTAAAAAAAATTCAAAGACTAAAAACTCAGATTTTTTAAATGAAATGACCATTTTCTTACTATTGCATTTGATAGAGAATCTAAATGGGCATATTTTGGTATTACATGTTCCTATCCCTATCTTTAATGATAATAATACTAATAATAATAATTCATTTATCCATTTTCATCATACATAATGATATAGGACAAGTCACAAAAAACCAAAATTCAATAAAGATTAATTATTTAACAACTCGTGTACTGAGTAGAAACCATAACTTATTAAATATTTCTTAAGATCAGTTTTAAATTTATTTACATTTGCAATTGACTTTAAATCTTTGCTTAACTTATTATATAACAAGGCTCCTATATAGTATGGATTTGATTTATAGATTTCCAATTTATGAAGTTCATACTGTAGATTATTTCCATGACGTGTATCGTAATTATGAAAAATTTTTTGGAGTTTAAAGTCGGCAAAATTAGTTTTTACAAAAATTAATAACTCTAACATATACAAACAAGGAAGGGTGAGAATTTTTTCGTGAATAAAAATTATTTTACAGGACTGACGGTAATGTAATTTAAACATATACCTGTTTCTGACATTCTCATTTCATCGCATTGATACCATTTTTTTCGAATTTTTTGTAGTAGTCGACCATGCATGGACCATGGCAATTAAATTTTGAACAAATCAAGTGATAGGTACTAAACCGTCACCTGTAATAGGTTAACATAAGTTTTTCAATAATCGAAAAAAATGAAAAATGGCTCGGAATGGTTTTACATATTAAGATTTTTGGAATATAATTGTTATTTATGGTGAAATGAACAGAATCGCGTCACATGCCTGTCATACGTTCATTGAGAGATATCCAGAAAGACCGCGCCCCAGTGAACGTACCATCCGAACACTGGAATGAAATTGTTTGAATTTTGGAAGCTTTGTACCACCTTACCTACAGTAAGAGTTTTACGAATAGCTAATGTTAAGGAACCAGGAATATTTTTTGGGGAACATTACTTGGTCAGACGAGGCCAAATTTAGTAAAAATTTAATCGCCATAATTCGCATTGCTGGTGCCATTAAAATTCTTGTTTGAATGGAGTGCTGGAGTTTTATTATACTTTGTGCGTTTAAAAATAACAATGTTTTGTGTTTCCCCATTTATCCAGAAAATTTCAATACAGAACGTTATTTGAAAATTGTACGCAATATTGTTGTTCCTGCAACAGAAGAGCTGCCTCTACAAGAATATGCTCAATACTGAATCACAAGTCATACAATACTCCACACGAGAACATTTACGAAAAAGAGTTTGTGTTTGGAACATGAAGGCGCTCATTTTGAGCATGTGTTGAAGAAGACAAGGTTTTAAATCGATTTAAAACTAACAGGTGACGGATTGATTGGTTTAAAATTCGTTTGCCATACGGTCATGGCCAACTACTAAAAAATTCGAAAAAAATGGTATCATTGCGATGAAATGAGAATAAGTCAGAAACTATTAAAGATAGGGATAGGACCATGTAATACCAAAATATGCCCATTTTGATTCTCTATCAAATGCAATAGTAAGAAAATGGTCATTTCATTTAAAAAAACTGAGTTTTCAGTCTTTGAATTTTCTTAAATTTGGAGCCTCATAGCTGACTTTTTTTAAGTACACCAAAAGAAAGCCCTATTCTTCCTCTATGCGCTAGTAAAATCTCGGTTGCCGTAGCTACAACCGTTTTCAAGTAATGAATTCTTAAAGTACCATCTGCATCCGCCATTTTTTTTAAATAAATGAAAATAACTTAAAAACCATAACTTGTAGGTATCAAATGTTGGTATCAAAAGTTATGAAATTTCACGTAGAATCCAAAAATGAAATAAAAAATAGGGGTTGCTATTTAAAATAACGAAGTTGGTAGCTACTTCCGGCATTTCCGGAAGTGCTGCCATTTTGAAAATATTTTACATCGATTCGGCTTTTTGAGTAACTCCTAAGTACAAATTTTCAAAAATCTACCTATAAAACTTTCCCAGAAACGTCTAACTAAAGCTCTAAAAAAAAACACCCTGTATGTATTTGTTGTTTAAATTGAATTTTATTAATAAAAAGTAAAACGGCGGGCCATACTGTTGCATTAATGTTCCACTAAATGAAACATTCGTATTCCAGAAAATGGGAGGAAAACAATCATTGCCGGTGCCGATGCCGATGCCGGTTCCAACGACACAGGATAAGGGCTGTCAAACCGACGCCCTTACCATTGTTGAAGTCACAAAAAATTCAAAGGACAAGTATTCACAAACGCCTCCTGTTTGTATGTTTGTAAGTTAACTCACAATTCAATTTTACGTTGGATTACAATTTGTTCTCTTTTTCCAGGATGTGGGGCAGCCCCCCCGTAAAAGGAAGAACACAGAAAGCGGTCCTAGCACATATTATAAACAAATTGACATTTAAGAAGTTATTTTGAATAAAAAATCTATCAAATTAAATGCATTTTAATATTAGTCCTACCTATAATACTAAATCAAAATTAATGGGATTCCGTCTTTCTTTGAAATTTGTACAAAAGGAGACCGTCGATATAACCAATTTCATAATCATCTTTTATCTTTCATCATCACGAATACTTACTTATTTGCTCAGAAGAAAAATTCAAATTCCTTGGAGACCTAGTCCCTTCAACGTACTCATCCCTTTCATTTATTGTATATTAATGACAATTCGTAAACTACTTGCTGCTTTCATATTTCACTACAGAGAATTTATTTCAATACACTTTCATTGTTTATTTGCTATTGCTAATTACCTTTTCTTCTTATAATCACCATGTACGAGCGATCCTGACTGAAGCTCTGTTTATGTAGGTACCTACCTACGTAATTAAGTGAGTAAGTTTATTCAAAATACTAACTGCTGCAGAAGAAAAAATTTAACAAATTGTATAAATGTATTATACAATTATACAGGTTATTTCTATGCAATAAAAAAGAACACACTACACACTGTGTGCAGTATAAAAAGATTTACATGGGGATATTGGAAACCGTTGGAGACACGAAGTCGGTGAAATGGAAGAAAAGATGCGGATTTGTGTGCCCAAAAATAATGTACATTTATTGTACTTTAATATTTTCTTGATTATAGAAGTTAGTCATCCAATTCTCGTGATATAGGTAGAGAACGTTCAATCACTAAAGAATAGTTGCGAAGAAACCAATATTGTTCGGAATGTCAATACATTATATCCAACCAAAAAACGTTTGCACTTACGTTCACATATTGTTTACAGCTGATGGTTTTACTTAGAATTTATTTCTCATGATCGTTAAATTCCGAATTTATCCGACGCGCACCTCAGTATTCCTTAGTGATGGAATTGCCTCTAATAGGTATCGTTGATTTTAAAAATGACTTCAAAGAAATTGTAGACCTACTAAAGTTGCGCACGGCCAAAGCATAATTTCGTTTTTCTTATGGGCGCCATATTGGATTTTTGCTTTTTCCAAATCCTCATTAAAAATGCTCCATATAATATGTCCCCACGAAGTGGCACTGGATGTATGTTTGGTTGTTGGGTGCGCGACTGAGTGTAAAAACATAACATAACACATGGGGTCCTCCTATGTAGGTACTTGCTTGTATTGTTTTTTTTTTAATGAATAAACTCTTTATTTGTGAGTAGTGTTCATTCAATGAATACTTCACAAATAATACATGCCCTTCAACCATGTAACTATAACATGTTCATGTTTGGTCAAGATAAATAATTAAAACAACAAAAATAAGATTTCGTTGTACATAGTAGGATTTGGTATTTCCATTCAATTTTACTTTTAATTATCAAAAATTTCAGCGTCAACTTGCTATCAAAACATAAGTAAGTTAATATATGGTTTAAAAAAATTGTGTGATCAACAATAAAATAGTTTTACAAACCTTAACGCTCTTTATTATTCATACATTGATCACTTTTATTGTTACTTATTCGTAAACACGGGTGTAGGTATGTATTCGAAGAGTAGGTAAAAACTAACATCTAAGGCACTCAGAACTGCAAATAATTAAAAATTGTTTGCCAAAAATATTTTGGTTTTTAAATGAGTCTGATTTGATTAATTACACAAGTTTACGAATTCGGGTCAACTTTTGGACCCGAGCAGATGAGAACGATTCTTAACGTTATTTGATGCCCTGAACTCAGATCTTCAATCCCTGTGTCAAGAGCGGTTCTAGTTTTCGAGTTCACGCATGGTGGCAGTACTGCGCTCTTATAGCGGCTTTCAGTTGTCCACGTTGCATTAAACATTTTTTGGAACTTCTTTTTGTACTGTGATTGTGCTTCGGAACGTGTGAAAATGCAGAGAAAACGTTGCAAAGTCGATTCAAAGTGTTTTTGTTACGTTTGTGGATGTTACATGCTCGGAAAAAGTGGAAAAATCATGACAAATGCACTCAAAGATGCGTATTTACAGTACTTTGGTTTTGCTGTAGTAAAAACTGACAAGCCATGGATACCGAAATTGTTTTGTAACGCGTGCAGAACAAAGCTGTACAAGTGGTCACTTGGTGAAAATATGTACTTTTCATTTTCTGTACCAACGTTATGGAGAGAACAGAAAAATCATGTAGATGATTGCTACTTTTGCTCAATGAATGTCGTCGGTATAAATGCAAAAAAACTAGCACGGTATAAATACCCTGACGTATCGTCAGTGTCAAAGCCAGTTCCACGTACGGACAGTGATCCATTGCCAATTTGTCCAGGTATAAGTGTAAAAAATGCCCTAAGAACTTCGTCTTCATCACTGGCGAGCAATGAAAGCGATTTCGTTATGGAAGAAAAGCATTTAATTTCGCAAAGTGAACTGAGTGATTTGATTCGCGATTTGAATTTATCGAAACAAAAAGCAGAGTTGCTTGCATCACGGTTGCAGGAATGGAAACATCTTGACCCTAAAACACATGTCACTATATACAGAAATAGAAATCTCGCGATTTTACCGTTTTTCAAAAAGATAATGACATGTGTTTCTGCAATGACATCCAAGGTTTATTTGATGTGATGAATACAGCTTATGATCGAAATGAATGGCGTTTGTTCATAGATGGTTCTAAGTACAGTTTGAAGGCGGCTTTACTCCACATTGGAAATAAAAAACCATCGATTCCGATTGCTCACGCAGTACAAACTAAGGAATGTTACGACACAATGCGTACAATTTTAACCAAGATTAAATACAATGAGCATCGATGGAAAATTTGTGGCGATTTAAAGGTTGAGAAATAAATTAATTGTACTTAATTTCGAAATGTTTTAATTACAGGTTATTGGTTTATTGGTTGGGATGCAATCTGGATTCACGAAATTTTGTTGTTTTTTGTGTCTGTGGGACAGCCGTGCAGTTGACCACCATTATGTGAGAAAGGCGTGGCCGAGTCGTACCCATTATGAGCCAGGAAAACAAAACGTGTCCTCTGTACCACTTGTGAACCCACAGGACGTTTTATTGCCACCTCTTCACATTAAACTTGGCCTTATTAAGAACTTTGTCAAAGCGCTCAATCGGGAAGGACCGGCTTTCCAGTACTTAATCAAGTTGTTTCCAAAACTGTCATACGCAAAAATCAAAGAAGGAATATTTGTCGGACCTGATATTCGAAAACTAATGGCTGAGGCAACGTTTACAAAATGTTTAACGCTTGATGAAGCAGCAGCATGGGCATCGTTTAAAAGTGTTACACACAACTTTCTCGGTAACCACAAATCACCGGATTACAAGCAAATAATCGATAATTTGTTGCAAAATTACCATAAGATTGGAGCTCGAATGTCTCTCAAGATACATTTTATGCATTCACATCTTGATTTTTTCCCACCAAACTTGGGCGACACGAGCGACGAGCAAGGAGAGCGGCTACATCAAGATATAGCGCGAATCGAAAGGCGATACCAAGGATTTGGGGACGAAGGCATGATGAGCGACTACTGTTGGACCCTAATTCGTGAAACAGATCCCAAGCAGTATAAAAGACTCAGTTCAACCTCTGTTCATTTCTGATTTATATTATTTACTTCAATAAATGGCCGCTAATGGTAAAAAATAGTAAAAAAATGAATTTATTGAATATTTCGAAAACTAGAACCAATTTTAAAAAACGGGCTGCTGATTTGAATTCACCCCCCCCCCCCCCCCCCCCAATTTACTTTATAAACAGCTTTTGGTTGCTCAGGTCCAAAACCGTGTATACTTGTGTTATTTATTGATACCACAACGAAGACGTTCATTTACATTACATAATAATATGGTTACATTATTAACAAAGGTTGAATTTACAACATAACATTACGTATCTACTAATTCACTCGGTAGTTTCGCTTTTATGTACCACCTCTAAACTTATCTATCGCGTCGCAAACCTCAAAAAAAGCACACATTGCATCGTTAGGTTGTAAAAATGGTTAACCTTTTGTAAGTGTCGGGTAGCAAGGAGAGTTAGTTTAATATTTGTGGCCATGAAAAGATCACGATAGATTCCCAGACAAACGTCACCTTTAATAATACTATGCCGACAGGAACGAGGTAGGCAGTTGAGGAAACGAAAAACTATATAAAGGGCAAGCGGCGAGGAATCCGCAAATAGCGGTAAACCTTACAATAATAATATAGGTAGGTAGACACACGAGAGACTAATTTCTTAGAAAGAGAATTAGCAATTTTCTTGTCCCTTCCTAAAGTACCTGCCCTTGTTGGTACGTAAACAAAATAAGAGGGTTCATGAACGCGACGGAAAAGGAATTCGAAACAACCTTCCCATTTGTCAATACCTTAACGAGAGTTAGCTTGATTAATTAATTCCGCCAAACTGATAAGAATGGCCCCCATGCCACCGAGATTTCCTCATTCCTTACATGGAGAGGCACGTTTAGTGGAAATTTGAGAGAAATCGTGTTTGCGCGTCAGCCTTTTAAAGCGGCGGTAAGCTAGGGATTGATTAATTAATTCATCGATACTGATAACTGATAAGAATGGCTCACATGCTTGTAAAATATTAGGTATACGATAAACAATGTATACCAGAAACCGGACATTTAATTTCCAATACATATCTTTATTCCGTTGCCATTCTTTATAACGATGCCATCCGGACTGAAAGTTAACCAAGGTTGTTTTCTACAAACAATCACTCCAGTTTCAATAACATCATAATTGTTATTTTTAATATATAAATTTCTTGCTAATGGCTCATTCTCGAGTCCGTAATCTGTAAATTTGCTTCGAAAAGACTTGGGTCAAAAGTATTTTTCACTTTTCGCTTCCCAATTTTACCATATGTAAATATTGAATAACAACTTGATCCAGTTATGCGATATTGTCGTTGTTTATTCCAAAGTGCTCTATTAAACTGGGTTTGTATTGCAACTTCGTTTACATTAACTATTTTTAAAGTATTATATGTTTCATTGCAACAATCTTTCAGATCTGTTATATGTATTTTCAAGTTTATTAATAATAAATGATCTCTCGGCATTGCGTAGGATGATATCAAGGTTACTGCTATTGAAGTAACCTGCTTCCTGGTTAATATCTTGTTTTGAGCGACCTTTGCTGAAAAATGAAAATTATTATTATGTACCCAATTCTTAAATACGTACAATGCTTACATATGCGGTACTAGTGCACAATTGGGCAACGCTACAATAAAAGTTTCAATAACAGTTTCGTTTTCACGTTCACTCAGAACTTTAAATGGTTAGTGAGTCTTTACACATTCAATATTCGATAATGAACGGGGATAATATGGGTGCCACTATCAGTGGCGTAGCGTGGGTTCTTTTCGCCCCCCCCCCCCCACCATAAATCAGTTATTATGTATTTCCATAAAAAGAATTTTAACAAACTTTACTTTTTACTTATAATATTTTAATAATAGGCGGCTATACGTAACAATACAGTCACTACAGTAAAGAGTACAGTTAAAAAAATGTTTACAGATAAACTTTTCTTGCTTTCAGGGAAGCAAATGTTTCGATAACTTCATCTAAATTAAGTTTGTCGAACGTTTCTCTTTCTATACTTAACAAAGCGATATCACTAAGGCGTTCTTGCCCCATTGATGCTCTTAAGTATGAGAGAATGAGCTTTAGCTTGCTAAAAGATCGCTCACAGCTGGCAATTGAGGCGGCAATTGTAAGAAGAATTTGTAGGGAATATAGCGTGCGGTCTACAGTGTAGATTCTACTATAGCGTGCGGTCTACAGTAGGTACAGATTCTACTATAGTGTGCGGTCTATGGTAATAGAATTATTGTAACGTAACACAAAAACAATGAATCAGTATTTTTATTTTATTTATTATTTACACAAACGGCAAAGCGATACTTTTGTCAAATAACCTCCACCACCTATCTATATTGTAAGATCATATTTTAAATTCAAACCTTTTCGCGCCTTCCTGTAACCGTTTTCGTCCGGAGTGTGCGCATTTTTACCGCCAATAAGATAATCTAACCTAACAAATGTATAGTAGTCCTAGTCCAACATTGTATATAATAAAAGCAGCAACGCCATTTTTTTAAGTTTCCGTTTATTTTTATTTGTGCTTTTCGGTTACATCGGACAATCCCTTACAGCTCAGAAGTGGGATTAACTATCTTTTGCCTTCATTTTTGTCGTGTTGTGGAGTAGCGATTATTATTTAGAAATTTTTTTAAGTTGAAAGTAAGATAGGGTTAAGCACGTGGTGAGCGTTACTTGAATTGGAGTTTATGAAAGTTTTATTATGGCAGAAACAGATAAGGTTGGACAAGTTAGTGTAGAAGATTTAGTGGATGTTGCAGTGGCGTCCTGTAGAAAATTCGACGATCAAACAAGTAGATGGTTGTCAACTCTGGTACCATCATTCAAAGGGAATGGAGATGATGTAACGTTATGGTTTAAACGGATTGAACTAGTAAGAGAAGCATATCAACCTAATGAGCAAGTATTGTTTTTAGTAATTATCAGTAAATTAGAAGGGAGAGCATTAGAATGGTTTCACTCGTGTCCTGAAAATGTAACCCTTAATTATGAAGATTTTAAACAAAAATTATGTATGTTATTCGAAGTTAAGCAAGATTCGTTAAGCTTGATGAGAAAATTTGAAGCAAGGAAGTGGAGAAAAAATGAAAAGTTTTCTGACTATTTTACTGAGAAAGTTTTGTTGGGAAGTAAATTACAAGTTAAGGAAGAATTTTTAATAAGTTATGTTATTGATGGCATGGACAATCCGAATTTACAAATCCAAGCGAAAATGAAGGAGTTTCGCGATTTAAATCATCTTCTAAAGCTGATGAACGAAATTACATCAATTGAAATTGAGTCCGTAAGGACTTCACAGCCGGTAAAGAAGTCTACTGCTCCAGGGCCTTCGCCTGTGCCACCCACCTTAAGGCAAGCTCCAGCGAGCAAATGTTTCAACTGCAATCAGCCAGGGCATTATGCGTCGGACTGTTCGAAGCCTAAACGGGAGAAAGGAAGCTGTTACACCTGTGGCGATACAAGGCATCAGCAACGAAACTGTCCTCAGCGGCCCGGGGGAAGTGGTACTTCAAGGCAGATGGCTCCTGATTCTACTACTTTGCTAGTAACACCAGGTATTGCACCACCCTATAAGGTACACATTTTATTAGATTGTTTAAGTACTGAGTTTGATGCAATTGTGGATACTGGTTCGCCTATATCACTGTTATGTTTGAAGAATATTCCTAAAGACTTGGTTAAGGAATGTGACTTAGTTAATAAGTACGAAGGTATTAACGGTTCAAAATTAGATATTTTGGGATATATTGTTACCAATGTTAGTTTTAGAAATATCGATATATGTGTAAAAATGAAATTTTATATTGTTCCATGCAGTACAATGCAGTATGAATGTTTGTTAGGGCGAGATTTGATGTTAAGTGGCGATCTTAATGTAACCTTTGGTGAAAATATTTTAATTGAGAAGAAGATTAAGAATGTTCATGATGATTTTGTTAGTAATGAGATCTTGCTGATTAAGACCGATGATCTTGATTTGAGTACCGTAGAACTTAACGTTGATCAATCATTGAGTACCTTAGAAAAAGCTGAGTTACAATATTTGATAGACAATAATTATTTTAATGTAGAGAAACCTAAAGAACCACTTGTAAAGTTTGAAATGACAGTTACACTGAAACCCAATAGTAAACCGTTTTATTTTAGACCTCGGAGATATTCCTATTACGAAAAGAATGAAATTAATATGTTGATAAATGACCTTTTGAGAAATAACGTTATTAAGCCGAGCATATCTGAGTATTGTTCTAGGATAGTTTTGGTAAAGAAAAAGAACGGTTCTATGCGGATGTGCGTAGATTTTAGAGAATTAAATAAAGTAGTATGTAGAGAAAATTGGCCTTTGCCGATTATCGAGGATGAAATTGAATTATTAAGGGACAAAAAGTATTTCACAAAGCTAGACTTACAAAACGCTTTTTATCATGTTAATGTTAACCCAGAGTGCACCAAATATTTGTCATTTGTAACACCCAATGGTCAGTATGAGTTTTTGAAGATGCCTTTTGGCTTCTGCAATAGTCCTAGCGTGTTTATGCGATTTATTAATGCCATTTTTAGAGAACTGTTGAATTCGAATGAAATTATGATATACTTAGATGACATATTAATAGCGACTAAAACGATATCAGAAAATTTGATTATTTTACGCAAGGTATTTAAATGTATTACCGACAACTTGTTACAATTGCGCTGGGACAAATGTTTGTTTTTATGTACCGAATTGGATTATTTAGGTTATAGAATAAATTCGAAAGGCATTAGTCCTAACTTAGAAAATACTAAGGCAGTATTAAATTTTCCGGTACCTAAAACTCAAAAGGAATTACATAGTTTTATAGGACTAGTTTCGTATTTTAGAAAATTTATTAAGGATTTCTCGTTATTGGCCAAACCACTGTACGAAATGATTAAGAAAGATTCTGCGTTTAATTTTGGAAAGAACGAATTAATTACTTTCGAATTGTTAAAAAGTAAATTAGCTAAAACAACCTGTTTTATGCCTTTATTCTCCGTTGGCCGAAACGCAACTTCATTGCGATGCTTGTCAAGTCGGGTACGGAGGGATACTTCTACAGAAACAAGACGATGGATATTTTCATCCAGTATTTTATTTTAGTAAGAGGACTACTGAACCGGAGTCTCGTTATCACTCGTATGAGTTAGAATGCTTGGCAATCGTTTACTCGATTAAAAGATTCCACAGTTATTTGCACCACATCCCGTTTAAGATTATCACAGATTGTGATAGTATCCGTTTAACCTTAAGTAAAAAAGATGTAGTGCCGCGAATTATGAGATGGTGTCTATTTTTGGAAAATTATAATTATACCATTGAACATAGAGGTAGTCAAAGAATGCGTCATGTAGATGCTTTGAGCCGTAACCAAAATGTTTTGATTTTGCAAGAGAATTCGTTAGCACAAAATTTAGCCATTAAACAGCAGACGGATAACGCAATATCGGAAATAAGAACAAAGCTAGAAGTTACTGAATTAACGCATTATGAATTGAGAAACGGTTTAGTTTATAGGAAATCTTCGAAGGGTAACAAATTGTTATTTTACGTTCCTGCGAGTATGGTATCCAATGTAATTCGCATGTACCATGACAACGTGGGCCATGTAGGCTTTGAGAAGACGCGTGAACTTATTTTACGAACTTATTGGTTCC
This sequence comes from Pyrocoelia pectoralis, assembly GCA_036250285.1. Classification (NCBI taxonomy): domain Eukaryota; kingdom Metazoa; phylum Arthropoda; class Insecta; order Coleoptera; family Lampyridae; genus Pyrocoelia; species Pyrocoelia pectoralis. Next base: position 38,054,081 of record CM070075.1, on the reverse strand, counting down.
CGGATATGAAAAATAAAATAGTTGATCATATTAGTAACTGCTTAAAGTGCATTGTTTACCAACCGAATTCGGGTAAGGTGGAAGGAGAACTGCATGGTATACCAAAAGGTAGTACCCCGTTTTCCATTATACATGTCGATCATTTCGGTCCGTTAGAGAGATGTAAAAGCGGTGATCGTTATGTATTTTTAGTTGTTGATGGATTCACCAAGTTTTTGAAGTTATACGCTTGCCGTACAGTAAACGTGAAAGAGGTTATAAAGCATTTGAATAATTATTTTGCAAGTTATAGTAGACTGAACAAGCTTATCTCAGATAGAGGTTCCGCATTTACCGCCAAATTATTTAAAGACTTCTTGGAATCTGAAAATATTATGCACGTTTTAATTGCTAGTAGGATGCCTAGAGCTAATGGTCAAGTTGAACGGCAAAACCGCTCCATTACACCTATGTTAGCTAAGCTAGGTGAGTTTAAGAATGACTGGAATAAACAGTTAGAGAATGTGGAATATTCTCTAAATAACACTATTAATAAAAGTACAGGCGAAACCCCTAGTAGGTTATTGTTCGGAGTACACCAGAAACGTAGTTCAGATGATCAATTAAAGTTATTTTTGGATTCTTTAGAGCCTCCAGAAGTTGTAATGTTAGGTGAATTACGGCAAAAAGCCTCTGATAGAATAATTAAGAGTCAAGCTTACAATAAAACTTATTTTGATAAGCACCACAAATTACCAAAAAAATATAATGTTAATGATTTAATAATGATTACAAATAATGATGTCACTGTAGGAGTTAGAAAGAAATTATTGCCTAGATTTAAAGGACCATATAGAATAGATGCTGTTTTGGATAACGATAGATATGTAATCAAGGATTTAGACGGGTTTGAGGTGACACAAGTTCCGTATAAAGGTATTCTTGAGTCTTCTCACATTCGTCCATGGTTTAATTAGTTTCATGTTATTAGTAATAATGTTCTCATTGTTAGTACCTATTAATTATAATGTTCTCATTGTTAGTACGTATTAGTTATATAATATTTAGTTTTAATAATTACTTATTTTGTGAGATATGTAGATCGAGGTCGATCACAGGTCAGGTTGGCCGAATCTGTAAGATCATATTTTAAATTCAAACCTTTTCGCGCCTTCCTGTAACCGTTTTCGTCCGGAGTGTGCGCATTTTTACCGCCAATAAGATAATCTAACCTAACAAATGTATAGTAGTCCTAGTCCAACATTGTATAATAAAAGCAGCAACGCCATTTTTTTAAGTTTCCGTTTATTTTTATTTGTGCTTTTCGGTTACATCGGACAATCCCTTACAATATACAGTTCTAATATCATTTAAAAATTCGTCAAACAAATCACCATTTTTTCGCCACAACTTCCAACAGCAGTGATCCAAATGAGATTGCAGAAGTTGATTTGGTACACCTCTCATTTTCCTCAAAATTTTTATTTTTGCATCCAGCCATGACCGCTCAATAGATTGAGTATTAGCTCCAGAAGCTGGATCTACATAATTTTGTTGATGGTTGACTGTGAGATGGCGATAACCAAGAGTATTTAGCGATCTGTATGCAGGCCATTCATCAGAATGGATCACTGATCCCACTTCGCATTCTCGCTGAATGATGGTTATTAGGGTATGAGCGTCACGTCGTTGAACATAAAAATATCTGCAGTCATGACCTTTCTTCAGGCCAAATACCCAAGGTCCATCAATGCGACGCCCGTGGTTGCGATTATTTGCTACCTCTGCATCGCTATCTTCGGATAGAGGTCTCTCATCTCCAATCAACATTCTTCCGCGATTATATTTTCGTCGTCCAGCAAACCTTGCTTCATCTATCTGAATTGGATTATCATCATCGCCAGTCAATTGTCCTCTCGCCTGAATTATTGATCCGCAAACTTCCCGGCACATATTAAACCAATCGGTAATGGTGTTAAACGATTTCCCAGTTAGAGTTACCGTACTGTGCATTGGGATTTCCATCACAAAAAGAACACCAGCTCCAAAATTTCGCACAGAGTCAAATTGGAATGTATTTTCTGGTTAATATCCGTGTAATGAAAAAATACATTTCCTTTAACAAACCAAATTAGAAAGAGAAAGTTGATTTAATAGGTAGGTACTTTAAAACTTTTTAGGGCGTCAATGCCATTTTGTTCCTATAATATATTTTATGGTTTATAATATACAATTAGTATTTAAAATGTAACATTATTTGCAAATCGGGTGTAGATCGCGCGATGTAGTAATGGTAGAACATATTTATATCGGTAGACCGCACGCTATAGTGGCACCATAATTTGTTCTGTGACGTGGTTTTATTCCAGTAGCACTTAACATCGGTTCCTGAAAGTCTATCCAAATCATGTACCTACATTAAGCCCGGAACAACTAAATAATTAAAAAATTTGTTGTACAAATAGTATTATTACCTACCGATTACACACCAGCAATACAGCGGCAATGTGTTTGCAACGACCTGAGCTACCTGCTTTACAAGAGCATTTTGCACTGTGTAACTCATTACAATTATATTTAAATACACAATTCACTTCATGTGGCTTGTCTACTAAAGCGGAAGTTTGTAAGCACAAATCAAATAAGTAAAACATGTTTTTAACCTTTTCTCTTAAACCAATAGTTATAATATGCTTCGCGTTTAATACTGCCTCTCCCTCAACAATACATCTAGATATTGGAAGATGGGCACAGTTTTTGGTTTTTGTAACTCATTGTTCCACAAATTGGCTACACTATTAATATTTAATTCTAACAGATCTGTAATCACTTCACAAGTGATAATAATTCGCACAAAGAACAGTTAATAAAGAGCTATATGTACTGTGGTTAGACGGCGCACAATGCTACGGTATACTGTTGAGAATGCGCATACGTGCTTGCGTCACTATTTTTCTACAAGTGTGGTTATGCAAAACACAGTCTCATTAAAAACTTCGTATACTTAACAACGTGCTTTCAATTCTTATTCTTATTTTATTACACAGCCCAACAAACATTTTGGTGCCAGGGTTTTTGTAACTGTTTTTAAGTAAGTTTTGGGTGCACAATCCAAAACTGTCTTCAGATTTGGTCTATCAGATCTAGTTTTTGAGATGTATTTTGACCTTTTTTTTAGAAAGAAATAGTCTAGTTTTTTAACTTTTATACTTTTTACGTTATTACTAATACTATCTGCTTCAAGTGCTAGTAAAAAAACACATAAAATCCAAAGTAATGTATTTATTTCACAAAATAAACAAATAAATTTATAAATTATTATATTTACATATCATTTAAAAATTTTCTTTTATATGACTTTCTAGCATGGTAGTTATTAGGACAGTCTCGCTGAAGGCTCCAGCAGTAGTCGGCCCTTGATATCGATCTTCCATAGTTTTAATATCCTGATGGAATCTTTCCCCCTGTTCTTCACTCAAATTACCTAGGTTTTCTGGAAACCGATCTAAGTGGCTGTAGAGGTAGTGAACTTTTATGCTCATGTTGCAGCCGAGTATATTAAAGTTTGAAAGCATATTTTCCACTAATTCTATATAATTTTTTGCCTTATGATTTCCCAGAAAATTTTGTACAACTGTAACAAATGAACACCAAGCGTTAGATTCAATTTCATTCATTGATGCGGTAAATTGTGGATCTTTAATAAGCTGCCTTATCTGAGGGCCATCAAATATTCCGGCTTTCAGTTTTTCCGTGCTAATCCCAGGAAATTTATTAATCAAGTAGCCAAAACAAAGTCCATCGCGATTTAAAGCCTTCACTTTTGGCCTCTAAAGATATCACTATTTCAATATTTTTGCGTTTTATCAGAAATAATACCAATTAGCCCATATCTCAAAAACTGGAGCTGCTATGAAAAAAAAGCCAGGTATTTTTGAAATCAGCACATCACAAATATTTAAAATCAGTTCTTACTTTTTCGGCACCAAGACAAAAATTTTATTTTGTTGGGCTGTGTTATCAATGTCAGCTTCACAAAGTCTTAACAGGTTATGGGCCCAGTCCTAATAGACGCGAGATAATTAATTAAAAATAAAGAAAGTTAAAGTGAGTTTTTTACGATCGGTTGGTGCCGGGTAGAAACAGAAAGTGCGAAGTGGAAACAAGAAATTCGTGTTACGAGTGCGTTTCATAACAAAATCATGTCGGGGAATGATTTAATTTGTTCTGTTGAAAAATTAAAAGGTGCCGAAAACTTTCATACGTGGATGTTTGCAATGGAAAATGCATTGGAATTTCTAAGCCTAGAAAAATGCATAAATCCAGCACCTAACACTGAGACTGACGCTGCTAAATTAAAAATGGCGAAAGCAAGAATAGCGCTAAGTGTAAACCCATCCATAATTCCCCACATTCAGAATTGCAAAACGGCGTTGGAGATGTGGAACGAGTTAAAAGCCTTGTTTGAAGACAAGGGAGTAACGAGAAAAATTGGGTTATTGCGAAAATTATTGGGAGTTAGGTTAGAAAAATGCGATTCGATGAACCAGTATGTTAAGGAGATTATTCATACTTCTCTAACAAGCTATCAGGAGTCGGTTTTGTCGTTACGGATGAGTGAGTTGGAGCCATTTTACTCGCCGGACTAACAGACGAATTTAAGCCAATGATTATGGCTATTGAAAATAGTGGCATTGCAATTTCCGGACATGACATAAAGTCAAAGTTAGTTGATTACGCGTACAAAAAACCAAGTGAAGGTGGTCCAAGCGAGGCAAGTGCTTTTGCGGGGAAAGGTAATAAAAAGCCTAACAAACAAACTAAGACGTTGGAATGTTTTGTTTGTGGACAAAAGGGCCATTTTGCAAAGAAGTGCAAGGATCGCGTAAACAAATCTGAAAAGAAGGAAGCGGAAAAGGTCGAAGCCAAAGTAGCGTTTTCAGCAACAAAGAAACTATTGAACAAAAATGAGTGGATTCTTGATAGCGGTGCGTCGCATCACATGACACCAAATGAAGAATTGCTTGTGAACAAAAGGGTTTGTGAAAAAATTGAGATCAGTGCTGCAAACAACAGAAAAATGTGTACTTCATTGATGGGAAATCGGTTGTTGTCAATCAACGATAACGAATTTGAAGTAAAAGACGTTTTGTGCGTGCCCGATTTGGCAGCGAATTTGCTTTCCGTGAAGCAAATAGTGAACAAAGGAAACACTGTTGTTTTTAATCGCGACGGCGCGGCGGTGTATGACTCACAACAAACGTGTATTTTACGAGCGCAGGTAAATGAGGGTGTTTACAAGATTAACGGACAAAGTAATTTTTGCATGATAGCAAATTCTTCAGAAGTGAGTGCGGTGACGTGGCATCGTAGATTAGGTCACATAAATATTATAAGGACATGTGTAAAATGCGGAATGGAATTGTGGATGGCATCAATTTTATTGGTGGTGAAAAAGACATCAACAGTTGTGAGATTTGTTTTATGGTAAGCAAGCGCGAAAGCCGTTCGCGCATAAAGGTTCACGAACGGACGGTTTGTTGAATATAATACACTCTGATTTGTGCGGGTCGATGGAAGAGACATCGATCGGAGGAGCAAAGTATTTCTTAACTTTCATCGATGATCATTCCCGAATGGTATTTGTATATTTTCTAAAAACAAAAAATGAAACCTTTGAAAGTTTTAAGGACTTCAAATCTAACGTGGAGAACAAAACCGGAAGAACGATAAAAATCTTTAGAACGGATAACGGTAGTGAATTCTGTAGTAAAGAATTTGAAAATTATTTGTATTCACTTGCAGCAAGCCGCCAGGTGGTTGAAAGGCCCAAAGATAAAAAACACCTGTAAAAAGGGGGGTTATAGGTTAAACCGCCAAAAACTTCCAATAGCTTATAGCTACCTACCAGTCCGAACTTAACATCATACATACGTGGTGTTACACCGCTGAGACGTCCATAAAACACTCCACCAGGTATTATTATATATAAAATAACACGTTTTACTTGCAGGAAAATAGACCGTTAAAATCCGACGTACGCTTCCAATAAAGTACCGCCTACGGGAAGATAAAGAAAGTGACACCGCCACCGATATAAATTGTATTTATTATGTTCCTCTACACATAAATTGTAATATTATACTAGTTATCACTTACGGAATATTATTATTACATAAAGCACATAATCTTCGACTAGAGCTACCTGCATTGGTAACGAATTATAAAGTAGTCCACCGAATATATAACCACAGAATACGTGTATAAACGGTGGACCTTACATGACTCTGTGTTTAAATGGACAGCATTGTGTGAATCAGCATTTCTAAAAATTAAGCAAGAAATTGTAAGTAAGTAAATATGACTCCAACCTGCCATTGATCCTGGCAACAGATGGCAGCCCAGTTGGTCTTTCGGCACTACTGTCCCACATTTACGAAGGTGAAGAACGACCAATACCATTTGCCTCAAGAGCCCTTTCAAATAGTGAAAAAAATTATTCCCAGTTGGACAAAGAAGTCACTGCTATTTATTGGGCATTTCAAAAATTCTATGTATATTTGTACGGTAGAAAATTTACGCTCGTCACAGATAATAAGCCTCTAAGTTACAAATTTGGTTCAAACAGTCGCCTTCCTACAATTACCGCTTCACGCCTTATACGATACACAATGTTTTTAAGTGGTTTTGATTATGAAATTAAACACCGCAAATCATGCGAACACGCAAACGCAGATTATTTTTCAAGAGCACCTTTACCTAATTTAGAAAATAACTTGACAGATGAAGATTATGAAGTTTTTAATATAGTTGTGTCACAAATATCAAATGAACCCGTTACATTTAAATCTATACAAACTGAAACAGACAATGACCCAGATTTGAAACGTTTAAAACAAAACTTAATTAGTAACAAGGACTCGCTGACAGAATTTAGCCTTCATGATAATGTTATATTTCGTGGTCCACGTGTAGTCATTCACACAACACTTCAACATCATGTTTTGCAAGAACTGCACACTACCCATCAAGGAATTGCCAAAATGAAAGCTCTTGCTCGCGGTTATTGTTATTGGAAAAATGTCGACCGCGATATTGAATGCTTAGTAAAAACCTGTAAACCTTGTGCAGACTTTAACACTTTCACTGCCCATTAATTATTTGGGACATTACTCTGTGCCATCTTTTCGTTTAACATTGAAACATATCATAGCGTGAACGCGCCTCGCGCGGTCCGGGCATACGACGGCGGGAGACATCAACGCGCTAGGCGCGTTGTGGGCAGTGAACGGGTTAAGTCAAATCCGAAAAAGGCACCGCTTCACAATTGGGACACACCAGAAGAAAATTGGCAAAGAATCTATATGGATTATGCTGGCCCTTTTCAAAATTATTGTTTTTTCATCGTTGTGGCCGCACTTTGAAAATGGCCAGAAATCATCGCCTCCAAGTCAGCTCCGACATCAGACTCAACTATTTTAATGTTACAAGAAATTTTCAGCCGCAATGGATTGCCTCAAATATTAGCCTCCGATAATGCCACAATTTTGCGCCAGAAATGGTATTCAACAACGTTTCATTGCACCAGGACACCCTGCTACCAACGGCCAGGCCGAACGCTACGTTTACACCTTAAAAACCAAATTAAAGGCAATGGCTGAAGAACCTGGCACCATACATCAAAAATGGTATGAAATTTTGCTTCGTTACAGAGCGTCACCAACATCAAATAGTGATAAAACACCGGCAGAAATTTTTCTTAATCGTAATTTGCGTACACGACTCGATCTTCTCAAGCAACGTCACTTAGTCAAAAATTTTACAAATGATCACATTGTGCACACCCAATTACGCCTGGGAGAACGTGTACAATCACGGAATTATACATCAAAGTTGTGGAAGTATGGAACAGTTGTTCAAGTTCTAGGTCGCTTACACTATCTTATCGAATTGGATGATGGATACATTATCAAGCGCCATATTGATCAACTACGTAAGACAGAAGTACCACCAGAGCAGCGGAAAACTGTAACTTTTGCTCCTGAACCTACTACACAGATCGTAACAAATGCCTCAAATAATATCTTACCTATAAATAGCTATGTTCCAGAGAAATCTTCATTTTCCGACAGTCCACCAGTTTCATCAGCAGTACCCGAAGTTGATGATACTGGTCAGTGTCTTGTTCCAGTACCTGTACCAGCGGAGTCTTCTTCAAAAGATTACAGTGAACTGGGAAAGCTGAATCAACCAAAGCGTCAATCAGCAGATGAGCAATTATCAGGGAAAATCGAGGAAACTCGCCCTCGTTCGACCAGGATTAAACGTCCCGTAATTCGAATGAATTTGTAAATTTGTATTTATGTTCTTTTTATATATTATTGTATGTAAACATTACGCCTGGGAGAATTGTTATGTTCAAGTAAGTTGGCAACAATGCAGAAAAAGTATTGTAGTGTTTAATATGTATACTAAAATAAAGTAGTTTCTCTTTAGTTAATTAATTAATAATAAAAATCATAATAGGAATGTTGAATCTTCATACTCTTTTGAATTATCACTATGCAAGAGAGGAAATATGGCAAAGGCATCACCAAAGGGAATTCTAAGACACTTTGACGTTATCTCAGAAGCAGACCACATTTCAAAATGTTTGTTCAAATTGTTAACAAGAACTGATCCAAATAAAGATGATACACAAGGTTTAGTATAAATCTCACCAACACTTAGATACCGTTTCCCAACTAACATCATTTGTTTATACTCAGAGCATAAGAAAAAATTATAAACCAACACCACTGTATCATTGTTTACTTTACAACAGTTATTTGGTTCCTCTGCAGAAAGGCACCAAGCTGTAGTTTAGAGTTATTTAAACTGTGCCTCACTGACTGTTAATACTGGTCCATTTTCATGCCTACATAGATATTCATATTTATTCACATCTTTTCGGGCGTGCTCTTCCCTAAGTAGGGAATGTTGTAAAGGTTTGTCATGTTTTCGTAATTGACGCTTTAGTGTTCTCATAAAGTTTTCGAAGGGTAATGCACTAAATGAATCTAAAGGGCCCAATTTTTTTGCGTCATCTACTAAGTGAAGTAAACCGTGAACATTGTGAGATATTAAATCTTCACTATACACAAGCTTGAATGAAATTACAAAATGTTCCAAAAGTGAATGCGCATAATCTCCATTAGTGTTCAAATAAATTTCACTACAAAGAATTCGTATTGCAACATGCAATGTTATAAAATGATTATAAGCAACTGAATTCAAAATCCCATGAAGTACAACCGGTGCCAGATACAAGAGAAACATTCGTAATTCTGTTGCTTTCCATTTGGTAACGGCCTGAATTTCTTGTGGTCTTCGAGCAAACTCTTTTATAATATAAGGCCTCAATGTTAGAAGATTTTTTGATATTTTAGCAATTTGCTTCTGTTGCAGACGGTATTTCAATGATGCATTAAACCACAAGGTGATAATCTTTTTACCCACGCCTATGCAAACGAGATGCATATAATCGAAAGGAATTTGTGAAATCATTCCAAAGTTGGGAATCGTAGTATGAATTGACTGCCCCAAGTGATGTGCTTCATCCGTCATTTGAATAAAATCTTCATTCGTTCGTTTGGTGGAGTGCATTTCAGGAAAACACATACGATCCTCTCTGTATTCTCCTTCTTGAATGCATTTCGAACAACTGGAGTAACCACCATGCCCTTTTGTTTTTGTAATAAAACTTTTTGCAGGAGCATCGCAGATTATGCTATGAATCCTTATACGTATATTTTGACCATTGTATACCAATCCTTCATTAATTAATACTCAAGGGGTAATTCCGTTTGAAAAAAAGTGTAGGGGAGGGTGGTCCACAATGAGACATGTTCCACAGTGGGACAACCACCATAAATTCTTCAAATTTCAAATTTACCGCGTTTTATTTTTACATAGTGGACATACTGTTGTGATAGTCGTCCATATGTGATTTTGTGCAGTTAAGTGAAATATTATAAGAATTAATAGCTTTTAATGGAATTTGTCTAACCAGGTATAATATTTTTACATACTTATTTATTGTATATCTAATGAACCACGTAATTAAAGATTACTAATTCTTTTTTAAGTGCATAAATATAGGTTAATATTAGATAGGGTTGCCATCCGTCCGGGTTTCCCCGGATTTGTCCTAGTTTTGAGGGCGTCCGGGGAGCGTCCGGGCGGGGTTTCATTTGCAGTCCGGGTTTAAAAAGTTTTCAAGTCACCGGGCGCTGTCGAGCGGCCGCGCAAACCGCGAGCAATTGGCTCGCTGCCCTCTCCCTCGCGCCTATCGACGCAGTCGCGTAGCAGGCGGTTATAAGTGTAGACGTACGGTGCAGTAACTTTGCAAGAATTGTAAGGTAAGTTTTATTGCACAAAACATGATTATATTGTCTTCAAAAATACGTTGGTACTTCATATTTACGTAAATAATGCTGTAAAGTGACCCTGCTTATCTAAATGCTGTCATGTCAGGAATCTAGATATATTTTACAAATCTGTAATAAACTTTTTTGCCTCGAAGTTTTTATTTATTCTTTTCAGATCGGATATCAAAATGCCTAAGCGTAAATGCTTATTCAACAGCGAGTTGCAAAATAAGTTTCCAATGTTGAAAAAGGGAAGATATGACTAGGAAGCTTTTTGTACCATTTGCTCGGCGAATATTTCAATTGCAAACAAGGGTGCTACAGATATAAATGAACATTTAAGTACACAAAAACATACAACAAATTTCAGAAATCAAGCAAGTTCTTCAAATATAGCTACTTATTTTGTGAGATCAAATGCGGATGAAGACTTCCGAATAAGAGCAGCAGAGGGTGCACTGGTCTATCATACCGTAAGTCATCACATGTCTTTTAATTCTTTAGATTGCACTTGTGCCTTTAATCGAGAAATATTTTCGGACTCTGCTACTGCAAAAAAAGTTTCATGCAATCGAACAAAGGCAACTGCAATAGCCACCGGAGTGCTAAGCCCTTTGTCGGTTGCCGAACTTAAAAGTAACTTACAAGATGTCCCATTCATCAGCATTGCTACTGATGCTAGTAATCATGGAAGCACAAAATTATTTCCTTTAATTGTTCAATATTTTGATGTCAAAAAAAACGGAATTACGACAAAACTCCTCGAAATAGAAAGCACACAAAATGAGACATCGGATACAATTACCGAACTAATTATAAAACAACTTCCCAGCATGATCTCCTATCTAAATGTATTGCGTTTGCTGGAGATAACTGCAAAACTTCGGCGGAATAGATCGACATGGTACCAACAATGTTTTTCATAAGCTGAAACAAACTCTGAACCCCAACATACTTGGTGTGGGTTGCTCTGCACACGTCATTAACAACGCAGTGCACCACGCATGTAATTTATTGCCATTAGACGCCGAATCTATCATCTTAAAAATTTATAATTTTTTTTCCATCTACACAGTACTAACTGAATCCCTTAAAGAATTCTGTAACACCATTGAAATCGAATACAAACAGCTTCTTTAATCTTTATCATTCCAAGACGCGTTGGTTAAGTCTATTTCCAGCAATCGAACGACTTCTTGAGCTCTACCGTCTGTTAAAGGATTATTTCCAAAATGTAGAAAGACCACCTGTTTTGATCAAACTATCTAATATTATTAGATAATATAACACATGTTTCAAAGCCTGCCCTCTAAGAAAATTTTTTTAAAGTCATGTTTACACTATGGTCAGTTGTTCCACAATGAGACAAGCTTGTTTTTCCACAATGAGACAGTCTCATTGTGGAACAAAAAATCAAATTCTATAAATTATAGGTGTTTTCTTTTTGCACGTTGTGGTAGACCTAAGTCAGCTCTGTCAATAACACCCCATTCGTTTTATAAAAATAATTTGACTCAGTTCTCAATAACCCTATTCGTTTTAAAAGCTTTATCCTTTGTCTACCAGTGGTACTTTAATGTACCTCAAAATGAACATACCTTCAAATACCACAGTCAGATTTACTTAGAATTTTTGTTTTCTTTTTTAGCACTTTTGTTAGTTGTGGCTTAGATTAGTGAAACGTGATAACAAAAATATTGAAAATAATTATTTTCATATAAATTTCCACAAGGTACTTATAAGTACCGCTAGCTAGAATTGACACAAAAATACCTAATTAACTAATTCATGAACAAACATTAGTATTGAATTTATTTCTATTAATTTTTGTACAAAAGTAAATTAATTATTGTTAAAATTACAATTATTGTGGTTGCACTTGATGGAACTGAACAAAACAATTTTTTTTTTCGTTCACACAGAGAAAAACACCACAGGTTGAACACGTTGAATGTGGTTTGGACTGGATTCCTTGAGCACTACACATTTCGCAACGTCCTCTTCTAGTAACAAACTTTGGCCAGTGGCGTCCTAGATTTCCCAAACGAATTTCTGTCGATACACTATGATTATATCGTCTCTTTTTTGGAGTGGGACCAGAAGTTGAAGCTCTGCTTTTAATTTGTGAACATTTTGAAGACTTGCTACATAATCCAATAGCAAGTTCTCTTCTAAAGCTTAGAACTGTTGTCTTGGGTTCATTTGTTACTTTTTTATATATTACAAAAGCATTTACAAATGCAATTTCGAGGCAACCCCAAAAAATTCTATGCCACCATTTTTTCGAGCGCCTATCAATTCCACAACACTGGCGTAATTGATCATGGTAATCAACCCCTCCCATAAATTTATTGTAGTCTTCTACAATTTCAGGACCTGGGATATACGTAATGGTACCATCTCGCAATTTTATTTTAATTTGTACAGAATTTGTACCGTGAAAATTGGATGCTAACGTGACCACTTTATTATCTTTCCATTTGTAGAAAGTAATTCCGGTGTTTGAGGTTTTATGGTCAAAATCACCCCGCTTCAAAATTTTGTCGCTTTTCATTCCTGTAGGTAGCCCTTTTCGATTAGCTCTGATTGTACCACATGCCAGGGTATTTTCAAGTTTTAGTTTCTCAAGCAATTTTATACTTGTAAAAAAATTATCAAAATAAATAACTTTATTTTTATGTCACTCTTGCTGTGTTAGCTCCAAAACAACTCTTTCACCTAAATTAAAATTATTAAATTCTTCAGTGATTTTTTCATTTTTCCCCTGATATATTTCGAATCTTTTAACGAAGCCTGTCATGTCGGCCAAAACCCAAAATTTGAAACCCCTTTTGATGGGTTTCATGGGGTTATATTGTTTGATAGAAGAGCGACCTTTAAACTTAACAATTGACTCATCTACGCACATTTTCTGTTCTCCTACATAATTTTGAAATATCGAATTCAGTGAATTAATGAATGGTCTCACTTTATATAGCTTATCGGTATTATTATTCGGAATAACACTGTTATCGTTGAGATGTAAATTGGCGAGTATGGTTTGAAACCTATTTCGTGACATGGTTTCAGGTACCATTGCTACTTTGAGATCGTCTGCAGACGACCAATAACTTTCTACGTTGGGTAAAATATGGTAACCCATAAGAAAATTTATTCCTATAAATGACAACATTTCTTGTTCCGAAATGTGAAGGGTTTTATTTTTTTGTGTCCCATAAAGGTTGGTTTGAAAGGTGACATGCTGCAGTGTGTCTCCCAAAAGCTTTATAAAGATATCTGTACAATCGCTAAAATAAAATTCTTCCCAAGAACCGGCAGTTGAAAGTGCAGCTAATGGGGTACAAGTTTTATCTATCTTTTTCCACGTACGTCTGGATTCCTGTGTAGCTGGATCATCTTCAATCTGTTCTTCGGGCTGTTCGATGTCTTCTGGTTCATTGCCTAAATTGTCTTCGTTTATTGGGTCCGGTATAACGTTGTTTTCACTTATTTCAAAAGCAATTTCTTCCTGATTTTCTTCATCATAATCAGATTCAACGTCTTCATTATTATCTAGGGGTGGTAAATATTGATCTAGATCATCATTATCTATCAATTCTAATAATTCATTATCAGTCAAGGGTCGTGTACGTTCCGAATAGGGTAACATACTGAAAAAAAAATACTTTTAAGCTTTTACTACCAAAGGTACTTCTGAGTACCACACAAATAAAGATCTTTAGTTCATCTGAGATCTACTAAATCTAACAATATTTTACAAAATAATGTAATAAAGTACTTACCTACAAGCAACGTTCAAGGGCAAATACTTATAAACGGTGAAGTATATGAGAAATGAAAATGGTGGACTTAAAAGTACCCTTGGGTGAATAATGGCTTACAGTAAAATTTACATCTGGTAGGCAAAGGGCTAAGTTTTATATTAACCTGCGGCAGAAATGTGTACATGACGCAAGGTACTTTAATCACGTGATGATTGTAACTTTACCTAACCCTGTGGCGATGCAAAAAGAAAACACCTCTAATAACGCAATTTTGTAGTAAATCATGGCTAGAGGTCGGAAAAGAAAGTCAGACAGAGGTAGTTTTAACAGATGAAAAGTGCTGTAATAGTCCAGGAAAGATAATTCAAAATTGCACCTGACCCCAAAAAAATTGCAACCCAAGGTCTAAACGCTTTTTTAAATACATAATGTTGACGTTAACTACATATCCAAAATCCGCCAAAATCCGAGTATGGGAAAGCCTTTGAAAACAGGTTTGGTTTTTAACATTTATTTCGTAATGGAACAACAAATAAAATGACATTTTGCTGAGGATTAGGAGTAAAAAAAGGTACGTATTACATAATATATGAGTAATTTACAACAACAGAAGTCTCAACAGGGCATTTTCATAAGGAACAGAACATTTGAATAATCCTATGCAAAATTAATAATTTAATAAATGAAAGAAACCAATGGTGTACAATTCAATAAGTGAATTCAGTATCAATGTCGTCATTGTCATTATCTACATTTTCGTTTCGTTCCCGTTTTTACATTCCTCATCCTGGCATTTCCCACTAGAAGTGCAGCACAATCCATATTTTCTGCATGTACACCGTATTGTTATGCATCCAGTGCTGCAATTGCATCGTATCATGGCCAGGAGTGATTCAGGCGCAGGTTGCTGATCACTGGGTGGTACAATCCATTTTTTTCAATCCATCCCCATTCAGAAGCGTTCAGCCGCTCCGATTTCCACTCCATTATCTGAAAATAGACTCTGAGGGAATGAAATTTTGTTGCTGCTGCTGTTGGAGGAAGCCTTTCTGGTGAGACGAAAGCGCTAGCTGTAGCCACTTTCTCACTAAATATTTTATACCGCAACGAAGTAAGTGTTTTGACCGATTTTCCAGAGTAAAGAATCACCATTGCTGTCTCTCCAGCTTTTGCGATTTCAGTTTGGGTCCTACCTGGAGTGCTGAAAGTCTGCGCAATATCCCGTAGCATTTCATCCTGGCGAAGCTTCTGAAGGGCTTTACCTTTTCCAATTCCGAAGATGCGAGATGTGCTGTCAGTCAGTGAAAGCGTATAAGAACAGGAGATATTCACAAAACTGGCACCCGAGATTGTTTTGAATTAGATGAATATAATGCACTGTAGAATTTTTTTTTCCACGTTTGATATCGCTTTGGACTACTAGGGAGTGGCTAGAGGACTTTGTGTAAAACAGCAACAGCACAAGAAGATCAGTATCTTCCGCAATGACTACTGTGTCCCTAGTTTCAGCTGACGCCGCCACTGCTGCCTTTGCAATGTCAACATCGGCGTCTCCTTTTGACTGAATTACAGTGCATCCAGCATTTAATAGATGTTGTGAGATTAGTTGGATGATGCGTTGCTTGTTGTTGGGGTTAGATAGGAAATGGTCCTTTCTGCCATTGAATTCCATCTCTGGTGTGAAGGTCACTGTTAAGCTTACAGTGGACCCCGCACGACGAAGGTGTGTGTTCTTTCATAGAAGGGGACGCGTAACCATCAAACACTATTACAGCTTCTCCATACCTTCGCTTCGTGAATGCGGCATACGATTTAGCTATATTATCATATGTACTGCTCTTACTCCAAGGTAGTCGGTGAAGAAGACACCCTCCATCCAGAACATGTTGAACATCCTTTTCTCCAGTCATGAGTTGCTCAGATGTTTGGTTGGAAAACTCAAGCAAAGCATGTGCTAATGGAGGTTTGTCTGCTTTGCGCATCATGTGTGTAGATTCAAATAGGGCTGATGGGTAGGCACAAAGTTCAAATGCTAATACTTCCTCCAGGTTTATTGTCCCAGAGTTAGCTACTACTAACATCCTCTGGAATAGTACTGCAGGGTCAACGCTGCACACGTCATCAGTGTCTTTGATGGGTATATGACTTGCAGATGCCATGGTTGTAACTTTATCTTTGCGACGCCATTTGTAAGCAAAAATGTCTTTACTTTTGAGTTGCTCTCCAATATGAAACAGCTTAGTGGCATTAACAGAGACATCAGCAGTGACACCGTTGACAATGTTACGCAGTGCATCATCTTCGGAGAAGGGTGAAAGGTTATTTTTACCGTAATTTTAACAGGCTCAAATATTTGCAGTACGTAAGAAAAAAAATATATTATTTGATATTATTATAAGATAGTCACAGTCAAGATACTGGACTACACGCTGAAAAAAACATATAAGCTTACACGAAATAGGTAAACTAAATAACTAGAAGTTTCATGGTGTTCCCGTGAACGGATTTTGGCGGATTTTGCATAATTTACTTATGATTGGTGGTAGACTTACACATAGTTTTCAGATCTTGGGTTGCAATTTTTTTGGGGTCACTCCTTATCTTTCCTGGACTATAAATGACGTGATAGAAAATAATGTTAATTTGAAATTTTAAACGCTTGCTCGTTATGTAACCAAACAAAAGAACGCAGTTGGAGAAGAAATAAGAATGACCCCTAAATATGCCTCAAGAAATATATTTTCAGAAGCTCAGGAGTTGGCATTAAAGGATTATATCATCCAATGCAGCAAAATGTGTTATGGCCAAACAACCTTTAACGTGAGAACATTGGCGTACGAGATGGCAATGGTCAATGGATTAAACTTTCCAGACAGTTGGAAAAGAGATAAAAATGTCGGTTTAGAATGGTTGCATGGTTTTTTCAAGCGTCACCCAGATATTGCTGTAAGACGACCGGAGAATTGCAGTTTGTCCAGGATGACTGCTTTTAATGAAAATAATGTAAAAATATTTTTTGACAATCTACGAAGAATCCTGCAACGGTAATTCTATTAGTTTCACATTATTGCAGTTTGTGTACCTATAGTTATATCTTTTTCAGTCATCATGGGCACTTTACTGATGGAAGTCGTACATTTAACCTTGACGAGACAGCAACCACAACTGTGCAAAAATGTGGAAAGATTGTAGCTAGAAAAGGAACCAAACAAGTGCAAAAGCGACAAGTGGAGAGCGTGGAACTTTGGTAACAACATGCTGCATGATTTCTGCTTCTGGAAACGCTCTACCACCAGTAATGGTCTTTCCAAGAATGAATTTTAATATAAAAATGACAAAAGATGCTCCACCAGGAACACATGGTCTTGTATCTAGTTCGGGCTGGATGAGAACGGAATTGTTTCCTCGAGTTATGGAACATTTCATAAGGTATTCTCATGCTTCCAATGATAATCCATGTCTGTTGATTTATGACAACCACGAAAGCCATTTGTCACTAGAAGCTATTAATACTTCAAAAGATAACGGTGTTGTAATTTTAACGTTACCACCTCACTCATCCCACAAAATCCAACCTTTGGATGTAAGCGTGTTCTTTTCTTTCAAAAGCTTTTACAATTCTGCAGTGGATGCTTGGATGCTCCAAAATCCTGGCCAGACTTATGAAATTGGGGGATTTGTTTCTTTTGCACACGATAGAGCAATGACACCTAAAAATATTAAATCTGGGTTTAAAAGATCTGGTATTTATCCCTTTGACGATAAAGTCTTTTCAGAAGATGATTTTTTATGTGCCTATGTCACTGATCGACCTGCAATAACAGACGAATCCATAACAAAGGCCCAAGACACATCAAAAAATGAAACTAATAATTGTGAGCCCGATTCTAATGCAGTAGGAACACCCTCCACATACAAATTGAATATTATCAGTAACATTATTTTGACGCCTGGCAGTGGGAAAAATTCCAAAACTGAATTTGTTTCTCCCGAAATATTTAAGGGCTTTCCAAAAGCAGATGAAAGAAAAGAAGGTCCCAGAAAAAGAAAGAAAGGTAGAAGCTTCATACCCACAGACACTCCAGAAAAAGAAAATTTAGAAGAACTTGATCTTGAGAAAAAAAGAAAAAGGAAGAAAGCTGCCCAACCAGTTAAAAGGAAAGTTTTTGCAATCAAAAATAAAAATGAAACGACTGAATCAGAACTAAGTGATGATATAAGCATTCGCTCCGAAAGTTCTTCTGATTACGACATAAATGCCGAATGCAATTTATTAGAAAAGGGATTTGAAGATGGTGATCAAGAATTGACAAATGAAGATTTCGTGTTAGTAAGATTTCAAGCAAATAAGAAAATTTTTTATTATATTGGGACAATTTTGCGCATTGAGACAAGTGAAGCTGAAATCAAGTTTTTAAGAAGAAGCCATAAAGTGATAGATAAATTTATTTTCCCTAACGTTGATGATATTTCAATTGTCAAAAAAAGGGATATTGTTCTTGTGCTGCCAAAACCCACATTAACTGGGACCAAAAGGCAGGAAAGTTATTATCATTTTGAAGTGAACTTTTCTTCATTAGAAGTGCGATCAAATATTTTGTATTAAGCTTATTCATAACGTTTTTTTTTAAGTTTTTTATATGTAGGTACCTACTTTCGTTAATGTTTTAATCGGCAGGTTACGTCAGACTGGTTTTTGTTTTAGGTTTATATCCAGTTTGTTACTGAACCCCATATAAAACTTTGTGTTTTGTAATAAATTATTGGCAAAAAGTTGTTGTCTTATTGTGGAACAATAGTACATTGTGTATCGAGTAGGAAAAGCGTAACATTCCCGGGCGATGTGAATATTGTTGGGCGAGGCGTCAGCCGAGCCCAACAACACAGAGTCGGGGAATGTTGCTTTTCCTACGAGGTACACATACTATTTTTCCGCCGATCGTTAAAAAACAGACTAAAAACATGGAAATTCTAAAAATTATTTTATGAAGAAAAGAATAAGCGATGCCTTGAAAATATAACGAACGTCGGTATCCATGGAGAAGTACATTTCTTTACAGTACAGAAATGAATCTTTAGAGTACAGAAATGAATATTTCCTTTTTCCTTACAGTAATCGTTGGCTGCCTAGCAACGACTATATGCACCGGAATCTTGTCCTTTTCCTTTCAAAATTCTGTCAGAAATGTCACAATTTTTGAACGATCGGCGGAAAACATGTTTTTTAAAAAACCAAAAATTTAGAATTTAAAAAATATTTACTGTGGATTATATAATTGAAAAACCTCAATACATAACCAAATTATGACATACTGTAACCATGGTAGATTATAGTTGATCATTTACCTAAACATTCGAGA
This sequence comes from Pyrocoelia pectoralis, assembly GCA_036250285.1. Lineage (NCBI taxonomy): Eukaryota > Metazoa > Arthropoda > Insecta > Coleoptera > Lampyridae > Pyrocoelia > Pyrocoelia pectoralis. The sequence continues at coordinate 38,034,569 of CM070075.1, read as the reverse complement.
AAAAGTAAAATTTGTCTCATTGTGGACCACCCTCCCCTACACCAGATTGCATATTGCAAAGATTGCACAATGATTGCAAAGATTGCATTGTGACTGCAAAGATTGCATGGTGATTGCAAAGATTGCATTGTGATTGCAAAGATTGCATTGTGTGAATCAGTTAAAAGCAGTAAATAAAAATATTCAACACATTTTTTCAAATGAAAATAAACTTTATTTATACAACACAAACGATAAAAAATTAAACTACCTATAGTAAAAGTCAGCTAAGAGTAAAGTGAAGGATTGTATAGGGAAAATTTGACCTTGGCGTGGATTGGTTAACTCACGAGGCAAGTTTACAAAACTAAATTTGTCTAAAAATGACGCTAAGGCGTCATTGCCAGTTTTGCAACATTATATTGTCTAAACTTGTTAATTCTGACCGTTATTTAAATTTGGCGAAGTTCAAAATCGACCATTAAAAGGAGAATTAAGACACAGTTTACATTAATTAGATAATAAATCTGAAATGTTGGTTAATTTCTAACCAACAAGTTTTACATAAAATTTGGCATCGCTGCCATCCTAATGTAGTAAAATATTTGTGGTTAGGTTACTGTCATGTAAGACATTTGTGAAAATTTAGTGAGGTAAATGTAACTTGAATTAAAGCGCCCTCTACTTTACTCTTATTTGATTTATAGTATAGTATGTACTTATGATTTTAACTTTAACTTAAACGTTTTATATTTTTTTATTATTTTATTTTTTCCAATAACATTAATTTGAAACTGGCCAGTACCAACTAAATTTATAGGTCCATAAAAAACAAATTCTTTTTCTACTGTTTGAATGTCTTCTCTTTTCGGCCAAATGTAATTGCCCATATTTTCCTTTAAAAATTTAATGTGTACTTTAGACTCTTCTTTTTTTTAAATTCTTCCAATATACCACATTTCGTCATAAAAAACAGCATAATATTGTTCAACATTAATAATTATGTCTGGGTCATCTTGTTTCTCTAATGGCTGAGTATAAAATCTGTGAATTCTGTCGCTGCTTACTCTAGTATTACTTTTCGATAGAAACCAACACAAAGAGCTTTTTTTAACAATTTTGCAAATATCCTTATTTCCAATTTTTACGTAAGGTCCGTTGGTAAAATCGACATTTTTTATATTCTTCTGACAGTACTCGCTGAAGTCTTTTAATTGAAGACTCGAGTTTATTCGAGATGAAGAAATTGTTTCCTCTTCGGAAGAGCAGTTGGTATTAATATCCAAAACATTTAAGTTTGTGCAATCATCGTCGAAATTTTACACCGAATGGGCTTGACTTTCATCTTCTATATTCTCTGTAGCGTTTTCAAATTCTTGTTCGGTATCCAATAATTGTTCTGCAACATTTGTAAAACTAGTTTGTTCAAACCAAAACGACTTGGGAGTAATATTAAGTCGTTGTAGCATAATATTTACGTCTTCATATGATTTCATTAGGATTTCTTCAATTTCAGTATCAGAAATTGGAATAAATGGAATAAAATCCGATTTCGACTTTATTTCTTTCTTCCCTAGGCAATTTTAGCACATTATTGGCTTGTAACAAATCAGTATTAATATTTAGTAAAATTTGAATTCGATCGACACGCTGTATGATGTCATACATGCTAAAATTCACTACCGTAGAGAACGTCGATGTCATAGATCTTGTTGACCGAAATAGTTGCTCATAAGCTTGGCTGCTAAATTTCCATGGAAGGAACATTTCTGGTTTTAAAATGGGATTATTTCGAAACTGTCGAATCAAATTAATTAATGAATGAGCATTGATTTTTTGGGTGTAGGGTGCCTCTTTGGGGGTGCTCGCCGGTTGGGCGATTGCGTGTTCAAGAATGAGTCGAAGAGGTTATAATACGATACATTTACATATTAAATTGGAACATATATACATAATTCGTGACGTGTTAATACGTGCAGGATTGGCAAGTTTCCGCTTGACGGAGTCGGGCACGGATGATGTGTCGCAGAGGGTCATGGAGGGTGACGGCGTCGGCCGGCACTCCGGTGTAGGTTTGCACGTGTAGCTGCAGGCGTTGCGGGCGCCACGTGGGAAACGGCGTCGGCCTTGGGGGTGTCGTAGGTAGTGGCGTCACGGGGCGAACGGGAGGAGTGCGATCTCTGAAGCGGCGGAGGGTATTCCTCCGGTGTTTCTTCTCCTTGGGCGGCGTCGTGGGCGTGCCTGGCATGGGGGGCACCCGTGGGTGCGTTCGAGTGATGGCGATGCCGCTCGGTATCGTAACGTGGTGCGGTCACTATGAGCAGCAGACCGTGGTGCGGTCACTATAAGCAGCAGACCGTGGGATCCTCTACACTATGAGAGCAGTAGAGTTCTGATTCTTCTCAGCTTCGGACCGCGCTTATAAAGGGAAGCGGGCGCTTCCCATTAGTCCGTGCGCGTGGGGGCTAGAAATTTGAAATTTTGCACATGCGACATGGAGTGTTTAATCTATTAAATAAAAATATTTTCCAAATGGCAGCACTTCCGGAAATACCGGAAGTGAGCATCAACTTCTTTATTTTAAATACAAACCAGGCAATTTTTTTCACATTCTGATGTGTCATAAAATGTTTAGTAAGTATGATTAAAATAATCGGCGTATCAATTTTGATTGTTGAGAAAAAAAATTTTTTTCACTGAAAAATGTCAAAATCTTGTTTAGGAAATAAAATTGAAAGTCGAAAGTGGTAAAAGTTAGGGAAATGGGATTTTAGGTTCTCAATCTCAAAAGATTGAGACACAATTGTCTGTAATGGATAATAAAAAATTGCCCGCGGTTAAGTATCTATTTGACGTTATTTCCAGACTTAAGAAAAACTTTAAAAAGTCTCTTTTTTTAAATGGAATGCCTATTTAATTATCGGCCCATTCGATGCAGAAATAAATTTCCTTTAAATTGATATACCATGTTCCTATACCTAAAATCAATGATTACAGAGTTATTTACAATTTTCTATTTAAATTTATAATTACATACTTTACAAAACATGGTTGGCTTTGAAAATTTTCAAAAAATTTTTATTCAAATGTTTCTTATGCTTTTGTGATTATTTAAAATTCTATCTATGCAACTTCTTGACTATCCAAGGTCTCTTTCCGCCGAACGAACAGAACTTTCAGGGAAAACATTAAAATATCCCAATACTTTGGTTTCTGCAGCGTCATTGGGAACAATTGGCTTTGCCAAACTTCGTGGCGCAATTACTTTACCCAAATTTAGAAAATTCTTTTCAATCATCCTGATTTTTCGTTCTGTCATTGTAGGTAAATGCGCATATCTTTCGTTAAAGTGTTGAGTGATTCTTTATTAAATAGTTAAAGGTTCTGCAGGTCCGAAAAGTAATACGAGCAGACTCGCCATGAATGTAAAACAAATTTAGAATATCAGCGTTTTTGTGTATTCCATATTTCCCAATTAAAAACAAATATTATGCCCAAAAATCAAAATTCAAACAGATAACACTGATAACAAACGTAAATGTAGCGTAAACTTTCAAGCTGATAGCTAACTGACAATTGTCATCATAAGAAACAATTGAATAAAAATTTTTTGAAAATTTTCAAAGCCAACCATATTTTGTAAAGTATTTAATTATAAATTTAATAAATTAGAAAAATGTAAATAACTCTGTAATCATTGATTTTAGGTATAGGAACATGGTATATCAATTTAAAGGAAATTTATTTCTGCATCGAATGGGCCGATAATTAAATAGGCATTCCATTTAAAAAAAGAGACTTTTTAAAGTTTTTCTTAAGTCTGGAAATAACGTCAAATAGATACTTAACCGCGGGCAATTTTTTATTATCCATTACAGACAATTGTGTCTCAATCTTTTGACATTGAGAACCTAAAATCCCATTTCCCTAACTTTTACCACTTTCGACTTTCAATTTTATTTCCTAAACAAGATTTTGACATTTTTCAGTGAAAAAAAATTTTTTTCTCAACAATCAAAATTGATACTCCGATTATTTTAAGCATACTTACTAAACATTTTATGACACATCAGAATGTGAAAAAAAATTGCCTGGTTTCCATTTAAAATAAAGAAGTTGATGCTCACTTCCGGTATTTCCGGAAGTGCTGCCATTTGGAAAATATTTTTATTTAATAGATTAAACACTCCATGTCGCATGTGCAAAATTTCAAATTTCTAGCTTTTACAGTTCTTGATATACTTCTAACCGACGGTCACCGTGAGACACCCTGTATTGAGTCCCAAAGGAATTAAACAACTTGGCGCTAAAATTTCAGGAGAGAGAGGGAAAAACGTCAATAATTTGCTGTATGAGCGCAAGTGGCAAGTACATTGCGCCAATGTTTATATTTCCACGAAAGAGAATGGGTCCGGGATTAGACAAGAATGGCCCCCCCTGGAGCCATTTACACATGTGCACCTTCAGGTTGGAGTAACGAAAATTTATTTTTTGACTGGCTTCAGCATTTTTCCAAAAGTGTTAAACCCACTGCAGATGAACCTGTCCTGATTATCTTAGACAATCATGTAAGCCATATTAGTTTAAAGATATATAATTTTTGCAAAAATACTGGCATAGTTTTGCTAACACTACCGCCTCACACGTCCCACCGCCTACAACCACTCGATTTAACATTTTTTGGACCTTTGAAGTCGGCATATAATAGGGAGTGTGACCTTTATTTAAGACATCATGAACGAATAACAACTTACGACCTTGCCCAAATTTTTGCAAACGCTTATACTAGAGTAGCTAACATGGATAAAGCTATTTCGGGTTTTAATGCAGCAGGAATTTACCCATATCAGCCATCCTGTTTTATTAATATTGAGAATATATTTTTTGTATGCTCTTTCTAATACCCTCCACCGATTTTCACAATGTGTAGGAGTTATGTTTTTTCCAGTTTTACATTTCATTTCTTTTGAAATGTCTTCAAACATTTTTTTAATACTTTTGATTTGTAGAGTACCTACTTGTTTTCTATATGTTTCATACAGAGCAAGGAGAGCTAAAGTATCTCCATGAGTCCACCTGTATGAATTGTCACTCTCCTCAGGACCGCTACTAGCGGGAAGTATCACATATTCAAGCAAGTCTAAAAGTTAAAATTTCAAAAATGGACAGAAACAACAAAATTAATATATTCATACGTACCGCCTTTTAACATTTTCTATTAAAAAAATCACTCTAACTACGCAAACAGCTGACCGGACAAGCAAACAATCACAAGCGCGTTCGCGGAGATTTCTATTTTCCAAATATGTTCCCGACCCCACATGCGCATTACGGTAAGGGATTATGTACCAGTCAAAAATTAGTCGCGGATCGTCTCCGCGAACAAAGTTATTATATTGTGGATGCAATGCTTTGCACAAAATTTTTAACAAGGTCCATTTTTCCCCGACCAACTTACTAAATATCTTCTTTGGTATCCTCTGGCCTTCATGAGTTCTTTGCCACTGTGTAAAACTACAATCCTACTTAGTTTTCAAAGATTTGAATACACTCAAGTTGAGAGGCTGCAATATATGAGATGAGTCTGGGGGTAATTTGAGTATTGTAACCTCGTTTTCAATGGCAGACGTAATCAGTCTGACGTGTGCATTGGACACGTTTTTTTTCAATTTTTGTTTATTATTTTGGCACCTACGTATCCCCATAATCCCATATAAATTACCACTCCATATTCATGGTTTCTGTATTCACGGCATATTTACGGAACATAGGGGAAGGTGGGGCAGCTTCGTACAGTTTTTACTTTTTGCTTCCTTAAGTGCTTGTTAAAAGGTCTATGATATTAATTTGATTTAGATTTTTTGGGTAGCCAAAGTATTTGACTTCATAAATATAATTGAAATAATTTAGTCAAATGTAACATAAATCTGTGATAACAATTTTTGTAAAAGTCTGAAAATGTATGAAGGTAAGGTACCCCTCGCAAGGGGTTCCTTCGTACACTGTCTGGGGCACATCCATACACAGTGGGGTAGATTCGGATTATAAAGCAAATCAAGTCAATCAACTTTAATTTCAAGGCAAAACATACTTAAATTATTAACACATATTATATTTTGATAAATCCGTGGGAAAATTATAAATGTGAGCTGTTCTTGTAGTAGGAGCTGATTTTTGACTCGTCCTTAATATTGGGAAATACAAAACTCATTGAACCTGGTTTTTTCCTCAAAAATGAAACCTTATACTCTGTAGCACTATAAAGATGAACAACTTGTCCAACATAATATAAAATTGTCTTTTTCTTTTCAAATTTGACCAATACAAAACTGTCGTTAGTTATTTGTAAAGGACCAACACAAACAGAATCATCGTTATCATCATTTTCTTCGGTAGAAAGTTCTTCGTCAATTGGCGATGTAGAACTTTCTCTTAAACTCATATCAGTGTCTGTGACATCATCGCTACTATCAGTCTCTATTTCTTTATTCTTTCTCTTTCTTTTTAGCTGCGTTGAATTTGTTTCAGACAAAAACATAGCACACCTCATTTGTCTGGCTCTAGCTTTTCTCTGTTGCTCCAGCTTTTCTCTCTTGCTCCAATCGTTTCATTTACTTACTTTTTTCTATATTTCTAGTCTACATTTCTCAGGTGTATCGGTATAGATTCTGGATTTGCCTGGTTGTCTACCCCCTCTCTTTGATTGACTATTTTTTTAATTTTTGTAAAAGGCCGAACCATTTCCGGCGTCCTTAATTCTGTAGATACTGATGCAACAACAACATCTTGATTTATTGGTTGGGGTGGCAGAGATGGAGATATTTCTCTTGATAGATTTTGGAGTAAAGGTTCCTCAGGAGTTCTTTCATTTACGTTTTCATCTTGTTCTATCCCAGGTTCAGCTTGATATGCTTGAATAAGTGCGAAATCATCATCACCAAAAGTTAGTTTGTTAAATAACCATATTTCTGCTTTTGCAAAAACACTCGTTATGTTTTTACCTGTGAATGACTCAAAATAGGCTACTTTTGCTAATTTGGGAATATTATAGATATTAAGAGTTTTCCCTGGATTAGACACATGCCAGTCGTTAACACATTGTTGGACACTTGGAAAGTTAGGAACATTCGTAATAGGACCCTACTAAGTTTTTGTTATATTAACTGAATTTATTCTTTAAGAATGTGTTGGGTTACTAAAACTGACATAAGATTTTGATTTTTGACCTTTCTGGAACTTTGAAAAAAACGGTTATAGCCGTCGTGTAACATTGTGTTAGAATATTTGATGCAGAACGTCAAGACGGTTATAACCGTCGGCGTCGGACGGCTACTACCGTTGCGTCACAATGTATAATGGTTTGGTGGGGTTATGTGACTAGACGGGAATAACCGTCGCAGTAAAAATTAATTCTTATTCGAACTTCTTTATTAAAATGAATAGTAAGAAAACACTAAATAAGTAATATAATACAAAACACAGCATATCTAATAAAACAAATTTATTTATACATTTATTTAAACATTTTTGTGCCAGTCTTCGAAACATTCAGGACAGAGAGGAAGTTTAGCAGCACATCCCTTGCACCTGTAACTGGTTTCTTTACGTTTGTCATTTTGTGTGCACATTCTACACCGCAGAAAATGAGTTTTTCTCTTGAAACCTGGAGGTAGTGGAATCTTTTCAGGAAAATGCATAAAACCATTGGGATCAGTACAATTATTTACTGTATCATTAGTTGCAACCTTCTTTCTTTTTTGCCCCACTGTGCCATGATTGAATTTACTCACCACCTCATTAATGGTCAAGTTTTCGTCAATACGTACAAGTTGGCGAATCAATTGGTCACGAAATTTTAAAAATGGGATATTTTTGCATTTTCTTCTGTACATGTAATACGAGTTCCACACTGAAATATCAAGCAGATGGAACATCACCTTCTTGTTCCATTTAATTGTTTTGCGTGGAGACGAATAATAGGAAATCATCTGATCGCACCTGTCAATTCCAGACATGTACTTATTATAGTCAGAAATTTCTTGTGGCTTAATTTTCACTTGCCCATGCCGATTGTGAGTTTCAACTATTTTAGGGTGACTTGCTGTGGTAATACATAAAACTTCACGCTTATCTTTCCATTTGGAAACATAAATTTTTCCAGATCTCTGCCACACATAGTTTCCTTTTTTTAATTTCTTCATGGTTACAAACTTCGGATTATTTTTTCTTGTTCTGCGGAGAGTTCCCGTACTATGAGTTTTTTGCTGGAGAAGATGTGTTGACAGGGATACACTATTATAATAGTTATCCATATAGAGGTAATGCCCCTTGTTCAAATATGGTCTCATAAAGTCGGAAAACTAGATCTTCGAGCTTCGAAGTTATTACTTCTTCCTGCTGTGGAGCATATACCTCTACGTTAAGTACATAACCATGAAACGTGGTGAGTTCATAAAACTTTATACCATATTTTGATTTCTTTCCCTTCATATATGTCCGAAACATCAGTCTTCCTCGATGTAGTAACAACGATTCGTCGAGTGACAGCTGTTGTTGTGGGGAGAAACAAGACTGAAATCGATTTATGAGTAAGTTCATTAAAGGGTTACTTTTTGCCAACCGCTGCGCACCCTTTTCTGCACAGGAAAAGCACTGCAAAATTTGTTCGAATCTTCGTCCAAACATTAGGTATAACAAAATGGGATGAAAATATAACGGATTCGTAGAAAAAAGCTGTCTTCTATAAGGCAATGAGACTTGTGCTTGTAATAAACACGATCCCAAAAACCTCTTCATTTCATCTGTAGTTACTTCTCAAAAAACACGTTTTCTACTGTATCGTGTTGCCGGTAGATTGCTAGTCGTAATATTTTTAGCGTATTCGTTAGTACATTGCACAAGAAGATCTATTACGTCAGCAGTAAAAATAGTGATAAACACATCGAGTGGAGTCATTTGTGGATCAAGATTCACCTTGAAACCAACAGCATCTTCATCGAAGTCGAATATGGGAATCTCTTTTGTATCGGACACCCAGTCCCCTGCATTAGAAGTGTGACTGTCAGATTCACTTGATGAATCTTGTTCGTTCTTAGGGTCTAGATCTGAATTTTGATGATTACTTTGTCCCGACGGGACTTCATTATTTGGAGAATCTGCAACAGAATTTTCAGAATCGTCAGAGTTACTTCTTTCACCATCAGGGTTAAAATTTGGATCTGAACCATATTCACCATCGTCACTAAATGGATTCTCTTCCTCTTCACTGGTCGAGACTTCATTAAATAACTTTAGGAGACGCTCCTGCTCTATCTCATACGGATCTGCCACCTAACAAAAGGTTACAATAGAAAATATTTGTTTGCTTTAGGATTTTTTCTACATTTATTCAATATGCTAACAGTGAAATGCAATGGAAAGCTAAAACAGTGGAAATTATGAAAAACGTACTTATTTCAAGATATTTACTATAATACCATATTATTTGAATTTAGACTTATACGTTAGCAACACAACGTAAACATTATATTATACACGCTAAAGAAATCGAAAACACTTAATTATAATGTAAAAACATCAAATATGACTTGTCATAGTACTTACCTTTCTTGACATGCCGCAATGAAAAAAAAACGTAGTCAATGAAACAAAAAAAATTGTTAATGGAACAATAATAAATTTTCGCTATAGGCACAACAATATTATATGTTTGATGGAACAGTATGGGTTCGGTTACTGTGTATGATTGACGTATCACTACCGTTTCTGTTAGATTAACAGTTAAATGTAGTTGTATTAACTATATCTTATATTGTTTATAAACTATATGATATAGTTATAATAACTATGCAAAGTAACTATTTAGGGTCTTTAATTTAACAATAGATTATTCGATTATTGTCACTGTAATAAAACGAATGTTTTTAGTTTTAACATTTGAATATTGTTTTATTAACTATATGTTGTGGTTGTAATAACCATAGTCGGTAACTATGTAGGATTTTTAATTTAACAATGGATTATTGTCACTGTAATTAAAACGGTGTTATTAGTTTTGCGGTTTATTAAAAAATTACAATAAACATAACAATATAAAAATACAAATTTGAAAAAAAATTCGAGTTATTCTACATACATCACTGTGTCAAGTGACCAACATGATAGGCATTATTTAACCTATGATTTGACTAAAGAGCATGTTTTGGAGTAATGTAATACTTTCCTTCAGAGCTTATTGTTAAAAGACAAGATACTTGATGGTTTACATCTTTTAGATTTATGAGCTTCTCGCCTTCTTGCATATTTACTTCATAAGCATGTATATATGGTGATTAAATCAAATTGCAGATAGTTTTAAATATTCTAAATATATGTCTGCATCCGAAAGAAAAATTGAAGTTATTCGTCCAAACCAGGGATATGTATTATCATCAACTGAACCAAGGAATATCGATTTTATTTTAAAAATTGTCCCTTTAACTTGCAACCATGCAATGGAACGCACTATATTCGTCGTATTTTTAGTATCTAATACTATCTGCTTTAACAGTTGAAACAGTTGAAATGAAACTCACTCAGCCTTCCCCATGATTCATTTAATACGAAAATTATTGAAAAGTAAAGTTGAAAAATTATTTGTTGATGTTGATTAAATTACATTAATAATTACGACATGTTTCGACATTACGTCATCTTCAGGCTAGAATACACATTATGAGTCTAAATTACTAACTAAGTTGGTTAACATTACTTACTACGATTAAATAGCAGTGCAAGTAAAAATATGATATGAGGGCGAACGAGGTGAAACGAAAAAAGTACTTAAATATTATAAAAGATCCATCCACAGCGGCAACACTAGAAGGAAAAAATAGATTAGCAATCCTGACCAAATTTACCACTTACGCCACAATTGTTTGATGGGAAATTGGAAAGCGAAAATTAGAATTCCTATAAGTTAAACATTATGAAGGACCATGCTAAAAAACATGGAAGTCAGGATAAGAATTAAACACCTGTTCCGATACTTACGGGAAAAATCAAATTCCGCACAACTAGAACGTAATAAATACGTAAAACTGGGGAACCCTCACAAGGAGGGTCCCTTCAAAGAAGACACAGCCATCTCTTCATAAAACTGGGGAACCCTCACAAGGAGGGTCCCTTCAGAGAAGACACAGAGATGGCTAATACATAGTATTAATTAATGATAATATAATATATTTATTTTATATCTTGACATGATATTTTGGATTACACACACGCATACATCTTCTTCTTCTTTTTTATACTACTACGGTAACGGTACCTAACATAAAAAATGTATATACAGGGTTACATAAAATAAATGCATATTCCTAACACGCCCCTTCGATTTCATGTTTCTAGCACTTCAGTGTTAACATTTTTTTTTAGTCATGAATGTAGTATAAACAGGACATAGATCAAAAAAAAAACCAGCATATAAAGGTTGTAAAAGATAAACTACAAATTTTTAATAGAGCGCAACCAATCGATAGCTTCTGGTGTTAGTTCATTTAGTATAGTAAAACCTCCCTCAAATTTAGTCACTGGACAATGGTCAACAATGTGTTCTATAGTTTCCTCATAGTCATTATCACACTTGTCACACATTAAATCGACTTAACAAACAAAAAACAAAAAAAATATGTCCTTATACTAAACATTCATTGCTACATCTCTAAAACACTCAAATTTAATCCTACTCAGGGGTTTTGTTAACATATCAGCTACATTAGAATTTGTATCTACATAACCAATATCAAACGACTTCTTGTTGTATAAATCTCGAATAAAATGAAATGTAATATCTATGTACATGCTTAGCACGTTTAGAATTTTCGTTAGTCTTTATTGTTGCAATAGTTCCTAAATTATCAATTTTTAATATACCGTAAAACTGGGTTACTTTGTCCCTTAGAGTGTTACATTGGCCCATGGAAAAATGTTTTAAATCGGTGCTTTAAATAAACAGGAATCTGCAGAGACTAGTTTCCAATGAGAACAACTAAGCAGTGCCGTTACGAAAACAGATTTCTGTATGTTTGAGCTTCTCTTATGCTACGATAGGTAGATATTGTCAAATGAAATACTTGTTACCAGGGCCGCGATTCTCGACTTTATTCCTGCAGGAAAGATGGCCGCATTCCCACTACAGCCAACTTTTGCTATTCTCGAGTTAACCTATAGGAAAATAGTATTGGAAAAAAATTGCAGTGGTCTTCTCTCATGTGAAAACGAAATCCTATGGGCATTAAATCAAAACTTAACGGTTATTTATCTATGAACCTAACCTATACCGTTGAGTGAAAGATTTAATAATAATAATAATAATACTTCATTGCCCAAACAGTAAAATACCAAACCGGACAAACGTACATAATGTAATGAGTATTCTGTGAGCCGCACAAAAGAAAAGAAAAAAAACAATAGAACAAACAACAAAATAACTCTATGTTAACATTAACAGAAATTGTCTTGAATAATGACTTACATAAATATATATTATAGGATTTATAGGTACATAATATAAACCAAAAATAATTACTCTATTTAAATCTGACACAGCATTTAATTATTGGCATTCAATCAGTAAGTACGCAATTCAGGGAAATTGTGTACTTATAAGTTAATTTTTTTTAGTGGAACACGAAAATGGTACTAAATCAAACCATGTGACGGAAGGGCAAAAACAAAAATTAATACATTTTATAACCAATGACGAAAAGCTTCGTAAATGTAAATTTACCAGTCAATTCACGTATAAAGATGCACAAAGTAAGTGGCAGAATATTGCAGCGGAAGTAAATTCAATGCCCGGCCCCAAGAAAAATTGGACTGCTTGGCGAAGGGTACGTATTATGGAAATACTCAATACATATGACTATGAATATAAAATGTAGACATGGCAAGATTTAAAAAAAAATGCAAAAAAAAGAATACGGAGGTAAACCAATATGCAAGAGGTACTGGTGGTGGTCCCCCTCTTAATCCAACATTTACTAAGGAGGAAGAAAGCATTTTAAATATTTTAGAGAAGGTCAAAGTCGAAGGGGATGAAAATATAAAAGAATCGTGTGTGATTTGGGATGTAGGTGTCATTTATTTTGAAAAATTATAAACATTTTCAATATATGCATTTACTTCAGAATGAACATGATTACTCCCTTACCACCGAGGACATAGTCGAAGTGGAACCTGTAGCCTCAATAAAACCGTCCACTTCCAAATTGGAAGAAAAGCAAACGGAGAGAGCTGCAACAAAGAGGTTCACCCAAACTGCGGAAGCCTCAAAACGCATAGGGGATATTTTACAAATGAAATGCAATGCCAAAGCAGTATACTATGAAGACAAATTAAGGCTGCTAGAGCGTGACGTGGTAGCAAAAGAAAACATTGCTAAGGCTCTTGAGCAATTAGCAGGCCATTTTTGTAAATAAAATTTAAATAGGTATATCATATAATTTTAATTGTATTTTTAGTGTTATATATATTATATATATTTAGGTTTTACTTTTCATACCATTCAATTATAAGAATTTGTATTTAGCACTTGTAATAAACTTTAATGTATTGTAAATCAATTATTATTTAATTAGAGCAGTTTATATGAACCTGTAATTTATTTCAAACATCTTTTGACAGTTCTTTACACACAAAGGGGTCAATGGAAATTGGATTAATTGAAACGGCCACTAATATTGTGTGTTGTAATTAATCCAATTTCTGTAATTACACAAAAATTAGTGCCTGGTTTGACATTAAAATAGCACAATTCAAATTTATATTTATTTATACATAACAAGTGTGACAATTATTGAAAATTCCTGACAAGTTGCTGTTGCAGTTGTCTGCCATTCTCCAATTCAGCATTTCTTTCTCTTCTCTCATTATGTAAAATATTTTCCTCCATAATGACACCAAAATCCAGCAACTCGTCACCTTCTTCATTTGCAGGATCTGGAATATTATTTGCGATGCACATATTGTGTAGGATGGTGCATGCGTTTATAATTTTTGAAGCAACATTTGGGGTGTAATGAAGTACACGATGTTTTAATAAGCACCGAAACCTCATTTTTAGCAACCCATTACATCTTTCAATAGTTGTACGACAAGATTTAAATGCTGTATTAAATGCATCTTCCTGTGTACCTGGTTCCGGATTCCTAATGGGAGTTTGTAGCCATTGCCTTAGTGGATATCCTGAATCACCTAGGGAATTATCATAAAAGAACCAAAACGTTTGAAATGATTACAAGTGCCTACGTACCAATTAAAAAGTAAGTTTCGCCATGTCTGTTTATTTGTTGCATAAACAAATTTATATTGGAATTGTTCCAGATGAAGGCATCATGAGAACTTCCAGGCATTGACATTAGTAATTTTCATGTTCACATCGCAAACCTATAAGGATATGAATTTTTAAAAAGAAGTTATAAAATTGCTTTATAAAGAAAAAGAACTACAAGCCTACACTACTTTAGCAACTTAAACCTTACAGAGTTCGAGTACATACTCAAAACAACTAGGTATAACATTATGAAATTATGATGGTGATGGGCGAGTATCTAATTCCTACAATATATCTTTTAATTATTTACCAACTGAGTGTTGATCGAGTGGTAATTTTTCCTGTTGACATATATGTGCTCAGGATGATTACCATTACGTGTTGGGGGATAGATGGCAACATGGGTACAATCGATTACTCCTACAATGCCTGGTATACCGTACTTTTCATAAAATCTGAAAGAAAAGGCCATTTAAAAACATTCATTAGCATAGGCATTAGCATGTATTACTCTCGTCGAACTGAATTAAGTTCTTCTTGGGTTGCAGGGAAATGTACCCATCTATTAAAAATTTGATTTTCGTTTAGCGCATTTATGACTTCAGCCACACACCTGCTTACAGAAGACTGACTTACTGCCATAAACTTAAATGATCCAATATCAGTTTGGTAGCTCCCCGATGCAAAAAATTTCAGTGCTACTAAAACCTAAAAACAAATATTAAAGTATTTTACCCCCTTAAATAACATAACATTTTATAAGTAAAGTAGGCCATTCTACTTAAAACCAATAACATTTTATTAAATGTATTATCAATGAATAAATTGCAAATATTACTACATGTAGTAATTAATTAATAATTTTACTGTGTTACTTGCACCACTTTACATTTAACTTCGTCTTCGTTTTACAACTTCAATAACTTCAATTTTACATTAAAATTTACATGGGGAAGGTTGTGTGATTTATTACTTAATTTGCTTCCACCCCATTTGGAGAATCGTCGTAACAACTTATATGGATCCCATCAAGACGAATGAGACTCCTGTCACATTTGTTAGAAGGTGATTTCTTACCTGAAATAATTTATTTTTATTGTTACATGACGCTGCATTTTACTTTTTTATACAAACCTACCTCGCATGTCGGGTTTTGGTACAATATTATTTGATGATGTCGTTAGTGCGTTTTGAACGACCTTGTCATTGTTTGCTTTAAATCCTAAAGTAGTTAGGAAGAACGGCTTACAAACCTGAAATATCATCCCTTCCTCGTTTTTCATATAATAACTAAATGAGCTGCTGCGGGATTTTTCAGCAACAGTTTTTCTTCTCTTTATAGTTTGTCGTTGTGTATTATTTAATATAAACTGTTTCTGTTCAAGCCAAGACATTTTCCAATACTCGTTATTTATTTCAACTCTTCTATTCTCTGAAATGCATGTGATACATTTTCTTCTACACCGGTCATTACACGGCTGTTTTACTCTGTAATTTTCCCTCTTGGTATCGTATTTTGCTCGTTTTCTCTCTGTTACAGATGTAGAAAATGTTGCTCTTTTTCTAGGTTTTCCTTTTTTTGTTAATAATTTAGGAACATCAACAATCTGTGTTTGTGATTTGTCCTCGCCTGCAGCAGGTAAAATTCGTATGTCCTGAAGAATATGCACTCTACTGTGATTATTATTCAAAAAGTTATCTGAGTAAGGAACAACAGCTACGACGATGTTATCTTGAATAGTTGCGTCTTCAGCGCTGGACAATTCAACATTTTGAGCAGTTGAAGTTTTATGTTCAGGTATAGTATAGATGAAATCCGTTATAGCATCAATATCTACGTCGGCGTCATTGTTACCAATTTCAATAGTTTCAATCAAAGAATTTGATTCAATTACATTCTCACTGTTTTTTATACCATTCAACTTAGAATTATCTTGGTCTATATCAGGATAGGAAAGTTTGATTAAAAAAGAAAATATGGGTACCTGTATTTTGAATTTATACCTTCAACCTTTGATATATTTTCTGAAATATTTTGATCCATAGTACTTGAATTCCAATGTACTTCGTTTAATAATTTTTTTGCATTTTCCGAAAAGTATGACGAATTAAGACTGCTACTTTCCCACTGCGGAGAATAGTCGGGATCTTGCTCGCGTTTACCTTTACTACCACCTGCTTGTTTGTTAAAACTTTCCATAAGAGCTTGGTTTCGCGCCATTGAAACAATTACGCGACTTCGAGCAGACATCATTTTTGTCACTACAATAATTTAAAACTATCACACAAATAAAAAGAAATCAATGTGTTTAAGAAAGTATAAAACTAGGTATTATAGATTAGGTACTTATATTTTCATTTAACATGAATAATTGATGTGAATTAATTACTTACAAGATGGCCATTCTGCTAAAACAGCGGGAAAATACATAACCCAATTTTCTTTAATAATATAATTCGGAACATAAACAAAAAATCACTTACCTTTACAATATTTCGTCTGGAATTAGCACAATATTCGTATATTAATTAACAACACACTTGTTCTTGATGGAGTTGATTAATTATTATGCATTATACATTTAACATGCACTACGATGCACCGCATAATAAAATTAGTAAAAAAAACTAGGCATACATTACGTCACGCAATACTTTGGAAGAAGGCGGTATTTCCTAGATCTTTGGTACTTACGGCTTTCTTGCTAAGAAATTGTAAGTTACTGCTTTTTTGCTTCCAGAGATGATGACGTAGCGAAGTTACGGCAAACATTTTTAGCTCTTTTAACCACTTTCTCGCTTAGTTACGGCTTTCTCACTTCGTTTACATATATAAAACGTCAATACCAACATGAGTAGGTCCAAAGGTAAAAATCACCAAATTTTGTACTTACCGCCTTTTTGCTAATGACGGCAGCGTTGCCGGTCGAGAATACAATTCATTTTTCCCATGGGAAAAGTATCATGGGAAACAACTCCTACTGGAATCTTTTCCTATACAGTCGAGAATCGCGGGCCAGAAGCGTGATTTTTGTTAATAGGCAAACTTCCACGTGTGCAAGTGCTACCTGTTGCTCTTTTCATCTCATCAGTTACTATTATCAGATACATACTTATCTGAAGACTGTGTAAGTATATTTTAGAGATTTGTTAATATATTTTTTTATAATAATAACTTTTACAATTACGGCTAACTTTAGCCCACTTAAACGGGTTACTTTGGCCCGGGCCAAAGTAACCCGTCGATGAGTAAAAACCTCCCTTTTTTGCCATCATGATCTATTAAGTAGTCGAATTCGTCATTTTGTTCTAGATCGAACAAATCTTAAGAACGTAAAAATGCCTAACCTCTATAAGAGAAAAGTTGGCAGCCGCTCCTATGCCGACTATAGTGAGGAAAAGTTACAACTCTGTCTGGGTGCCGTAAGAAATAAGATGATGACACAAAGACAAGCAGCAGAATATTACAAAATACCTAGGAGCACCATTAAAAATAAGCTAAAAAATAAATTTCCTTCAAAACCGGGACATCCAACCACGTTTACTGAAGCTGAAGAGAATACATTTACAGCACATGTTATTCGACTCTCTGAATTTGGGTTTCCGGTGAACGAGCTAGATTTTCGCTTTGCTATTAAATCATATTTGGCGGCTCAAGGTCGCACTGTATGTACCTTCAAGAATAACATGCCAGGGCGCGATTGGGTAGTTTTATCTTCGGAGGCATCCAGAACTCTCAGTTCGATTTGCTGCAAACATTAAAAAGGTTAGAGCAGGCGTAAATGAAGCAATGATCAGCGAATACATTGACAATCTCAAAGTGGTTACAGAAGGTGTTCCACCCGAATGTATTTATAACTACGATGAAAGCAATCTGTGCGATGATCCTGGTCGGAAGCGAATTTTATGTCGCCGTGGTTGCAAATATCCGGAGCGAGTTATTAATTCTACGAAATCGAGTACCTCTGTTATGTTTTGCGGTTCTGCAGCTGGCGTTTCTCTTCCGCCATACATTATATACAAGGCGGAGCATCTCTGGTCTACGAAAATGGTCCACGCGGCGCAAGATATAATCGTACCAAGCATGGATGGATGGATGGTGCAACTTTTGAGGAGTGGTTTACTGTCCAGTTGCTTCCCGTGTTAAGGCAACAACCGGATAAAAAAGTTGTTATCGGAGATAACTTAAGTTCGCACGTTAGTCCAAATGTGTTGAAATTATGCCAGGAACATAATATTGCATCTGTTTGCTTGCCACCAAACTCAACACATTTGACACAACCGTTAGATATCGCTTATTTCCGACCACTGAAAATAAAGTGGAAGCAAGCTTTGACAGAATGGAAAGAATCAGAACAAGGGAAAAGGGCTCAATGTTTACCAAAAGATCAATTTCCCTCATTGCTCAAAAAAACCTTGGACGACCTTGAACCCACAATGTCCCAAAATTTAAAATCCGGTTTTAGGAAAGCGGGAATTTACCCGATTAACAAATATGAAATTATAAATCGTTTGCCCAATCAGGATCGTACTGCTATTGATACTGCCTTAATAGGGGATGTATTTATGGAAAGGCTTAAAGAGAAAAGAATGGAAATAACTCCGAAGAACAATCGAAGAAAAAAATTAGCTGTCCCACCCGGTCAGAGTATTAAGCCTGATGACATTGAAAATTCCTCTGTACAACTGGCAGACAAACTACAGCCAAAACCTCCTCGAAAGATGGGGAAAAGGAAACAAAGAGTTGATTCTTCATTATCACTGGAAGATGACAATTTCAGTCTTGCTTCATCCGGAAACCTCGAATCATTTGGTTCCTTGGAAAATTTTGAGAATACTGAAGGTCAAATAGAAGAACCTGGTGCATCGACAAGCATGGAACCACTTGGTTCCTTAAAAAATGGTAAGAATTTTGAAAATCAAATGGAAGAAACTAGTGCGTCAACTAGCTACAGAGCTGAAATCGGAGATTATGTTGTCGGAGATTACGTTGTCGTAGTATATGACGAGCAGGAGTATCCGGGAAAAGTTATGGCTGTTGCTAAAGATGGAGCAGTTGTTGAATGTATGGAAAAAGGCAACAAGTGTTGGAAATGGCCCAAAATTAAAGACAGTATTTTATCAAGTGTCTGCCATAAGAATGAAGATTTGTGACCCCAAAGAGGTCCGAAAAGGGTTTTATCTCGTGCCCGAACTTGATCGTTAGCACCTAGTAATATAATTTTATGTTTTTTTGTTCTAAATTGTGATTAAAAAATTTTTTGTAAGGATAACGTTTCATTATTATAGCCAACCGATGTCCTACTTTAGCCCAGGAAACGTTTGTAATACTATAAATACAGAAAATATCAGCTGGGCCAAAGTAACCCTACTCGTATGGAAAACATTGTCCCAAATTTCAAAATGATATTAGTCTAATAATTTTTTACAAATTGATAATTTATCTATCCTTATGTCTTTAGCACATACCAAGTAGGCTGTGCGAAATATTTCAGATTTTTATGTTGACAAAATGCGATAGGAATAAGCGATATTTTATTGAAACGTATTGGCGCTGGGTCAAAGTAACCCTGTTTTACTAACATTTTCATCTTCCGAATTTTTATAAAATTCTGATGAAATTCCCTTAAGACTGACAAGTTCCTGAGCTGCAGAGCCACCAGCTAAATACTCTGCCTCCATAGTGGATAATGCCACAGCACTCTGTTTCTTTGAAAACCAGGAAACTGGATTTCCAGTATGAAATGCTATAAAACCACTTACACTTTTTCTAGTTTGGCGATCAGCAGCCCAATCAGCGTCTGAGTAGCCTTCCAGTATTAATGGTCCTTTGATAAAATGTAATCCAAGATTTTTGGTAGCGGCCAAATATCGCAAAATGCTTTCCAAGTTACACTATTTGGGAAATCAAGATATCTACTAAGGTAAGATGTTGAAAATGATAAATCTGGACGCGATGTAACAGCGAGATACATTAGTCCACATATCAAGCTGCGATAGGGTACGTTTTCATCCATTGGTAGTTGTTGAAAAGAAAAACCAACCTCCATTGGTGTAGTCGCTCCATGGCAATTTTCCATACCATACTCATGTAATAGTTTTTGTATAATCCTTAGTTGAGTCACAATTATTTCGTTATCTGTACGTTCAAACTGCATTCCCAAAAATTCTGATAAATCTCCCATAATTTTTATGTTTAGTTTAACTTTTAATTTTTGTAACAAGGTACACCAGGGTAAGTGGAACCGAAAAAATAGCTAGTTCAAGTTTATTATCCCCTTGAAACATTATTTTGAAAGATTGCTGTTTATAATCAGAGCAGACAGTGGGTGTGACCTATATAAGTTAGTATAAGTAGATAAGTTACAATATGAATAAATAGTTATTTATGTATCAAGTACGCAAAATGATGTTTTAGTGGATGAGTCGAGTAGCCGAGTCCGAAAACTTAGACGAATCCACTAAAACGTTTTGCGTACGTGATGCATACAACATTTTTTTGCATGAATTCTCTAAATTATCAAATTAATTTCATAAAAATTTAATTTGGTACGTACAGAACAGTTGTAAACGTCATATTTAGCTTTGACATAGTTGTTATAGCAACAACAAGTAAATTCGTAAAAAGTCAAAATAAAGATATCGTAAATACGTCAAAACGAATGAAAATCCAGCATTAAGGTTGTCATAGCGACTTTAGCGTACTTGTCCTTTAAAGATGTATTTTGCGGATTGTTTTCAGTCCGCAAAATGGTTACTTTGGAGACAGAATACAAAAAAAAATTTTAGGGGACGGAAACTTTAGTAAACGTCATTGGGTTCGTGTCTGAATTACTCATATTACTACTTATAATTACCCACGGGGTAAGTGGAAATAAAAGGAGATATTTAAAAAGTA
The DNA here is from genome assembly GCA_036250285.1 of Pyrocoelia pectoralis. Classification (NCBI taxonomy): domain Eukaryota; kingdom Metazoa; phylum Arthropoda; class Insecta; order Coleoptera; family Lampyridae; genus Pyrocoelia; species Pyrocoelia pectoralis. The sequence goes on along the minus strand of CM070075.1, from coordinate 38,013,378 downwards.
ATAAAATGTTATTTTTCAAAATATTAATTACATAGTTAGCGAACATTATACATATCTAAAGAAATAGAAAATGAAACTAAAGCTTTCTGCCTTTTAGTCTGTGTATTTAATCCGGTTGGTTCAGGTAAAATGAATTCAATTTGACTTTTGGAAGCTACCGAAATATCTAGCACTTGAGGGACATTTTAAGACTTTGGCCACATAAAACATTAGACTTGCCCACTTGCCCCAAACCCTCTCAAAGATGGGGTAAGTGGAACCTATCGATTTACCGTTATCAAATTTAAAAAATTGATGTTTTCTACTTAAAGCAGTATCAATATATTTAGTTTAAGTACTTAGCATCAGGAACGATATTATTATTTTTTAATTTCTCAGTACAAACTGCAAATTGCGACTACCATGCGGTACTTGATTGCGAGTGGGAACAACCATTTACGTTAAATATGTGCGGCAATATGTATGGCGACAGAAATGTGACCTGCAATCACATTCACTACCTGCGTTGGTGCTGTTTACGTACTTCTTTCAGAGATGACGCTCATAATACTATTTCATGCAATTTTTTTATCCTTCGGTTACACTTACCCCATATTTCCACTTACCCCGGTGTACACTGCATTCCCAAAAATTCTGATAAATCTCCCATAATTTTTTTGTTTAGTTTAACTTTTAATTTTTGTAACACCAGTTTTATATCATCAGGATTTCCTGTCACTATAGCATCGTCAACAAATAATACAAGAAACACATTATCAGATACAAAATGACATGAGTCATAACTTGATCTTCGAAAATTTAACTCATTCATAATTTTACTAAAACATTCATTCCCACACTTGGGTGCCTTTTGTAGACCATATAATGCTCGATTTAGTTTTAATGTTTCAATTTTGCAGTTTGAACCTTTAGGTGTTTTAATATATACATCATGATCTATTTATTGATTTCCTTGTAGAAACGCCGTTGATTTGTCAATTTGTTTAATTGGCCAATCATTGTTAACAGCATGTGATAGTAATATTCTAATAGTTTGCATGCGACAAACAGGAGAATAGAAAAACTCACCACCAGGTTCCAATGGTTCTTCGAATCCTTTTGCTACCAGTCGTGCCTTTTTCGACCCATCTCCTTTAATTTTAAATATCCATCTAGTATCGACTGACTTTTGACCAACTGGTAGTGGTGCGGGGGTTCATGTTCCGAAATTTTCGTGAGATTGCAATTCATTTTCAATGGCTTCTCTCCATCCAAGTGATTCTTGAGCTTCTTCATATGATTTTGGTTCATCTGACATTGTAAATAAACAGTAAGCTGCGTATAGTTCATAATCCGCAAGACGTGCAGGTAAGTGTATTTTTCTTGACTCTCTTGTTTTTACATTACTTGAATCATCCTCATTACCTTCTTCTTTGTCTACATCAGTTTCATTGTTAATGCTTACCTTTATAGGTGGGATGTCGACCACTTCAGTATTAACACTATCTTCAACTTGATTTACTTCTTTGTTCTGACTTAGGTAGGTACTCCATTACAGTTTCATCAAATTTGACATCACGTGATCTTATTATTGTTCAGGTAACCACAATCCCATTAGATTTAAGGACTATGTATAATTAATAGGTAGTTGTAAGATACCATGTTAAAATAAAAAGGGGGAGATGTTGTAGGTATTAAGAATTAATATAGTAGTAGCAACGTCGCTATTATTAGCAGTGGCGAACTGGCATCGTCAGCCACGCCAAAGGGTCGCCATCTTAAAAAGATCCGACACTTGTATTTCTTATATAAATCAATTAAGTATTAATAAACATGTTAGAATAACAAAGTCGTTTATTTGTAATATAAAGAACGTAACACGAGGCATAATAGAATCATTTTTCATCATTTGAATAAACTTGATGGGATCCATATAAGTTGTTACGACGATTCTCCAAATGGGGTGGAAGCAAATTAAGTAATAAATCACACAACCTTCCCCATGTAAATTTTAATGTAAAATTGAAGTTATTGAAGTTGTAAAACGAAGACGAAGTTAAATGTAAAGTGGTGCAAGTAACACAGTAAAATTATTAATTAATTACTACATGTTTCGACAAACGCAGTTGTCATCATCAGGCTAAAAATTGTACACTAAGCAATAAAACTAAAGATAAGTGAATACTTACTAATGTGTAAGAAGTTACATTTGTTGAAATTAAATGGTGTCGAGGTGAGATGGAGGGTGCATGATGAAATTTAAATTGTCATGATTAAAACAGACAGGTCATAATCGCTGAAAAGCAAAAGTTAAAACCACAAAATGTAAGGGAGTACTTACAATTCCCAATGGGAACAGTTGAAAAATTAATAAAACATTAATAAACAGGCAAAACCATGCTGAAAAATTGAGGTTAAGAATTTAGGATAAAGCTAGGGGATACTTACGGGATACGGTCTTCACAAACAACCGAACGTTAAAAGGAATTACACAACATTATAATAAAACTAATGAGGATTGTGAAGCAACCCCAAGTTAATGTAAAATTATTAAATTTGCAATATGAGAAATTGAACCACCTGTTCGCAACAAACAAGTGCATTGTGGGAAGGAAAGAAGAAATCTGTAACCGAAAAAAGGTACGGGGGCAACCTCAAAAGTTATAGAATTAACAAGTTTTTGTTCAAGTTTAAGGTTTCGTTCAGAACTAAGGAAGGGGTTTCTTTAAATCTCGTAACGATTTCTTAAATAAACGTTATGTCGACGACATTTTCGTTATCTTCAAAGGTGACGAGAAGGAAGTGGACGATTGCTTTAATTTGCTCAACACTCTTCACCCTCAAATCAAATTTACTCTAGAAAAGGAGGAACACAGCGCCCTTAACTTTTTGGACTTACATATTTCTAGAATAGGTAATGGTCTCGATATCGATATTTTTAGGAAACCTACCACCACGAATCACCTTATTCCCTATTGCTCTCATCACCCCCTTTCTCATAAGCTCGCCTCCTTTAGTTTCTTCTTCAATAGACTCAACAACCTACCCCTTACCCGTTTTAATTACATTAAAGAATATAACCTTATATTGGAACTAGCTGCTCAGAACGGTTACCCTTATTCTTTGATCATCAAACTTTATAAAAACATGAAGCGGAAATTCAACATCAAATATCACACTACCCTGCAATCTAACAAGTCGGATAGTTCCCAGTTTTACTACGCCTTACCCTACATTGGCTCCGCCTCATATAGTTTTAAAAAACTTTTCAAACAAGCAGGTATCAATACTTCATTTGTTTCCAAACATACCCTCAAAAGTATCCTAGTTCACAATAAAGACAAAATTGATAGCCTTGACAAGTCAGGTGTCTACCAGTTAACTTGCAGCACTTGTGGCTCGTTCTACATCGGACAGACGGGTAGGAAGTTCAAAAAGAGATTTGCTGAACACATTACTTCCATAAAGAACAATAACATGTTCTCCACTTCCTCCTTTGCCAATCACATACTAGATCGGGGTCATACTTGGGACCGTGGTACTGATTTTGATATCCTTCATTTTTGTGATAAAGGCGCCAAATTAGACCTGTTAGAGACGAAAGAAATCGTTACGAGATTTAAAGAAACCCCTTCCTTAGTTCTGAACGAAACCTTAAACTTGAACAAAAACTTGTTAATTCTATAACTTTTTAGGTTGCCCCCGTACCTTTTTTCGGTTACAGATTTCTTCTTTCCTTCCCACAATGCACTTGTTTGTTGCGAACAGGTGGTTCAATTTCTCATATTGCAAATTTAATAATTTTACATTAACTTGGGGTTGCTTCACAATCCTCATTAGTTTTATTATAATGTTGTGTAATTCCTTTTAACGTTCGGTTGTTTGTGAAGACCGTATCCCGTAAGTATCCCCTAGCTTTATCCTAAATTCTTAACCTCAATTTTTCAGCATGGTTTTGCCTGTTTTATTAATGTTTTATTAATTTTTTCAATTGTTCCCATTGGGAATTGTAAGTACTCCCTTGCATTTTGTGGTTTTAACTTTTGCTTTTCAGCGATTATGACCTGTCTGTTTTAATCATGACAATTTAAATTTCATCATGCACCCTCCATCTCACCTCGACACCATTTAATTTCAACAAATGTAACTTCTTACACATTAGTAAGTATTCACTTATCTTTAGTTTTATTGCTTAGTATACAATTTTTAGCCTGATGATGACAACTGCGTTTGTCGAAACATGTAGTAATTAATTAATAATTTTACTGTGTTACTTGCACCACTTTACATTTAACTTCGTCTTCGTTTTACAACTTCAATAACTTCAATTTTACATTAAAATTTACATGGGGAAGGTTGTGTGATTTATTACTTAATTCATTTGAATAACTTTTCAACTTGAAATAATTAAATTTCCATGTTACTGAGAAAAAGTTTCCGATACTTGTCACTTTGAAAATTTTCGTGAAAATACTTTCTGCCATTGTTTTAATGTTCGAAATGGATTAAGGACCTCGGACAGACAAATTTTGCATGTTTACACAAAATTTTCACCCAAAAATAAGCACAAATAGCGAATTCTATTTTACACGTAACGTAATCTCTAAGGAAACTTTGAACGTATTTTCTAAGTAATGAAAATATATTTAGACACAAATACCGCTTGAATAAGATGACGGACTTTTATACTAAAATGTTTAAAACTTACTTTGAAAAAAATTAGTGCAGATAATTACGTGGTTTGCGGGGGTATCTATAATTTGTACACTGTTATTTCTAAAGGTTGAAAAAAGGTAGAAATGACTCGCCGACGTATTAGTATCTACCTAAGGCGGATCCACATCAATAAATATTTGCGTCGTGCGTTGTATTTTGAATTTCAGCAAAAATATTTGCAGCGCAAATTTGAATATGGTCATGCATTTACCACGTAAATATTTATCTTGTGTGTTGTATTTGCTGAATCCACTTGTATGCGACTTAAATAAGTAGTCCACATTAACACTACTTTGCGGCGCAAATCTCTTTGAAGTTGACTGGAAAACCGACAGCATAGCGGATAGCGTGCGTTGTTTGTCACGAAATTATTTGTGTACGTTTCCGTGCGCCGCATAGTCCACATCGATAAAAATTTCTGCGCGCACGAGCAAATTTGTGTCAAATTCAACGCACAACGTAAATATTTATTGATGTGGATCCGCCTTAAAACAACCAAACTAAGGGCCGGTTTTTCAATGTCCTGGCAAAGTTCCTTGTAGTTAACTTACCAGCCAGGTTAAACCTCTTGGTAACTTGGATTGCGTTTTTCAATACGAAGTTGTCTGACGGTTAGCTACCTGTTGGTTTATCACTTGTTTAGGACCGCAATCCAGTGCTAGCTTCAGGGGGAAACTGTGAAAGAGAGATAACAATACTGAAATGGTTGTTAATAGAACGAGATGTGTAGATTAGGAATTGCGCCGGCGCTAGTGGGACGTAATGTGAATAATTGACAGATCACAACTTTGTTTACGCGGTTTCCCGGGTTTCATCATTTGTGTAGTTACCGTTTCTGTGGCACACAACCAAGTATGAAGGGCTGGCCATGGCCTTAGTGTGATGCCATTTGACGGCGAAAATGAAGAAACCATGCCCAATCACATTGAGGATATTCGAATTCAATGTTTGAATGACAATTATCGACGAAGATGTAATTGATGATCGTATGATGCGAACTATGTCCCGACGGCAAGAACTATATCGAAATACAGCGATTGTAGAGGTGCTGGAAATATTCCCATGCCTCAAATGGCACTCGCAGGTAAATGCATAAGGATCAAAAATAGGAATTCCATTTATTAAGGTTTACTTTTTTAGCTAATTAAAGATTGCGAGAGATTTAAAAAAAAAATATCAGCAATCAGATGAAGCTTTTTTTTACGGAAGCAAGAAGATTCAAAACTTTATCACTGCTACGGCAGCCTAAATATGAAACAAAAATTAAATCGATTGACGAAGGATCGAACTTAATCTTCATAGTAAGCAAACAAAATCTTGACATATGACTATGTAAAATTACTATACTTACAGATAACGAAAGCAACGAGGCATATTTGATTTGGGCTGATTGCAAAGGTAAGTTTTAAACACTGCTGTGTTTGTATTTGCGAAATAAATATCACGTTTAGCGTGACCCTATTCTATAGCTATGGATTATAAAACGCGTGTCTTTACTTAAACCTCATAATTTATAATTTATTTGATACAAGTATTATTTCATTTAAAAAGTAGAAACTCAAGTTATTAAGATTAAGTTGTACAAAGATAGTACATTCATGCGTTTTACTGTCTTTCGCGACGTTTTGAAAATCGTTACACATTTTCTTTCGCTTTCAGGAACCTTCCATACTACCATGCATAGTACCCGTGGCTGATAATGAAGCAGCGTGGTTTGCTCCCAAAACGGGTTACTATGTATGCGTAGACCACGTAAAAATCTGCCAAGCAGACAGTTTTCTTGCAGCGTTGGAAGCTACAATAGCAGTGATATTCTTATTCAACATACATTTTCCAAAAAGTATAAGGAAAACCTTAAGTTTCCTTTCGCCTAATATTTGAGAATTAGAAGAACTGCTAAAACAATTTAAATCTCAAATAGCATTAGTAATAAATAATATTTTATAAAAGGTTTGTTTTGTTTAAATTTTCTAAAAAGTTTGTTTTGTTTAAATTTAATCTTAGGTATCTAGATCATAGATTAAATAGAAATTAGTTTTTTTTTGGTAATTACATAGACATACGTTTTGGAAAATATACCAGTATATAAATACTTGTTTTGTTTCTTTTTTTGTGTCTAATCAATTATAATTTTATATGTATCTACCTTAAAATAAGGAACATTAATGTCGTTTAAAGTGCAAAAAAATTCTTTAAGGTGTTTCTTGTCACCCCCTTTTGTATATATTATATCTTGAAGATACAATTATATGTCTCTAAGGGTGCGTCTTTTTTAGTTACTGGTAAAGTATTTGGTGGTTACCAATAGAATAAATTTATGTTATTGGTAAACCCGGTTTACGTATTTTACCAAAAAGTGCAGTTTTAGGTACCAACCAGGATGTCGAACAACGTTTTTAAATAAAGTAGTACAAATTGCTACTATAACTAACTTCAAGTTAATTGTGTTTTAGTTCAAAGTTCAATATTGGTAAACATAACCTATATTTTCGTGTTTATTTTCGTTGCAATTAACCGTTTTTAAGGTTTAAGTTTTATTTGCACTGTTCTAAATGACGAGTTTAAAGAAAGAACGAAGCAGTAATTTCAGCGAAAGTGAAATTCGATTGTTAGTTGACGTTGTTATAAAACACTCGAAAATAATAGAATGTGCAAAATCAGATTCGGTTACTTGGAAGGAAAAAAACAATGCGTGGACACAACTTACTACCGAATTTAATAGTGCTACTTCTGCATTAATTCCTCGGACAACAAAGTCGTTAAAAACTAAATATGAGGGTCTGAGGAAAGAATTACGAAAAAAAAAGCTATCGAAAAGCAAGAATTATTTAAAACAGGTGGTGGAGAACCTGTAAAAACTACTTTTACTGATTGGGAAGAGAAATTATTGATACTAATTTCCATTACTTGTGAGGGTTTAGCACCTATAAATGATTGTGATAGTGGTAGCGTTTGTATAGCTATGTATCGACAAATCTAAACTCTTGTAAATTTTAGTGGAAACAACCGAAATAGAAATAGTAAATGCAGAAATAATTTTTGACAATGAAGATGATATAGATGATATGGTAAGTTAATGAATAAACGTGTAGTTTAAATATCAAATTAATAAAATGTGTTGTAGTCTAGTATATCTGCACCGCTGACGAGCGATATTAACACAGCAGGTCCTTCAAGTGATTGTGCCATTCAAGTGAACACGAATCAAGATTGGTCCCATTGGAATCCAAAAACTTTGAAAACTCCAAAACATAAGCTGTTGCAGAAAGGTACCTACCAACCTTGCAATTGCAAAATCATAATTTACTTATTTATTATTTTATACTTACAGGTACAAAGATAAGTAGCATAAATGAATTGGCTGAAGCTAAAATAGCATTATCTAAAATGCAGCTGTAACTAACCGAAGCTGAAATGCAATTTAAGACAGAAGAGCACCAGCTTCGTATCAACGCTTTACAAAATGAATATGTCTTAAAGCAGAAGTGTCTCGAGATGGATTTGGAAATAAAAATTAAGCAACGTGATGTCCAGGCTGCCATTTTGGAAGGTCTAGAACTGGATAACGATAAAAAAAGATTGGAATTACAAAAGGTGTAGAAATACAGCTACTTTTTCATAATAATCCATTCAGAATGTATAGTTACTAAATAATTTAATAAAAATATAAATTTTTATTTTGCAGTCTAGCAAAATAATCATAAATTAATGACTGTCGAACAGCATTATCTCCTATATTAACATGTTCATCATTGTGATAATTTATAATGTCCAACTCTTCATTCACATGCGGTGGTAATTCCTCATTGTTGCTACAAGCTATGTTATGTAGAATTGCAGTTGCAATAATAATATTTTGAACAAGCGGTAGTTGTTGTTCCATCCCAATTGACAAAATTGGGAAGCGCTTCTTCCACACTCCAAATGTCCGTTCTACTACATTTCTCGAGCGAATTTGGGATTCATTAAACAGGTGTTCTACAGCGTTTCTAGGATTTGGCAATGGTGGTATAAGATATCTTTTAACAGCATAGCCACTATCGCCTACAATTAAAGAATTTCCAAATTCACCACTTTCAAAACGGTATTTTACTCGTGAGTTGTTAAAAATGGTTGAATCGTGTGTAGAACCTGGCCAATGAGCTACTATATCCAAAATTCTTAATTTTGAGTCTGCCACTACTTGGATGTTTAAAGAAAAGTAACCTTTACGGTTTCGAAAGTTTTCAGCTCGTTCACCACCTTTGAATTAAAAAATGTAACATTACAACCACTTGTAGAAATACTGTAATATTACCTGGAGATTATTTGTTTTATGCACTATTGGACATAAGAATATAATTGTGGGCTCCATTTATTCGCCTCCTGGTAGTAACTCTGAATACTATGATAAAATAAGTGATACAATAGATACCATTCTACAAACTCATATGAACACGGACATTTTTTTAGTGGGAGACTGGAATCTGCCTCATACAACATGGAACATTATCGACGATAATACTCTTTCTGTGTGCGGTTCAATGTCTACAAAAGTTGAAAATCTATGTGTGAGCTTAAATATGTGGAATATGTTTCAATTTAATCGTGTAAAAAACTGTGATAGTAGATTGCTGGACTTAGTTTTTAGTAATTTAACTAATACAAATGTAGAACGCAGCTTAGAGGTATTGGTACCTGAGGACGGATATCATCCTTCCTTATCAATAAGTTTTGAGCGTACATGCTATGAATCATCTCTAAATTATGACTATTATTACTACGATTTTCAAAATGGTAATTATCTAGATCTAAGTTACTACTTGTCTAACATTAACTGGGATTTTCTTATATCTTTAAGTGTTAACGAGGCTGTAAATTGCTTCTATGACATATTGAACGAAGGATGTCAAATTTTTGTTCCTATAAAACGTGTTTATAAAACCAAAAAGACATTTCCTATCTGGTACTCTACTGCCTTGCGTGAAATGATACAGACTAAAAATTTATATCATACATTGTTCAAGTCTACCAATAACCTTGGTTATTACCACGAATTTTCTGAATTACGTAGTAAATGTAAGCTTCTATCAACTACGTGCTATAAGTCGTACATTGAGAATATTGAAGGTAAAATAAAAAATAATCCTAAGTACTTCTGGACCCATATTAAAAATCAAAAAGGTGAAAATTGTTTGCCATCTGAAATGACTTTTGGCTCATCCAAAAGTAGCAATGGACAGGAAATTGTAAATCTTTTTGCAAATTTTTTTGGTTCTGTGTATAAACCGACAAGAAATTGTTCTCCCAAAGTGTCAAGCTCTGCTGCTCATGCTACTCCAAACTGTATCAACTTATCTAAAATAAACATTACTACGTCTGATATATTAAAGGAACTTAATAACTTAACATGCAAAATAAAGAGTGGTCCGGATAACATTCCTGCTATTTTGTTAAAAAAATGTTGTTATGTTCTATCTTACCCATTACAGATTCTCTTCAATAAGTCTTTATCAGTAGGAATTTTTCCTGACATTTGGAAAACCAGTTTTGTTACTCCTATTCATAAAAATAAGAGTAAAATTGATATTTCAAACTATAGGCCAGTAACAAAATCCTCTGAAATTCCTAAGTTGTTTGAAAAAATTCTTGTTTCAACCTTGTTTCCCTTACTTAAGCATATTATTACAGAAAAACAACACGGCTTCTATCCAAATCGTTCAACTACTACCAATCTTCTGTTGTTTCAAAATTCAATCTATAAGGCTTTGAACAAAATGCGCAACTGGATGTCATCTATACTGATTTTGCAAAAGCTTTCGACTGCGTTAATCACAACATATTAATAAATAAATTGGACAATATAGGCATCCATGGATCACTACTTTCATGGATAAAAAGTTATCTTTCTAATCGTACTCAAACAGTCCAATACAAAGGTTTTATTTCTTATCCTATACCAGTTCATTCGGGTGTCCCACAAGGGGCTCATCTCGCACCATTACTATTTTTGACTTTTATTGATGATATTAGAGAAGTCTTTAATCATTCAGATATACTATTGTTTGCTGATGATTTAAAAATTTACAAAATTATTAATTCCTTGGATGACTGCCGTCTACTTCAGAAAGATTTAAATAACTTTTACAATTGGTGCTCATCAAATTTTATGGAATTAAATCTAAACAAATGTTCTACAATTTCATTTCATCGCATCAGTAATCCCATCAAATTCTCCTATAAAATCAAGGATAGATTCTTGCAAAGCACAAATTCTATTACCGACTTAGGAGTAACTTTTACACATGACTTAAAATTTAACAAACACATAAATAACATACGAAACAAGGCGTCTAGAGCTTTAGGCTTTATTGTTAGATCTTCATCACATTTTAATAACCCTGATACTATTAAATTATTATATACATCTCTAGTTCGTTCGCATTTGGAATACTGCAGTACAGTTTGGTCACCCTATCACTCAACTCTCATCACGAATATTGAAAAAGTGCAACAACGTTTTTTAAGATATTACTCTTTTAAAGCCGGAATTCCGGTATCTAGTTACCTACAAAGCCTATCTCAACTAAATATTAATACATTGAATTCTCGAAGGATATTTCTAGACCAAATATTTTTCTATAAACTGATTAATGGAATTATAAATTGTTCATCTCTTTTGCAACTAGTTAGTTTCAATGTTCCAGCTAAAAACCTTCGTTTTGTTAATATGTTCTTCTTGAAAGTCAGTAAAACAAATTATCTCCAACATTCTCCACTCCAGAGACTGATGAATACAGCTAATATATACTCAAACATTAACTTTTTTGATAGTGATTTGAAGTTTAGAAAAAACCTAAAAAAAGAATTGTTTAAACTAGATGCACAATATTACAGAATCTGATGTTATAAGTTTAATCATTTTATCAGTCATATCGTTAATTTTATTATATCGCTACAGTATTGCTTACTTTTGTTTGTAAATTAATAGTTCTTTTTTTTGTAATTGATAAATTTCTTAGTCTTCTATTTTATTTTTTTTTTAGTGTGCAACTAGTAATAAGTAATAAGTATTTAGTTAATAGTTTAGTTATTACCTTTTGTCATTTTTATTTTGGGGATTACCCGTAATTTAAATTAAATAAATAAATAAATAAATAAATTTAATGCGTATATGTGTACCGTCAATAGCGCCTAATAAACGAGGAAAACGAGCTATGTTATAAAATCTTTGCTGTGTTTCTGTAATTTCTTCTGGTGTTGACGGAAAATGTATAAATTGTGGTCTAAGTGCAGCTATTACTGCTGTCACCTTTTTTATTATTCTACCTGCAGTTGACTTATGAACTCCAACAAAATCTCCTGCTGCTGTATATGGATCGCCAACTGCATAATTAAAATCTTAAAGCCATCAGCAACTGATCTATTGGAGGTAATGCAGTAATTCTAAAATGAAAATGTGAATGTTACGAGATTAGCTGGTACAACATAAAATTAAGCTTACCGATTTCTTCTATGTACTAATTGATGTTGTATTAAATTCAACACCATCTGGACTGACGCTTTAGAGAGTCTAAATCTACGAAAAAAATCAATATCATCCCAGGTTTCGAAATGGTTTTTTCTTTCTCTAACAGTATAGGGGCGTTGTTCTACTTCTTCTAATAAATCTTCATCACTTGAAGAAAATAAATCACGAAAATCTTGATCCATTTTGATAACTTAACACTTAACCTCACAATTTATTAACGTATCTTTGCTTGTATTCGCGTATGTTCGAAAACAATCGCTGTTTATGTACGGTTTAAATATCTTAGCAGCAACTTTTACTGCTGGTGTTGAACCTTCTGATAAAACTGTATTAATGTGTTTGGCATGTTTTACCATACGATAAAAAGACGCATAAAGTGTCTTACCATTAAGATAACACTAACTGGAACTTTACCAGAATGTAAAAAGACGCACCCTAAATATGGCAGTTAAATATCGGTAAACGTCTTAAAGAATACTTTTAAAGTTTTTTTTTCTACCTTCTTACTAGCCACCATTTTGGTTTTAATATAAAATTATACCTTAAAGATAGAATTACATGCCTCTAAATATGGCATATAAATATCCGTAAACGTCTCAGAGAATACTTTTAAAGTTTTTTTTTCTACCTTCTTACCAGCCACCATTTTGGTTTTACTATAAAATTATACCTTAAAGATAGAATTATATGCTTCTAAATATGGCATTTAAATATCGGTAAACGTCTCCAAGAATACTTTTAAAGTTTTTTTTCTACCTTCTTACCAGCCACCATTTTGGTTTTGCTATAAATTTATACCTTAAAGATAGAATTATATGCCTCTAAATATGGTAGATTAATATCAGTAAAGGTGTAAAAGAAGTACGGTAGGGTATTTTTTTCTACCTTCTTTTTAGTCGCCATTTTGAATTGTGTGGATGTAAGGTATTAGCACAGAATAAAAGACGATCAGAAGCGACTCTCTGCTAAATCCGTGTTGTCGATTTTCTTATCGCACGAACAACCGCTCCGCCTTCTGGGTGTGGAATTATAGCGAGCGCATTGATACCATTATACCGGTCAGTGGGTCAGTACAGCGTATGTAGCGGTGTTCGGTGCGTTGCAAATTTTAAAAGGTGTTCTGATTTTTAATAGACGTAATAAGCGTAAAACAATCAATTGGTGATTCATTAATTATTTATTAAAACAGATTTTAAATGGCACCAAATAAAGGTGGAGGACGGTGCGCTGCTCCTAACTGCAGTAACAGCATGAAATCGCATAAAAATATTAGTTTGTTTGGATTTCCTAAGGATAACAAAAGGTAGTTACAAAATAAACTTTTTTCTACAGCGGTTAAAATTAGGGATGGGTATCGAATTAAACGATACTCGATACAAAAATTAATCAATGTATGTACGCTAAGGAAAGCGATTAATCGATTAATTGGCAACTTGAAAAAAGAAACACAAACATTTCAAATTGTATAATTTACAATTGGACAAAATTAATATCTACAATCATATAATTACCTTCATACCTATTACAATTGTTGAAAAAATTGTAATCAGTAGTTTCGGAACATGAAAGATTCCGTTTATCCCACCGTGTAATGACTTTCCCACATTGTATTTATTAAAATTATTTATTAGAATGAGACTCTTTTATACCTTGAAATATGCTAACCGAGGTATAAAAGGATCGCATTTTAAAAATTTCAAGCTTATTAAGGTATCAAATTTATAAAAGTGCGCATATATTATAAAAATATTAATAATTATATAAGTACCTGTATCTATTTGTAAATTACATGCTAATAAAATACTGCTTTTTTCTGCATTATTGATTTGAAGTAGGCATATAACGGCGAATTAAAAATTAAGTCAACGTGAGAGTAGCATGTGGTAGTATGCCGGAGTTACGGTTACCTTTACTTTGAACTCTTATTGCGAGAATTCTATCGGAATTAGTTTTACGGTGAACGGCCTATCAAATGCGAAAATGTATGGCAAATATTTTTCGTTTATGACATTTTTTTATACGATTTCAAATTTACATAATAATGCCAAAAACTACAAACCACTCCTCTTTTTACTAGCCTTGCTAATGCAACAGACAAGGAAGTTTTACTAAAATGGGCGTGGTTGCCCCGACGAGCCCGCCTTGCACCGGCAACATAACTTCAAAGGTGCCGACGGGGAGTGTCGCTTCTGATCGTCTTTTATTCTGTGGTATTAGAGTAGGTATACCTCCTAAGGTAGAATTTTATACGTTATATTTAGGTTTATTAATATCTGTTGGGGTATATTATTATAATTATACGTTACTGTAAGGTATTTGCATTATACCTTAAGGTTGGATATACATAATACATATTTACATTTTACAATAACATTTACATGAACACTTCCATGAATAGGCGACGTGGGTCGTTGTTTAGTAACCCCTTACTGTCGACTCCGTGAACTCCGTCGTAGGCGTTGGACTGCGGTGCCAACATGAGGTGCCAACGGATGGGACGTGCAGCTGCTGGCGGTTGGTTGGAACGGGTGAAAAGACGCCTGGGACGGTAGTCTGCGGGGAGCTGTGGGCGACGTCCGGTGAGGACCCGCGGAGTCCTACTTATGGGCTAAAGCACTGTCGGAAGCTTCGCTAATTGTCTCCAGCTGTAGAACGCGGATCTGAACCTCCGTCGTTCAATATACGCCGATGTGGGCATTAGTTGGATTGCTGAGGGACTTCTACTTTATAGGTAGCACGAGTCCCTTGGTTGCATGCACTTTACTGCGAGAGCACGGGTGCTGCGTTCAGATCGCCTTACTATAACAGGAGACTAAGGAGTCTTAGTCTTTACTGTTACGAGCACAAGACTTGAACTGCCTTCTGTTCGTTTTTTTTACCCTTATATAGCGGTGGGGCACGTGTTTACCGCGTGCGCGTGTGTGTGGGGGTGTTAGCTGTGGCTCGAGTACCGTTGCTGTTTCTTTATCGCTACACTTATCTTTTATTCAAATAAAAATAATTAACAACCTGGACTTATTATAAGTAGGATAAATTTTGGTTTAATCATGAAGTCACAGATTGGCGTAGTTTAACCAAAGTGAATATAATTTGGAATAGGGTATTCCAAATTACAATCACCTAAATAATCAACCTTAATTATAAAACTCGTCCATTCTTTCCTTTGTAAATCTGTTGGCTCTAGCAAAAGATGTTCCAGTGGGCTTGCGCATTGATAAAATTTGCTTGTGCCTTGCAAGAAATCCTTTGAGCCAGTATCTGCCAGCTCCTTCATCATGAAATGGATGGGGTACATTATTTTTAACTGCAAGTTGATATGCTATCCTTCTCATATCCATTCGAGTCAAACCGTATAATTTTTGTTCCATAACAAGGGCATATTTCACCAGCATATCCTCAAAAACTTTATCAAATACTGGTCTACGACCTATCTTTTTGGTCAGAGTATCTTCCAACAAACACTCTTTTTCTTTAGCAAGCCGAAGTAAGGTGGTTCTGGGTACATTATAAGTCTGGGCTGCCTTTAAATAGCCCATTTTCTTATCTCGAACAACTAATACCGCCGTAGCCACATCATTTTGATTCCACTTCTTACGCGTTTTATATTTACTACCAAATTTGGCGCAGCAGTTGTAGACATTTCTAACACAAAATTAAAAAATAGATTAAAAAGACTATCAAGTATATGATTATAGGTAGGTAAGTACCTTAGTGGCCAAGTATACAAAATTATGTTCCAGAATCTTTTTAGTTAGAAGTAGACAGGACGTCATACTAATGTGCACATAATTTGGAATATTCTAAATTAGCTTCATCTATCGTATTCCAAATTAGCAACATAACCGTTTCTAACCTAAATATTTTTTTTCAATTTGTGTTTAGAATAATTTCTAAAATAAGCGTTGATATCTATCTAACCTAAGGACAGCACTTTCACTCTGATGAAGTTTGTCACCACACTGTCAATATGGCTGCTTCTAAGCAGCGCCAAATTTGTTTGCTAATACACAGACTACGTAAAACTGCTATTCGTTAATAGATAGCGCTTTTCTATACTTTTATAATGGCGTATTCCAAATTATCAGCAGTATTCCAAATTAGCATCATTTCCTCTAAATTTATAACAGATTTGGTTTTAAAATATCACATCCGCATTCGTCAGGATTCGGCGACTGTCGGAAAAGTGCACTGCAACACACATATACACATCTTTCGGTTATTATACAGGGTGTTTCAGAATAAGATGCTGATCCTTAAGGGTGTGAATCCTTATGTGATTTTAGGAAGAAAAGTTCAAATAAACCTATGTCCTAAACCTCTTAACTTTTGAGCTACAAGGTGTTAACCCTTTCACTGCCAGCTCCGATCTGTGTATTACCGCTAAACGCCAAGCGCATTGGAGCGCTCGAGTCTCGCTGCGTGAATTCGCGTGCGGGGCGTTAGAGATAGAAAACGCGAATTTACGTTCATGGCGTGAAGGGAAAATTTGTGATAAAACATATATATTTAATGTAACTGATATAATTTTCACAAAATAAAAAAAATTTTATTAACCTTAAACTAAAATATGTTATAATTTATAATATATATAATAATAAAAAAAAGATAATATATATAATAAGAAGAAAAATATAATAAATATAATAATAAAAAAAGATAATAAGTATAATAATAAAAAAAAGAGAATAAATATAATAATAAAAAAAGATAATAAAGATTATTTCAAATTATTGTGATAAATGGGAAAACAGTTCAGACATAAAAACGGTTGATCATTACATTCGAGACAGCAGTACATAGTATCTTTTCGTACTTTCTTCTCGATACATAATATACATCGGCGTCGAACCGAACGTGATTTCTCGTCTTTGACTTTTGTTATGGTCTGTGGAGTGTGCCCAATTTTTCTTTTTGCTGGCAATTGATGACCAAGTTCAACCGTATTTTTGTTTTTTAGTAAACTTTCTATCACTCTTAGTCGGAAATCGTAGAAAGATACTTTGTCAGTAGCGTGTTGTTTATATAAATAAAATGAATTGAGCAGCATAAATTGTATGATGTGTACACTTAATTTTTGGTTCCATCTTAATGTTCTTCTGTCAAAATTGTAATAGGATACCATTTGATCCAGTAAATCAACGCCGCTCATAAATTTGTTATACTCAACCACAGCTTTTGGTTTGACTTTTTCATTACCCCTTCGATCTGTGTATGTTACTAATTCACTTTTATGTTCCGTCGATATAAATAGAATGTCTCTCTTATCTTTCCATTTCGATACACTAATTTGTTTACAGGATTTGGAAATCAGCTCGTTTTTTGCAATTTTTTTATTATTTATTTCAGCAGGAATATGACATCGATTTTTTCTCAATGTGCCTGTCACATATGTATTTTGCTCCAGTAATGTGTACGCTAAATCAATCCCATTGTAAAAATTATCCATGTAAAGCGCATGCCCCTTATTTAGTTTATTTTCCATTAGATGAAGTACAACCTTTGAAGCATGGCCTTTCCCACCTACATTCGGATCTTTTGCACCAGCATAAACTAAAATTTTTTGAATCATACCGCGTGGTTCGCATAACATATATATTTTAATCCCATATTTGTGTCTTTTATTTTTCAGATATTGGCGAAAAACCAATCGTCCTTTCCACAACATCATTGACTCGTCTAAAGATAAATTTTTTCCTGGGTAATAAATTTGTTCCATGCGATTATTAAAAAATTGTATCAGAGGTCTTACTTTGTGCATACGATCTTCGGGCAGAATATTTGTTTCTTCGGTATTTTTGTTCACGTGAAATGCCCTTAGAATCGTTTGAAATCTATTGCGAGACATGTGCTCTCGAAATACCGGAATGTTAAATAAAAAATGTGTCTTCCAGTAATCCTCAATTCGGCTTAGTGTTATGGTACCCATATGAAATAGGAGTCCTAAAAAAACCCTCAATTCATTTTTTGTCAATTCTTTCCACAATGTAATTCTGGAAGATTCTCCAACACCGCCAAGAAAAATGTCTTCTGCATTTTTATTTGTGTTGGTAAGTATAAGTTCATAAAACTCATCAGTAGCTAATAAATTGAAATATTCGTATGGATCGTTTTTATTTTCAATATTTAATAAAATTGGAGTACCTGTAAATGGTATTATTTTCAATGGTTCATGATTTACCCAGTCTTTAAAGAGATCGTCAGGATCATTCGATAGTATTTGATCGTCACCATGATCATCACTGCTATGTTCGGATTCGGAATCTCCTTCACTTTCATCGTCTGATGTCAATTCTCCAGACACCAATAATTCCATCGCCTCTTCAGGAGTATACGTTTTTCGCCATCTATAAGCATAAAACCAAACTTATTTACATTGTTGTTATAATAAAATTTTTGTTTACCGTTGAGGTCTGTTGTTGTCCGTTTCCGAATTAATAGTCCTTTTTGAAGTAGTTGGTAAGTCATCCATAATTATTGTCGACGTTTTTCACCACAAACACTAACACTTTTTACAACGAAAATTAACGTGCTGTAACTGTAACGCCACAAAGTAGTTAGCGTCAGAAATACGTATTACCGCCACGCGTTATCGCGTGTCTAGAAATTGAGCTAATCTTCTTTCTCAAGCACCACAATCCTGCAACCAACCATACACACTTATAGTATACAACCATATTAACACGCCACTTACTCTATATCCCTCTGTTTGAAACGCCAACCAAATAATCTTAAATGCAAAGTCATATTAGGTTGTACGCGAATTCACGTTCGTGGCGTGTGAGATGGTACCTGCCTCACGCGAATTCGCGTGCGTGGCAGTGAAAGGGTTAAAGTTTTAAGAAAAAAATCGTTTTTTTATCGTATCATTAATAATTTCCTAGATATTTTTGTCAAATTTGGCACACGCCCTCTAAGCATCAACAGCCATTTTTTGATAAAAAAGATTTTTTAATTTTTTAACCAGTGGCGTCCGTACAGGATGTGAACTAGATATTTTTGGAAAAATATTATGCACGCCACTGCTTTTTCTTAAAATAAAAATTATTTTTAAAATTCCCATTCATTTTAGGGTAAATTTGATTTTTTGACTTTTTTCGTCCGACGAACGGTTTCCGATAAAAAAAAAATGCATTTAATGTGCATGCCGCTATGTGCCTATGATTTCTGAAACGGCTAGAAACTTTGTTGTCAAGGAAATAATTGCAATGACAAAATAATTAATGCTTAGAGGGCGTGTGCCAAATTTGAAAAAATATCTAAGAAATTATTAAAGATACGACAAAAAATTTTTTCTTTTTTCTTAAAACTTTAACACCTTGTAGCTCAAAAGTTAAGAGGTTTAAGACATAGGTTTATTTGAACTTTTCTTCCTAAAATCACATAACGATTCACACCCTTAAGGATCAGCATCTTATTCTGAAACACCCTGTATAGTGATGATTATTATGTTTAATAGGAATTGGTGCTGAAAGTCACAGTGCAAGTAGGTACGTTACATACTTGCAGTTTCCTTTTACTGATTATTTAACTTATGAAAGAATAAAAAATATATGTACCATGAAAACTTTCGATAAGATGAGGTAGTCCCCAATCTTCGGGAATACTTTTAACTTCTTTGATTTCCATTTTTCCGAACTACAATTTCGCTAATGTACGAAACTACATAACAAGTAATAAAAGATACTTACAATTACACAAGAAATTTAGCACACTAGCTGTCACTGGAACGTAATAAACACAAGAGTAACACTAAATAAAAAGCGTTTGTGCACAAGATATAACTAAAAATGCAAACTTGCTGTTGTAGCATCCTATATATACATACAGGGTGTTGTCTAAGTAATCTAAAATATTATATGGGGCGCTTCGTCACTCAATTTTAAGACGAAAAGTTCATATAAACATGTGTGATAAGTCTTGTCGTTAATGAGATACAGGGTGTTGAATTGTTTGTAATAAATCAGCTCTGATTGTATTTGAAATTAATTTTTCCTGGTGACGCTACTGGTTTTTAGAAGTAATACGAAAAACATGTTT
Organism: Pyrocoelia pectoralis; assembly: GCA_036250285.1. NCBI lineage: Eukaryota > Metazoa > Arthropoda > Insecta > Coleoptera > Lampyridae > Pyrocoelia > Pyrocoelia pectoralis. Next base: position 37,993,136 of record CM070075.1, on the reverse strand, counting down.
ATTCTAAGTGGCCTTTGGAGTAACGTTAAACGTACAAGATCTTCAAAATTGTATCATACAAGGCTGTAATGTTATTCGTAACAATCCTGGTAACTTCGAACGTATTCGGCAATCAATTAGACATCGAGCAGATGTTTGCATTTTAGCTGCAGGTGGACATTTTGAACATATTCTCTGAAATATACTATTTTTTCTTTATGTTTAACACATGTTGTTGCTTCTAATAAAATAATAAAACACCCTGTATCTCATTAACAACAAGACTTCTCACACATGTTTATATGAACTTTTCGTCTTAAAATTGAGTGACGAAGCACCCCATATAATATTTTAGATTACTTAGGAAACAGCCTGTATAGACGACGAGGTTAGAGTAAGTAATGTGAACATAGCTTAAGAGATTGTACAAGTTTGTGTTGTTTAATAAATACTAATGGTATTGATATAATAAGCAATATATACAGGGTGGGCCATTGAAAAGGTAACACGCCTGTTTTGGGACACTTAGACAAGTTTCTTAAAAAAACGCTCGGACACGTCGATTTTTTATGTTTGGTGGACAACTTTTGGTGTCAAATTTGACTTTGTCAGGTCAACCCCCTAGCACCAGCAACCCCTAACGCAAGAATTTAAATAGGGAAAAGAAGTAGAGCGACCCCTCATTTGAAACGTCTTTTAATTCTCTATTCGACAGTATGAATGAAAATTAGTTTTATTCAATTTTTTTTTCACCCCCATGAAAAGCACCCTCTAGATTAACTTAAATGGGGGTGTTGTTTACGAAAAATCCTGAAACACGCCACCTTTGAATTTTTGAACGGCACATTTTGATGTTAAATTTGACTCTGTCAGGTCAACCCCATTAGCCCCAACAACCTCCAACAAAAACAAAAATTACGGTATGGTGGTCGAGCGACCCCTCATTTGAAGCGTCTTTTAATTCTCTATTTGAGAGTATGAATGAAAATTAATTTTATTCAATTTTTTTTTCACCCCCATGAAAAGCACCCTCTAAGGTGGAGGTTTAGGAAAAATCCTGAAACACGCCACCTTTGACCTTTGACGGCACATTTCAGGATTTTTCCAAAACAACACCCTCACCTTAGTTAATCTAGAGGGTGCTTTTCGTGGGGGTGAAAAAAAATTGATTAAAACTAATTTTCATTCATACTGTCGAATAGAGAATTAAAAGACGTTTCAAATGAGGGGTCGCTCTACTTCTTTTCCCTATTTAAATTCTTGCGTTAGGGGTTGCTGGGGCTAGGGGGTTGACCTGATAAGGTCAAATTTGACATCAAAATGTGCCGTTCAAAAAGTCAAAGGTGGGGTGTTTCAGGATTTTTCCTAAACAACACCCCCACCTTAGTTAATCTGGAAGGTGCTTTTCATCGGGGTAAAAAAAATTGAATACAACTAATTTTCATTTGTACTATCGAATAGAGAATTAAAAGACGCTTCAAATGAGGGGTCAGTTGACTCCCTTTCCCTATTTAAATTCTTGAGTTAGGGGTTGCTGGGGCAGGGGGTTGACCTGACAATGTCAAATTTGACATCAAAAGTTGTCCCCCAAAAATAGAAAATCGACGTGTCCGACCGTTTTTTTAAGAAACTGTTCTAAGTGCCCCAAAACAGGCGTGTTACCTTTCAATGGCCCACCCTGCATAAAACATGGCGCAGTCGAGAAAAGTTTAAAGTGTATTCAAGTATAACTAAATTTATAAAGTAAAAACAAGTATCACAAGTTTATAACCTCAAATATAAAAGACCACATGGCGTCATCCGGAAGTGCTCAGGTAAAACTACCACCAGATTTCGACCTACAAGATAGTAATGCGGCAAACGAATGGAAGTTCTGGAAAACAACGTTTGAGGATTATCTCGTGGCAACTGGACAACATGAAGCACACGATTAAGTCAAGTTATCAATTCTACGAAATATAATAGGCACAAACTCAGCCCGAATTATAAGTACTTTCAGTATTCCCGAAGATAAATGTAACGATTATAAAACTTTAATGGAAGCTATTGACAAGTACGTTAACCCTAGGTTCAACGAGTGTTTCGAGAGATATAATTTTTTAAAACGCAGTCAAAAAGAAGGGGAAAATTTCGAACACTTCTTAACTGAATGTAGGCACTTAGTTAAGTCATGTAATTTTAATGACAATTTAACTCATGTATAAAAAATCCCATTAGCCGCAGTGCAATTGTCACTTTTACAGCGACAATTGCACTAGTGGTTTTTTCACTTTCAAATTCTAATCAACTATCGCAGTATCCGTGCCCGCCGTATAAATACAGATAGTTTGACATTTGTCAATAATTTATTGCATGATGTTTGTGTTATTTTAAGAATGAGTCCATTTGGTAAAGTTACGAACGGATTTCTAAATTTCTTGTTCGTTAAATTGTCCTGCCGAATTACACTCGAGATTTGTATTTATACCGAGTAAATTTGTGTTGTTTAAATTCTAATCTGTTTCCTTTAGCAATTTGACTCGAAAAACTGTCACCCTAAAAATGCTCCACCTTCGGTGTCGCATTTTTATTGGTTGACAGTTTTTCTCATCTAATTGCTAGGCAACAGATTCTTATTATTATTATTATTATTATTATTATTAAACAACCCAAATTTACTCGGTAAAATACAAACCTCTTGTGCAATTATAAGTGACATAAATCCTGAAGAGAATAATGGGGACAAAGCAATGCGCGATAAAATCGTAATGGGAATAAGGGATTCAAATACCCGTGAAGCCTTACTACGTATCGAACAGCTGACCCTCGACAAGGCGATCCAATTTTGTAGAACCAGCGAAGAAAGCAAATCTCAAAATGAACAATTCAAGCAAGAAATGGAATCAAATATAAATTTTGTCAAGACGAGACGGAGTCAAAACAAGCAGGGCGTAAGTAAAAGTAGTAATAAAAATTGTAGGGACACAAATAAGTATAAAAATAGTGTTAAAAGTAGCGAAGAGGACAAATTCAATTGTAGAAGGTGTAAAAAAATACATGGCCCACGCCAATGCCCTGCATTTGGACAAGCATGTAAAAAATGTGGAATTTTAAACCATTTTGCTGCTGCATGCAAGGTCAAAAATGTAAAAAATGTAAATTATGAAGGTGATTCTGACGACAATCAAATTTTCGTCAATACTGTTAAAATTGATAATGTATGTAAATGTTTAGGTACTATCGATTGTGACCACAATTCTAGGAATAAGATGTGGAACGAGATCATTCAAATCGAGGACAGAAAAGTCAAAATTAAGGTTGATAGAGGGGCGGACGTAAGTATAATGTCTGCTAAAGTATTAAAAAAGATAAATTGTCAACTTAAAGTAAGACCAACAAATTTTGTTCTAAAAGCATTTGAAGGGTCAAAGTTAAAACCTGAAGGGTTAGTAAATTTATATTGCAAACATAAAGAAACTGAAATTTATGAAGACTTTATGATTGTTAAGGGTACAAAGCAAATTTTACTAGGCGGTCAAGCTTGTGTAAAGTTAGGGCTGGTGAAAAGAATAAACAGTAATGTAATAAGTCATGAATGTCATGACAGTAAAAGTAAATTTATACAACAAAATTTTGATGTATTTACAGGATCTGGTACATTTCCAGGCACATGCTCTATAACTGTTTCGCAAACTTTTGAACCTATATCTCAACCACCCACTAAGATACCTAACGCTATAATACATGCTCTGAAAATAGAATTAGATAGATTAGTTAACAGGGAAGCCATAGTAAAAGTTAAAACATTAGACCCCAACGCTAGCATAAACCGGACAATTGTCGTCGAAAAACCCAATGGAAAGATCCGACTCTGCCTAGATCCAGGGGAATTAAACAAATATATTGTACGAAAACCCAGATTAACTTCCGCTTTGGAGGAAATCGCGTCAAACAAAAATATTTTACGGTATTCGATCTAGCGGAAGGATTCCATTACATGAGGTTGGATGAGGGATCATCGTGGAAGTGTTGTTTCGCCACACCCTTTGGCATTTATAGATATTTAGTACTGCCTTACGGATTAGCTAACGCTCAAGATCTCTTCGAGGAGAAACTTGAGGAAATTTTTGACAACATAGAAAATTTAACTATTTGTCACGGCGACATGATTGTCACAGGTGTTGATGAGAAAGAGCATGATAGAACTGTCGATATAATTTTAAAAAAGGCTCGAAAAGTCGATGCTAAATTTAATAAAGATAAATTTCAATATAAATTAAGAAAGGTTAAGTTTATGGGGCAAATTTTCAGCGAAGACGGTATGAAAATAGACCCAGATCGAATAGAATCATTAGTAAGAAAGCCCAAGAAGTAAGGAGGAGCTACAAAGAATATTCGGAGATACATACCAAATATGACCGAATATTTATACCCGTTGTGTCAAATGAAATAAAAAATGATAACGTTTTAAACCAGATTTCTAAATACTATTTTACCAATTGGCCAAAAGAAAATAAAATTGTTAAAAAATGATATTGAATGACAGTGGAATTCGTTACACGAAAAGGCGTTTGTAAATCTAAAAAATATAATCACAAAAACTCCTGCTCTTACGCCATACGACACTAAACGAAAAACAATTTTACAATGCGACGCATCAAAAAATGGCATAGGTTGTTGTTTATTTCAAATATATGAAAATAATGTAAAAAAACTGGTCGCTTGTGCATCTAGATCTATGAATGATACTGAATTAAATTACAGTCAAACCGAAAAGGAAATGCTGTGTTCATTTTAAAACTTACCACCCCTGTAACTTAAAAACCGCAATAACTTTCAACATTCGCGGGGACACGTCGTTTTTTATTATAGGGGGGAACGTTTTTGACAGTCAAGTGGTCTTGATATGTTCATCCCTCTAACCTCTAGCAACCCCAATTTTAAAATCTCAAATGCAACTACCCCACTTGTTATACATCATTTGAAAGCCCCTTTCAATACCAATACAACAGTGTATTCCATTTGAAAATTGGGCGAGATTTGAATTTTTTATTTATTTTTTTATTTTTTTTTACGGTGCTAGTAATGAATGTGCACGACAGACAGCGCAAATATTTAACGACAGACATCCAAATAAAAATATTTCGCATGTTTACGTGTTACAACTTGTGCAAAAGTTTAAAGAATCTTCATCAGTATGCAATGCCAAACGAAATACAATGATTGGTTGTTGACCCATAACTTTATCAAATCTCACCCAATTTTCAAATGGAATAAATACACTGTTGTATTGGTATTGAAAGGGGTTTTCAAATGATGTATAAGTGGGGTAGTTGCATTTGAGATTTTAAAATTGGGGTTGCTAGGGGTTAGAGGGATGAACATATCAAGACCACTTGACTGTCAAAAACGTTCCCCCCTAAAATAAAAATCGACGTGTCCCCGCGAATGTTGAAAGTTATTGCGGTTTTTAAGTTACAGGGGGTGGTAAGTTTTAAAATGAACACAGTGTATATATTTCGGAACTCAAAAATTCCGCCAATTCATAGGTATATGGTACAAACGTAGATGTTCAAACTGATCACAAACCTATCATATCATGAAGAAACCGATAAATAAAATTGGTTCAACCCGTTTACAAAGATTAAGGATAAAACTTTTTAAATATAACTTAAACGTTTATTACATACCAGGTAAAAGTATACACTTTGCAGACATGCTGTCACGCTCATATTTAAAAGTAACCAATAACGATCCAGAAATGCTAGAAATAGTACATTTTGTTTCCAATGCATTTGACCCATGAGCAAGGAAAGGGGAAACCAGTTTAAAAATGAAATAAAAAATGATAACGTTTTAAACCAGATTTCTAAATACTATTTTACCAATTGGCCAAAAGAAAAGAAAATTCCTTTAGAGTGCAAACAATTTTACAAATTAAAAAATGACATATACGTTGAAGATAATATAGTTTTCATAGGAAATAAAATTATTGTTCCCACAACACTTAGAAAATTTGTATTACAATTAATACATAAAGGTCATATAGGCATTACTAAAGCTATCGCAAAAGCCAGAGAACTATTTTATTGGCCTCAAATGACATAAAATATTATACAATTTCATAAAACATGTAGAACTTGTGAAAAATATTTGCAATCAAAACCCAAAGAACCTATGTTGTTGCAAGATATCCCAACATTAAGATTTAACAAGATAGCTGTAGATATATTAGAATTCTCCGAAAACTCATATCTAGTATTAATCAACTATTTCTCCCATTGGCTAGAACTACATAAACTTAAAAACAAAAATTCTAAAAGTGTAATAAACGCTATGCAAAATAGTTTTACTAAATTTGGCTATCCAGAAAAAATTGTAGCCGATAACTTACCTTTTTTGTCATACGAATGCAAAACATACTATAAAGAGAAAGATATCACGGTTTCCACTTGTTCACCATACTATCACCGTAGTAATGGAACGGCCGAAAAGGGGGTGGATATTGGAAAACGGATTTTGCGAAAAAGTTTAGAGGATAAAATAGATTATAGAGAAACCTTGATGGAGTATAATAACACACCCATCATTAAATTAAAAGCATCACCCGCTCAAATTCTACAAAGCCGACGATTAAGAACTCTGTTACCCATGACAATTTCAAAATTAGAACCTGAAATCCAAAATGGCATTTATGATCCTATGTACTCATCAAAAATCATACAAAAGTAATTTTGATAAATCTTGTAAAAATACTTACATAAATTTCAAAAAAGGGGATAGAATAGTTATTAAAACAGGAAAAGACAAATATTGGCAAAAAGCTACAGTAATAAAAAAAGCTAATGAACCTAGATCTTATTGGGTACGAAGAGAACATGATTCACGAGTCCTTCGACGAAATACTAACCATATTAGAATGTCATATACAAAAAATAATGAAGTAAATCTAAGTCCCGAATTATATCCCAGACTATGTGATTCAACAAATGGTCATTTGACACGACCTAACGAAAATAGAAATGAACAAAGTAACCCAGGAATTACACTTCCCGAACATCAATTTGAAAATGTAAATGATGGAAAGCAGTCTCGATTATTAAAGTTGTTATCATCTATAGGCTCTACATCTTCTGAAGACCAAAATTTCGAGTCATTGTCGCTTTCTTGAAGTGAAAAATTATCGCTTGTATCACTAACGTCATCGCCAATAATTCTTTCTGGCCTTTTATTTTGCTTTTTTATTTTTTTAGAAGCTGCATCTTTTTTTCTTTTTATAGCTTCTTCTTTGTCCTTGTCTTCCTGTTCTCGCTTTTTTAGATATTCATTTGAAGTAATTATTTCGCAGTTAGTATCTAATCTTCGCCTCTTGGCCTGTGGTTGTGGATTTGATTCTTATTTTAAGACGTCTAATAGGATATCTTCAAACGTCTTGCGCGTTGTAATTTCCTCGGATGCGTTTTTAGATGTACCAGCCACTGCAGGGACCGACTGGACTTTTTCAGGACTGGATATGGCGATTTCTTTTACAGGATCTGCTCCACTGTTGTGATCAACATCCACACTTTGTAAATTTATTGAAGAATTGGGAGTGTTATTATAACGTGTCAGGTCTTCAGGTTTAAAAACACTCGGCGAAATTGCATCATTGTTCGGTCCTTTAAGATTTGGGTCATATATACCGGTGGTGGTAAAGCCATTAATAATATTTTGAGCCGGCATCTCTTGTGTAGCTTTAGTAAGGATTGTTACAAATTCTGCTTTGGGGATTTTTTTTCTAGGGTTCTGTCGTTGCCATTTACATAGTTGTTTGTCCCATCTAGATTTAAGGCTTTTGAAAACTGCAACATCAAGCGGTTGTAGTAGATGTGTGGTATGAGGTGGCAATTTCACAATGGTTACCTCATTTTCGTGTGCTAGTTTAATTAATTTTGTTGACACGGTGTGTAACGTGACCATCGTAAATTAAAAGGACCGGCCTTTCAGGACCAATGTGTTTTAAAAAACATTTTTAAACCAATTATAAAAGAGTGTGGTTTCCATCCAGCCCCGTTCACTAGCAGATATTGCCGTTTGCGACACATCGTCATTAAACCAATTCTCCATCACATATTTACCTACCTTTAAATACACATAAGATAGGCAATTTGTTTCCATCGGCTGAACAACATAGCAACACCGTGGTATTTTCTCTGCCTGAATAACTTGTTTTACGTTGACTCTTTACCCCAATTGCCCCAACGATCTTTGTTTTAGAGGGATCGTGGCAAAACGATGTCTCATCACAATTAAATATTTGTGAAGGTTTTCCATTTAATTGTAGCCGATTCACATGTTCTGTTAGTTGTTTAAAATAATCATATATCACCCAGGGATTAACCTGAAAACAAAAGTTAAAATAGATTTATCAGTCTTTAGCGATATTTAATATATATCACATCTGACGTGCTCTATACTTTGAGGTTTCTTGATGGACAGTGCATGACGACGTCTAAAAGACGTAAACCAGTCAGGTCCGGGGCGACTGTTCTTAAATCTCGTTGATATATTGTTTTGTTTTATGTACAACAGTTCAACCATATCAATAACTTCCTCGCGACAGAGCCCGAAGCCATTTTTTTCCAATACTTTTAAACAATTTGCTATCTCTTTTTCTTCGTCTTTTGAAAGATATGAAGATACTCCTCCTCCCCCTTTGCCATCCACAGAAGTATTACCTTTACCCCGAGTCCCTAATACGTAATGTTTTAATGTGGATCGTGGTATATTATAAAAAATAGCTGCTCCACGAGTGGTTTTGTTGCCATTTTTAACATCAGATAATGCTTTTTCCAAGTCTTCTCTCGTATATCTACTACCTGCGCCCTTCTGCGTCTTCCTTACGTAGTTACGCACCATTGTCTGCAAAACATTAAACACGTCCAATTTAGAACATACAAGAGGGGTGTCTGGACCCTAATTGTCCAAATCCTTATCTTGCGAATAAAAATCGTCCATGTATGTTTTGTTGGTTGCTCCTTGTTCCATGTATAATTGGAAATTATATGTAAAGAAATTATTTCTTGTTAACTTCAAGAGATGTGGAACATTAAACATATAATAAATCTTATTGTTTACAACAAAATACGGCTTCTGTACAGAAATCTGTTCTGATGTTGTGAAGTGTATAAAATTTGGCCTTTAATCAGTAATGACACCTATTACATCGAGTCCAATATTGTGTAACTTGGTTATTGCTCATTAGACAAAAGACGCAAAGCAGCTTCACTCACCTTTCTTTACAAATTGTTACACAACTTATTAGATTGCCAATACTTATTAGCGTCACTCTCTTTTCAAGTTCCATTTTATTTCTCTCGTAACAGCATTACTTTTTACTATCCCACGCCCAGGACTAATTTACTTTTAAAATCCCCTATCATATATACCATTCAAACATTTCATTCGTTAGGACACGAAATTGATATCAACTGTTGCACACTTACGGAGACTTGCCGCACTCGATTTATAATAATTATATTTATGTTATTCTTAAAACATTGTTACTACCTATATTGTTACATTAATTTAATTTTAGTTAGTATTTTATTACTTTTGTTACTTACCTATCTATAGTTCTTTTTATTTCTTTTTTTTTCTCTTATATTTTTGCTTATTTTGTAAGCACCGAATATCTCTTCTTCTTCCGTTGTCCACTAATTAGACTGAAAGTCTGTAGGACAATAAACTATTATTAATTATTATTATTATTATTAGTATTATTGCGGTGTATATAACATGCTTTAAATGATAACCAGTACATGATCCTTTTATAAAACAATATGAAACTAGCTGTTTCCACTTGTTAATGATACCACGTGCCATTACGACTAATAGGTTCGTTCTGAGCTGGTTACGTACGTCATTCCTGATGCAGTTTCATTAAATACGCATATCTCATCTTTGCGGATATTACATATAAAACAAGTGCGATTTCAGCGACATTTCATGAAAGCAAATGAAACACTTCCTACCATCGGGCAGTAAAGTGGCTACTTTTGACTGTAGTAAGGTAAGATGGGGTAATTCGGCCCTACTTTGACAACTTTCAAAATTCAAACGTCCTTCAAGTCATTATTTTGCAGTGATATACCTACTTTAATATTTTTTTGTAGTGTTTTTCAAATATTATTGCACATTCCTTTAGAGCATCATTGAGAACTATGTAAATTTGTTAGGAGAAAAAAAAATTTTTTTTTAATTTGTCATGTGGTCGCAGTTACCTCCACAAATGGGGCAACTGGACCAACCCTGGTTATTTTATATACAGTTCTATATTAAAATGTTTGGAGGTAACTGGGTCATACTTTGATATACCTATCTTCTTATGTTAGCTAAAATTTTACGACAATAGTTTCCCTAGTCTCAGAGTTATGAAGTCGAATGCAAAGTGAAACAACAATCACAAAATTTCAACATTTTGTTTTTGGTTAAAAAAGAGAAATAAGAAAATACTGATGAAGCAAATGTTTATTATTAATTGCAATAAAAGACAGTAATATAAAAAAACTAAAAATCTGAATAAGTAACTAAGTAAATACTTAACATATGTATACGTATAAGTATTTCTATTAATGAAACATTAAATTTAATTTAAAAATGAAAGCTTCCACAGTTGTTCATTTTAATTAAAAATTATTTATTTTGGGTTAACTGTGTAGGTAATGTTTTTTATTAATTATTTCCAAACGTTTCGAACACCACTTACAGGTGCCTTCTTCAGTGGTTAAAAATTAAACGAAAAGAAAACTGACAAATGGTACAATTAAAACTAAATTGTCAACTAATAAATATGCCAACTAAATAATTAAATATTGTTATCTATGACACGAACATGCTTCAAAACCAAGTGCCAAGCCTTATTAAGGCAAATATTATCAAACTGTCTATTAATATTATTAGGATGTTTATAAATTTCAATAGCTTCACGTTGAAGGCGAACATAAAAATTAGAAGTTCTTGATAAAATCTTCATATTATCAAATAGAATATCATGACTAAGATTATTTAACGCATGTTCTGCTATTGCAGATTTTTCAGGTTGATTTAATCTGCAAAAACGCATGTGTTCTTTCCTTCTAGTTAAAAAGCTACGTTTAGTAGTTCCAATATATAATAAATAATAAATAATCTTCTATGTATCTATCTATCTTCACAGAATCGCTATGTCCTCTTAAAGATATGCCCTGTCGACCGCACAGGATAATTGTATCTATTATCGGTATAATTTTTTTACGATTCGATGCAATTGTATTTTGTGATGCGATATCAATTTGAACATCAACAGAACGTTGTTTTCCATCTCTAATTAATTCTTGGTTACCCATGTAACACAAGGTCGGACCGAGCATGTCCTTAGAACATTCTATTCGGATATACAATATATCCTGAGAACGTCTGGCAAATGCCAAAGGAATAAGGATGTCCGTAGACGGCCAAGTGAGACTGTTTGGGATGTCCTTAGACAGTCCCATTTTGGTCATGTGCGGACTTGAAGAGACTTGCACCAGGTGCTTTTATGGTTCACTTTTTTTGATAATAGAAAGAATAAATCTTATTTTCTTTAAGTGTACTCACCAATAAAATTAATATATTTAATACACATATTTATTGTAGGTAAAATATAAAACAATTCTCAAAAAATAAAAGGACAAATTAGATTTCTTTTCTTTCTTTTAATTGGCGTTCCTTCGCATGCTTCAACCAGCTCTTCACATTTTCTTCTACATCTTTTTCTGTACATCCTTCTTTTAATCTTCGCACAGATTCTGCAGTATGTATTAAACAATTTTGCATTAAATTATAGAAACTTACCAGATAGTGCTCTACAGAGGTTCAACGTTTGAAATTTCCTTTTACCTCCAATACCTTCCCAATTGTACCTACCTACCTAAGACATAAGAAACACTTAAATAAGATCACCACCAAATGTATAAATTCCTCTGCAAAGAATAGGTTCCGATATAATATATTTTAAATCACTAAATTGCACTTCTGAAATATCAATAACATTGGGAAAAACGAACATGTTCTTTTTCCCTTTATAGTTTCGAAGGAAACTCACACTGATCTTATTACTACTATCCCGAGAAATAATTCTTCCAAGAAATTCTTTGACACATTCTTTTTTGGTATTTTCATTATAAACTAATGCCACAATTACAAACATATTTATTTTCAATGCTGAAAAACTGGTTACTGGTATTTTTATAGTAGGAGTTACTATTTTATTTCGATGTCCAATTTCAGAAGTTTCATCTACAATATCATCGGCATCCTCTTGCGAACCATCATCTTCTTCTACACTACTATCACTGTCATTACTATTGTCGGGTGGCACATTCTCCTTATTTCCATTAGTGTCACTTGAATAATTCCCAATATTTTGATGCGAATATCCAGCAACTGATAAATCATTTATACCAATGGATTTTCCAGCGGTGATAGTAACTTTCTTACTTCTTTTTGAACGATTTTCATTTACAACCGTCTTAGTTTTATCTTTCATAATATTTTCAAATGTTTCTGATAAAGAATTATTATTACGAACTGCCTGCTCTTCATGGTTTTGCAAACGACCAATAAGTTTGCTTTTCACTTTATTGGGATTTAGAGAAACTATCCCACAACTCTCGAATCCGGATTTGATATTTTGCGACATTGTGGTTTCCATCGACTGCAGTAATTTGTGTATTAAAGCAGGAAATTCTGGCTTTGGAACTACACCTTTGTTGTGTGTCTTCCATGCAGATAAAATTTTCCTCCATGACTTTTTTAAGGGTCCAAATACTGCCACATCTAAAGGTTGGCACACACGTGTGTACTATTAGTCGGAAAAAAAATAAATGAAATATCATTTTGTTCACATAGTCGAATAATATTTATGGAAAGGTGACTACTTAAATTATTAAAGTCAGCAGCTTGTCCGAATGAATATCCTGTAATTACAGCTTCCAAAGCACGTTCTATATTTTCTTCTGGGTAATTTTTGCGATATGCCGTTCCTGGTTTGTGAATGTGTTTACGGGGCATTGTTCATTTCATATAACCCTGAAAAAACGAGACTCTCAAGTTTTGTGCTTTTTTTTAGATAGTTATAACTTTTTTAATAGTATAAAATACACAAACGATTGTTGAGGTTATATACAAGTATTCTTTCCATAGGGTCATTAATGTAGGATGGATAGTTTTCCAGATACAGATAAGACTATTTGACGTTTTAAAAAATGCTAAAGTAATAACCTGATTCAATTGATTATTTAAACTACTTACTTAACACTTTTCAATAATTTTGTATTAAAAGTTATTCGTGTCACTAGTATACTAAACGGTAGTGCGATTGCTGTTGGTCACATTGTAAATATAACACCGATTGAGCGCCAAATTTAAACAAACTAACTGTCGTTTCATATAACCCATGATGTTTCATATATACTCAGATGACGGTACCTAATGCATTCCTATAGAGTTGCTTAGAAGTCGATTTAACGCTCGTTTTACACAATCATATCTTGTGTTGCCCCCAATAACATACAAATATAATTAATGTACCTAAAAACAAGTATTATTCTCTAATAAGTGATCTACAGTTACTTACAAAACCACTGAAATTTTCTTGCTATTCCAAAAACGACTCGAAATCTCAAAGTTTTTCTTCTTATTTTATATCCCATCAGCCTTAACGGGTATCTGAATTTTTTTATGTGAACCAATCTCTAAATCTTATGTAATAAGCATCATATCTAGCAAAAGTTAAAAGTTTTATGGTTAATAAAAGTCCTCTTGTTGCAAAGTTCTCATGGAAGCATTTGTGCAAAAAGTTTAAAAGTTAATTTTGGAACATTTGCATTTGTAGATAGGTACCTACTTACCTACTCTCTTTATAATGCGAAAGGAACTCACTTAAGTTTAATATTTTCCAGAAAATAAAACGAATATTACCTACCACTAATTATTTAATAATTAAATATTTAAATACTGGTATAACATGGGTATAACCATGGTATAACCCATGATACAATGAATAAGAGATATGATATTGCGCACCTAGCGCTGACCGGCTGACGTCACAGCGAGAGTAAAAGGCGCGCGAGTGTACAGGGTGTTTCAGACCACCCGTACCGACCAAATATCTCGCGAAATACAAAACGCATTGAAAAAAGAAAAAATATGTCTAAAAATTTTTTTAAGGCTCTATTGTTTGATAGTAATAGGAAGTCTCCACTCCCACCCCCGTGGGGTGGAGAGGAAGGTAACTTCGTAATCGTAAATAGCACCCCCCAGTTTATAATGCAGATTTGAATTCTGCGTTAACAAATAGGAACTTTTTGTTTGAAACATTTTTTGAAGTTCATTTGAAAAGGAGCCATCCTTAATATTTCAGAAATGCATCGTGTTAGAAACAAATGCCGATTCACGTCAAGTTTTAACTTGAAGGTGACACTTTTTGGCACTAATGTCATAAATGTCAGATTCACCCCTTCCTACTACAGATACCCCTTAATATTTTTAAAATGGCTTTGGGTATCAAGTCATACCTCATCAAACAAAACTATTTTCTTTTTTTAAATTTGGGACGCTGGCATAATTATATAATTAAGTTACTAAAACCGCGTGAAAGGAAAAATAATCAGAACGCTTCTACATTGTATTTTTTACTAAAAACCCCGTTGAGAAACGTAACCAAAAATATGCTGTTGGACTTTTACAAAGTGGTTCTCAGGACATCAATAGGATGTCATTAACAGGACCACAAAAACATTAAACAACTGAACCGAAGTGGAGGTTCTGGCGAGGGGTAAACCGCTGGCCAAATTGTGTACACTAAACTTCCCTAATTGATAATACTTCCTTACTTCCAGGAAGTATACAATAAACTTCCCCTACTTCCTATACTTCCTCTATTCCATCCATACTTCTTTGATACTTCCCGTACTTCCTTCATACTTCCCGTACTTCCGTCATACTTCCTACATACTTCCCGTATTTCCTATATTTCCCTTTACTTTTTTTTCATATTTTTATTTCAAATATGTGTAAATAACAAAGTTAGTAATGTGTAAGAGATCATTTTATAGGTCTTATACCAAAAACAGACAAAAACATAGTTCTCTGTAAGATTTCCTGTCCACTAATAAATTAATAATCTCTATTACCGATTAAGTGATTAGAGTGTAAAAATATTTGCCTATGACAAGGATAAAATAGTACAATTATTGATTATTAATAATTATTATTAATTGTAAAGAATAGGAAATCATATGGGCTAGGGAGTGATGTGGCCATTAAATAATTAATTATTTTTATTTATTAGAGTAAAATATTTATAAATATTATAAAATATTTGAAAAATAACAAAATAAAATTTATTTCATAGAAAAAACAAAATTAATTCCACATTAATAAATTAAAACAGCCACAAAATAGTAAAAAAAACTAAACTACTTACTTAATTAACATTTTTTAAATTTTTGAATGTTTCCTTAATTTGAAGAATGTCTGACCTTTTAACTTCAAAGGGGCTATTCCCAATTACCTCCACAGGACCGAAGAAAATGCGATCTTTATTAACTGTGTCAGTATCTTCTAACCGAGGCCATTTAAACTGTCCTCGTACCTCTTTCAAAAATTTCATTTTAAAATCACCATTTTCTGTCTTTTCTTCTACACGACCAATAAACCATTTTTTGTGATAATATACAGCATAGTAGTTCCCTAACAAGATTTCTTTCACATGAGGATCCAAGGCTTCTGCAAAAACTTCCGATGTTTCCGAGATATTTTCACTGCTGCAACTGTTACTACTCGAATTAAATATAACTGATTCGTCCTCGGATTCATCAGATTCTGATGTAGATGATTCTAGATCATTGATGGCTTCAGTGTGTCCATGTTTTGCCCTTTTTATTGATTTAGGCTTCCGTTTAGAATTGGATTGAACGCGTTTTAGACCTGAAAATAATAAATTGAAGTAAATTATAAATTCAGGTTTATCATAATGTACCTACCTGTTGTATTTTTTGAAACTATAAATCTACGTAGACGATCATTAGTTATTTTTCCTCCATTTTCATCTAACAACCAGCAGTAGGATGATTTTTTAACTACAATGTTTTTATTTTTTGACGTCACCTGCACAAACGGAGAGTTAACCGAGATATGTTTTACTTGTTTGGAATAATCTTTTAATTGCAAATCATTGAGCATCGTGTCTTTTTCTTCATCCTTTTCCTCCATTAAAATATCGAATATCTCCTCTGCGATTAACTCATTAGTTCCTTCTTCTATATTTTCAATTTGCTTTGTATCTATGTCCGATTCCTGTTCACCATCCATTTCGTCCACATTTTCGGCGTTCAAATCAATGTTATCTTTTGACGTGTAACGAGGAACATCGATGTTAATCCAATCATTATCTTCAATTTCCGTCACTCCCAAATTCCCGATATCTTCAATTGCATCCGACAAAGATTTCTTAATGATCATTTCCACATCTATTTCAAACTCATTGCAGCCTGTTACCTCCGAGATTACGTCTTCATTCGGGTCATTTTTACTTTTGTCTTCTCTTTTCTCTTCTCTTGGGAATGAAAATGTGTTCTTCAAAGCATGCTTAATTAGATGTACTGCTTCAATCCTATCTATGCGGTGAATGAAATCTTTAATACTGAAATTAATAATTGTAGAGAATGTTGATGTAATTGATCTTGCGGCACGGAAAAGATTTTCACAAGTTTGACTGGTGCAATTGTTTAATACAAACATATCAGGTTTATACTGAGGCAAATTTTTGAAGTTTTGAATGAGCTTGATTAAATTGTGTGCGTTGATTTCAATACAAAGATAACAGTTACTTGATAAAAAATTATTTCCCACTGAATATTTTTCATTTTTCTTCAGCCAAGACCTCCATAGTCTTAGAAAAAAAATTACATACCATATTCGGTATATTCTAGACTCTAATGTCAATGAAGAATACAGGAAAGACGTTTCGATGAAGCTCATTAGTTTTAAGTAACTGCATGTCCCATTACTATTTGGAATTGATTCTAAAAGATTCAAGACTGTAGCTGAAGTCATCTTCTGGGCAGATAAAAAATTCATTTTATCTTCAGGGATCAGGTCTGATGATGTCAATAAATGTTTGTCCTTGCTAAACTTTTCAATCAATTGTTTGAGATGATCTACTGTTACAAGTGTTTCACCCAAGGGCAACTCAATACCAGGTTTTAATAATCGTGTACGCATTTTTGTTATAATATGGACAACGTCTTGTAAACAGCTCTCTTGTCCAAACCCAACTCCCATGTGATACCAATCCCAATCAAACAATTTTTCACCTGTTGCGGGAAAATCACTAATAATTCGCATGGCTTTCAGGAGTTTCGAGTCGCCATCAGTTGAAAAGCCGGCTATTGTTATGCCATATCTTGCCGCTTCTGTTTTTAAAAAAATCCAGCGATTTAGCACATCTTTGGCTGTATATTTATTATCGGTACCAAACAGACTTAAACAGAACGAAGGTGCATTCATCTGTAGAGGTTGAGCCATTATAACCTGAGCAAAATTAGCTTTTGTAGCGTTGTTAAAATAAGATTGAATTTCATCTGCCGAGGTTGCAAAAAAAGAATCTGTTTTTGGTAATCCTGCTTGCAGTGGAAGGACAAGCCCGACAACTTTATTAGTAGAAGAATCGTACTGTACTTTCCCAGTGATTCGGGTTGCATCTTCCGAAAGCCATATTACTTTCGGCAAATCATTTTTTCTCCAAAAATTTCACCAAATCTTCAAAATGTATCACACCTTCTTCCTTTTTGGGGTACCTGTTAGATACATGCCTAGAAAGAGTTGAAATAGAAGGAAGAGAATTTTTTAAATTTGCGTGAAATGTCTCATAAAGCAGTCTACCTCCAATGTAATACAAATATAGTGCAAAGTCCTTTGTAGCGTCGTCATAGTTATTCTTATTTTTTTGTCCTTTATTATTTTTCAGTGATAAATCAAGAAGTCTTTCCAAGAAATTAGCTGTATTGATCGTCGAAATCTGGTTTAAATTTTCTTCAAGATTTTTATTAATATTCTGGACATTATTATAACCGGTAGCTTTATCAATACTCTTTAAAAATAAACTAGCTGTCTCAGGACTTTGACTCATAATTTGGTTTATTTTTCCTTCGATTTTGTTTGCAAGACTGTAATAATCAGTAATCAGTTTTTGGTCTTCGATATTAAAATTTTCTCTTGAGCGTACTGCTCTTTGAGACCGTTGATATTTTTCTGTTTTCCATTTCGACGCTTTTGTGTCCATAATGGTTGTCGAAATTTTTGTTAAATCAGTCAAAGAACGTGTTGTTTCTTCGGTTGTTCCCTGTTCATTTATTACATCAATTTGAGAAGAATTTGGGGGAGAGAGTTCTATTTTGTCGCTACTTTTTATGTAATTTTCTGGAGGTAACCTTGCTTGGCCTAAAGTTAATGTGTCGCTTTCCGCAGACATCCTTGTTTTGTCTAAGTCTTTACTTCCGTTTATATCGCAGTTTTCATTTGTAATATCCGTGAGTACCGAAGAAGTTGATACTTCTGGTTTTAAACTGTCAGCGCAACTTTGACTTGTTGATGGAATCAAGATGTCACTTATGATATTTATTTTTGTTGTTGTACTAGATCCTTTTTTAAAAAAGTTTTTAATCGAATTACATTGCTGTTGTAGCTTTTTCTTGGTATTCGATTTGTTGTCATCTTTATTCCCACTAACGTGTGACAAAAAATGTTTATAAAAATTGGAGTAAATCCAACGTTTTGCTTTGCCCTCACTCTTAGCCAATTTTTGAATCTTGGTTGATTCTCCACAGAAACATGCTATAGTGCATCCGATTTCGCCGTGCCCCTGGATGAAACATCTAACCATAATATTATCAAATTTATGTGAATAACTGTCCCACTGAGAATCATTTGTTTTAGTTCTCGCCCATTTCTTTAATGTAGTCCATATATGAGCATTTTCATCTTTTAAGTTGACTACAAGTTGACTATCTGAACTTGTTTCACTTTTATTCCTTGAAACTCCCTGTGTTTGCTTGAAAGTAGAAATCTCACTGGAAGAGTTATGTTTATTTTGTTTTATTTTTAGAATTTCAGGTATTCTTAACAAGATATCTCCATGACCTGGCAGCAGTTTAAATTTTTCAGGTTTAGCACTGTAAACACCGTATGTTAATTTAATTTTTTCCTGACTTAGTACGTCAGGTAAATCCTCTCGCAAGGATTTTTCTATTTTCCCAAGTGAAGCTTCATTTAGGTTGGAAATGGAACAAAAAGTGTCGTATCCAGTAACTTCTAAAATATTTACTAATTGTTCGGGTAAGGTGATTCCTGTTTCTGTTTTTAGTTTTTGAAAAAAGTCATTTTCTTTATCATTTTCTGCGGTATTCAAATTTCCCTCATCCATCTGTCACGACGAAATATAAATTAACTCAGTATAGTAGACTACGCTTTAAGATTACAGCTAAAGAATCAAATTATCAATTTTGTACGTATATTTTATGGTTTTTGAGTCACGCTGGTAGGATTTAAAATTGTAATGTAGTTATTTGGATTTTATGTGAAAGAAAAACACTTCTGTACTACTTAGTATTTCTTGAATAAAAATATACAGAACAGAAACTCGAAAATATCATTGCAAAATTTAAAAACAAAGCGCGGAGTGAGATGATTCTTTAGCTTTAAATCGAGGTAAAAGACTTTGTTTCATTTACCTATCGTAATAATAAAATTAATATAACTTTATAAACATGACTCACCGTCTCAATTTGAAAATTCTCCACATTTATCTCACATTATTTATGCACCACAACTATAATAAAATAAGCACAGCAATGACGTATTTGGAAATAAGTTAGATCAGTGTATATGGTCTAAGGGAAATAATAATTTTGAGGTTCTATTATTATGCCGTCACGTGGTCGCGACAAATATGCGCGCGCAAACAGATATCGTCTGCATAGCAAAAGTCTTTTTTTTATATCTATGATTTACAATACAAAATAGTGTAATAATTCTAAAGTGACTTTTAAAGTTGTTTCTTTAATGTGACTTTAATATTTTTTCGTAACTTCCTCGATATTTCCTGTACTTCCTCGATACTTCCTCGATACTTCCTCGATACTTCCCATATTTCCTCGATACTTCCCATACTTCCTCTATACTTCCTATACTTCTTCGATACTTCCTATATTTCCCTTTACTTCCTAACTTTTGTACACCAAACTTCCCAGCGGTTTACCCCTCGGGTTCTGGGTACGTCCCAAGGACATCTGAGCCTTCGAAGTCTAAAATGACGCATTTCGGACGGACTCAGGATGTTGTGTGCTACACGGGTCACCCATGATGGGTGTTGGCCTTCGTAACACTAAATTTATGATAAACATTTTTTTGGTGTTTATCAAATACTTCAATAGCGTCTTTCCAATTGTTAAATGGCTTTTTAACCAGTTTGCCAAGATCCTGGTTTTTCCTGAACCCACGTTTTGTAGGAGTTTAAATGCTAAACCATAGTTGAGCTTGCCTTGTACAATCGGCCCTAAATGAAACGTTTTTGCAAGAAATTTGTATGCATTCAGTGATAGAAAGTACAACGTCACAGCGAACTGTTTACATTCGTTGCTGTACCTGAACCCTTTTGATGACGTGTCTGCTAATAACAGCTGTGTCTATACAAACGACGCGATGTTGCATAGGCGTTTTGCATAAATACAACAGCGCCACCAATGTCAAGTTTTCAAAGTTCGTGTATGACAACAAACCGTAATCGTGTATTAAGCAGGTATAGTGTATTTCACGAATAATTAGACCTGAGCAATATGGCTGCCATTCCACTATGAACAACATCCAATTATAAAATAACTAAAATGCTGTGAGTGTAACGTTGTAATGAAAGCGATATTTCAGTTGGCTACCCTGAACAGCATTTTCCATCCTTTCTTACAACGTTATAATAGCAAAAGACAAATACAATAACAAATACGACCTTCAAACGTCTTAAAATATTTATTTGTCAACTCAGTAGCGTATCACGCGGAAAGGTAGCTTAGGTTAGTAAAATTGAACATTTTTCAATTAAATTAATTGTTGTAAGAAATATATAATATTTAATTAATACTAGGTGAGCGTGGTGATGGCAACTTTATTAATAATAAATTTATTCAAATATGTTTTTCACTTTTTTTTAATATGACAAAAGATACTACGCCAATGAGTGCTCCCGCGCTTTATTTGGTAACAAAATTTAAATGGCGGCCATATTGCTCAGGTCTAATTATTCAAGAAATACACTATATATTCGTGTCACAGTTAAGTCTTTTTTATTTATTACTGTATAAACGGGGGTACACGCGATTCTCGCGTTTTGCGTGCTTTGGGGGGAGGGGGTATCTGTGATTGTAGGTTGTAATGTAATAGCTTTTGTTTTAAAATATCACACCTTGTTGAGCTGGCTTAGTTCCTTGAAAAAAGAAAAAAAATTTACATTTTTGTACATTTTCAGATTTTTGACCCTGTAGGTATCTGTAATATTTAGCAAGTTATTAAAGTAACTAAAATAAAGGATTACATTTACTTACATTTGACGTAAAAATCACAAAAATGGGTTGATATTTGGTAAAGATATACGAATTCGTTTCTACCTACTTATAGTAAATTTTTACCAATTATTAAAAAAAATGTAAAATGCAAACTTTTTGGAATAGATTTGAGACCAAAAATACATAATGGCCCTTTCACAATGTTAATTACGTCTTTACACATAGTCTTTGCCCAAAAATTAACGAAAATATAACAAATTCCGTGTGAACTTCATAAGGATAGTCTAGAATGAATTTTGAATGTAAAAGAACTCAATTTGGACACTGGCAACTTTTTGGGAATACGAATGGCCTTAGGGAGAACGTTTTAACATTCATCTTTAACTATAGTAAAACTAAAAATACCATAAAACATAAAATATACAAATAGAAGCTGGTCTAACGTTGCATAACATCTGTTTTATAGAAAGACCTTCTCTACCTTAAACAGTTTCAAATTTTTGTTTATTTCACTAACTAAACTAACTATATCATTTACACGTATATGTACAGCAGTAAATATGGATTTTACTTCCTCTTAATTACAATATAAGTTGCATATTTAGAAGTATAGTTAAAGTATAGGTATTCTCTTTGGTATAGTGTAACGTAACAATACACTTGCCACCTACTTTCATCAATAGATATTAAGTTAAATATGTAGACAACATTTTTCTCGGTGAAAACATTCGACTATATATGTTACCATACGACATCGTCCATCGTTCAAAATCTCTAAATTCGAAATAAGCACACAAACATGTACATTTCGAAAGTTACCGAAAGAAGGTATCGGGACACATAAATTAGTCTACGATGAATGCTGTTACTACTTTTTACATCATTTTAACCATAAAAATGTTAACGCGAGGCATAATAGAATATCATTTTTCATCATTTGAATAACTTTTCAACTTGAAATAATTAAATTTCCATGTTATTTTCGCGAAAATACTTTCTAGCATTGTTTTGATGTTCGAATTGGGTTAAGGACCTCGGACAAACAAACTTTGCATGTTTACACAAAATTTTCACCCAAAAATAAGCACAAATAGCGATTTCTATTTTACACGTAATCTCCATAAGGAAACTTTGAACGTATTTTCTAAGTAAAGAAAATATATTTAGACACAAATACCGCTTGAATAAAATGACGGACTTTTATACTAAACTGTTTAAAACTTACTTTGAAAAAAATTAGTGCAGATATTTACGTGGTTTGCGGGGTATCTATAATTGTAGCATTAATTTGTAGGTTATAAATTTATAATAGCTTTGGTTTTAAAATATCACATCCGCATTCGTCAGGATTCGGCGACTGTCGGAAAAGTGAACAGCAACACAAACATATACACACCTTTCGGTTATTATATAGTGATTAGTTACAATGAACACTAAATCGCGTGGATCAAGGATCATGTGCTCTATTGTTGGCTGCCACAATAATTATTTTAATACTGAACCGGATATAAAATTGTATTCATTTCCTTCAAGACCACCAGGGCCGCCGCTGACATGCAAGGCGCCCTTGTGCAAATTCTTTTAAATCGCCCCCTCCGATACTTAGAACTTTAGAAGATAAGAGTTCTAGAAGGAAAATTAATATATATATATTCAATAAAAATAAAATAATAATAATATATAACAACATAACATAGGTGCCTAATAAACAATTATGTACATACATTTTAAAAATAGTTGTTTTTAATATATGACAAATAACATATTAATAATTCTATTAATTAAATAAATTTAACTTTCTTGCTTTTTGGCTGGCAAATTTTTTGATTATATCATTTAGGTATTTCAATAGTATCCAGCATTTATTTATTATTATTATTATTTATTGAAACTAGAGACAAACTTGACAACCTTTCTTGACACATAATAGAACTGTCACTGGTAACGTTAAATATATTATCCTCACTGCAATTGAAATATTTGCAAAAGTATCAAGTAAATTGTTTTTATAAATGAAATTTAACACATCAAAGGCACTCATATTAGTTTGTAAAAAAACATTTAATGGATTTCAGTTCTTCAAATAGTGAAATGGCATCTATATCACTGCAGTCACCATCAGTGAGCGTTAAGTGTAAATCATTACAGTATTTTAAAACACTATTGTCATCCCAATCTTACACCGCACTCATTTTAGTAATTATGTAAAATGCATCATTGTGCTGTTCTAAAATTTTGAAGCGCTCATGTAAAGACATTATTGTGGTATCTAATATTGTATAAAAAAAGTTTATTTTAAAATGTAATCTATGGTTTGCAGTACTTTCATCAACTGATTCGTAATCAAATTGCTTTTTCTTTTTTCTCTGTCGTAAATTATCAGGAAATGCTGGTTCAACCTCGAGATCTTCTGCAATTTAAGATGCAGAGATAATTACATTTTCGAAAGATTCATCAGATCTACATTTTTTCAAATGGTCTATTAAACTTATAAAATTCTGAAGTGCTTCGCTTACATTAAAGTTTGGTGTTTGCAACATTTTGCTAACCACATTAATTTTGGACAGAATATCATGCCATATAACAACTGAACAAATAAATTTAAATGATGTTAGCTTCTTAATTAAAGAGTCTGCTTGAAATCTTGTATCCATATCTCGCGATTCGTCAGTTAATATTTCTAACAAAGCTTGGTAAATTTGAACAGCTTGAATTTTTAATTGTTTAATTGCTTCTATTCGGCTCTCCCACCGTGTACTGGATAACGGTTTAAGGGTCAGTTTTGTTAAATGCTTATCAACCACGCACCATCGTTTCGTTGATGCGGAAAAGAAATTGTGTAATTCCTGGACAATAGAAAAGAAATTTACCGTTTCAAATGATAAATTTGCAGCATCGTTAACAACCAAATTGAGAGTATGAGCACAGCATGGGACGTAAAATGCTGTTGAATTTACATCCAGTATTTTTTGTTGTAGGCCCTTATATTTACCGCGCATATTGGCACCATTGTCGTAGCCCTGCCCGCGAAGATTTTTCATATCCATATTCAATTTGTTAAAATGGTTTACAATGAATTCATATAACCCTTGTCCAGTTGTATCTTGTACGCTACAAAACCCTAAAAAATGTTCTCGAATTTCTACAATACTTTTGTCTTGATTAAAATGAACGAAGCGTATTATAACAGACATTTGATCAATATGGTTTATATCCGGAGTAGTATCTAAAATAATGGAGTAGTATTTTGCATCTTTCAGCATTTCTAATAAGTTTTGACTTATTGCATTGGAAATCAAAGTGATAATCTCATTTTGGATTTGATCTCCTAAATAATGTGGCATATTTTTGGATACAGAACATTGTATACGACGGAGATGTTCTGCGGCAATTGGGTCGAATTTCGCAAAAGTTTCAAATAGTTTTGAAAAATTACCATTATTGTGGTTATATAGGTAACTCTTTAGAAGATCCACGAAATGCTAGACAGTGTCGAGCTAAAAACTGGATTGCCAAAATTATCCGCTCAATAACTGAATACCAATACTTTTTTTCAGTTTCATACAGTCTTTGTTCTTGGGCATCGATTGTTCTGTTCTATTTTTTAGCAATGCCATGTGCAGTCGTGCAAAGTCAGTACAACAATTAGTACCTATGTGACTGGGTTCGTTCATGTTTACTTAAAACAAATGATAAGTGTTGCCAATCCTTACATCCACTTTCATTGCTTATTTGAGACTTACCATCTCCAAAAAGTTTACAAAATAAACAAAATACGGAGTCTTTGGAGACCGAGTATAGTAGCCATGACCTTATTGATTTCTCTCCATTTGGGAGTACACGAGAATAATAAGTTGTAGAAAACTTTCTATCTGAAGCATCCTTAGGAAAATTCCATATTTTTATTTGAGATGGAGCATGCTCGACTAAATAATCTCTTTGCTTTGTAGTCAATTTAGGAGGCCATGCACCTGGATCGTCCGGATTCGCATTTTCAAAAAGATTACAGTTTCGGTTCTCATCTATCTGTTAGCCCAGTCAATAAAGGCCGAAAAGTGTCATTTGTCGCAACAAATTAGGGGAAAGTTGAATTTTTTATATGTGATACACTGTTATGAGACATGTATTTTCTCAAAAGTCCCCGCCTCTCCCCCTTGTGCTTCTCCCCCAATCACCCCTAACAGCTTACAAATGCATAGTTTCACTAGATTGCTTACAAGTTCTTTAATATTCATCGTAGAGAATTAATTTTTTTATTTCTGACAGTGATATTATAAGCTTATATTGTCATAGTTACGATACCAATAAAGAGTGTCATAACTCCCTTGGGATATAAAGACGCTATAATTCCCTCTACGGCTCTTTTATGAACCAGTAACCTAGCAACAACCAAAACTGCAATCGACGATATCTGAATCAAATATACCGGAAATGAACAAATTTTATTAAACTCGGTCAGAAATAAAATTATCTATGTATCACGGGAATTAATAGGTCTCAATTACCTCGGGTAATTGCTGTCCCTCGGGCACAAGGCCCTCGGGACGCAAACTTTACCCTCGGTAATTAAGACCCTTATAATTCCCTTGATACATAAATAACTATTTTTATTTTGTTCCTTAATACCCATAAAAAGTATCTTATTCTTATAAACATTTCGCTAAAGTTGATATTAAGAGACCTATAAAACAACAAACACAAAAAAAAAACGGTTTCTCGAAGCACGTGAATTTACTTTATTACCTATATTTTAGTTGTTAATTAAAATACACAAAAATGGTTCAAATAAAACTTTTAGTGTGTATCTTTAGCTTCAACTTGATGTGGTTCATTGCTTGTTTAAGTTTATCGCTTGCGCTTGGGACGTCGTCATAGACAGCGCTTGCACTCCGCTTCAGTGGTCCAACGTATACGCTTAGCCCAGTAAAATGGGAAAATTTGGATGAAATTAATGGTTACAGCTTTGCAAATTTGGGAACAGGCTTGTTTTGTGATCCCTTTTAAGTGTTCAAAAGTCCCTATCCGTACCCCCCCGCCGAGAGAAATGGGGGGCGAAAAAGTGTCAAAAAAATAGGATTTCGTAAATAACTGAAAAAGTATCAATTTTATCAAAAACAAAAACGTTAAGAAAGTTGTAGCTGATAAAATTGCGCACATTTTCATCTTTTATTTTTGTCTCTACGATCAATAGGGGCCGAGATAGATTTTTTTAAAATGTCTACTGTTTTGCGGCGAACGTTAACACGTGCGCGCATCGCGCGTATTTCGCTTATATCTCGAGAATGGCCATGCGTATCGCAAAATTCTTCAGATAAAAGTTGTAGAGAATTTAATTACGAATAATTTTCATTTTTAAACATTTCCGTACGACGTTCCAAGCGCAAGCGATAAACTTAAACAAGCAATGAACCACATCAACTTGAAGCTAAAGATACACACTAAAAGATTTATTTGAACCATTTTTGTGTATTTTAATTAACAACTAAAATATAGGTAATAAAGTAAATTCACGTGCTTCGAGAAACCGTTTTTTTTTGTGTTTGTTGTTTTATGGGTCCCTTAATATCAACTTTAACGAAAAGTTTATAAGAATAAGGTACTTTTTATGAGTATTAAGGAACAAAATAAAAAAAAAATTAACTCTACGATGAATATTAAAGAACTTGTAAGCAATCTAGTGAAACTATGCATTTGTAAGCTGTTAGGGGTGATTGGGGATCAGGGTTACGAATACATTTCCTCCGTGCTTCTTCTCTAGACCCTGTAATTCATTTTATTAACACTGCTAAAAAAATATATTAGTCATCTCACCACATATACGTTCGCACTTAATCGGATGATCTGTCCAATCAAGTTTTGGAACAGAATATTTTAAAATGTGAAAACTCTCATGTTTGGGAGGCCATTTGCACATAGTGTTCTTTGTATGCAGCCAAGTAAGGGGCACTTCGGAAACGACATTTTCCTCTTCAATATATTCATTTATAAAAGACACAACTGCATATTGCATCTGCAAATAAATTTGAACAAGCCTTGTGTAAGGGGGGTGTTTGATATATCAAAATTAGAAAAATACTAAATTACTAGAGATGGAGGGAGAGATGTTCTCAAAAGAATATTCTTCCTGAGGAGAAAATTTATTTTGAGAATATTCCCCACCTCACTTCCAAGCATAACTGACTGCTGTTTTGTATTTTTTACATGTTACTACTATAGTCTATCCGCGCATCAATGTCCCTTAAAGTCATTAAGTCGTAAATGAAATGTCATTTATAACGGGATCGATAGTTGTATTCAATATGCACCTCAAATGAAAAGTAAAAACCAGTTCCACACGGGCGAAAGTTGCTAAAAACAAACCTTAGGGGAGGAGACTTGAATACAATAGAACAATACTTTTCAGACTAATGACTTAAAGGGACATTGATGCGCGGATAGATTATAACACTAATTAACTAATTACACAGTTACAGATTATTTCCTACTATTACAATATTCCTATCATAGAATATTTCATAGTTTTATTGTAAATGAATTAAAGGCAAGATAATAAATGAATGGGGTAAAACCGTAGAAAGTTTTAAACATTTTTTTGTGATACAACTGACATTGTAAACGGTAGAAAGAATGTCGTGATTATTAACTAAACCAATACCAAAATTTAACGAGTTTAAGGGTTTATGAAAGAAAGGTTGAGCATTTAGATACTTGATACCTGACAATGTTATTTTGTTGTGTGCTTTTTGAATTGAACTTATTTCGAATATATTATAGTCTTGAGAATCATCTAGTAGGCAACAATTATTAGGTGCCTTAATCGATAACATAAAATGTGGGAACTGAATTCGTTCATGCAGCTCCTCATTGCAATTGGAAATACCCAAACAGTTTTCTAAATACGGAAATGAAATAATGACTGGTTGTACTGTTAATTTTTGCTCCTCTAGAATTCTATTATAAATTTGTTGCAAAGGCTTTGATGATGTTTGCATCTTATTTTTAATTTTAAACAATTTTGTTTCATATTTGAAGGCACTGAAATTGTCCAAAAGGGCCCGCTCTTTTTACATCATTAAATAAATGTTGTAACATATGGACATTGTGCGTAATATTTTCACGGCCGTAAAATAATTCAAAATTTTGCACAAAATAAATTAATAGCTTCTGAGCGTATGTTTGTTTGAACAAAAAATTCTAATAGCTATACTAAAAGACAAAAAATGATTGTATTGATCATTTGTGAATATTTCTTTAAATATAACTGGTCCAGTGTACAGCAATATTTGTCGAAATTCTGTAGCTTTCCAGCGATCTAATTCGTCAAGCGTCCTAGGTTTTCGGCAAAACTCACTGCACATATTTTTTTTACAACCATTCAAACTAGCTGAAATTTGAATCAATTTTGATTTTGTTAACCGTATGCTCATATTACCATTAACTAGTAACTTTAACATCTTTTTCATGACACCTAAACAAACACAATGCATATAATCAATGCAGAATTGTGAAACCATTCCTACTGGTAATAATTCTAATATTGATGTTCCCTTGTGAAACTCGTCGTCAACTTTATCTTTAAAAGTTTCGTCCGTTCGTAAACCTCGATTTGTTTCAGGGAAAATTACTTTATTGGCATAATATTCACCTTCTGTAATGCATTTCGGACAAGAATTATACCCAGTATGATTTTTGACAATGGTAATGTAAGCTTTCGCTGGAGCATCACAAATGAACACATGTGGTACAATTTTAATATTACAATTTTTGTATGCAAGTCCAGTCTTCTACAAACATCTTTAAAAAATCATTGGGGCTATTTGGCTTACTCGAACCATGATAAATACCTATTATGAACGGTTCAGTGTAAAAATTGGTCTTCGCAATTGCTGACAGAATTGGCCAAAATTGGCTTGTACTACTTTTCGAAATCGGAAGACCATCAATGTTAAAATCTAAGTAAATTGTTGCAGGAGGATCTAATTTAGAGTAGTACTTTTGCAAAGAATTTATTAGACTTTCTTTAATGCCAAAATGAACATAATTTCCAGGTGGAACAGAAACTGTTTTAATTACTCGTGGTGTTTTTAGGAGACTTCTTACATCTGTTGGAATGTTTCCTACCCCGGCGTTCTTTAATAACAAAAGTAACCTATTTGCATTTTCGTGGCTAATATTTGAATCGACTGTCTCAAATCCGCCGACAAAGATTGAGTAACTGAAAAATTATTGATGTTATGAAAACTACATTTAGGGTTGTCGAAATTATCTTGTAAATTTGAAACAATCGGTATAGCATTTATGGGAGAGATGCTATTAGAAGGTTGAAATAAGTTATGGTTTGAGGTTTGGAGACAGGGGAGCTACAGAGGCATGTCGCTGGATCTGGGTAGAGGAATCTAAAGAGGATTTTTCTACAGGATAAGGAGAGTCATTCATTTTTTAAATGGAAGTATGTTGAACTTTAAAAATTGGCTGTGTCAATAAAGGTGAAAAAAAGTAATGGCGGTTGCCTTACGACGCCTCTGTTGGCGCGAACTTAAGAAGTCCCTACATTTGAGGTTATGGCGGGGCATTGAATTTTACGATTTTCTATTACACAAACAACAAAAGGGACAAACAAGTACATAAAACAATAATAGTAAAAATAATCTTCTAACGTTTTTACCTTGTTAAGCCTGCTGATTTTGAAAATAAGGTTCGAACAAGTTATGAAGTTACACACGTTGAAGAAATGCAAGTTGTAAGTGAAGGTGAACTGAGTAACTGAGAACTGACTCAACTGACTGAGACAAACACACAAACCGGAAAGTTGGAACTGATTACGGTTAACCTTGTTGTTGTTCCGTTAACCCATTCCCTTACTTGATTTGCATCTGAAAACGACCATTTGTATAAAAAAAGAAATGCTCGTTCTGGTTTCTTATTCTTCTGCTTTCTTTTATAAATTAAGTCTATCATGAATCTTTTAGATCTTACACTTTCTTTATTTACTTTTATCACGTGATGTTACGTTTTCTGTAATTACGCTTACAGAAAGTAGGTACTAATATTCTTGTTATAATGAATACGATGCATACAGTACGTGCAGTTGAATAAAATTCTGAATTTAATTTAGTTGTGCATATATATTTCAAATCAAAATTTTGTTCATAATTTTGTCCTTAATTATAGATCGTGACATAAACACATATTAACAACATCTGTTATGTGGACATAAATGATTGTGACTTTGTCAGCATCAGTTTTATTTCGCATCATGCCTCAGAAATAAAGTCTATGCAAACTCGCAGCTTATATTCACATTTGCGAGTTTATTTAACTCTATGAGATGTCTTAAAGAACTCCTTAATGTTAAACTTGTGGTTCTTAAAAATAACTCTCTTAATAGGTCAAAACAGAATAGAGAACATAAAATTTCATCGCAAAGTACTCCACGGGAAGTTACAAGAGTTACTCTCAGTCGGCACTGGATGAGATGTAATGCGATATCGCAGGGATGTCGTGTGTTGGCTGGGTATATTTGTATCGCAATAGCCGAAAATGTAGAAAATCGGTGGATTAGCTTACGGAACCGCTTTGCAGCAGAATTCCGGAAGACAAAAGCACTACCATCTGGGGCAGGCGCACACGTCGAATGGATGAATATGGAGGCCATGCAGTTCCTCGCTGAGCATATAATTCCACGTAGGGCAACAGTGTCTAACGTTAAGGTACAGTGTTCTGCAGCGGCACATATGAGGTCAGCTGCATAGGACACGATGAAGACCCTTACCGAGCAGTCTGAGAGTGATGGTGTAGGCTCGGGAAGTTCGGAACCGCCTACATCAACAGCAGGGGATGCAGAACACGAAAGAGAGCCTTCTGCATCAACGTCAAAAGCACGGGACGCAATAGCAGAAGAAAGAGTGCCTTCTGCATCAACGTCAAGAGCACAGGACGCAATATCAGAAGTAAGAGTGCCTCCTGCATCAACCGCACATCAGAGCGCGCCCATGGCACGTAAGCGGAAAGCGTCTGATGTACGGCAAAAGGCTAAAGGCACTGAAATGGATGCCTTGTTGACCAGCGCGCTTCAGAGTGCTACTAACGTACTCACAAAAGACGATGACGAAGATACTGCATTTGGGGTGAGTATGGGGAAAACATTGGCTACCATAAAATGTGCAAAAAAAATGCAAGCCAAAATTGCATTATTGCAAACCCTAGAACAGTACATAGAGTAGTGTACTTTATTTATAGAGTAATATTAAGTAATTAAAGATGTGCAACTGTAAATAGTACTAACTCATAAACATATACATAGGTACCTATTTAATTAAATACTAGATTAACTTAACTCTAAATATGTA
Organism: Pyrocoelia pectoralis; assembly: GCA_036250285.1. Lineage (NCBI taxonomy): Eukaryota > Metazoa > Arthropoda > Insecta > Coleoptera > Lampyridae > Pyrocoelia > Pyrocoelia pectoralis. The sequence continues at coordinate 37,961,212 of CM070075.1, read as the reverse complement.
TGTAAATAAAATAATATAAATGTACATAATGACTATTAACGCAGAATATTATACAACGTACCTCTACTCTCTACTCAAACAGTTTACGCACAGACAGTAAAGAATATGATATTACGGTGCACCACCACGTAACACATGATTCCACTGCCAGTGGACCGCTCCAACATCTGATGTAAAGTACTCGCACAATGTGTCCCTGTTTTGCCGCACAGTATGAGGAGCAATGTTGGCACCAATACGTCCAACCGATGATAAATGAAAGGTACCTTCTCTCCATGTTCCTGGAGTTACCGCACCATCCTGCTCGTCATCTACTATTCCTGTTGGACAATATTGCCAATGCAGTGCAGGTACATCGTCCTCTGCTAAAACCAATGCTTGCACAACCGTTGTACACGTCAAAATATTCACAGTAATGGGTTTCCTCAGAATACGCCACCGTTGCCCAAGTATCCCAAACGTATTTTCAATTGTGCGTCTCACCCTAGACAGTCTATAATTGAAAATGTTCTTATTTACACCATTACATCCAATCGTTGGCCAAGGTAAGGACGCATAATACGTGTGTGTAGGGGGAACGCTTGATCAGCCACTAGAAAATGCGGTAACACACTGTCTGAATTAGGTAGGTAATGTGCTTTGGAGCAGGCCATTGGTGCTGTAGTTCATTACTTAAAAGTGCTCTTCCAAAATTTGATTGCCGAAAAACATAGCTATCATGGAAGGATCCAGGAGCAGCGATATCCACATATATAAATTTGTAATTGGCATCGCACACTGCCATCAGTATTAAACTGTAAACAATAATATGCATTAATTAGTTGTAACATTGAAGATTGTGGAAATACATGTACCTGAAACTTTTCTTGTACGAGAAATATTCTGATCCTGAATGGGTATGGTGCTTGAATGGAAACATGTTTTCCATCCAAAGCACCTACGCAATTGGGCACATTCCACTACCCATAAATCCTTCAGCAACTTCATTCATACTTCTTGCAGTTGGTTCAGGAAGATATATTTCGTGCAGAACATCCCACAGAGCAGTACATACTTCTCTAATTATCATATGGGCGGTTGCTTTCCCAATATAGTAATTTCTTGCAATCTCCTTCATGGAGCAACCTTCAGCTAACTAACTGTAACACATGCATTATGTTACACCATAATATTAACAATAAAATTGACACCCAAATGTTAGGTCAGCACAGCTCTTTACTAAATTTAGCGCCCCTGCACCGCCAGGCGCCCTTGTGCGGTGCACAACTTGCACACCTAGTTGCGGTGGCCCTGAAGACCACATGAAAAGGATCGGCGGAAAGAGTGGATACGGAAAATTCGTAGAGAAAAATATAAGGGTACATTAAGATTATCAAGTAATTTAATCGTTTTAAAATTTTAGTGTTTCTGATGGTGGTGATTGGGAACCAAAAAACTCAAAAAAGCACAATAGAATATGTACCTAGTTAAGTTCGTGGGTACGAACGGAACGTTTTTAAAAAAAATGAACAAAAATTTATTTAAGTCTTCTACAAGACAACAGTTCTTACTTGCTAACAAGAATTAATTGATTGATAATAATAATCTACATCTTATATAAAGTTTGAATATAAACACTAAACAGATTACACATACTAAGAATTTTGGACATAAACAGATTAGAAGTTAAATATAGGAATTTTTAGAGGAAATATTGATAATAGGAAATATACTAAATACATATGTGTTATTAATGATACCCAATAAATTATACTGTATGGTTAAATGGTGGTTCCATAACTCCTCCCCTCTTAGACGGAGTTTTCGGGTTTGAAGAAAACTGAAGGCACTATTTTGCTTTTCTTGCACATGTTCGGGATCCGTTTTCTAACTTTAAGCACGATATAGATTGTTAATAAAATTAATATAATGATTATGATTATGTAAAATGTCCAATTTTTTGAATGGTTTTCTCCATAGGTTGCATTTACTGTTTGGATGGTGTTTACTTGCTTTTTCCATTTATAAATTTCTTCTAATGGAATGTTTTCGATCTTCAATTTCTTATCTTGTGGTTGTCTTTGTACCTTAATGTTGTTGGTTCTTGATAGTATTAGTGGGATTCCGTTTCTTGTGTTTTCGTTGTTGCTGAATTTATAATCTTGATAGGTGATGCTGCAATTTACTGGAACTTTGATCAGGTTATTTCCTATAAGTGTAGAAAATTCTTCGTTCAGGCACTTCCTTTTAATTTGAATTTTCATTTCTGTTATGATTATCAGGTATTCGTTATTGATTGTGTTCATAATTAAATTTGGTTTTTCTACCACGGTGTCGTTACAATTTGCTTCTTTTTGTTGGATTATATTTGTGATACAGTCACTTGTATTAAAATTTAAGTTTTCGTTGTCGCATACGAAGATATCTTCTATTTGAGCACATTCTTTATTCATATATTGATACACATGTTGTTCCAGAGCCAAATAAGGTTTTTGTGGAATTATAATGGAATTTATTTTTGTTGGCATTGGAAAGAGAATATTGGAATATTTTCGTGTAAACAATAGGGAATTCTAATATGAAAAGGATATTGTTGTTCGTAATATGACAGTTAGATTTTACAATTGAATACCATGAATCAGTTGTAAATTTAAAATTTCTTTTTTTTTATACATTTTTGATAAGTCTACAATTATTTTATATAAATTATGTTTTGTTAATATATCTGGATGGGTAACACGTAGTTTTGCAAAAGTTATTGCGTTTTCTAAATTATCTAAGAAAGTTATAATTAAATTTGAATTAATATGGAATTGATTTATTACGGATTGGATTATGATATACTGGTGTAATTCATTATTGATATCTCTTATTGATTTATTGAGGTCTTCTACATAATTTGATATCTTTTTTTGGTTTAGGATAATGATATCGATGATTTTTGTATATTTGTTTACTAATTCTTTGGAGATTGATATTTGATCATTGACGTTTTTTATTATTTCAAGTTGGTTCTTTTTTAAAGTTTTCAAGACATTATTATATTTCTCGCCGTCTTCGGCATCTAACGTTCCAAAGAGCCATTTTGAGATTGTTCCGCCTACATTTAATAACCCTCTTTTAACTTTTGTGTTTTTGTTAAATTTGATATTTTCGAATTTTCTTTCTATTTCTAGGATTATTGGTTTGAGGTGTTCGTAATTATTTTTTAAATTCTGTATTGTAATGCTATTATTATTTGTAAATATTGAGGAGTTAATATTATTATAAGAGATTATGAAGTTATTAATTTCATCATTCAAAGATATTAAGTTAATGTCATATAGGAATGTGTGTTGACTAGTAATTATTTGACTACTTCCTAAGTTAAATGGTAGTATCCCGGGTGAATCATTCATTTTGGTGATCTTTATATTCTGTGGTGGTTGTATCCGTGCTATCAGACTCAGGATTACTAATTACTATTGCTCGTAACATCCTGTAACAAAAGAGGTCTTTTTAGTTCTTTAACACTTTGACTGCCACGCTGATTTTTAGATTTTGTTGCCTCAGGCCAAGTGTGCGATTTCGAATATACTGTTGTGTTACAGTATTTTATGCACTTTTATGAACTTCTATAGCATATTTTTCCAAAAATTTGTAATTTTTTTTTTGTTTTTTAGGTGTATCGATTTTCGTTAATAATAATAATAATAACAACCTTTTTCTGATGTTTTTTTGATTATAAGTGTTTTTATATAATAAATTACATAAAACTACTTTGCCTCTTAGTTTTTTTTCATTTTCGCCATTAATCCATGGTACTGACCCAAATGTTACCCACAGGCCAAAACTCAATATGACAGTGTATTTGTACAGGCCAAGAATCTCAAACTACAATGATAAAGTATAGGATTGGTGCGCGCTAGAGATACACAAAGAGATAGATATTACCAATGTATGGTGTATCGCTAGCGATACACGTGGCCTGTCGTGACAGTGGCCGGTGTACCGCTAGCGATACACGTGGCAGTCAAAGTGTTAATATGGATAATTTCGGATTTATTTTTATTATTTTGTATTCTAACCTTGTTATTTTCTAATAGTTCAATTATTTTATATGGTCCGACGAACTTATTATTTTTCTTATTTCTGTTTTGGGAGTTTTTCTTATACACTATTTGGTTTAAGATAAAACTGTTGTTTGTGTCACCATGAGCATTTCTTTTATCTACAATTTTCTCTTTGTTTTTGTGAGTTGTCTGTTGTATTTTATCATACACCGAATCTATTTTCTTTTTATGTTTTTCCACATAATCAGAATAAAACGTGCTTGTGTCAAAAATACTGGGATCTCTTAAATTAGTGTGTCCATATACGAGTTCAAATGGGGTAAAGTTAGTTGTACTATGGATTGAATTATTATACCCTAACACTGCATAATCTATATTAGTTTTTTCTGTGGGGTAAACTTCTTTTAAAATTCTCAAGTGTTCAATTAACGTTGAGTGAAGCCTTTCGATAATTGAATTTGACTCATGATGTCCCGGCGTCGTAAAGTGTACGTCAATTTAATGCAATTTAAGTAATCCTTTTACAGTTTCATTATTGAATTCTTTTCCACAATCTGATACAATTTTGTCTGGTATTCCAAATTATGAGAAGTAATTTATCAGGGCTTCGCAGACATTTATTGCTGTTTTTCCCGTTATTTGGATGGCTTGTCCGAATTTTGAAAAAGCATCTATTATAGTTAAGTAATTTTTTGAATCAAAAAAGAATATATCTATGTGACATACTTGAAAAGGTCTCGATGGGGTCTCTGTTAATATCAGAGGTACATATGGAGGTGTTCTATTGTATTTAGTCCTTTTACAGATGTCGCACACATTTATATATGCCGATATGTCGGTTTTCATGTTTATCCAATAATAGTTGCGTTTTAAATATTCGAATGTTTCGTTTATTCCACGGTTTGTTTTACCTTCATGGTGGTTCTTTATCAATAGAATTTGCTCTTCTTTATTTTTGATCGTATTTATTAATTTAGTACATCTGATTAATTTTAAACTGTCTTGAGTGAAGTGGTTACTATATATGTTTGTAAAATTGTTAATGAATTCGAGATCATTAAAGTAGATGTGATATACTGTGTTTGGTTTTAAATAATTTTTTTGGATTTTTAAGATGTATTCTTCGTTATTTCTTATGGGCATTTTTATCACCATTATTTTTTGATGCTGATACGTGTCTTGTGTGATTTGGAGTTCGTTTATATTAATTTTGAAGATGTGGATTTGATTTAATTTGTTATTAATGATATCATCTAAAATGGGTATTCCATAATTTAAGGTTTCTCTCGAGAGTGAATGCGGTGTCTCTTCACTTCCGTTATTTTCTATTTCTACTGGGCAATTGAATAAAGACTCGTTATCTCCTAGGGCATTAATGTGCAAATTATTATCATCTATATGATTAATTGAATGTACCTTTGAAGGGTTACATATTATAATTTGAATGTTACTATTCTTAAATATGTTGTATATCATCCGTTTAATTTCTTGCCACTCTAATTGGTCAAGCCCGCTGCATATTTTAGGCATGGCAATTTTTGAAATGTTATGGTCGAGACAAAAGGTTTTTAAATTAATTAATGACGTGTAGACATCGTCATAAGTGGGTTTATGAAAGTATTGTTCTTTCGTGATCAAGTAAATTAAATATTGATTGTCTACGTAATCATATAAAACACTATGGATCTCGGGTTGTTGTGAACGTAATTTATCAATGTTATTGAATTTATTTTTAAACTTTTTAGCTATACCTTTACTTAGCTTTAAATCTGCGCTGACACAATGTACGAGACTAAAGTCTTTAGGCATATTAAACAAGTTTTTTTTTTCTTCTGTTAGAGTTACCCTCTCTGTTTTATCATATTCATTTAATTCGTTCGATGATTGATTCATAAAATCTGATATGTCTTCGTCAATATCACCAGGGTTATTTATTACCGATTCTTTATCTCCTAAACTATTAATTTGAATCCTAGAGAGAGCATCAGCGTTACTGTTTAATGTTCCTTTTTTGTATATAATTTTAAAATCGAATTCTTGTAATTTTAAACGCCATCTAGTTAATTTTGAATTCGGTTCTTTTAAATTAAAAAGCCAAACAAGTGGGCGATGATCTGTTATAATAGTGAATTTTCTACCGAAGAGGTACGGTCTAAAATATTTGCACGACCAAACTATTGCCAGTAGTTCCTTTTCAATCGTACTATAATTTTGTTCAGTTTCATTTAATGTTCTTGATGCGTATGCTACAGGTTTATCTTGGCTTATGGTCCCTTGTGATAATATCCTACCGACTGCGCCAGTTAAGTTCGTGGGTACGAACGGAACGTTTTTAAAAAAAATGAACAAAAATTTATTTAAGTCTTCTACAAGACAACAGTTCTTACTTGCTAACAAGAATTAATTGATTGATAATAATAATCTACATCTTATATAAAGTTTGAATATAAACAGATTACACATACTAAGAATTTTGGACATAAACAGATTAGAAGTTAAATATAGGAATTTTTAGAGGAAATATTGATAATAGGAAAAATACTAAATACATATGTGTTATTAATGATACCCAATAAATTATACTGTATGGTTAAATGGTGGTTATTTTGTTGGAAACAAGAAATCAAATCATCCTAAAAATCCGGCATATCATCCAACTATCTTTCCTGATGTAATACTTACTTTAATGGTTTTTATTTGTACCTACATAACAAATTTTAGGTTTATAAAATCACGAAAGTAAATACAGCAACAAACATAGAACGTTACAACCGAATTGCGAACAGAAGAAATATTCAGAGTATCCTTTAACTACTCGCACTCTCATTTTTAACATAAGTACTCGCTTGGTGTATAAAGTACACCACATGCAAAATGCCATTATGATGTCACATATTCCTAATAAAACAATATTAATGACACTTAAAAATGTACTAGACATAGACGACAACAAAAACTGAAGAAAACAATTTAAAATAACAGTATAATTAGACATAATTAAGACAAAATCAAAAAACATTCTTATTGTTACACCACAAAATAAAAAAAGAATTTTGGTATAAATCATAAAATAACAGTAGAAAAAGTTACTATTCACTCGAATCGCTATTATTGCCGTTCTTACAAGCGTTACACGTAATTAGCCTTTCCATGTGTTCCTTACATACTGGCCGGTGACAATTGTTACACATTATTGTAGTCACTCTATTCTTTTTCCTCGCACAAAGAGAGCATCTTGCTCTAACTTTTTGAGGTGGTTCCCCGTCCGTATCTTCTTCGATTCTATATCTGGCTAAGAATAGCTTCAGTTCAGTGGACAAATTTTGTACTGTAGAACGATGCATGAGATGTGGCTTCATCAAAGCCAGCGCTAAATTTTTTAGAAAAATGCGTCTATGTTTTTGTGCGGATAAGGTGTTTGTAGAATTATACAAAATTTGGCTATTGATACCTGCTATATTCAACAATTGGAAAAATATTACCAATGGCCATCTCCTAGTTCTTCGGCTTACGGAGTATGTACAACACATTTTGTCGACTGTATCCACTCCCCCTTTTGTGGCATTATAATCCATTATAATTTCAGGTTTTTTGGTTTGTGGATTTATGGCAGAATCATTGTGCATTGTAGATATTAAAATCACCGACTTGTTTTTTTTGGGAACGTAGGAGACTATAGTAATATCTTGTTGGAAACCAAAAACGGATGATCCTACCTCTCTCGTCTTATTGGGCAAAAATTCCGTTGGTAGCTCTCGCTTGTTCTTCTTCAATGTACCTAGCATTGTTATCTTATCATGTAAGAGTTCCCTGGCTAAGGGATAACTGGAATACCAGTTATCACACGTTAGATTTCTATTGCTTCCCTTCATATCTTGAAGTAAGCGATGTACTATTGCTGTGGGTGTGTTTGGTAAATTGTAGTTTCCTTCGGGTTGTGTGCCACAATACACTTCCATGTTACTAACATAAAAAGTTTTGGCATCACAAAGTATTAATGCTTTCAACCCATATTTCGCAGGTTTATTAGGGATGTATTGAAGAAATCTACAACGGCCTCTGAATGCTATCAACATTTCATCAATCGTCAGATATTCCCCTAATGTATAATGTTTTTTACAATTGTCTACAAAACTATCCAAAATAAATCTAATAGCTGCTAACTTATCAGTTTCTTTTCTAATATCCCTGGTACTTTTATCATCAAATCTTATTGTTGATAACAAAAAAAGGAATCGCTGATAATTCATACACGCGCGGAATATTTGTGATCCTGTACCATCTTTGGTCCATAGTTCTAAGAAATGAGTATGGTTTTGTTTCTTACATCCAGATAAAAACAGCAAACCAATAAAAGCTAAAAGTTCTGTTTTCGTAATGTCTTTTGCATCTCTTTCTCGAGAATATCTTGTTCGAAGTTTCGCAATTTGCACGTTTGTAAACTGGACAATATGCTCGATCATTTCGTCATTGAAAAATTTTATGAACGAGCTAAGTTCATCATAAATACCTATTGCATTGCGACTTGGGCCTCGAACTATATTTATCAAATTTTTTGAAGGAGTTTTACTGTATTTACTTACTAGTTGCCTTTTCTTCCAAAAGGTTTGCTTATCTTTTCCCACAAACAATTCAGTACTTTCAGATTCATCTGCCGAATCTTCCGTATCGCTTCCTTCTTGTTCGGAATCAGTCCAATGGTCACTTTGTTCTATATGTTCGTTATCACTGTTATCTGATTCAGATTTTTGACATTCCTCTTCTGAATCTGTGTCACAAATAACTTGGCCAATGGCTTCTAGCTCCTCATATGTTAGTTTCCGTGGATCTCGAATCTTTACAGAATCCCTGCAATGAAAGATTTAATTATTTCAAGTGAATTTAGTAAATTTCGATTAGTAAATATTGCAAAAATAATCAGAAGTTGTAGTAAATTAATGTAAAATTATAAAAACAAAGTATTACATTTATGTACTTACATAACTGCTCGCTTGGTGTATTTTGTTCACTGCACACAAAAATTGTTATAACTTCCTAACTACTGAACGCCAGATGTAAAACTGATCGGTATCCCGTCCCAAGACGTTAACCCTAGGGATACCTGAAGCGGCGCGAGCTGAGGTGCGCCTTGAAATAGATTACATCAAATTTTGTGAAAGTGGTGTATTTTATACACCGTAGCAAGTATACTCCATACGCTCGGCAGTGTCCCTTTTCTCATTAAGTCGTAAATCAAATCTCATTTATAACGCGATCGATAGTTTCATTCAATATGCACCTCTAATGCAAAGTAAAAACCAGTTCCATACGGGCGAAAGTTGTTCAAAACAAATCTTATGGAAACTGGAATACAATAGAACAATAGATTTGAACTACCTAACTAGCAGCGGTTCTCAATAGAAGATACACTTGTTTCATTATGAAATTGTGATGTTGGTATTAATAATTGATATATTACTTTGTAATGAAACTATTAACAACCGCTGACTAGGCAGGTAGTTGAAAGCTATTGTTCTATTGTATTCAAGTTTCCATAAGACTTGTTTTGAACAACTTTCGCCCGTATGGAACTGGTTTTTACTTTGCATTAGAGGTGCATATTGAATGAAACTATCGATCTCGTTATAAATGAGATTTGATTTACGGCTTAATGAGAAAAGTGACATTGCCGAGCGTATGGACTATAGTTAAAGGGTATAAAAGAAAATAATGCAGTGATGGACATCCAAGTAGAATTAAGTGAAAAATCAAATATAATTACTTCCAGCACCAGCTTTGCATGTACAAGTGCACATCCATTGTTTCGGTGTATCTACAAAATTATAGTCAGATTTTCTAGCCTATCTAAATTAAATAAAATTATAAATATATTACTTACCTAAATTAATTTTAATTGTATGTGGGTGCCCCTTTAAATTGGAGGTCTGCACACATAAACCAAGAATTTCTTCTTCCTTTTGGTTATTAATGCCACACATAATAACGTGACCTGCATTAAAAACTGCTTCACCTTTATACATCGCGAACCACCTTCCACATACTCAAGTATGTCGCATAAAGTTACTACGGGCATTGTCACACGTTATTGGTAAATTTTGGTTTCGTAAATCCACAAAATATTCAAAATATTACGGTTGTTAACGTATTCCACCATGAATCCACCTCCATAAACTACAATTTCAACCCCGACCCCGACGTTGACGGCCATTGCTAATTTTAAAGCGCCATCTATATTTACTTCCTCACCCGAATATCCTGACACCTGACATATTGTATTTTTCTGCTTTCAGCATAAGGCGGCAGTCGCACAGAATTTGGTCGCCGACCAAAAATTAAGTAGGGCTAAGATACTAAGAAAATTATTTTAAATTGGAGGTTGAGTTGAGCAAAGATTAAATTAGCAAAAAAACTAATTGCTGATAAATAAGTAAAATTACAAAAGTAGGGTTAAATTAAATTTACGACATGTTTCGACATATATAAATGTCATCATCAGGCTAAAAACAAATGTTGTTAAGCAATATGGACTACCAATTGAAAATAATTTTCTTAGTATCTTAGCCCTACTTAATTTGAACGTAATTATGAACTTTGGATATTTATTTTATTGTTAATTTAATCTTCGCTCAACTCAACGTAAACATCTCAACTTTCATTATACCTTTAATAAATACTTTATGGGGAAGGTTTTGTGTTTATAATTTCACCAGAATATGGATCCCATCAACACAAATATTAACACCGATATCCCAAATTATGTTCTGAATTGTGATACTTGTTTAAACTTCAGAAATTCAAACACGAAAGAACCTTTAATACAGTCCGAAATACCTTGTGGTCCCTGGGAAATTATAGGTACTGACATATGTCATTATTCGGGTCAAAATTATTTAATTGTGATAGACTATTTTTCTAAATATGTTGAGGTAGCAATTTTAAATAAGTTAGATAGCAACGAAACAATATTAAAGTTGAAGTCAATCTTTGCTAGGCACGGAATACCAAAAGTTTTACGTTCAAGTACTTTTAAAGAATTCATGAAATCATGGAACGTTAATCATGTAACTTTCAGTCCTACACATGCTCAATCGAATGGCATGGTAGAGCGTTGTATCTAAAACATTAAAAGCATGTTGAAAAAAGCGGAATATGATAACAAAGATCCTCATATGTGTCTGTTAGAATACCGTGCTACCCCAATTGACAGTAACTTACCTTCACCAGCAAAATTGTTATTTAACAGAGATATTAATAGTTTGTTACCAAAGTTCAATATCGCTGATAGAGTAAGTCCTATAGTAGAACACCTATCTTACAGACAAGCTAAACAAAAGAATTACTTTGATCTAAGAACCAAAGAACTATGTAAACTACTAGTTAAGGGGGAAAATGTTAGGGTGCAAAAAGAAAACAAGACATGTGAACCGGGTAAAATAGTAGATTTAAGTAACAAACCTAGAACATATGTTGTAAAGTTAGAGAACGGATCAGTTTTAGAAAGAAATAGGAAATATCTAATAAGGGATAGTAAGACTAAGAAACCGCCACCAGTGACTATCACAAATACTCCTGATAGTAGACCAAAACGTTCAATACAATATCCCAAGAAATGTAATGAATTTGTTAGCTATAGAAATTAAGTTTGTTTTTATGAATGGCCTAAAGAAGGGAGGTGTAGTGATATCTAGGGACTTTGAGTCTCTGCAGTTTGTGTTGGTAATGCGCGACGCGGGGACTACACATGCAGCAATGTTCATATAGATGTAGTGATGTAAGTGCATAATATGTTGTTCTGAGAATTTAAATAAAGAAATATTATAAATAACACGGTTTACATTGTACAATTACCTGCAATGTGTTTACATTTACTTTAAATACCAGCAACACAAGCACAATCTGCCTTAACTACTTCCCGTTTCTCATTCAGCTAAAATACAATAGTATTAAATTCAGGTTATGTACTAAAATAATAGAAGATTACAGCGCTCAGAAGCAAATTGATCCCGCGGAAAATATGCCAACTAAATTTTAAAACTGGGGGCGGTAAAACTTTTATCCAATCACGTCAAGAAAGTATTTCTCCACGACTATACATATAATAATGCACAAATTCTTTTGACATATTTAGCTAAAGAAAGACATAAATTCTTCACACCAGTGAAGAATGAAAAAGAATTCACTCTCGTTAGCCAATCACATTCTATGATTATCAGAAATCACGCTAAAATGAATAAATCAAATTGTCTCTTTTAAAACGTCAAATAAATAACTACGCAAATCGCTTCTGACAGTGCGTCATTTGAAATGTCAAAATAATCATATATTCATAATTTTTCGTATTTTTTTTATGCATAGTCGTGGAGAAAGTATGGTCTTTTACTTGTGTAGAATGGCTATTATTCACTTGGATGATTTCAAAAGTCACTCGCTGCGCTCGCTCGTTTTGGAAACTTCATCCGCGTGAATCATAGCCACTATTCTACACTCGTTAAAGAATATACTATTCTAGTACAGTCAGTGGTAGAAGTAGAGAAAGTTTATTGCACATTTCGAATTTCGAGTTATTCCGTTGCCGGTATTGTGATTACGTTTTTTTAAAATTTAAAATTTTACAGTTTTAATCAAAGAGTGATACTTTTAATTACAAGGTCTGAAATTTTGAATTTGTACAGTGGAGTAACTTCAAAATTTGGGCCCGGAGGCAAGAATTTTTTAAAGGCCCCTTTTTGGCAATTAAATAGTAGAATAAAGGGTAGCATGATAATAAAATAATCAACCAACTTTGAAAAAAACAACTGTTTTATAATGTAACTATACGTTAATAGACTCTCTTAAAGCACTGATTTCAATTCTTTAACAAGCTTATTAAAAAACCGAAATAGAAAAACGATTTTTTGAATAGATGACATTTTCCATGCAAATAAGTCAACGCCAAGAGAACGTTTTTTCATGTGTGCAAAATATATCGTAATAACATAATATAGAAATTTTGGATTCCAGTTTTATTGACCAATCGCAAAGAATATTTACACACAAATATAAACAAAAAATACCACTATATTATTTTACTCAGTGCATTATTTTTCTTATTTGTGTCCAATTTTTCATCTACGCACAAAACTTTGTGTAGAATAATTTACAAAGTAGGTATACGTATTTACTTACTAGATTGAAGTGCTGCTGCTGGTGTATCACTCCTGGGAAAGTCGTCATTAACTATCAAATCTTCTGATAAAGATATACTACTACATTCAGTGGAAGTAGAAGGAGAATCAACATCGGTTTTTAAAAAATAATTCGTTAGTTTCGGTAGTTTTGACAGTTTTGCTTTCAGTTCTTGAGCTTTCTTACGTTTTTGAGCTCCACTTAGTGGTTTGTTCATGTTTGAGAGTCTTTCAACTTGTTAATTAATTTAATTGTATCACAGAATAAGGCTAAAATTTCGAGTTATAACACGAGTTATATCTCGAAATTTTAGGATAAATTTTTAGTTTGGTTTTTTTTTAATTTTATGTGTCCCTTCTACGCCTTCGTACAATGAAACTCAATTTCCATTTTTATTAATGTTATTCAACACGTAAAACTGTAAATTTGCGATTTCTACGCTTCACTTTTAATGTTCCTATTATTATGCTGTGCCTATACAAATAAAACGTATATAAACGTACGTAAACAGCGATTTGTTTTCATACACATGTTCAGTTTCAAATCCTAGAAGGCGTTACATGATAACATGATTTACACATGATTAAAATCACTCAGTGAACTCTATAAGTCACTATATTCTAAAGTACCGGAACGTTCGCCATTTTGGGACTAAAATTTTGGCGGCAATTTCAAATATTGAAGACCTAGTCACTAGAAAATTTAATGACTTTATGAAGTGTTTGATAAAAACTAAACGTCTAAACTAACATTAGATACTTATCAATATATTTCTTAAAAATTATTTGTCATTGTTATTAAAAGGTACAGTTTAATTGAAAGATGTAACAAGAGGGTAGACAGCCCAACACACACACAGGTCAGGGCGGAATACATTAGCGAAACCACCCTGACACCCACGCCTCAAGAGGGCGCGTACGGTAAAACTCACCGCAGCTACAGCAACCAACCCTTAATAAGGATGGAACTCAAGTTTAAAACAAGACATCCTTCGATCATACAAGCAGTATTATACTATTGGGACAGTTGCATCTCCTGGGGATCAACTGCGTCTACACTAGTCTTATTTAGGAAATGCGTGCAGTCTAGTTTACCATTTTACTGTATTAGTCTTGTTAAAAGTGTGTACCAATAAAGGTTAAAGTTGTAAAATTACGCAGCGGCAACTATTTTATTTGATTCACCCCGCAACAAAGATAAAAATTTGGAACTTTGCCAAACGAACCTAACCAGCGTTGCCGGACCAACAATTCTCAATACCCCCACCAATATAGCAAAATCCCCACTTTTACCCGACCGACATCTTGGTTTTACCCCCTGTTTTACCCGCATCCAAAATGTTAAAATCATTGATTATAACGTTGTTTATAGGATTATACACACTGTATAATGAATGGTTAGAATCATAGACAATTTGTCTATGGTTAGAATGTTAGATGAAATAGGCATCACGCATCACTCGCGTGCGAATCTCATTGGTTGCGTTATAAAACATTTTGTACAGAGATAATTTTGCAGTAAAAGAAGTGTGTATACAGTGCACATGCTCTGTTTCATGTATGAATGAAAATGCTATAATTTAATAATTATTGAAGATCTATTCGTTATTATGTTAATATAAAAAAAATATGTAGACGTGTGTAGTTTGCGCGGACGGTGAAACAGGTAATTTAAAAAAAAACTTGCTATTTTATTAACTGAAACTAAGCGCAAAATTCACTGTAAGGTATAGTACATATTTATAATATAAATTATATATAACCAATATACATTATTTCTTATCCCAAATGCGCACCCTTAACATTTCCGCCGTAGGTTCAAACTTTAATACACCTCCAGCCTGCTTTACACCTTCCTTTGTATGTAATAAAGCTGCAATAGTGTCGGTATTTAACTTATTTCTGTTATCAGTTTTGATATTGTTCAATGCACTGAAAACGCGCTCTACTGATGCATTTGAAAAGGGAAGAATAAGGAGGAAGTTGATAACAATTTGTAAATTTGGAAACCGTGGTATTCCTGCAGCGTTTTTGAATTGAAACACATGTTTCCAGTAATCAGCTGCGTCTTTCGAGGGGTCCATGCACATTTCTTTAAAATTCATCAGGGCATGCTGTCTCCATTCATTATCAAGTTGTTGATTATCAATGTGATCCTTCAAAATTGGAAACCGCTTAATGACTTTCGATAGTGACTTGACCCTAAAAGATTGAGCTTTTGTAGGATCTATTACATCTATAAATTCGAATATTTCATCTTTAAAAGTGAATCGTTTTTTTATTTCTCCGACCAGTTTAATATAGAATTCCAAACAATTTTTTAGAAATAGAGAAGTCTCATTTACAGGGGCGTTTGTTTCTATGTCATCCAAGCTATCCCTTGCTAGTAGTCCTAAATAGATATCTTCTATTTTTGAAAAGTTGTTGGGATCTTTATGATCTACATCGAAGATATTATCATTGGCGAAGCACTCTCTTTTCATGTAGTTTGCACAAAGAGTTTGTAAGAGTGTCTCTGTCTCCGATTTAAGTTTGTAAAGCAAGGGTGTTTCAGACTGGAATAGTGTGTTAAATGCTGTCAGGAGTCCCAAGACATAGCTGAGAAATTCCAAATAAATTTTAGTGAATCTGTTGGAGAAACTTCCAAGAATATCTTCTGTCGTTTTGGATGGGTCTCGAAACACCTGTGAAAGTTACATTTAAAATGAAATTATATTTACATGAATAATGTGTCTATGAATACCTCCTCCCTAAAATAGGCTTCAAGGGGGATATATTGCTCCAAGACTCTGTCGATACATTGCTTCAGGGAAAGCCATCTCGTATTTGAAGGCAATAATATACGGTGAATTGTGGTCGTGAAAAATTCTTGAAATTCTTTAAAGCGTTCTTGGCGGCCAGCACTCCTACTGAAGTGGGATCCTACATTTCTTAGAAGGTCTTCTACCGATCGGGGTAGAATCATGCATGCCTTTGAAGCTGCCAAATGAATTAGGTGACAGTAACATTTTATGCAGACAATATTGGGTAATTCTTTCTTTAAATGTGCATAGACAGAGTTATGTTCTCCAAACATTACGTTTGTGGTGTCTGATGAATATCCCACCATGTTGCTGAATGGTATTTTCTTCTCTAAAATTGTTGTTTTCAAGCAGTCGTACAAATTTATAGCAGTACCTCCACTATTCATTTCAACCATATCAAAAAATCTAGTCACCACACTTTCTGTATCTTTGCAGAGGTACACAACAGTAAATGCACATTGTTTAGTTACCGATTTATCTGTCGTTTCATCCATTATAAGCGAAAAGAAGTTTCCAGGTTTGGCTAACGTTTCTACCAATTGTTTCTTAAAAATATCACCCAAGCATTCTTTCACTAGAGCAGTAGCCTTGGTTCTTTTCATAGCAAGTTTACCAGCTATTTTTGAATCAGGAAATATATTTTGTAAAAGTGGTGTTAATGTATCCATTACTGAAAATGGTATATTAGTTTGTGCCAGGAAACCGCTCAATTTTATTTCGGATCTTCTGGTAGCTTCATCAACAGAAAGAAAATCCATGTCCGTAACTGTTCTTGAACCTACAATTTTATTACAGTTGTGCTTGTGTTTTTCCGATACGCTGTGCCGATTTATGTCATTTTTATGTGCAGTGATGTCAGTATTACAGACATTGCAGAATGCATATTCGTGTCCCTTTTTTACATTCGTCGATTTTTTTAACCAGTTTTTAAAATTTGGCTCACTTAGCCAAGAAACACAAAATGTATTTAATCTGCGTTTGCCGATAAGTTTTTCTTTCTTGTTACCTTTCAGGTGCTCTTTAGTATATGCTTTTTTTGATTTCTTCGAAGGAGGGCCACGATTGTCACTACCATTAGGAGGATCCTGCTAAAATTAGAATTAAAGTTAAAGGTACCGTTAATCTAAGTTTTGTTTATTTTCATAAAGCACTCTAACTTACATCCTCAACCTCCGAATTCTTGTCATCCTCCACCGCCAACAAATCTTCTTCTACATCATTCCTATCAGTTAATAATGTGTTATGACAATCACTCTGTAACAACCACAATCAATTTACGGATCTTAAGTAACATTTTTAATAACATACTTCCAGTGCCTCATTATTGGAATTAGAAACCTCCATGTCCTCCACCGCGTCATTGGAATTAGAGACCTCATTTTTTTCAGCATTTTTCGGCGTTCTAACTAACCACTTATCCATTCTATATACATATAGGTACATTTAAAATTTGAAAACAAAAAAAAACACGATAATTCTTATTAAAGTACCTAGTACATAGGTACCTACTTACCTTAATGTGTCTGGAATTACCTATGCTTTAAAATTGGGCAACAGCAAAGTATACTTTGGCAACAGGCAGCAACAAGCACTAGCGGGTCACGCTACACTATGTAGTGCAGAAGGACAAATAATAATAAATAAAAGTAAAACAAACTTAACAAATTTAAGTACTTTTAACAAGAGCGTTTATAATAAATAAAAGTAAAACAAACTTAACAAATTTAAGTAGGTACTTTTAACACAGCTTAACCGCACACTTAATAAAGTAAAGAAGAGACTAAACAAAAGGAAAATGCTGACTAAAAGCTACGTCACGTCCCACGCGCCCTTGAACAGTTTTATTAGTCAGCAGTCCAGTAGCCTAAATGCACTTATTGCATTGCACCACACAAATCACAAATCAAGTGACTTGACAGTGCGGTCTTCAATGCAATGCTGGTTGTCTATTCGCTATTCAGTTCCGTGGTTTCGATGTTGTTTTTATGGTTGCTGTGGTGTGGGTCAGTGGGTGGCAACTGGCAACTCAAGCAACTGGCAAGTACGGTTTGTTTTTGTTCAAACGGGAGCGTTGACGCAATTTTGCATGTTTGTGAAATTGTAGGCGAAATCCCCGATTTTACCCGCTTCCATTTTTACTCGCCTTATTACTTGCAATACCCGCTTTGCGGGTAAAATACCCGACATTGGGAATGCTGAACCTAATATACGTTTTTAAAATTGACATCTTATTTTGTCGTGTTAATACTTCATTTAGAATCGTTATTTAAATCACAGAAAAGGATAACTAAAAAATACAGCAAGTAGTGTGTAAGAATAAGAAGACGAGCCTGTCTATGGGAAAACTACAAGTTTATGATGTTTTTCAAATTGCCGCCTTTCAAACCAAGTGTCAAACGTCGAACTTAGTAATAGTAAATCAATGAACTGTATACTATACGTACCTGGAATGGACCCACGCCGTATTTGAACAATCAGTTTTTGTGTCAGGGGCAAACAGAAAAAGAGGACGGTAAACCTGTCTTTGTCAATCTCGTTGTAATAAGTTTGGTAAATTCTCCGTCGCTTGAATAAAGTATAATAAAATTAATAAATAATTATTGGGTAGCGATTTTTCTTGTGTTGAATTTATATTGTGTAAAACGGACGATATGGTTATTTATTATTGCCTTTCAACAAAAATTTTACGTTGACAATTTTTTCCTTATTTAGCTTCTATTTGTGAAGGGCAATTTACTTTAAAAAATAAAAATCCAATTTTATACTATAATTTCTTTAATAGCATCAAAATAATTCTTTTAAAAAGGTGAGAAATTGAGTGCAACTTATGTATCTAAGGGTGCGTCTTTTTTAGTTAGGTACTGGTATTTGGTGGTTACCAATAGAATAAATTTATGTTATTGGTAAACCCGGTTTACGTATTTTACCAAAAAGTGCAGTCTTAGGTACCAACCAGGATGTGGAACAACGTTTTTAAATAAAGTAGTACAAATTGCTACTATAACTAACTTCAAGTTAATTGTGTTTTAGTTCAAAGTTCAATATTGGTCAACATAACCTATATTTTCGTGTTTATTTTCGTTGCAATTAACCGTTTTTAAGGTTTAAGTTTTATGTGCACTGTTCTAAATGACGAGTTTAAAGAAAGAACGAAGCAGTAATTTCAGCGAAAGTGAAATTCGATTGTTAGTTGACGTTGTTATAAAACACTCGAAAATAATAGAATGTGCAAAATCAGATTCGGTTACTTGGAAGGAAAAAAACAATGCGTGGACACAACTTACTACCGAATTTAATAGTGCTACTTCTGCATTAATTCCTCGGACAACAAAGTCGTTAAAAACTAAATATGAGGGTCTGAAGAAAGAATTACGAAAAAAAAAAGCTATCGAAAAGCAAGAATTATTTAAAACAGGTGGTGGAGAACCTGTAAAAACTACTTTTACTGATTGGGAAGAGAAATTATTGATACTAATTTCCATTACTTGTGAGGGTTTAGCACCTATAAATGATTGTGATAGTGGTAGGGTTTGTATAGCTATGTATCGACAAATCTAAACTCTTGTAAATTTTAGTGGAAACAACCGAAATAGAAATAGTAAATGCAGAAATAATTTTTGACAATGAAGATGATATAGATGATATGGTAAGTTAATGAATAAACGTGTAGTTTAAATATCAAATTAATAAAATGTGTTGTAGTCTAGTATATCTGCACCGCTGACGAGCGATATTAACACAGCAGGTGCTTCAAGTGATTGTGCCATTCAAGTGAACACGAATCAAGATTGGTCCCATTGGAATCCAAAAACTTTGAAAACTCCAAAACATAAGCTGTTGCAGAAAGGTACCTACCAACCTTGCAAAATCATAATTTACTTATTTATTATTTTATACTTACAGGTACAAAGATAAGTAGCATAAATGAATTGGCTGAAGCTAAAATAGCATTATCTAAAATGCAGCTGCAACTAACAGAAGCTGAAATGCAATTTAAGACAGAAGAGCACCAGCTTCGTATCAACGCTTTACAAAATGAATATGTCTTAAAGCAGAAGTGTCTCGAGATGGATTTGGAAATAAAAATTAAGCAACGTGATGTCCAGGCTGCCATTTTGGAAGGTCTAGAACTGGATAACGATAAAAAAAGATTGGAATTACAAAAGGTGTAGAAATACAGCTACTTTTTCATAATAATCCATTCAGAATGTATAGTTACTAAACAATTTAATAAAAATATAAATTTTTATTGCAGTCTAGCAAAATAATCATAAATTAATGACTGTCGAACAGCATTATCTCCTATATTAACATGTTCATCATTGTGATAATTTATAATGTCCAACTCTTCATTCACATGCGGTGGTAATTCCTCATTGTTGCTACAAGCTATGTTATGTAGAATTGCAGTTGCAATAATAATATTTTGAACAAGCGGTAGTTGTTGTTCCATCCCAATTGACAAAATTGGGAAGCGCTTCTTCCACACTCCAAATGTCCGTTCTACTACATTTCTCGAGCGAATTTGGGATTCATTAAACAGGTGTTCTACAGCGTTTCTAGGATTTGGCAATGGTGGTATAAGATATCTTTTAACAGCATAGCCACTATCGCCTACAATTAAAGAATTTCCAAATTCACCACTTTCAAAACGGTATTTTACTCGTGAGTTGTTAAAAATGGTTGAATCGTGTGTAGAACCTGGCCAATGAGCTACTATATCCAAAATTCTTAATTTTGAGTCTGCCACTACTTGGATGTTTAAAGAAAAGTAACCTTTACGGTTTCGAAAGTTTTCAGCTCGTTCACCACCTTTGAATTAAAAAATGTAACATTACAACCACTTGTAGAAATACTGTAATATTACCTGGAGATTTAATGCGTATATGTGTACCGTCAATAGCGCCTAATAAACGAGGAAAACGAGCTATGTTATAAAATCTTTGCTGTGTTTCTGTAAGTTCTTCTGGTGTTGACGGAAAATGTATAAATTGTGGTCTAAGTGCAGCTATTACTGTTGTCACCTTTTTTATTATTCTACCTGCAGTTGACTTATGAACTCCAACAAAATCTCCTGCTGCTGTATATGGATCGCCAACTGCATAAAATCTTAAAGCCATCAGCAACTGATCTATTGGAGGTAATGCAGTAATTCTAAAATGAAAATGTGAATGTTACGAGATTAGCTGGTACAACATAAAATTAAGCTTACCGATTTCTTCTATGTACTAATTGATGTTGTATTAAATTCAACACCATCTGGACTGACGCTTTAGAGAGTCTAAATCTACGAAAAAAATCAATATCATCCCAGGTTTCGAAATGGTTTTTTTCTTTCTCTAACAGTATAGGGGCGTTGTTCTACTTCTTCTAATAAATCTTCATCACTTGAAGAAAATAAATCACGAAAATCTTGATCCATTTTGATAACTTAACACTTAACCTCACAATTTATTAACGTATCTTTGCTTGTATTCGCGTATGTTCGAAAACAATCGCTGTTTATGTACGGTTTAAATATCTTAGCAGCAACTTTTACTGCTGGTGTTGAACCTTCTGATAAAACTGTATTAATGTGTTTGGCATGTTTTACCATACGATAAAAAGACGCATAAAGTGTCTTACCATTAAGATAACACTAACTGGAACTTTACCAGAATGTAAAAAGACGCACCCTAAATAAGATAGAAAGAGATAATTTCACGTCCACACTGCGGGTTGCCTAACTTCAAATTTTGCCTCACTTTCATGGATTTACGCATCCCTTCCAGGTACGTATAGTATACAGTTCATTGCAGTAAATACTAATTTTCATCGTATGTCAAACACAGATTTGTCATTTTTCCGCCATTTTGGAGTTAAAATTAGCTTTCTCTATCTAACTCATTGGAACATAAGGTTGCGGTACTTTAGAATATTTAGTGACTTTAACATGATGTTCTCTGGTTATATGCAAAATGCCGAAAATGCCTATACTGAATGATATCAGCAGGTGAGATTATTTTCGTTTTTTGTTAAAGTCACTCTATGCTGCAGTTTTTTCTGTGTCAGCTTTAATGCTCTAATTGTGGCTTTCACAAACCACTATAAAGTGATTTGTGGACTGTGGTCACAAATAATTCACTTTACAGATGGTTATCCTCCATGCTTTGAATTCATTAAGTAGTAGAGCACCCTCTTACGTTTGACAGCGAAAGTAAAGTATTGCGCGCCACTTTTAAAATGCTCTCATAAATGTCATACCCTTTACAACACCGTTTGTTATTTTTAAATGGGTACGATTATAAATAATAATTCTCCATATCATTTAAAATTAACAAACGACAATGTAATGAGCACTGTAAATGTATTAAGTTATTAAGTACAACCATACTTAACTTGTTGACTACCGTAGCGTTTTTTTTTGTATTTTACGTTTGGACCAAGGGGCACGTTGCAGATGGAGCAAAATTTTCTTTATTTGAGACGTAATGCGCAGAGATAGATATCCATAATAATGAAGTTGCGTTACTTTTTATGAATGTTCAAATTTGTTAAACGTTTCATAATAATAAAGACTGCATTTTCCAAATATTTATGATTTTCACATTTTATTTGGCATTTCTTGCCCGTTAAAATTATTGTACGGAAGAAACTAGCGCGACGCAGCGCTTCTTCTAGACAGGCTCGGTCAATTTGCACAGTCGAAACAATAAATTATATGCCAAGCGTCTGGCGTGTGGGATGCGAAAAATTGCGTGGACAGCAATAAATTTTCTTGGTCACATAGACCGCGTCAGCTTGGGGGGAAGTTATTTTGTAGGTCATAGTGACTTGATCTTGATAGTGACTGAGGCGGCAGTCAACCGGTTAATAAGTAAATAGACATAGAAAGATAAAATGTAAAACACAATTTATTATAAATACAATTAACACTTACATTGCCTTTTCTTTCTACACTTGCTTATAGCTTCAATTTTAAATTTATCACTTCCTTTATAACTACGATTATCTCTACCCAACAATTTTTTATTTACATCTTTACACCAAGCATGTACTAAAATTGGACATTGGACATAATTGTCTCGTTTATAGTGTTTAAAAGGTTTATATCGAATGCACGATCCTTTAAAATACCATTAATGATCTTGCACATTGATGTAAAAGAATGTACTAAATTTTGTGAAGGATAACAAAGCCTTTTGTCATAACCTCCTCCATATTCCTTGGCCACAATTAATAAATTTAAAGGATCATTTTGGTTTGAACATAAATAATCATTACATTGAACACAGGATCCGATCACCTTTTTAAGTTAAGTAACAAAACCAGTTACGTAACTATTAGATAAAGAACCCAATTGCTTTGGCAAGTTATCGATAGATGAAGTTACATTTGTATCATTTTGCTGTACATACGAGTATTCAAATGATGCATTAACAGGACGAGCTTCTGACGTTGCAAACTGTTTAATATTAGAAAGTAATAACATACAGTTATCATTGTTGCAGTTAAATGATGACTTGTGCATATTGAACATATTATTAATAAGCAATGACTTAAAACTAGATATAAATGATGGCACAGTAGGATTTATAAACTTTACACCATGGCTTCGAATTTAACCAAAAAAAAATTTTCGCATGGGTCTTGATTTAAATGTCTCCCTAAGAAGTAATCAAAACCTTCATTCTTCAACACATTCCATATGTTAATGATATTGTTTATGGTGAATATCCAATTTTTTAAACCTGGAGGAGTGGTTTTGTCTCTCTGGTTCACGGTAACGTATTCAATGGTCCATAACAGTGGTATTGCAGTCTCATACCAAAAAGATAAATTTGGGCTCTGGTTGGATATGCCGCATGACAAACTAAATTACCTATTATTAGCATTACCATAGTCGTACAATCACATTGCAGATATTGTTGATGCATTGCCAGCAGGACAAAAAAATGTTGAATACATTAAAAGTAAATTGTTAATTGATGCGAAGAAATTGGGGGACTAAATGAATAAATATATGAGTTGTGTTATTTACTCACCCAAATAATATGAATCTAATTCATAGAGGTAATGATAATGTTAATGTTATTGATAGATGACTTGATGATGAGAAGATATATGGGAATAAACTTATGAAGTTTGTGAATAAGATTAATGAAAATAATGAAATAAATAAAAGTGAATTTTTTTTATCATTTATTTTAATAGAATTTTTAATTCTTTATTTAAAATTAAAAATATTTTTATTCAGAAAGCATTAATTCGAGATGGAATTAATCATATTGAAAGTGGAATTAATAAAAATCCTAATATAGATCTTGTTCAATTAAGGGAAAATAAAGGTCTTGTTGATGGATCAAAGGATGAAAATAAATTTGTTATCATTTTCAAATTAATTTAAACACTTTATTTATTTTTAAAGACTTATTTGAGTAATTGAAAACTGAATAAATAAATTTCTTTCTTTCTTTCTTTCTTTCTTCCCCTTTCTTTCTTTCTTTCTTTCTTTCTTCCCCTTTCTTTCTTTCTTTCTTTCTTCCCCTTTCTTTCTTTCTTTCTTTCTTTCTTTCTTTCTTTCTTTCTTTATAGAATATAGCATTCTAACGTTACCCAGTATTTTTATTTTGGAAAGTTTGTGTAGCGCTTGGAAAAATATTTCAAAATTTACATGTCAGTCTGATGATGATATTTTTAATCCTGTTGACGAGACCTGATATCTCTTACTCAGTAAATTTCTTAAGTGGTTTTCAAAATAATTACTCAAAAACTCATTTTAAATACGCCTTACGAATTTTAAAATATCTTTATAGTACAAGACATTGTTACGACAAGAATTGGGTCGCAACGAAATTAACTGGAGCAATGGCCGCAGTAGTTCAGTGCTAGTAGACAGGTGGTCGCAGGTTAGCAATAATGAGCGAAGAAGTAAGAAATTGGGGTAGTAAAATAGGGAAAAATAAGTAAAGAAAAGGGCGCCACGTAATTCTTCGAGAAAATAAGGCTGCTAATCCGAATTACGAAGGTATTAACAGTTATAACAGTAACGATGTCAATTCTGAAAGAGAACGGGGTAGTTTCAGCAATAAAAAGAGAAATAGATAAATATAAGGTTATTATAATGAATAATACAAATACAAAAAATATAGGTTACACAAAAAAAAGAGTTTTTTATAAATACAAAAATGATAATTGTATGACTTTGATAAATTAAATTTGTAGCACAAAATACGTAGGTCTAAACTACCTTTAAGTTAAGCAAAAATTGTAAGTAAAATGACGTTAGATTAATAATCACATTGAAATATAGGGATGCGACTTTAAAAATTCATTAGACAGTAATCGATGGTTAAATGGAAACTACCTTTCTTTGGTAAAGTTGAGTCGGATGTTGGAACTCCTGTGCACAGTTTTTCCAAGCCCTTAAACAAAATAAAAACAAGGGTCGAAAGGAATAATTACACGAGTACTATCCTGTGATTCAAAAATTGGATACCAAATATAGATTAGGTTCAAATTTAAATAGTTACGTTAATTCAAGAAAAGTTAAAGGTAATTCGATAACAAATTAATATTTAGCAAATAGAAAATTAAATTAGCAAATAATAGTTATTTATGTATCAAGGGAATTATAAGGGTCTTAATTACCGAGGGTAAAGTTTGCGTCCCGAGGGCCTTGCGCCCGAGGGACAGCAATTACCCGAGGTAATTGAGACCTATTAATTCCCGTGATACATAGATAATTTTATTTCTGACCGAGTTTAATAAAATTTGTTCATTTCCGGTATATTTGATTCAGGTATCGTCGATTGCAGTTTTGGTTGTTGCTAGGTTGCTGGTTCATAAAAGAGCCGTAGAGGGAATTATAGCGTCTTTATATCCCAAGGGAGTTATGACACTCTTTATTGGTATCGTAACTATAACAATATAAGCTTATAATATCACTGTCAGAAATAAACTATATTACTTTAGAAAATTCAAACGGAATAATACGGTAAAGTTACGTTACAGCAATAGCAAATGTAGCAAATTTTAAATAGTAAAATGGTTAATGTTTAAACAGAATCTTTTAAATAAAATAGTAGAAAAATAACTGAGTGGGTAAAAATTAAAGTATAAAAAGTTCAAAATAAGTAACAAAGGGGAAAAACTAAAATTGGTTTTTCACTTAGCGACGGTATAGTAAAAGTTGAATTCGATGCGTTTTCGGAGCGGCGATCGAGGGATTGAAGAAATGGTTTGTCCCACGAAGCGTCGGTCGTCGAAGTTGGAATTTCACAGAAAGCAGGAAAATGGTAGTAGAGTTAGAGGTAGTTTTTTTTACTGGTGTAAAACCGCTATAAAAAAGGGGAAAGCGAAATTAGGTAACTACATTAAGCAAGAAAAAATCAGTACCAACCTGGTAAATAGTATAGTTTTTATCCAGCGTTTAAGAAGAAGAACTCACGTACACTTTTCTTTGCTGCACAAATATACGTAAAAATACGATTTCAGTGATTTCTTAAAGCATCAGTAAGAACTTTCACTAAATTTTTGATAGATGAGCACAAAAGCCGAAAATAACTCGAGTTTTAGTAAATGCAAATCTTATCGTACAGAAATGAAGCGTTGTGACTTGATTATTGAAGCGATGTGTATTGAAGAGAAGCGAGTAGTTAACTGAAGAAAATGAATAGAGGAAAGGGGCTCTGGACCCTAAAGGCAATGAATCGGCAAGTTCTACGTCAGCAAATTATTACAAAGAGACAAAGAAATGAAAACATCTGCCGTGCAACAAGAAGTGGGCAAAACAAATTAGTAATCGCTACTTGTAGCGAACAAAGAGAATTCCAAAGGTTCAGGTTACATAGGGCTAAGATGATGCGTCATAAGGACAGATGCTTACAATACAATGTAATGTAGCAAATTTTAGAATATTAGTCATTAAAGTAAAAGAAATTAGAATATTTCAAATATAAAATAGGAAATCAACGCAAGGGCGTTACAACATTTAAAATTAAATTTTAGTGGATATAATCAAACTCCGATAAATTGTTTTGTGGATGCAGACTGGGCCGGTGACATTGTCGATAGAAAGTCTCGTAGCGGTTTTTGATTTATGTCTTGGGAAACCCTGTACTGTGGGTATCACGAAAACAAAGAACCGTAACAAGATCATCTTGTCATGCAGAATATGTTGCTCTTGCTGAAGCGGTAAGCGAGGGTACTTGTGTTAAAGGGAATTGCAGAAGATTTATTGATTACTGTTGTTGACCCCATCAACATTTATGAAGATAATTCCGGAGCCAGAGATTTAGCTATAAATGGAAACTTTACAAAAATAGTAAACATATAGATGTGGCTTATCACTATGTAAATGACTATGTTAAGAAAAATATAATCAATATTTGCAAAGTAAGTTCGGAAGATCAGTTGGCAGATATCTTTACCAAATCGTTAGGTTTTGTTCGTTTTGAAAAATTAAGATTTATGTCAAATTTAGTTTAAGAATGAAATGTGTATTATGTTTTGTTGTTAGTAACTGATGTAAATCCTAAAAGAAAGGAGGTGTGTTAGAAATATGTAGGTAGTTCTTTTAGTATTTTGTTAAGTCTGACAACAATGCATAGAGTTCACTGATCTGAATGTAGAACAATGTAAGAATTAACATTTTCCTTTTTGTATGTAAAATATATTTAAATAAAAGCAAAGGAAGTACATTATTTAACAAATGTATAGGTTTTCTAGCGGTTATTCTGAATTTCAGGGAGCAGTAAATTTTATTAGTCTTTTCCCTTTTGACTTTGAGGGTCCCCTTATCAAAAAAGTTTACAGCTCTCTAAAAGACAAATACAACACAATTGCTTATTTTGTCATTGTCTATATGTTTGCATCAATTTTAAATAAAAATGATCACTACTGGAACTCATCTGTATTGTACCTACTTGAATATAAAAATACTCGTAGGTACCGTATCAGTTTAACACAAACGGAATGAAATATAAAATAACCAAGTTATAACTCATTTTAACAATTTTTATTACCTACATGTTTATTAACTAACTACCAGTGTTTTACATACCCTAGACACATTAATTAAAAAACTCAATCATAAAATTGAATAAGAAAAATAGTACCGTCATCTGAGTATATATGAAACGATTTTTGAACATATTCTGAATTATCACATAATGAAATAATAAATAAAGTAATTTTCATTTGTGATCATGTAAGGGATGTATAAAGGTATATTTTAACATAAATTTGATGTTTTTTTGGACCACCGTTTGATCTTTTTTTTTATTTTTCGCGTTTCATATAACCCATATACTACGGGTTATATGAAACAAAGTTGATCGAGGTATAATATATCCCAGTTTAAACATAAAAACTGTTTCATATCAGTCTTTGTAATGGGTTATATATATGAAACAACGATGTTTTTAAAAATTAAAAAAAATTGCCAGTGGGTAGGTATCCAAATGAATAGCCAAAGCGAAGACTGTCAAGCGAATAGCTTTATCGTTTCATATTAGAATTTATACACATTTTTAAAATTATTTTATTTAACAAAAATCAAAATAAGAACGTAAAGAAAACAGCTTGTCCGAATGAATATCCTGTAATTACAGCTTCCAAAGCACGTTCCATATTTTCTTCTGGGTAATTTTTGCGATATGCCGTTCCTGGTTTGTGAATGTGTTTACGGGGCATTGTTTATTTCATATAACCCTGAAAAAACGAGACTCTCAAGTTTTGTGCTTTTTTTTAGATAGTTATAACTTTTTTAATTAGTATAAAATACACAAACGATTGTTGACGTTATATACAAGTATTCTTTCCACATGGTCATTAATGTAGGATGGATAGTTTTCCAGATACAGATAAGACTATTTGACGTTTTAAAAAATGCTAAAGTAATAACCTGATTCAATTGATTATTTAAACTACTTACTTAACACTTTTCAATAATTTTTTATTAAAAGTTATTCGTGTCACTAGTATACTAAACGGTAGTGCGATTGCTGTTGGTCACATTGTAAATGTAACACCGATTGAGCGCCAAATTTAAACAAACTAACTGTCGTTTCATATAACCCATGATGTTTCATATGTACTCAGATGACGGTACCTATGTTAATGTAATCCCCCTTGGTACATATCAAGTAGGCAAGCCTGCTGAGATATAGATATATTAACAAATATCAAATTAATAATTAATATAATACAAAGTTGAGTTTGATTTTTATCCTTCTAAAAGTTCTTGAATGGTTTTCATTTCTGGTAAAGATGGTTTCCTCAGACGCCTTTGTACAAATTTTCTTTTCTTTTTTGTAGATTTAAACCTTTAAATGAACGTAAAATTAACAATTCACTTTATAGCAATCACCTACCGCAATTGTTGATCAATTTTTTTACTTGCTGGGTGTTTTGATTGGGTCTCTAGAAATTTTAATGTTGAAGAAGAACATTCTAACAACTTTACAGCTGAAGTTAAATGAGCATTTATTGCTTCAAGTACATTGTCATCTTCTGTGCTAGGACATCTTTCGTATAAGATCTTTATATTATCTATAAGTTTTTTTTTAACCAAATGCACATTATCTTTCTTTGGTATCAATTGGAGATGAGTTTTAAGTTCATCAATCATCATTATCCACAACTGGTGCAATTGGTGAGGTTTCAGAATGTGCATCCTGTTCTGCAATGCATACTTTATGAATATGTTTGCATAAAGTTGCATAGTCCATACAGTTACAAGAATATCTACCTATGCACACAAGAAAAACATAATTTGCAATATACTTAGTTTACACTCATGATTGCCATCGATATCATATTTTGAAACAGTATAATTGTCACTTCTAGATTTCACAATCCATTCATTTACTTATCAGTATCCTCGTCAATATCTCCAATTACTTCTACATTTACATCACTTACAGCACTCATGTGTCTAGTATTAATTACTTAAGCTTATTTTGTACGTAATTTTTCCTTCTGTTAGTTTTATCACTCTTTCAAACTGTTTATTTCGGACAAACTTCATAAGAGCATTTATCGTCTTGTCCAATCTTTTGCAATGAGTTCCTAAAATGTAAGACAAGATTGTAGTACAAAATTAAATACAAATTTGCATTAATAAGTATGTAGTACCTTTTTTCAATGTTCTATGCATCGATTCCAAAAACATATTGGTATTGATGCCACTTCCCAATCTATGACATACTGCCCACACTGTTCGTCGATTTTTGTATTGACGAGGAAAATACTGACCAAACTCCTTTAATTCTGCATCGGCAAATAACATTTCAATAAATGTATTCATGTAGTTGTTAAAACTGTCAATTCTTGTTTCCTTCCTTAATGTACAAAGCATCTTATAAACCTTAAAAAAATAAAATGAATGTATCATTGTATGAGATGTATATAAATACGTTTTCTTGCTTTTCTTATTCCTTATTAAATTAAGTTTATTCTTCCATCCTTTATCGACGTGCCAAGTACATAATAATTTTTTGATGCCGGATCCATCCATTACAGCACTCCATGCGCAAAATACTGTTCCGCATCATCGCTCATAAAAATATTTGCTGTTATATTTCCAGCTCTACTTTTATTAATTTATTAATAAATAACTTCAACACGGTATAATCTTCCCTATTACAGATAAAGAATGGCACAGGGAATCCTTCTCCAAAATCATCCACAGTTAGTACTGTAATAATTAGTTTGAAATCATAAGGATTTGTTCTGTGGGTAGCATCCATGCAAATAATACCATTAGTGCCAAATTTTTGTAATAAATAAATTTGAATTGCTGATGCAAAACCCAATTTTATGCTTAACACTGTCTTTAGATATGTGGTAGGACTGTGATATATTATGTATATCTTTCAAATTAATTAAATGGATTCTTTGAAATTCATTATTTCCCTTATTTTGTCTAAGATATCTGATGGAGGTATACCTAAAAATAACGCAAAATTACAAATTTAAATTTGAAAATCATATTCGTGTATGCTTGCTGCCGTCTCAAATTTACTATGTACTTAACACTATATTAAATTCATAATAACCTTGAATTAATTGAGCTGCTATAGAATTTTTGTCATTCTCGTTTAAAGTTATGTGAGCCATGTCCACTCCATGTTTATAATGAGTTATAAAATAATGTACCGTCAACTGGGGTAACTTTGCACAAATTTTAAGGTTTTTTCAAAATATTTTTTTTTCCTTAAGAGGAATATCTGTCTACATTCCACATGTGCTACATTTATGTTTTTTCTGTGAAATTCTAAAATGTTATACAGGGTTATTAAAAAGTATGGAGACGGCGATTTATTGTTAGTCGCGTCAACCGTTGCGGAAATGGGTATGATGCTGGGAAAGTGGTGCCACAGGTCGGATCGGGATGCGGTTTTCTGCATTCTCTTCCAAAACGATTATCACGAAATGTACCTCGGTAGAATTTTGGTAGGTAGAAATTGCACAGGCATATCATACATTACCTTGAAATGCAGCATAAAAGGCGTCAGGTCATGGGTGCTAGTCACCATCTCCCACTCACCTGGTACTAACAGCCTCATTTCTCTTTCTGCCTTTTGATAAATGTCCTCATCATCTTCTTCGTCTGTGGATTGCTGATTCTCTTTAATTTTCTGTGACTCAGATGTAATAACAGCATCCTCTACTTCGTCGCTCCAAGCTGTGGATCCCGATGGCAAAGCATCATCAACGGCTGCATCTTCATCATCACTTCTCACTTCAGGAAATGATATGTGAACTCCTGCACTGGAGATGTCGGATGACGCAGAGGAGTTGAGATCTGAACGATTCAACCCTCCACCCACACCTCCTCCTCTACCCCTCCCGCGTTTTTGCGCATTAACCTTACTCTCTCGCTTTTTGCGAATATCTTCATACAACCTGTCGACTTCTTCGGCCTCAACTTCCTCTTCATCACTTCCTAAAACACTTCCAACATTACTGGCAGTCTTGAAAGGTTCTATAACTTTATCAACAGTGAACTTTCTGAGAATTAAACTGCTATTGCCAATTTTCTTTCGAATGATGGTGCTTTGTGTAATGTTTGCGCAAGCGTGCTTTTCATCTTACGTTTGTCACCGATTTCCATCTTCTCATTATTATGGCGATGAATAAATCTAAATCCATTAAATATACAGAGTTGGGGACCTCAAGTACTAGATACTTCTCCATTTCTCTAATATCCGATAGAAATGAACTAAAAACGGAAATTGACTCAATTCTTCCATCGAAAACATTAATAATGTTGGTTCCTTTGAAAATGGAATCGAATTTAACGCTTAAAACAAGACGCTGAAATTTGCCCAATGGTTCGTCGTCATGGCGATGCTTGAAAGAAAATTCAGGGGAAATTCTACCGAGGTACATTTCGTGATAATCGTTTGGAAGAGAATGCAGAAAACCGCATCCCGATCCGACCTTTGGCACCACTTTCCCAGGGGTTCGCAAGGGTTGACGCGACTATGTCGTTAATATTCATTTTAGGAAAAATTGTTCAATATAAAAGTTGTTTATGTAATTTTTATCTATGCTTGGGAATACCTACTTCAATTTTGTGATCTGCAATTGTTTCTGAGTTATCCCGTTCCGCATAATTTTTTTAAATGAGAACATATTACTTTTACCTCACCATTCAATAGAGCATTTTTTTCTCTTTAAAACAGCATTAAAGAATTTTTTTAAAATTTATTTTAATAACATTTTTTTCAAAAATACGCTGATTCAAGTATTACATGAAGTAGGTATATGGAAGACAAAAAAAAGTTATGAGTCAAAATCTTATCACTAAAAATAAATTAATAACTAAGTAATTTAAAGTAAGTGTTCAAATTGTCCCCATTTGTCTTTTGACAATGGCTCAGTCGATTTACAAAACCACGTATCTACAGTAGTTAGTTTATGCTACACACTATGCTAAATGCTTTATAGGGGGTTACAGAGATTGGCGCTTAGACAAGGAAAGAAAGAGGACGCGTAATGCACAGTTTTAGTGAAGCAAACTGGCACCACAAACAATTAACTTTAGTTAACCATAGGCGGAACACGCGGTTGGGGTTAGGAAACTTTTTTAATAAGAAATTTATAGGGATTAACGTGGATAGTAACAAACTAAGAATAAAAAGATATTTTTCTTTATAAGTTAAGGCAATGTACATAAATCACTGAGAAAATTTCATTAAGTAAAATGACAAACGAACTTATATAAAATTTACTAAAATAAACACCTTAATTTATTAACATATATAACTAAAATAGCTGTAAATAGATAATGATAATAATAATACACCGTTTAATGTAAACATGAAAAAAAAATACAGAATTAAAATTATTGACCCTTAAACAATATTAATTTTGTGCACTGGATTCTAATTGGATCTGCAATTTCCGATTATCGTTTGCTAATGAAATGTAACCGAATATTTAGATACAAAGATATAACAGATTCCATTAAAAAGTATATATGATTTGTGAAATTTTCTGACGCGTGATCTTTTAAGCAATTAAAATAATCAGATTGTATGCAGTTAAATAAAATCTTGTTTTTTAACGTTTTAATAAAATTTTTTGTGCAAAACACCTGTCGCTAACCCGCAAAAAATGTTCACTTATCTTACAAACTTTAATTAGATCTTCGGATGGGTACGTTAATCCACCTCGATTATCTTTTTCGCCAATTAAAGATTGTATACAGCGTTCGCATTTAATTAATATTTGTAGTCTTCGGGATACAAAACCTGCTATATAAACAAAGATCTCTTTTGAACATTCACTTAGTACATACTGGTTCATTATACACAGGGTGTCTCACGGTGACCACCCATTAGAATATTTCAGAAACTATTACGATTTGAATTTTGAAAATTTGGGTGATGGGGTTTTCGGGCGTGGCCTCCTCAAATAAAATAATGGCGTCTACGTAACACTTCCGGTTTTTCCGGAAATGGCACCAACTTTGTTATTTTAAATGTAACACGCTATATATTATTACGATTTTGGATTCTACGTAAAATTTTAGGTGGACTTTCATCAAGTTTTCTTATTCCTAAAATTAACCGTTTCCGAGATATTTAATTTTTTAATAAAATTAAAATAAACACTATCTGGCTTAAAACCGTGTGAATTCTACAGCAAGAAAGGTGAAGGAACCATATTGATACGAGAGATAGCTGGACCCCTAAGCTTCCCATCCGTACTTTCAAAGTGGCTTAATTGCATACAGGGTGGTGGAAATTTAATGCCGAGTTTAGTTAACTTCAAATCATCATAAGTTGGTTTTTTCAAATGGAACACCCTGTATGTTTCGTCGTAGTCTGATGCAAAATTTCATTCTCTTTCGAACGGTACTATGGTTCCCTATACCTATCTCTTCTAGTTTTTGAGATATCTACTGTTTTTTGTGTAGTCAACTAAGGTCATTCAATTTCTTGCGAAAATGGCTTAGCAGGACTTCAAAACAAACCACCAGTTATTAGTTGTCAGTCTAACACCACTAGTGACAGTTAAATTGAATACTATTTATTAAAAAAATTGAAAACAACAAACGCAAGAAATTGAATGACCTTAGTTGACTACACAAAAAACAGTAGATATCTCAAAAACTAGAAGAGATAGGTATAGGGAACCATAGTACCGTTCGAAAGAGAATGAAATTTTGCATCAGACTACGACGAAACATACAGGGTGTTCCATTTGAAAAAACCAACTTATGATGATTTGAAGTTAACTAAACTCGGCATTAAATTTCCACCACCCTGTATGCAATTAAGCCACTTTGAAAGTACGGATGGGAATCTTAGGGGTCCAGCTATCTCTCGTATCAATATGGTTCCTTCACCTTTCTTGCTGTAGAATTCACACGGTTTTAAGCCAGATAGTGTTTATTTTAATTTTTATTAAAAAAATTAAATATCTCGGAAACGGTTAATTTTAGGAATAAGAAAACTTGATGAAAGTCCACCTAAAATTTTACGTAGAATCCAAAATCGTAATAATATATAGGGTGTTACATTTAAAATAACAAAGTTGGTGTCATTTCCGGAAAAACCGGAAGTGTTACGTAGACGCCATTATTTTATTTGAGGAGGCCACGCCCGAAAACCCCATCACCCAAATTTTCAAAATTCAAATCGTAATAGTTTCTGAAATATTCTAATGGGTGGTCACCGTGAGACACCCTGTAATCATGGTCTTGCCAAATTGTTTGCAATTCGCCATTTGAATAATTTTCTACAATATCCTGTAATAGGTCAGGTCGCGCAATATTAAGTTCTGGCTGTTCAAACCTACTCGAACCTGATAATATTGGAATTTCGTCCAAAGGAGGAATGCAATTTCCCATTCCTCCTTCTCGAATTTCTGCTCGAACTAATAACCGTTTGTACAACTGCCTGCAAGTCGGATTATTGTTCCAACCACCCCTTGATCTAATAGGAGAGAAAAATAATTCAAGATGGTCTTGACTTACTTTGTAGCAAGGAAAGTAAATTAAAAGCTTATTGGATATTAGGTCTTCATACATTAATAAAGCATTTTTTAAAGATATAATCAGGCCAATAAAGCCCGTTTTTCTCCTTGAACTGACTACTAATTCGGCATTGGGGAACTTTCAATTACTTATGTAATCATTTGCTTTACATACAAACGTTTTAGTAATAGCAACATTTTTATCAAATATGGCTTTTTTATATCCTGGTGCTGCAAGTGATGGGGTATTCAATATGTCAAACGAAGCGTTAATCATTTTAATAAAGCGTACAGTAGCTGCACAACCCTTGAACCCTTCAAGCTTTAAAGTATCCTCGCAGAAGCTTAAGGCATCTGCAACAGATTCGCTTAACAATTGAACAGCCAACCTCACTTTCATCTTTTGTTTGAAAAATTGGATGTGCGATTTTCTTAATTTATTCCCCAAATGTAGCCCTTCAGAAGTTTGCAGTTCTTCTAATTTAACAATGTAGTCCCATTTGATAAAATTTCATTGATCGTCTATTAAAACTTGGGTTCTCCCCAAAAGAATTCCGAATTAATTTTACCATATGGCAGGGATCATAAAAAATATAAATATTATTGCTATTATTGATTGTAATAGTATATTATACACCAAGGTGGTGAAGACTGTTATTATTGACCGAGCACCAAGATTATTTCGCGAGGGGCTTTGCCCCGAGCGGAATAAGGTGCGAGGTCTATAAATTGCTTCACCACCGTGGTGTATATACAATTTTTTCCACTACTAGTCAAATTTAAGACACAAATTAAAAATAAAAAAATTTCTTGTAAAAATCAAGTAGGTAGCACAGGAATGCAAATTCCCATTATTAACCTAGGTGAATAATATAATAGATTATTGACCACTAGGTAGAGAAATTAAACTTCTCAGTTGTCTAGGATACGCAATAATTGTCAACTTCACAGCTAGTAGTGGAAAAAATAAGTTTTTGTGCTGTTAATTTCTGTTTTGCAGCCTAAAACATTTGTCATGGTGATATTTGAAGGTGCTCCATCAAAAGTTAATGAATACAAATGAGCACCTGTTTTTGTGTTTTTGTTATCAATTGAATGCACTGAGACACAAGAGAACTTTTTTGTGCGCCATTTAACCCATCAACAAAGAAACAACCCACGGGCAATTTCCAGCTACCATTAATACACACTGCCATTAAAACAAATGCTTCTTTTGCAATTACGTTTTGATCATCTTGCAAGTCTACCCCATAGAATACATAACCCTGCATTTGTTTTCCATCCCATTCCACTTGTTTTCGAATAGACATTTCATCAACAACAAGTGCAAGAATAGTAGGTTTGTCTGAAATGTCAACGTATTTTTTTAAAATATCAATTGATTCTGCAGTAAATCCGGGTCCTGCATCTACATTTTTGAACCACTTGCCGATGGTACTTCTATGGGGTAAACAAATATCAAAAACCTTTCGGACATAATCGTACCCTTTTGGAGAAAAAAAAGCATAATGTAATGGCAAATTTTCTCAACTCTGCTGAATATTTAGCTTTTTTCGAAAACTTACGTTTATGAATTTCTTTACTGATTTCCGGCATGTTTTCAAATAGAAGAGAGCTTTCTGAAGATAATAAATTTCTCTTGGCTAACTCTTTGACTATCTCTTTTAAAGATATAAGTTTCTTCTTGGTCCTACGTATTGTTTGAGATAAGATTTTTATTCTTCCTGATTTTTGATGGCTAAGCTTAGTCGCTGTGAATAGTTGACGTCGTAGTTTCTTCTTACGTGGACTGTCTTCATCCGATTTAGGCTGCGTGTCAATTATTGTCGAAGTTGATGCTACTGCTTGCACTGAAACTCTAGATGGAGATGGCCTCTTCATTGCCTATAATAAAGGGTTGTATGTCATATTACTACAAAGATAGCTAATGAAAAAGTACTTTTCAAAAGCAATAAGATACTAAATATTATTATAAAATTACCTGTTTTGGTTGTAAGTATTTTGGTAACTCCAAAAATATAGTCGGAACTGCATCATCTTCAAGACGAGTTTGATTATTAATTTGGTAAAATAAATGACTTTCAAAATGCTTTGAGCAGATTCGGTCATTTTTTGTTGGGGACCAACCTGCTATTTTCATGTTGTTTACCCAAAGTTGTCGTTTCTTTAGATTTTTAGGAAACCTTTAATAAAAGACAACAATGTAATCTCATGAGCATAACAATTTCATCACTCAATTTTGTGCGAATTAGAGATGCTAAATTAAGTTAATAATTCAAACCGCCACCACTGGTGACAACGTCACTTCTTACAATTTATGAATAATTAATTAGATAAAAATTAATGAAAACTGTTATAGGTTACATACATATTCTTCTATATTGTGCCTTTAGAAACGTACAATAACATATTAGAAAGCCGTAGGTGATGAACGACGGTGAAACAAAATAAATTCCATTGTGCTTGTTAATGAAATAATGCATTTCCCATTTCTTACCTATGAAACGTTATTCCCGGGTCCTTCTTCTCGCTTCGACTTTTACAATTAAAAACTGAACAAATTACCATTGTGATAACACAAAAAAATACGGTCTACCATTCACTTTTTCCACAAAGAAGCAGAAAGAAACTAAGGTGTCACCTCGATTGTTTGGCACCAAAGAATGGCGTCCTCGACCTATTTTTGCTTCAATTTGTTAGCGTAGGAGCTTAGCGCATTAACAGTCCCCTTTCTTTCCTTGTCTAAGAACATAATAAATTTCACATTACAGGCACAGAAGAAATTTTCTTCTGTGTTACAGGACTGCCAACATAAACTGGAAAAATAATACGCCACTTGTCCCACTATATACTCTGTCCCAGTATACACCTAGTTCCCCTACCTACGTTTTCAAAAAAAGAAAACTAGGAACGATAATACACACCTAACCTACGAATAAAATATTTAAAAGAAAAATTGCTACAAATATCTACGAAAAGAAAGTTTTTTTTGCTACTTACAATTTGATCCCACAAAAATCATAATTAAGTCGTCCCTTTTTCTATAAATACCTGTTATCAAATAGTAGTAAAGTATTTGCTGTTATGTAGTTACTAATATTGCAATATCGACCGAAACTGTACTAGCAAATAGAGAAAAATGAGTTCAACAGAGAATAAATAGAACCATAGGTACGAAATAAGAATAGTTCACGTAATAACTTGTTTTGGTTATAAGTAAGCATAAAATATACCGTCCACATCACTTTACAACGGAATTCGTATTACCTTAAAATTCAAAAAGTTCTACCTACTTGTATAATTTATTGTAACACTTCTGCATTTTTTTTTATAGAAATATGAAACGAAAATACAACAATTAGTTACTCCAAAGAAAAATGTACATAATATCAAAGAACTTAATTCATACACTTATAAAATATATTAAAATGTGAATATACTCATTCAAATTTAGTGGTAGGCGTGTGTACAAGGACTGGCGATGACATAAACTTACTCAACCAATCCAAGTAAATCTGTTCATTGAGCAGAGTCGGATTTACCATATAGTACGTAACAATCTCCATATAATTTTCATTGGGAGTTACCAAGCGTGTAAAAGTTTGGCCCCCCCTCCAGGATTGTTATCAATGACTCATTGAACAATATTAGGGGGGGGGGGAAGTTGAACGGCCGCCATCTTGTCCGCCATCTTGAAAATGCCCGCGAACCTATTTTTGGTTATATCTTAGCAACCGTATGTCCAAATCGAACGTACTTAGACTCTAATTGCACAGTTTTGTATCCCTAAGATAAATTGTTATATAACCGAAATTGATAATCCTAGCGGATTTAATATTTTTGGGCTTAAAAGCTTAAATTATGGAATATGTAAAAAAAACGCTAAACAACATATCACTTTTTATTTTATTATTATTAGTCTTTTAGATCTCGCTTTTATGAATAAAATGCAAAAACAATCAACGAAATCCGAGCACTGGTTACGAAAATATACAGGATTTAGGAATAGGTAGCGCACCTTTGCTGAGCACAATAATTGGTAGTTACAGGTCAAATTGAAAATTTCATAAGTTTGTTCTCTACAAAATATGCGAATTACTACTAAATACATACATTAATTAAGTGTAATCAATTTTTGAAGGCTTATTCCCTCACCCTCATAAGAGTAATAATCGCCATGACATGAATCACATCGGAAAGACCGTACCGGTGAATAAATCGAAAATACCCGAATTAATACAAATTTTATAAATTAATCATTTTTTATATTTTTTTAAAAAGTTTTTTTTAAAAATCGGCCAGAAAGTAGTACTTTCCGGATTATTTTTAGGCCAGAAAATGTCATTTTGTCGGACCGAGCCGGAAAGTTATTGTGATAGTCTCATTTTTACTTTACCGGACTCATTTTTACTTTCCGGCCTAGAACGGTCAATTGTTCTGCCCGTTTCTGGCCGATTTAAAAAAATATTGTACGTAATACGTCCCAAAAGTGCTTTTACTGGACTCGCAGGCTTGCAGGACTCGCCTGCGGCTCGTCCTGTAATTTGCCTACTTGTCCAGTAAAAGATCACTTTCGGGACTTGTTACGTAAACTACTGTGCTACTATTATGCGTTTCGCACCTTCTCGTTTTTTTAATTAATTAATTTAATTTAGGCTTTTAGGAAGAAGAGGTGACCATCAAATGACAGTTATTATTATACGGACCACTTTACGCAGACATTTGCAAAGAGCAGTGCAATTTAATGATTTTTTCCTGCATCGGTTTCCACAATTCTGCTTGCAACCACATTTAAGAATCTCAATGCAAGCGGGACTGACTTCCGGAATTGTTATCCACACGGGAAGGAATCTGTGATCGAGTTTCTTCCACCCATGTTGAATTGGATGTGGGGCTTGAAGCTCAGCCGTATGTGCCCTGCTCCAAATGGTAGCTTGGTAAGCTGCTCTCTTGCAGTGTAATAGGAGAGCGTCTTGTGCCGGGTGCATCATTTCTAAACTTTTGTTTCGGTGACAGAATATAAACTTTCGTTGTTGATTAATGGATTCTGCACCGCCTGCATATAAAGAAAGACTTGAAAGCTTTGAACTTTGTAGACTCCAAATTTCATCACTGCGAATGGATTTTCCATCATTTGGACGATGACCTGAATTATTGGGTTCCTTTTCCAGGCACTGAATTCCGTCCTTTTAGACTTTTAGAGCGTCCTCTCAGTAAGGAATTGGAGTCACAACCCGTAAGTGTGACAAACAATGGACGTGCAAACTATACTGCTCTTTGCAAATGTCCTTGTGTAAATTAATCCGTATAATAATAATTTTCATTTGATGTTCACCTCTTTTTCCTAAAAGCCTAAATTAAATTAATTAATTAAATAAACGAGAAGGTGCGGCACAAAAAATTATTAATTTATAAAATTTGTATTAATTCGGGTATTTTCGATTTCTTCACCGGTACGGTTTTTCCGATGTGATTCATGTCATGGCGATCATTACTGAGGGAATAAGCCTTCAAAAATTGATTACACTTAATTAATGTGTGTATTTAAAAGTATATTTTAAAAGAACGTTACGAACTATGCTTAACCTTAAACCTAAGGTCAGTTGCAGAAGCAAATTTAGAGAAAATGGTATATTAACATTGAGTGCACTTTACATCTGTGAAATCCTTCTATTTGTCCAGAAAAACAGATCCGAATATGCATCACTAAAGCCATCTGAAATAACAAGAACAGAAAACTACAATTATCCTAATCATAGACTTGCCATCACAGAAAAAGCGTGCCATTACACGGGTGTGCTACTATTCAATAAACTTCCTCCCCACCTACGGGACATAAAATGCCACAAGATGTATAAAAAACGGGTTGTTGAGTATTTGCTGTTAATAGAACCCTATACCATTGATGAATATCAGAATTATGTATTAATTAAGCACGAATGAATTAGATATTGACAATCGATCTCAGTCATGTATAAACACTACTGCATTAGGGAATAGTATTGTTCTATGCATTATTCTGAATCAATAAAAGAATTATTATTATTATTATTTAGTAGTAATTCGCATATTTTGTAGAGAACAAACTTATGAAATTTTCAATTTGACCTGTAACTACCAATTATTGTGCCAGCAAAGGTGCGCTACCTATTCCTAAATCCTGTATATTTTCGTAACCAGTGCTCGGATTTCGTTGATTGTTTTTGCATTTTATTCATAAAAGCGAGATCTAAAAGATTAATAATAATAAAATAAAAAGTGATATGTTGTTTAGCGTTTTTTTACATATTCCATAATTTAAGCTTTTATGCCCAAAAACATTAAATCCGCTAGGATTATCAATTTCGGTTATATAACAATTTATCTTAGGAATACAAAACTGTGCAATTAGAGTCTACGTACGTTCGATTTGGACATACGGTTGCTAAGATATAGCCAAAAATAGGAGGGGGGGCCAAGCTTTTACACGCTTGGTAACTCCCAACATTACATTGTTACGTACTAATAAGGCTAGGGCTAGGGCGGCAAATTTTAGGGAGAGGCAAATGTTAGAGTTAAAAAGATTAAATAATAAAATGACATCTAGACAAATTCAAATCATAATTCATATGAAAAAATACAATATTTTATTTCATTTCATAAAAGACAGTCTTGTACAAGACAATACGGAAAATACTACAAATGGTGATGAATGTACTTCTAAATGGGAATACAATGAAACATTAGCACTAATCCGTGCGATGGAGAACCACTTGTAGTCGTAGCGGTACATCTAAATGTCTGTCAAATTGTGTGGGAAGTGTGAAATTAGGTACACTTATTAATTAGATCAAAATAAACGATTTGACCCGCAGCACCCCTATTTTCAACCCTTAGTTTTCAAAAGTGCCCCGTATTTAGTTTTTTCCATCCTTTGTTTACAACTTTTAGAAAAAATTATACTTATTAATAAAAGAATTACTTTAAATAATTCACCAAA
Source organism: Pyrocoelia pectoralis (assembly GCA_036250285.1). Taxonomy (NCBI): domain Eukaryota; kingdom Metazoa; phylum Arthropoda; class Insecta; order Coleoptera; family Lampyridae; genus Pyrocoelia; species Pyrocoelia pectoralis. Next base: position 37,918,761 of record CM070075.1, on the reverse strand, counting down.
CCTTCCCCATGATTAATTTATTGTAAAAAATTGGATAACAATGAAGTTTTTGAAAAACTTAACAAAAAATTGAAGGCTCTCTTCTCCAAGAAAGCTTCTCAATCTCAACGATTTTCTTCCAACAACACCAATGGTTCCAACTTCTCTTTCCACAATAGAGTCGTCAACCTTAGTAACATTCGGTTTAGTGAAAGCGAACTGGTGATGATTCGACAAGGCCTTAAGCACAATCCCCGTAGTCTTGATCAACCTTTACTTAACCAATTTAAACTTGACCTAGAGGTTATCCTCCAAAAAAACCAAGATAACCCGAAGTTCCATAACATACGAGCCATTTGCTCTCACAAGATCAAGAACATTAACGCCCCTTCAGGTAAATTCAACAACAAAGTTATCAATAATATTACTGCGAAATTAAAAAAACACCAGCTTGTTTGCACTAAAGCCGATAAAGGTAACGCGGTTGTTATACTCGACAAAACTGATTACATTTTGAAAGTTAACCAATTTCTCAACTCTAACAATTTCACTGTAGCCCATGTCAATTTCAATTCATTTACTAAACAAGTGAGAGATTTCATCACGGTCAACAAAGATTTACTTCTGAATCATTTCAATTATAACTATTATCATTTAATTATCATGAATCCTTCTTTCCCTCGCCTGTACGCCTTACCTAAAATTCATAAATTAGAAGTCCCCATGCGACCCATTGTTTCCTTTTACAACACCCCGGTGGCTAAATTGTCTGAATGGCTTAACCACACTCTCAGGAACTGCCTCCAATTTGATTTCCCTTACTCGATCAAAAAAAAAAAAAAATTCCAGTGACCTTTCAACTGAACTTTCTCTCCTCCAGATCAAACCCAACTACCACCTTCTTTCCTTTGATATTGTCAACCTCTTCCCAAGTGTCCCTTTTCTCGAGTGCTCCCACATCATTGACTCTCTCCTTTCCTCATCCGATCTTTCGGACGACATAACCTCTTTTCTTAGTAACTGCCTGAAAGTCTGTTACAGTCAAGACTTTTTTTCTTTCAACAATAGTATTTACCGTCAACCCTCAGGTCTTCCTATGGGCAGCAATTTGTCCCCCCTAATGTCAGAACTTTTCTTAACATCCCTTGAAATTTCTCAAATTTTTTCCAATCAACTTATTAACCAGAATTTTATTTTCTATAAAAGGTATGTTGACGATATTTTTGTGGTTTTCAGTGGTACCGACCAGGAGGTCGATCAATGTTTTCAGTTTCTCAATAGTATTCATCCCAACATCTCCTTCACTTTGGAGAGAGAAGTTAACAATTCCTTAAATTTTTTAGACTTAACTATTACTAGGCTCCCTCATTCTCTGGAGATTTCAGTTTACCGGAAGCCCACCACTACCGACCATGTCATACCTTATAATTCTTTTCACTCTATGTCCCATAAATTAGCTGCGTTCAGGTATTATTTTCACAGGCTTCACCATCTACCCCTTAGCCCTCTGAATTACTCTAAGGAATTAGACACTATTTATTATATCGCTTCTCAGAATGGTTACCCTGTCAATATTATACAAAAGCTTCACCACCACATTATCCAATCTCAGCTCCGAAAAGACCTCTCCACTCTCTTACCGATGGATCCCCCATCGCTTAAGTATTTTTCCCTTCCTTACATCGGCCCGGCCTCCTTTTTCTTTGTTAATTTGTTTAGAAAACTTGATATCAACATTTCTTTCAACTCTAAATTCAACCTTAAGAGTCTCCTAGTACATACGAAAGATAAAATCGATCCCCTTGACAGATCTGGGGTTTATAGGCTTTCTTGTGGCACGTGTGATGCCCACTACATAGGTCAAACTGGCCGCAAATTTAGAAAACGGTTTGCCGAACACTACTCATCTATCAAAAATAACAACCTTTTTTCAAAATCCTCCTTCGCTACCCACATTTTAAACTCTGGTCATTCTTTCGATCCAAAAACCAATTATAAGCTCTTGCATTTTTGCGATAAGGGTATCCGCCTCAACCTTTTAGAGAATTACGAGATCATTTCCCATCATACCAAGAACCCTGCTTCTTCCCTTAACGAATTGTTAAATATAGATCACAACACTCTTCTCAATCCTTTCTAATTTGAATTTCCCGCTTACTCCCTCCCTTTGCCTTCGCGCAGTTCTTGTTGTCATTTTTCAATTCTTCTATTCATTCCATGTTGGTCCTTGATGGACGCAATGGCGGCCTTTTGCCTCGTTTTTTAAAGTTTTTTAAAGTTTTAAAGTTTTAAATCTCTTATTCGTCGATTACTTGGTGTTGCTTTATTTATATCAGTCGTACTTCCTTGATATTTAGTTCAACCTTAAAACAATTTTCCTGTAAGTATCCAATTCTTTTCAACACGTGTTAATTTAACCTTCCTTTTAGCATGATGATTTAAATGATAGTAATACAGCTTTAAATTTCACTTTAATGTGAGTTCGTTCATTTGTTCACCGAGACGTCTCACTCCATTTTTTAATTTCAATTTCACCTTTATGTAAGTATTCTTGATGTTTTACTCTGTAACACTTAATTATCTTAGATTAATCTAATTTTAGACTTAAGCCTGAAGATGATATCTTAGTATATCGAAACATGTCGCTTATTTAAAACAATTAGTCATCACTTCATTGTTATCCAATTTTTTACAATAAATTAATCATGGGGAAGGTTTGGTGAATTATTTAAAGTAATTTGGTTACACCCCCATTTGGAGCTACCCTACAAGGCATTATGGACCCATCCAATGAATTATTAATAAAAGTTTTAGGAATTCTTATAAGGAACATTTTATATAAGGATAAAATTTTCACAAATATCAACCCTTATCGAGATATGTGGAAAAAACTGATTTTTGCAGTTTCATTACAAAATCAGTCAGTTTTCTTGTTTATCGTTTCTCAGAAAAATTATTCAAGTAAAAGATGTAGATATTAAATATGATCAATATTTTAGGTATATATAATATTTTCACAGAAAGCAACCCTTAACAAGTTATTTCGATATTTCTGAAAGTAAGCAACCCTTAAGTATGAAATCGTTCATATTTTTTATTTGTAACTTATGAGGAAAAACAAGTGAATAAATATTATAGAATATTATCTTTTGGGCATTTTATGTCGGTATGAAAATTTCTCAAAAGTCAACCCTTAACGAGGTATATCGAAAAAACCAGAAACTGTCAATTTTCACATAAAATCGAGCATAACTTTTCTATATTTCACTACAGTGACATTATTGTTATATAATTCGGTAGGTATATGGATGTAGAAAATAAAAGTAAGGGGTAATTTTTTTTACAAAAACTCACCCTTAGCGAGATATTTTGAAAAAAACAAACTTTCGGCCCTTTTTAGAAGTTTTCGTAACTTTTCCAATTACGATTGTTAATATTGTTTCTTCGCGGTTAATAATAGCCAATTACAGTGTATTTCATGAAATCATAGTGATTTTGCACCATATGACACTGGTGCGGGAATTTTTAACGTACAAAGTGTAAGGTTTATTCGCGGTAATATAATTAAAAAGAAACAATCTAATTGTACCCAAAATGCAAACAACGGTCGATTTTTATATCAAGGAAGACATATTTTAATGTTATTTTCTTGGGGGTGGTTCTCACCTCCAGCGCTTCACAGGGGGTGACATTGAAATTTCAAATAGGAAGGCGGGTCATGTGATACATCATTGGAAAGCTAATTCCTTGGCCTTTTCATTTTTGCATTTTTTTCACTTTATTTCTATCAGTAGCTAAGTATAATACTGAGATATTTATTTTAACACATTTGGCTTAAATGTGCGAGCTTGTTACGTCACGGGCGTCGCGGCGTATGGTTTCGCTCGGGTTGAAAATTCCCGCACCAGTGTGATATGGTGCAAAATCACTATGATTTCATGAAATACACTGTAATTGGCTATTATTAACCGCGAAGAAATAATATTAACAATCGTAATTGGAAAAGTTACGAAAACTTCTAAAAAGGGCCGAAAGTGTGTTTTTTTCAAAATATCTCGCTAAGGGTGAGTTTTTGTAAAAAAAATTACCCCTTACTTATATTTTCTACATCCATATACCTACCGAATTATATAACAATAATGTCACTGTAGTGAAATATAGAAAAGTTATGCTCGATTTTATGTGAAAATTGAGTTTCTGATTTTTTCGATGTATCTCGTTAAGGGTTTACTTTTGAGAAATTTTCATACCGACATAAAATGCCCAAAAGATAATTTTCTATAATATTTATTCACATGTTTTCCCTCATAAGTTACAAATAAAAAAGATATGAGTGATTTCATACTTAAGGGTTGCTTACTTTCAGAAATATCGAAATAACTTGTTAAGGGTTGCTTTCACAATATTGTATTGGCAAAGTTACCCAGGGGCGGGATTCCGCTCACGCTTCGATTCTACAGCTAACTTCAGTTACGTATTCTGGCATTCAGCTCGTTTATCGTCACCTTTCTCTTTACCGCACCACCCCGTTATTTATTGGAGTTGTTTCTAAAGCTCACAAGCGATCGCATTAAGGTGGGTTCATGCACCAGCGGATTGCGATTTGCGGAAAACGAAACGTGTTCTGATTGGCTGAATTTGAACCCAGTTTGAACGGCATTTTGCTTGTTCAAGATTTTGCGATTTCCGCAAAACTTGAAAAGATTTCAATATTTTGCGAGTTCCGCTAATATAATATTGAACTACGCATGCGTTTATATGAATTATATTACGCGGGAAACCACCTACTCCATCTAATCTTAACCTACAAATATAAATTTGTTTTTTATAGTTATTCTGTTTTAAACATGGCTGAAGAAGAGGTATGTAATCATATTATAATTTTTTATTAGCGGTAGCGGTTTTTTAGTGTAATGAACTATTAATATGTAATGTCATTTAGCTGTACCTATGTGAATTTTGTACTTCGGTACTATCAGCTGCTGAATTTCATAACCATAAATGTCAACATGAAGAAGAGCTACCTGCGAAATCCTCGCATTTGGAAGATACCAGTATCGTAGTATCGAAATATTAATTGGATTGGTTCAAAATCACAGACCTCTTTGGGATCATCGATTACCAATTTCATGCAGAGGAAAGAACGAAAAAGATAAATTATGGCTAGAAATTTGGAAAGAAATGGGGGGTTAGTATTTTGATTTTAAATTAAACAAACTTTAATCTTTTCATTTTAGGTACATTCACAATGGAAACATTGGAAAAACTTGAGGGACCAGTTTATGAAGACAAAAACACAATTAGACATTTATGTGCCTAGTGGATCAGCAACTCAATCTAAAAAAAAAGTATGGAAGCACTACGAAAGCATGAAATTCTTACAGGATACAGTGCAACCAAAGCCGTAAGAAATTAATAAATATGAATTATTTACTAGTAAATTTCTTTATAGAACATCAAGTAATTTGCAAATTGCAACGAGCAGTCCAGTCGTGCATTTTTCAGATGAATCCACCAAATGCTCTGTAGTTGATATTGCGTCACCTACATCCTCAAATGGAGTTAAAAAAAGGAGAAAGCAAGGTATGCTATTATAGTTTAATTTAAAATAAATGCAATCATCGTGAAATTTTTTCTTCAGAAAATTTTGAAGAGTCATTACTAAGAATATTAGACAAACCCATTCCAATTCAGGCCGCAACACCTCAACTGTCACCCAGTATGGTATTGGCAACGTCTTTGTTAAATGAATTGCCACCAGGGATGCGAATGAAGGCTGAGCGTGATTTTTTAAATAAACTATACGATATGATAGATGAATATAATAGTAATAAATAGACACAATAGATCCCAAAAGGTTACAGTTATTACAGCATCTTGAAGTAAAACTTATGATTACACTTCTGAAAGTTTTATTGAAATTGATTTAACATTATTTGTTCTGTTGTGTTGTGATTTAATTGGATCTTTATATACAAAATACTCCATTAGAAGGTCACGAGCATTTGCAGCATTTCGGCTGTATGCATTACCCCCGACTTGCCCAATTTTCTCTAAATTATTTAGAGATTCTTTACGCCATTCTCCTTCTATAATGTTTCCACTTTCGTCTTCCCTATCTATTAAATTATTTGGACAGTATCTTCTTTCATCATCCTTATTATTGTCTCTTTTCCTTAAAAAGTTATGGAGGCAAACTGTTGCTTGAACTATCGATTCTACGGTGGTTATTTTTGCTAAGATAGGCTTTCTAAATATCCTGAACTTTGCGGCAAGGATGCCAAATGTATTTTCAATAGTCCTTCTGGCACGACTTAATCTTAAACAACGTTTTATTACATCAATATTCAATACAATTGTGAATACTAAACCTGTAGTTAAATACACGCTTCTCCTGACTTAAAAATCTCCCTGGATATGGCCGCATTATGTTTATGCTTAAAGGGAAAGCTTCGTCTGCCACCATAAAATAAGGAAATGGTTCTTCATCCTCTACAATTTTCTTTGGTTCAGGAAGATTAAGTAAATTGGCATAAAGCATTTGTCCTAATGTACTTTGCTTGAAAATTCCACCATCACTTTGTCTCCCTTTAGCACCAATATCCACTATTGTAAAACAATAATCAGCATCGCATAATGCTAACAAGACAATACTAAAAGCACCTTTATAATTATAGTAATCATGTGAAAAACAAATAAACTACTAATAAAATTAAACAGAATTATAAATGCATACCTGAATAACTACATGTTTACCATCAATTGCTCCAATGCAATTGGATATATTCCAATTACTATAAAATCTGGTTGCTACATTTTTCCAATTTTCTTCGTTTGGTTGTAATAAATACTTATCTTTTAACTCTTGCCAAATGCAATCACAAACAACTCGTATTATTTGGGAGACAGTACTTTTACCTACTATCGGAGTAAAAATGCAAGGCCTCTGACTTTAGAAGCTTGTATCTCAGTAATTAGCAATCATAATTTAATGAAATAAAGTGCACTTAAAAGACCATTTATTTCTACAAAAAGGTGTACAGTTTTAGATTTTTACAATACATCGTTAATTTTCTGTATCAGTGTATGTGAGAAAAAGCGCTAATTATGACTCAAATCGCACAAGCGCTCCACTTTAAAAATTAATTACGGCTATATTATTGAAACTGAGTGGTAGATACTTATATATTTGAAAAATGTATACTTTTTTGTCAATGTGAGATGCTTTTGAGGCCAATTGGTTTATTAGTCTTAAAGCTATAATGAAAAAACGACATCTTGTGTAACTCAGTACCTGAACGTTCGATATTAACAATTTGACAGTAACATAACAAGGTTAAAGCAATTATATTGTGGTCTAACACGATTCACGTTTTTTTTAAAAGAAATTTTGAAAAAGGGATGGTTGCACCAGTTGGAGGGGAAAAGCGCGGCGTGCGGGCAGCTGTTGTCGTACACTATTGCTATAAAGCGCATGGTTTTGTACAATGCAAAAGAATAATCACATTGTTGTGGGTTGCCGCTCGCTGCTTACGATGTGGTAGATTACCTCTCGCGGGAATATGTGCGTCTTTCTTTCGCGATAAACATAACATTTACTTTGAATTACAAGAAAACAAATTTTTCCGCCGATCGTTCAAAAATTGTGACATTTCTGACAGAATTTTGAAAGGAAAAGGACAAGATTCCGGTGCATATAGTCGTTGCTAGGCAGCCAACGATTACTGTAAGGAAATATTCATTTCTGTACTCTAAAGATTCATTTCTGTACTGTAAAGAAATGTACTTCTCCATGAATACCGACGTTCGTTATATTTTCAAGGCATCGCTTATTCTTTTCTTCATAAAATAATTTTTAGAATTTCCATGTTTTTAGTCTGTTTTTTAACGATCGGCGGAAAAATAGTATGTGTACCTCGTAGGAAAAGCAACATTCCCCGACTCTGTGTTCACATCGCCCGGGAATGTTACGCTTTTCCTACTCGATACACAATGTACTATTATTTTCAATAATGAGAATAATGCAGTTAGATTTAAGTAATATCAAATTTAGCATTTAAAACAAGAATTTTTTCTTTAACTTCCTTAAATTGCAAAATAGCACATTTTCGGTTAGGGCTTACAAAACCAGTTAATTATATGAATAATCAATATTTATTGGCTGTCGACTTTTCAGAAGTATGTGTGCTACAACATTTGTAAATTTGGTAACAATTTATGAAACAACAACAATTTTATGATAAGTTAAAACTGACTGTCAGCCAGGAAAATACTAAATACAGCTGTTAATTAAAATAAAAGTTAAACAACTGATTCTACCATTTTGGTTTTTACACATGTTAAACATATATAAATGACTAATGTACTGCCCAAAAATGAAGAAATTTCACCCCTCAGTTTTTTTGTTATGATCACTTAAAGTCAGAGGCCTTGCATTTTTACTCCGATAGTAGTCTAAATGCATATGAAATCGACACCATACTATCACCTGATGCTAGATATCTAAAATTAAAAAAATAATCAACATTTACTTATATGTATTTATTTTCTTCTGCTTTACCTTAGAGTTGTTGCTAACATTTTTCAGCTGCTGATATTGGTTCAGTACTGTGATAAGTTTTTTGTAGATGTGGGCCTATCATACTTAATAAGGCATCAAAGTCTTCTGGCATCATTCGCAAATAATTAAAATATTTACCAACGTCGCTTAGTCTCATTTCTTGCACTAAATTATAATAAGCACCTTGTTGTTTACGTTTGGCAAAAATGTCCCGAACTGCACAAGATCTATTTTTCTTTTGTTGCTTGCTCTTGTATAACATCCATGCACATACAACTTTTCTACGTTGCATATGTAATAAGTAATTCACATTCTCCATTACATATAGGCAATAAAAAAGTAGAAGATATACAGTGTGACTCATTTAGATTGGAAACACACATGTAAAATCTGAAGTTATTTACCGATTTTAACCAATTTTTTTTAAAATGTCAAATAATGAAACATCTACTTCGGGACAAAATTTTAAATGTTTATTCCAATTTTCAGGGCATACTACGATAACTTTTTCGTACTGAAAATGGAGAATTGTTATTAGCGATTTGTTTATAAAAAAAATATCTACGCCACTGGATTCAGAATGCTTCCAAATATCTGTCACCAAAATTTTACAAAAATATATTTATTAATAACAAAGTTATGACAACTTAAAGTTCGAAAACTTTCTACGCTAACAGTTACAAAACAACACTCTGTATCAATAGATGGACATTGAAATTATGTTAATAATTCTTAAATTAAACTATTTAAACCATCAGTGGAGAAAAAAATATTTAAAGTAACGTTATATTTAATAAAAGTAACGGAATCGCGCGATTGAGTAAATAAAGACCTAACCAGTGGCGTAGATATTTTTTTTATAAACAAATCGCTAATAACAATTCTCCATTCCGAGTACGAAAAAGTTATCGTAGTATGCCCTGAAAATTGGAATAAACATTTAAAATTTTGTCCCGAAGTAGATGTTTCATTATTTGACATTTTAAAAAAAAATTGGTTAAAATCGGTAAATAACTTCAGATTTTACATGTGTGTTTCCAATCTAAATGAGTCACACTGTATAAACGTTTATTATATCCTTCATATAAACTAACAAATAAGGTTATGTTATGTATGGTTTCTACCAACTTGTATCTACATAATTCTCTACTTGGCATTATAAAAATTCCTACTTTCAGCGAGTGAAATCGGTGTTGCACGAACCAAGCAAAAAAAATATTGCGGAAATCGCAATCCGCAAATCGCAATCCGCTGGTGCATGAACCCACCTTTAGGTATTTCGAAATGTGTTAGAAGGAGATAGATTAAAAACTGTTATTCGTTCATTGTTCATAACTTAAAACTTAAAAATGCGGGTAAATAATGATCATTGGGTTGGGATGTATTGTTAGATTTTTCGGAAAAACAGGGAAATCATCACAAATCGTGCAACTGGTTTAGATGGCCGTCAACATTTAAATAAATTATGGACAGCACTCGCCAACCAGTTGAATTGTTTAGGATTTGGTCCAAAATCAGTAGACGAGTGGAAAAAGGTATGTTTCTATTCGTTAATCTATCTACTAGAGCATGTTTATACAAATTTTAAATGTAGTGGGTACCTACCTTTGCTTTAGCTCACTATTACATACTTATTTTGTCATAGACAGCTGATTTCAAAAGCAAAACTAAGCAAAAAGCGGCTAAAATAAATCAATCGCAAAATAAAACTGGTGGAGGGCCAGTGCTGGAAATTACTTTGACAGCTCGTGAAGAGAGACTTTTGTCTCTAATGGGGACAAAATCGATTAAGGGAGACTCGTCGTTGGAGTTTGGAGTTAATTTACAACAGCATGAAGTAGGTAGGTACTCATTTTACTTCCCGAGTACGAAGTAAAAGGGAAGTATTGTATTAGTGTTCCAAAAAAAAATTTTGACCTATGCAAATTTTTACATATCTTTGCGTTTCTGAATACGTAGATTCAAAATATGAAAAAAAAAATTTCCGTCTGTCGTCTGTACGTACACATTCCTTGCAACGCTCTAAACTCAGAAACTATTAAAGTTATCGAAATGCGGTTTTCGCCAATTGATTACATTCGGGCCAAGGACGAAAATGCTGGTATTACCTTTGATGACGTCACTTCCGGTATAAGCTAAAATGGCGGTACTCGTTTTTTTATAAGATAAAGTTGCAGTTTTTTTATGTAGTTTAAAAGAGTGTTTTTTTCTGAATTCAGCAATATACAGGGTGAGTCAGAATATGTGGTAAATACGATAACTATAGATAATAGGCATAAAATAAAGATGATTGTTTAAATAAACTTACATCCTAGCATGCGCAGGTAAAAAGTTATTAGGTCTTCAAAGTTGGAAAAAAAATTACTTCTTATTAATAACTTCTAAACTAATTAAATGTATAATCAACTATTTTTTGTAGTTGTTAATGAATACGTAAAAACAAAAAAACTGTAAAAATTCGAAGAAAATTAAATAAGCAGAAGATGGATTTTTAGGGTACCTCCACTGTTAAATCCCTTGGAACTTTTGAATCTTGAAGTTTTTTTTTTCATTTAAAAATTGTGTTTGATGGGAAATTTTATTCGTAAACTCTTTTGTCTCTTATAAAGCTTTGATTAAACGCATCGTTTTGCTTTAAATAAATAAAAAGTTGAATTTGTTTTTGTGCACTTAACTTAAAATAAAACTTAAGCAAAACGATGCGCTTAATCAAAACTTTACAAGAGACAAAAAAGCTTGCGAATAAAATTTCCTATCAAACACAATTTTTAAATGAAAAACAAAATTCAAGATTTAAAAGTTCCAGAGGATTTCATTTAACAGTTGATGTACTCTAAAAATCCATCTTCTGTTTATTTAAACTTCATTAAATTTTCACAGAATTTGGTTTTTAAGTATTCATTAACAACCACAAAAAATAGTCGATTACATTTAATTAGTTTAGAAGTTATTAATTAAACAGTAATTTTTTTTCCAACTTTGAAGACCTAATAACTTTTTACCTGTGCATGCTAGGATGTAAGTTTATTTAAACAATCATCTTTATTTTATGCCTATTATCTATAGTTATCGTACTTCCCACATATTCTGACTCACCCTGTATATTGTGCTATACTTATTTTTTGAAAAAAGTGTTAATAAAATAATTATTAAAAAATGACTGCGACGCTCGATACTCAGAAACTATTAAAGTTATCGAAATGCGGTTTTCGCTAATGAATTACATTCGGGCCAAGGACGAAAATGCTGATATTACCTTTGATTACGTCACTTACGGTGTAAGCTAAAATGGCGGCACTCATTTTTTTTATAAGATAAAGTTGCAGTTTTTCATGTAGTTTAAAAAGTATTTTTTTCTGAATTCAGCAATATATATTGTGCTATATTTATTTTTTGAAAAGTGTTCAAAAAAATCATTTTTAAAAAATGACTGCAACGCTCTATACTAGGGTGGAGCGAAAAACCTTACATTTAAATTTGATTAAGCCTATACGCGGAAAAGTGGTCTAGCTATAAGATATTGCACCAAAAAAAAAATGAACTCGATCGGACATGATTTAGCGGTGCCCCCACCACTTTGAAAATCACGCCACGCGTTCATTAGTACTATATGCGCCGGCCGTTTGTTTTAGTATCCGTTTAGTATTCAATAGAGTTCGGACGTGTTTATATCGCTGTTATCTTTAAAATTGACGTTTCGGGATCGACTATCTTGAAAATTTTTCTGAACAGTGGTGTACAGTTATTATTTATTGTTGGTGTTTTGTGCTAATAATTAAATAAAAATGCCAAAAACTAGAAATGTGGTCAAGTGTCCTATATTTGGAGCTCCTCGTACATTTATGGACAATTTGCTTCCTACTTATGCCGACATTATGCGAAATTATTTATTTATTAGGCAAATGTTGCTAGATTCGTCAGCAAACAAAGCAGAGCCAACAATAACAAACATTTCCTCAATTTTACTAACCGAAATTAAAGTGATTTGGTCGAAGTCCTCTATTCCTATCGTGTCAGATCAACAAATTTTGCATTTGATAAAGGAGTTCCACAAAAAATATAGAAATGTCAAAAAACCTATCAAAAATCGCAAAACAGATCACCTGAATTCAAAACTGAACAACTTTAAAAATGTTTATGAAAACAAACTTTTTGACATTTCCTTGTGCAAATGTAAGAATATTTCTTTATGTAGCTGCAAAATAAAAGTTCCAGTGAGAGAACGAACTTTTTTAAGTGACCAAAGAAGTGAGCGAAAAATGGTAATTGGGTCTGTTGATCGGGCAACAACAAAAAGAATTGAACGTGCTGCATACAGAAAAGCGACGGAGACCACTACTGCAGCAAGATCGTCTGACCTGAATGAATGTCACCTGTTCCCAAAGCCTTCAACATCAAAAGGCTTTATTGACGAAGGTTCAGGTAATGAAAGTTCAGACAAAAACAGTTCAGGTGAAGTGGAAATGAACAACAGTCGCATTGAAGCGAATCGTTGTGATTCGCTCCAAAATACAAATCAAATGCGTGTAAAACTGCCTAGCTTAGCTCAAGCTTGCGATCGTACGGGCGTTTCTGACAGATCGGCTGCTACTATTGTCAGTGCAGTGCTGAAAGATTTGGGCTTAATCAACGAAGATAGAACTGAAAAAATAATAGACAGAAGCAAAGTAAGAAGAGAAAGAAAGAAAAACAGAGACAACGAGTGTAAAAAACCAGAGACCATAAGTAAACCTCTAAAAGCAATCTATTTTGACGGTCGCAAAGACAGCACACTTTTCCAAGAAAAGAGAGGCAACAAATACTACAAGAAAACAGTAGTAGAAGAACACATTGTACTGCTATCTGAACCAGGATCAAAATATTTTGGGCACTTGGCGGTACCATCCGGAACTGCCGAAACTATTGAACAAAGTCTTCTATCTTTTTTGCAAACAAACACAAATTTATTAGATTTGGTTGCTGTAGGCTGCGATGGTACGGCAGTTAATACTGGTATCCATAACGGAGTAATTCGTCGTTTAGAAGTCCACTTGAACAGACCACTGCAATGGTTCATTTGCTTATTACATGCCAATGAGCTTCCGCTAAGGCATTTAATACAACATTTAATTGGCAAAACAACAGGACCTTCCGCATTTTCGGGAGACATTGGAAAAAAATTGCAGTTTTGTGAACAACTGCCTGTAGTAAATTTTCAGAAGATTACTAATGAATTGCCAAATATTGACCCTAGTATTTTGAGTAGCGATCAGAAATATATGCTTGAAATTAGTATTGCTGTTTCATCTGGAAAAGTTCTAAGCGGTTTAGCTAACTGGTAAAATAGCTCATTCGCGGTGGTTAACTACGGCTAATCGAATTTTGCGTTTATATGTGACCACAAGTAATCCATCAGAAAACTTCGTGCATTTAGCTGAATATACTCAAAAAGTTTATATTCCCACTTGGTTTGACATTAAAGTACAGTCATCGTGTAAATATGGGCCTCTTCATTTGTATAACACAATCAGACGCTCAAGATTTTTGCCACATAATTTGAGAACAATTGTTGATAGAACAATTCAAACTAATGGATATTTTGGGCATCATGAAAACTTGCTGCTGGCAATGCTTGGCGATACCAGGTTACATATTCGAGAACTCGCTTTAAGGCGCATTTTGAAATGTCGGTCTCAAACATCTGTCACTCTCCGACAGTTTAAAATACCTGACATTAATTTTAATGCTACTAATTACACAGAACTGATAGAATGGCATAACAAACACACTATCAGTTTCAGTATAACTGAGCCGCCAATTACCAAACACTTTTCTGATCAGCTGTTGAAAAGCATGATTGCAAAGGTTCCAGAAGAAATAGAGATTTTAAAATTCCCTTGCCATACCCAAGCTGTGGAACGTTGTATTAAATTGGTAACGGAAGCATCATCCTTAGTGTGTGGTGCCGAAGCAAGAGATGGTTTTATTAGAGCACGAATCTCATCTCGCACCGCAATGCCTAAATTCAATACGAAATCCGAGTTTTTCAAAACTTTGTAAGTTTTTTGATTTATTTCATAGAACAAAATGTATGTTTTGTAAGTTTTCTTTTAATAAATGCATTCTCTTTGAATTTTTTCATTATTTTTATATCAATGCAATATTATTATTATCCTTGATATACATTTTCCGAAATTAAAAATTATTCATGGTCTCTGGGGCACCGCTAACTATTATCAGAAAAAACTGAAATTTTACTAAAACAATCCACTGTATATGAGACCACTTTTCCGCATATAGGACCAAATAAATTTATTTATTTATAAATTATCCTTGATATACATTTTCCGAAATTAAAAATTATTCATGGTCTCTGGGGCACCGCTAACTATTATCAGAAAAAACTGAAATTTTACTAAAACAATCCACTGTATATGAGACCACTTTTCCGCATATAGGACCAAATAAATTTTGAAAAAAATATTTACACCTATACTTTCGCTCCACCCTACTCTATACTCAGAAACTATTAAAGTTATCGAAATGCGGATTTCTCCAATCGATTTCATTCGGGCCAAGAACGAAAACGCTGATATTACCTTTGATTACGTCACTTCCGGTGTAAGCTAAAATGGCGGCACTCATTTTTTTATAAGATAAAAGTGCAGTTTTTTATGTAGTTTAAGAGTATTTTTTTCTGAATTCAGTAGTATTTATTTTTTGAAAAAGGTGTTAATACGAGGGAAGTCTCGTGGCAACTTTCCAGAATTTTTTTAATTTAGTACAGCTTAATAATATTTTAACTACAGTCACATTATCTCCACAATATTAAGAGAAACGCCTTCTACAAGTAGAAAACAGAAATGAAGAAGTTTTAGTTCAATTAAGATCGGAACAGGAGAAGTACGTATGTATTTACTAGTTTTATGAACATATGTAATTATGTTGCTAGTTATTTATTAACATTGATAAACTCAGTCTTGATTTGAATCTAATTAATATTTTGAACGAAATTCCAACCATGCAGCAGAACATCATAAATCAGGATGAATTTAATGAACATGATTATAGCACAAATGTATATGTGATAGAGGTAAATAAAAATGAAATGTAACGTAAATCTTTAAATGACAATATCTTAGAAATCGACTGCCAAAGAAAGTGAAAATGTGAATCCACAAAAGCGAAAACACACTGAACTACCTCCTTGTCCAAGAGGAAGCAAATACAGGAATACGCAAAAAAGTTTAAGTGAACAAATAACGAACATGAATCATGAATCACTTGTTGTGCTAAAAAATATAAACGCCAATATTTCTACTATAGCATTGGATATAAAAAGAATGGCTGATGCAGTTGTAAAATTGTGCAATAAAAATTTGTGAGAATACTTGTACAGTGCTCATAAGCAAACATGAAAACGGAAAATATGCCAACTAACTTTAAAATATCGTCGCGACAAAACATCGTCCAATGACATTTAGTATGTACATTCTGTGACAAAAAAGATTGATAAGTCGGAGCGATGTATTACTTCTTTATTGTCACTGTTACCGTCTCGTATAGTTTGATTTCGTTCATTTTGACTTGCTTTCAAGTGCCTTCATAAAAATCGTTTTGTGTAAGACTGATAAAAACGGTAATTAAATTTACCGCTAAAATCTTTTTACCATTGAATGTACCAGAATGTAGTCAGCGCTATTATCCCCGCCTCCCATTTTCATGTTTGCTTAGGAGCGCTGTAGGTTTTTGCACTTGATTGTTTTTTATTCTCTAATTTATACATTTTATATATATTAGCTTTCGTGCACACGTCGTTATTTTCTGCAAAAGGAAAACTAGCTCATATAAAAAATTCCAGTATATAAATGATATAGCCTAAATCAAATACTTTACTACTATAAGTATTTGCCTAAATTCATGATGGTCAGATGCTCACAAAAGGGTTAAATGTTGAATCAATAAAACAACTCGTAACCTCCCTTTAGACAAAATTTAATAAGTCGAAAAAATGGAACGATGAGAAGCGGCAAAACTAGCGAAAATGAGATAATAGATTATAATAAGGAATCAACCTCGTTTTTGACACTAACGTAGGTGAATCCTTAGTAGGTAATCAAAGGGTAAAATGGGAAACAACACCTCGTATTTAACCTAAACGAAAGTGTGTCCCAACCCAAGCAACAATTAAAATTTGGCAATACATCATTTGTGAAAAATGCGTCATGTTTTGAGTCCAACTGGGCTCAGTATCAAGCAATAATGATAAACGAAGATTATAAAACTATTATAAATAAATGTCTGAAGGGAAAAACTTGAAAGTTAAACAATATAACAAATTACGCAGAATTACTTAAACCATAGTGACAAGAAAGATTAACAAAGTAGGGTCTGAAGGGCTACGTAATGGTATTAAAATAAAAAATTTGGCCATTATTACAAATATTTGCAAATTCCGCCATTTTTGTAGACGGTTAATGTGTTAATCAAGCCTAAATACAGTGATAAAATTTTAGAATTATTGGAAATACTGTTGTATTAACTGCCTTCTTGCTTGAAATCCATCATTGTTTTCTTGGATGTGATGACGATCCCTATTTAGTTCTCTTTCAGAAGCACTACATCGTCATTTAAAACTAAATGACGTTCCATACACATATTGTGTAACACTGCACACGAATTGATAATGCTCGACACTATTTGAGGGTTGTAACGCAACTTTCTTTCCTGCAATATGCACCTGAATCGTCCTTTTAAAAGACCGTTGCAACGTTCGATAACGTTTCTTGCTACCACATGTCTTTGAGTATATTGGAACTCGGGAGTTCCCTCGGCTGCATGAACTATTGGGGTCATTAGCCAAGGTTCTTGCGGGTAGCCTGAATCGCCAAGCAACCAGGTATTACGATCTCCTGAAATAGAATTTCGTATCAGCAATGTTATATCTAACACAAACAATACAATATTTTTATACCTTCATTATATCTACGTTGTAATTCTTCACGAATATTCGAATTTCTCCAAATATAGGAGTCGTGATTGGACCCTGGGAACCTTGCATTAATGTTTAAAATTCTCAAATCATAATTACATATCTAAAACATGTCAATGTAATTTACATTACTTGTGAAAATGTGTATACTAAGTACTTACAATTTGAACATTCTTTGAATGATAACCTTTTCTATTAATATAATTATGTTCTTCCTCTCTTGGACCAATTATTGCAACATGTGTGCAATCAATAGCTCCTAATACACCAGGAAAATGACTTCTTTCCATAAAACTAGCTTTCATTTGATTTATTTGTTGCACAGTTGTTGGGAATGTTATCCAGTTCGGAGCTAAGTGCTCTTCAATTAAAGCGCTCACTTCCATAATGCACCTCGAAACATTGGGAAATGGATAAATTCCAGCTCTGCCCTATAGTTCTCTGATAAGAACCAGTGGCAAAAAAATAAAATGCGGCAAATATTCGTATAATTGGATCTACTGCCAGCGTACTTGTTTGCATGAATGGCACCAGGATCGCAGATATGTTTCGCACCATATCTTTCGACAAACGGAACAAATCAATAAATGTTCTATCACTTAGTTGAAAGGGATCATTATCATCTCTCATTAATCGACGTTCAATATTTTGGGCCCTTATTTGCGCTTTTCTTTCCTCCTCCTCCAAAACTATTTGATTATACAAATGGATCGGCAGCGTTTCTGAATTACGTTCATAAAAGGTAATAAAAACTTATAAATTATAATTAAAAATAAACGATAACCATTTAAAATATTACAATTCAAATATTTTAGGGTTCATAACATAATAACACAAATAACACTAGAATTTTGACAGCTTTTTAGAAATTTTACGATGTTATCCGAACTGCAATTCTATAATAATTTACTTCCGAGCGGAATACCATCTCAAATGACTTTCGAATTCGTTTTCGAATACGATCTTTAGAATCGAAGCGTGAGCGGAATCTCGCTCCAGTGACTGTACACACTAAAAAATTTTGAGTGAAAATGTAATCAAAATTAACACTTTTTGGTGTCAAAACGCGTCCACACCAAATTTGAGTAAATTATTTAACACTCGACCGATAGTAAATGAAACTCCATGAAGTGTAAAAACCATTGGAGTTGAAACTACACTAATATAGAGAAGTGTTATTATGTTTTGAGTAATTTCAACTCAATTGATCTAGTTCTTCTCCGTGTAAGATGAACTCACCTTTGGGTATGTGTTACTCATATGTGCGTTACCGGTTACTCATATTAGGGTTACAGGTTACTCGTATTTAAGTTAGCGGTTACTCATTTTTGGGTTACCGGTTATTCGTATTTGAGTTACAGTTTACTCATGATAGAGTCATGTTTACTCCATTTTAATGTTCGAAGCAATGTGTCCGATTCTGTATCTTTTTTAACATTGTAACTTTGAAACTCTTCTTTAAATTTTATGGTTACTAAATTTTTACAAATAAAAAAAAAATTTTCGTTTATCATAACTATTTTTACAATTTCACAAAATACAGGCAAGTCATTATCAACATAGTTAAACAAAATAAACTTTTTTTGGTAACTATAACCAATTTTCAACCTTGACAAATCATTCACTACATCATTTTTATGAAAGTCCAAAGTTTTTAAATATTTTTATAACAAAAATCGGTCAACTTCATTTTTGAAGATACCGAATATTCAGCATTCACGTTTAACTACTAGTATCTTAGTATTCTTGATGGCGGAAAGCTAATGTTTTTGAAATATTTTTAAAATTATGTACTTTGCTAGCCATACTTTTGAAAAATGCATGTTTGCCCTCAAATCAATTGTACCTTAAATATACACTTTTCCATGACAACTATACGAACACTACCTGAACAACTGAACTGACGCTGACGGTTGGATTATAATAACCCAGCTCAATGCAATATGCAAACGCAACAATTTGTACCTTCATTAAATAAAGAGCTACATTTATTCTAAATAAAGTATATTATCCTCTATAGAGTAATTATTGAAAAATGATTCAATTGCGAGTAAATTTTACTCTGAAAACTCATGATTTAGTTAAATTACTCAATATTTCACACCGGGGACTTTTTACTCAAAATCTATCAAGCACTTACTCAATCGGATTTTTTAGTGTGTAGGTACTTTTACACCATCATTATTTATTTGCTCTGTGACCACAATAGATGAAGTACATGTTTTATTTATTTTGCATGATCCTTAACTTTTAATTGTTCTTCTTCGTTCTGCATCATCGATAAGTCTTTGTTTTCCAGTTCGGTTACACCAACAAGTTGTTTTCTTATAAATTTTATTCACCACTGTTCCTGAATGTTTGACCCATGAAAACTTAGAACATTCTTCTTTTTTCCATAAAAGGAACTCTGAAATGTTTCAATATAAGTAATTATAGTGTCTGCATTGCCAATTTGTAAAAATCTTAATTATTTTTAACAAATGAACAGTGGTAATTTCCTGGATTGCTACAATTACCACTACATTCATTCATTTCGTTAAGAATACTGTTAAATATAAACTAAGAAATCTGTATTTAAAAAAGGATAATATATAATCTATACTTTAATCATTTAGCGTTAATTCTCATATTTTTGTTAGCACAATTACACCACTTTACTTTATACAGTGTAACGGAAGTTACATTTGTTGATAAGAGTTTTCAGGTTCGTGGTAAAAGGTTCGGTAACTTTTCTTTCTTGGTAGTACGTTTGGACCTACCTTTCGTACTTTTTTCTTCCCAGGCTAGCTCAGTAGGGATGAAAAGTGTTAATTCTCAATTAGGTGCAACTTCATCAATCACTAAGGTGCAAATATTATTATTGAAAATTTCTTTCACATTAACTAATTTGGAAAAAAATGAATTTATCCAACTAAAAATGCTTATTAATGACGACTCCAGTAAGTTTGAAGAGGTCCTTAACCTTTCATTTAGCGTCGCTTTTAAACAAATTACGTTTTTACTTTCCTTAGTGAAAATTAGTGAAAAATCTATTAAAATCAGTACCATAAATTCATTTATTACAAGGCTAATAAAATAAATAAAGTACGAGGCGTATCCAGAATCTAATGCCCGTTTTCACCATACAAATTAAGGCATGCTTAAAGTTAAGTACAACTTAAATGTCATAGCAACCATTGTCTCAATAATCGTTGCCATGGAATTTAAGTTCTACCTAACTTTAAGCATGCCTTAATTTGTGTGGTGAAAACGGGCATAAGAGTACTGAGGCTCTCACGGTCAGAGGGATTTTATTTTCATCATGTTGGCCACACGGCAGTGTAGCCTGACTCCTCCCTTTTGCAACGAGACCGGTTCGAGGTCAGTACGTTGAGAACTGTCAACGCGACAACAAGTTTCGTGAATAATGTCAATCCAATCTCCCGCCAAGTGCGAAATACGCGGCGTCATCCGTTATCTCGTTTGGAAGGGAAAACCTCCATTTGAGATTTATAATGAGGTGAAAACTGCATATGGTGATAAAGCTATGAATCGCACGAATGTGTACAAGTGGTGTCGCGAGTTTAAAGACGGTTGTACGTGTGTGCATGATGATCAGAGGAGCGGAAGACCTTCAATTGTGACTGACGAAATTGTGGAAAAAATTGAAAATGCGCTCCGTGCCGATCGCAATTGACTGTGGATGAACTTTCTGCGATGTTTCCGCAAATCTACAGATCTCTACTACACGAAACAATCACAAAAACCCTCGGATATCGGAAACTGTCCGCGAGGTGGGTCCCAAAACAACTGACAGACCAGCACAAGTTGAATCGAGTGGAGACCGGGCAAGAGTTTTTGAGGCGCTGGAAACTCCATGGAGATGAATTTCTCCGCTCCATCGTAACTGGAGATGAAACTTGGGTAGCACACCACACGCCCGAAACCAAAAGAAAATAATAGTTTATAGGACAGTACCTGATATTTGTAATTGTACCTTAGTACGATCGCATTGATAATAACCTTCGTGCGCCGCTTCACAAGGGATGTGCTGATCGGGCAGCTCCTTCAAGGGTATCTCACTCGTGCTTTGCTCCCAGTTTAGTTTCTTCAAATTTCTTCTTTAAACGGTGTAAATTTTTTCTATATTACACACTACACCGCGAATTTCGGTGTACAAACTAACAAAGCGAAATGTCAACGACCAAGCGAATATTTTTATAGGGATTTACAACACAGCGGTTTGATAAACCCAGGGCGAGGTAACAACACGGCGATGTTCTGTTGCCCTCTAATAATGTTATTTATTTAGGTACTCACACTTTTTACTAGTACGGTTCCTACTTTCGTTGCTAATAATAAAATTAGCGTCACTTATTTGAGTTCATTCGCCCTTTAAGCATTAGCTGCACATCTGTTAAAACACGTAGATTAAATATTGTTTATTAAACGTATTTACGCCTTTCTTACCAGTGGTGTAGTGGGGGAGGGGGGGGGCGTTGAACCACCACTTTTTTAAGAAACCCCCGGACGGTCCGGGCGCAATCGCCCCTCCCTCCATTCGTTCTCCCGCATCGGAACCAGCGTATCGCCACTTTTTTTTTAGGACTACAGCACTGTTTCTTACACCGTAGTGAAACACTTCACGCACTTAATTGGTACCTTTTTGTACCTAACGCCGTTTTGTTCACTAGATTTGCTTTTTAATTTCACAAATTTTGGTACGGAGCGGACACGCACGACCCACCTCACGCTTACGCGGATCTCAACACTCTAATAATCCCTTCACCGAACCCGTCTGCCTTATTCAATTTTGTTACGCGGGAAAATTGAATGGCGCGGGAGAAGGCGAAACCAGCAGAGGTAAGGTGGAATGGTAGGGCGGGCGGCGTGCGAGTAACCGGGATGGGGTAACTTGAGCTTGGGCGTTGGAGGACTACAGTCGTGTTTGGCGTGCTGGTTTTATTTTGATTATTTTTATACCATTACAGTGTCTTACTATTTTAGTGTTGTGTATTAAATTGTTTAATTGCGAATTGATTAATTAATTTCATAACAATTTTATAAATGTTATCGCATGTCTCAAGATACCACAAGCTTGCACTTTTATATTTTTATACTAGCCGTTCTGCCTTTGATTTCGCTTAAATTATAAATTAAAACCTAGATACTAACTCAACCAAAAACATACAATTCTTTCTTTACAAAACTTAAAAAGTAAAAAGTAATTAAATTTGATTAGTCAAAATAACGCCCGTTACAACAGTGCGGTCCACAGTGGCGCACCCAGAAATTTCCGCTAGGGGGGGGGGGGGCTTGGTAACAATAACACCTGAACAAACGGGGTTGTTTAATAGTATAAATTTGTTGAGGATAACATTCATTGTACGCTCTTTCCCTCCTTTAAGGAGGTTAGTGGGAGAGTTGTAGATCAGTTTAAGTAGTGTGTAAAGAGCACGTCAATCCAGTACGATAATCGCTCTACTCTTTAACAATTCTTACGTATACTTGTGCTAATAATAAATACTTTAGTAAATCAACGGCTTTTTCTTATCTCGAAGGGATCAACGATTATATCATCAGGTTATGGGCCTAGTGTGCTTCGTTTCGGGATAAATAATTGTGTGGTTTACTAAGTTCGTGTTCTTCGTAAGTTTCGCGTTCGGGTTCCTCTTCGTTCTTGAAAAATGGAAAAGGTAACGCTTTCGAAGTTTGACGGTACGGATTTCCAGGTGTGGAAATTCTAGATCCAATCGTATCTAGACGTACATGGGTTACTTGGCAAGGATGACAATTGGATTTGCACTAGAGAAGAATCAAGTTAGGCATGTAATGAATTTAAAAACCTCAAAAGAGATGTGGGATCGTTTAGTTTCAATTTACGAAATGAAAAACGAGACGTCAATTCACATGTTATTGCAACAATTTTATAAGTATGAAATGGGCTCAAACATGACAGTTTCGCAACATATTGCCAACGTAGAAGAAATGGCACAGCGCTTGGAAGATTTGGGACAACCCCGTACAGAAGCCGAAATTGTTACTAAAATATTGCTTAGTTTGCCGGAGGAGTACAGACCGTTCATCGCTGCTTGGGACTCCATTGATAAAACAGAGCAAAGAAAATGTAATTTAGTGTCAAGGTTGTTGTAAAACTTAGCTTGTATTATTAGGATTACTGTTTGTTGTATTGCCTCTATTTAGCATTTTATGTTTATTATAATAGGTAAAGAGCGAGTGGGAGTGTTGAGGATAATATTTATTGTACGCTCTTTCCCTCCCTTTAAGGAGGTTAGTGGGAGAGTTGTAGATCAGTTTAAGTAGTGTGTAAAGAGCACGTCAATCCAGTACGATAATCGCTCTACTCTTTAACAATTCTTACGTATACTTGTGCTAATAATAAATACTTTAGTAAATCAACGGCTTTTTCTTATCTCGAAGGGATCAACGATTATATCATCAAAATTGTTATAATGTGTGATGTTGCGAGCGTAGCGAGTCCAAAAGCGCTGCATGCGATTTTTTTAAAGGGGGCGTGGCCAACAGAACGCTTTTTAACAGCTTCTGAAAATATCATGTGCAAATAAATAAGATCCATAGTTAAGTTACCACTTTTTTTTTCTTGAACTACTATAGGTGGTCGCATCAGGTTTACGATACAATTATTTGATTTAAATGCAGCTTGAAAAGTTCTCACAGTTGGATTCCGTGCATATCCTCCCTTTTGCCTATAAATGGAAAATTGATATCCTCATTGAATCGTGATGTTAACAGAAAAGAATAACCTTTGCTTTTTTGCTGAATATAAATTTTGCTGAGTGAGCAAATTGTCAGTAGGAGTCCATCAAAACATGGTGGTCTAGTTAACAGGCCATTTTTTCCAATTTTCCATAAATGTTTCATTATATTCTGAGTTTCGTGTAGTGCCAAAAAAGCACGATTACTTGTTTCTGATAAAGCACAATTGCAAAATTTTGTAGATGTTAGTCTTCTACTGTTCAAAGCATCGAATGCATTATCCACTAATTTAACAAAATCAGATGTCGCAACTGCTGTTTCTCTTTGTATCTGATTTGTCTCTATAGCAGTTTTAATAGCTGCAGAGATGGCAGCACTTTTCATTATGTGAGGAGCGTCAAAGATCCAAAAGTATTTTGTGGTGTCCAATTGCCGATATGGTTTTTCGATTGTAATGCCTAAATTTCTTCTAACCTGTTGGTTGACAGTACTTTGATCGCATATGATGGCTAATGGGTTTAATCCTATATTTTTTTAAGTAGATAAGTGTTTTTTAGAATGGCAATTAACTGATCTTCCAATTGATATAAACTCCTCTCAACATTAATACCAAAGCCTGTTTAGCCAAAACCGGTTTTCTGGTGGATGACATCAGAGTCGTTCTGTGATGTCACTTCATCAAACATACAAATAGTACTAAGGAAAACCCTACTTTGTTAATATTTGACAATCATGAAAGCCACATTTCAATACAAGTGGTGGAAAAGGCGCGTGCTGCGGGTGTGAAGATTGTCACGCTTCCTCTCCTCACTGCAGTCAGAAAATGCAACCGTTGGATGTATCAGTTTTTGCGCCTTTAAAGGCTACTCAGACATCCTGGGGTCCCAATCACAATTTACAACGTTGCAGAATGTGGGAGAGAGTCTCTTTTAAGGACATTAACACCAACAAACATAAGTTCCGGTTTTAGAAAAACAGGAATTTATCCTTTTGATGAGTCCGTTTTTACGCAGGATTTCTTATCTTCCGCTGTAACAGACCGCAATATTCCCCAAGAAGCACCGCAAGCTACACAAGATGAAAATAGCCAAATAGCATCTGAAGTTGAATCTCAACATCAAGCACCCTCAACACCACCTCCGGTTGCCGCAATATCTGAAGAACCTGGTCCGTTCAGTGGCTGCAGCAGTGGAAGGAACTCTCCTGACGGTCGAAAAGTAAAACATATTAAAAAGTCACACCTGAACAGATCCGTGGTTTTCCTAAAGCCAAACCTCGAAACTCTACACGTAAACCCAGACAACGTGGAAGAAGTACCATAATAACTGACACCCGAGAAAAAGATGCCTTGCTGGAGAAGGAGGCACTGAAGGAAACCAAGACGCTAAAAAGAAAAGTGATAATTAACCAGGAGCTCACCAGAAAACCAGAGCCACTGAAGAAATCAAAAGTTACTGTGAATGTTGGTGATTCTACTGACACAGAAGACAGTGATGAAGTGCACTACAGTGAAAGTTCCGCCAGTGATTTTAATATTTTCCAAGTAGGCTATGAAATCGAGTTCAAGCCATCGATGATACCCATGGCTTGAACTCACTCTTGGAAAATATTTATTTCCATAACAATAGTAAATAGCTTAACTGCTACCTCCAATGCGACATTCAACCTCTAATAACTCTAAAACGGTTCAAGCCATGGGTAAAGTGCCACCAAGCTTAGAAACGACCCGGAAAATATGTGAACTAATTTCAATAACAAATGCCAATGACCAATCAGCGTTTGTGATTTCCTTAGTGTACACTCTCTGTAAAATACATATTTTAAAAATTCGTTTGTCAGTTCGCGCTTTTTAGTTTTCCTTAATTTGTTTGTTTGTATTTCATTTTGCTTCCAGTTTCATCTCTTACCTACCTACAAAATCGTCTTTTTAAAGACGCTTGTCATCGATTAATACATAAATATCGGGTAAGTGTTTTGTTAACAGAATACCTAAAAATTGCGAGGTTAACATAACCTCATTGTCATATAATTTATCAGCATTTATGTTATTAAATAAATTTACAAGTGTATGTTGTTTATTTTATGGTAATTTAAGAAAGTCTAAGTGTCTTTTGTGTTGTTTTAGGTGTACTAAAACATGTGTTCGCGTGGAAAGGTCGTTCACTCCGAGGCACGTAACATTATTCGGAATGTCATCGAATTTTTCGATCAACAAAAAAAAACTGGTTGTTGGAGTTTTCCTGTAGAAAAATCAACAGAATTGGCAGCAGCCGCAACAGGGAAGCCTATTTCATTTATCAAAACTGTTCGTAAAGAAGCAGAAGTAGCCGGCTCCTCAATGTTAAAATCTCCAAAGAAGGCGCGAACTACAGCACCAAATAAAATTGAATTAAGTGAGGTAGAAAAGTGTATCCTACGAAGAACTGTGCATGAAGTGTATACCGTTGAAAACAAAGTTCCATATTTAAATTTGTTAGTTGAGAAAATGCGCGAAAGAATTGAATATACAGGAGGGCGAGAAACTTTGCGAAAACAATTATTAAAACTGGGTTTTAGATACAAGAAGTGCCATGACAAACGTAAACTGTTAATGGAGAGAAGCGATATTGTAGCTTGGCGTTCTCGATTTTTAAGGAAATTAAGGGAAAACGATAAACTTGGTGATAAAAAACGGCCAGTTGTATACTTAGACGAAACTTACATTCATCCATCACATGGGGTTTCTAAATGTTGGCAATCGGACGAAGAACCTGGTGTTTATAAATCTAACAGAGCAGGTCAACGACATATTATAGTTCATGCAGGTAGTTCTTCAGGATTTGTACCAAATGCACTCTTGATATTTAAATCACATTCGAAATCAGGCGACTACCATGATGACATGAACCATACCAATTTTCTACAATGGTTGGAAAAACAATTAATACCCAATCTACCAAAGCATTCAATTGTAGTAATGGACAATGCATCTTATCATAGTGTTCAAATAAATAAACCACCCAAGATTAATAATCGTAAAGGAGAAATCAGGACTTGGTTAGAAGCAAATAACGTTTCTACAACAGAAGATATGCGTAAGGCTGAATTATTATTATTAGTGAAGCAATTTTCTCATAATAAAGTTTATTATGTGGATGAGCTATTGAAGCAAAATGGTCACACAGTTGTACGGTTACCACCTTATCATTGTGAGTTGAATCCCATTGAACTCGTTTGGAGTACCATGAAAAGAAAAGTAGCTATAAATAATGTTAAACAGAAAAGTAGTGAAATTTCAGATTTAGTAAAAAATGCATGTATAGAAATTACGCAAGAAGAATGGGAGAAGCATTGTGTACACGTTAAACACATTGAAGAAGAGATGTGGAAAGCAGATTCTTTGACAGATGATGTTACTGAAAATTTTACGTTTATGGTGAATACAGGTAGTTCTGACGAAGATGAGTGGGGAACTGAGACTGACAACAGTGATTGTGAAAGTATATAAAATATGTATCTAATCATTGTGTAACGAATTTTTGATTTTAGTGCATTTTTTGTTATTGTGTACAATAGTTGTTATAGCTTACTTGCAACTCAAAAACAAGGAAAAGCAAGTAGAAAATTATACCTATGTATTCCTTTGTTAATGTATGAAATTTGATTAATTGGTTTAAAGTAGATCGATCTTGTGCATAAACGTAAATGTTTGGATCAATTAAGTTCATTATCAATAACATTTACTTCGAAACTTGCTTTAATTTATGTTTGTTGACACTATATTTTCAATTTGAATTGCTTTAAAATGTCTATATGTGTAACTTGCAAATTATACAAATACAATTATCAAAATAAATCTGGCTTCTTTAAATATACTTGCAGTTAGGCAACCAATGTCACAAAAATGTATGCCATAGTCTCTTTTGTTTACAATTTTGAAAAGACCGCCAAATACATTTCTTTGTACTTTTTCATATGAATGTATTCCAAACATACAGCTCCCTCGGTTACGCCTTCTCGTGGCGGTTCTAAGCTTGGTGGAACTTTATCATATGGTATATTTTTGAAATCAGAAAAATATGGGCTTCATGAAAATAAAATAAAATACAGGGTGTTCCAAAAAAGTATAATATATTTTATATCTCTTAGCTGCGGTACGCCACTGTGTATTTCATGATAAATTAGGACACTTCGCTTATTATCCTACAACTTTTACATTTAATATAGGCATCTATCTGCAATAATTACGAAAATATCCATTGGGTAATTTATAATGGCTATCCCTGTACACATTTTGTGCTGTAGAGCATACATTGTACTTATATTTCGCTAAATATGTAGTGCAAGCACCAAATTCCGAGGCTGCTTTACACTTCAAACAGCGACAACTGAATAAATTGCCAGTAATTCAAGTGCCTGTTGAAATACCTATTTTAAGAAGAATAAAGGAATCTTTACGGGATATTTTTATTAATTTTGAGTACAAAAATATTCGTAATCCAAATTTAAATAGCGATGTAAAAAAATATTTTGATGACAATTCCACTCAGAAAATTTCAACCAATTAGTTTCAACAATTTTGAATCATTCGACCAATTAGGAACGAATTACACTGACAATTGCACTAGTGGTTTTTTCACTTTCAAATTCTAATCAACTATCGCAGTATCCGTGCCCGCCGTATAAATACATAGTTTGACATTTGCGAATAATTTATTTCATGATGTTTGTGTTATTTTAAGAATGTGTCCATTTGGTTACGAACGGATTTCTAAATTTCTTCTTCGTTAAATTGTCCTGCCGAATTACACTCGAGATTTGTATTTATACCGAGTAAATTTGTGTTGTTTAAATTCTAATCTGTTTCCTTTAGCAATTTGACTCGAAAAACTGTCACCCTAAAAATGCTCCACCTTCGGTGTCGCATTTTTATTGGTTGACAGTTTTTCTCGTCTAATTGCTAGGCAGCAGATTCTTATTAAACAACCCAAATTTACTCGGTAAAATACAAACCTCTTGTGCAATTATAAGTGAAAATATTGTCATAAATATAGATGATGCTTTAGATCTAGCTATCAACACCATTGGTCAGTTGAACAATCTGTGGAACTCGGCTTCGTAGAATAACTGCAAGCTGTTGTTATCAACTTTATACTTATTGTAACAATAAACAGCCAAATTGGGACAAGAAGATAGACCTCTTTTTAAATCCAACTTTTAAAGGCAACAAATGTACTGAATATAGGAAGATGCATGAAAAGTCAGCTAAAACGAGATATGTAAAGCAGTTTGGAAACATTTATGCAGTAGGTTTAATAGTGAATCCATCTATTCCGTGGCTTGCGTGCAGTCCTGATGGTTTAAAAATGCTAGATAATACAATTTACAAATTAGTTGAATATAAATGTAAAATGTCCAGTTATTGGTTCTAATAAAAGAATCAATGAAATTATTCAGCATTTGCCTTACATAAAATATGACAACAGCAAATTATTTCCTTATGTTTTAAACCAAAAACATGTTTATTATGGACAAGTACAATTAAGCTTGCTAATTTTAGGATTAAGTTTATGTGACTTTGTAGTTTACACCTCATTTAATGATGATATTTTAGTTATTGAAGTTGAAAGAGACGAAACTTTTATAAATTCACTGATTGATAGACTACACTATGTATATTTTACGTTTTATTAAAAAAATTAGTATTAAAGAAATCATAATAAATGCATTTAAAAATAACTCGTTTTACCGAAGGAAATTTAGCAGTTTGAAGGGCACGATACACAATATATTATTATTTAATTCCCTATGACGTGAATGTCTTCTTATGCTCACAACTTAACCCGTGTATTCCATCAGTATTGACTTTATGTCCACATTGACATTTATGAAGCGAGCAGATATTGAGACCAAACCAAAGGGCTAATGTGATACGGAAAGAATTGTTATCCAATATTGTTCCTAAAGATCGGGAAGGAAGGAAGGACCGTCAGCCAACCATTGGTTTCTGGGCTGCAATCATCAGTCGAGCCTGATTTTTTTGATTACAGAATGAAATGGATTCAATTTTTAGATTATCTACTACTACTTTACTAAATAATATTTATTTTATTGGTTTCCCAAAAACCCAGATGCTTCTTTAAAGTGGAGAACATTTTCTGATTTGATGGAAAGTGACAATGTGAATAAACTTCATATTTGTTCTTTACACTTCACTGCAGATGATTTTGTTAATTATGATGCAAGGATACGTGGTGAATGTCTAAGATTAAAATTTGGAGCTTGTAAAAATATCTCTTTGTTTTACTCAAAATACTGATGCTAAATAACGTAGTTAACAAGAATTACGACTCATGCGACTCCTTCTCCCAGGGTTAGTTTTGGGCTACTCAATTTATGTACTACTTAAATTACCTTTATCTCCCGTATAGTCGCCACTTCGCAGCACCGCGCTGAAACCGGCTATATCGTTTTGTTTTTTCTCACACCCTCGCACTAACTGTTCCAATTTACTCCGGAAAGGCGGAAACACTGTATTAATAATCCTCCAAGACCTCAACACTCTACGGCGGCACTCTTTGTTCCACACGGGCACACGAACACGCGTCACACATACGATCTCGTCACCGTACTCCCGCGGACTGTCCCTTTGTTCCCGCACACTCGCGCCACTAGTTCTTATGTAAGCCACATACTTTTCCTAATACGCTTACACCCTTAAAGTTACGTTACAAGCTGTTCCATCAATACTATTGCCGATAGATAATTCTAAAAGTTTGGAATTACCAATAACAGGGACAACAAGTGTAACACAAACCTTGTTTCATGAACAACATCGGTCAATTCCAATTATTGAAGCAGTAGAATGTGTACATCGAGGTGCAATTTCTTGTACACCAAGTCATCCTCGGTCATCCCTCAGTCATCCTCGGTCATCCCTCGGTTATCCTCAGTCATCCCTCAGTTATCCTCGGTCATCCCTCAGTTATCCTCAGTCATCCCCGGTCATCCTTAGTCTTCCCTGGTCATCCCTCGGTTATCCCCGGTCACCCCAGGTTATGCTCTTATTTTTCAGTAATCCCTGATCTTCGAACATATAACAAAAGGAAGGAACATCCCTATAGTTTAGTAGATGGTACAATGTAACGGAAGTTACGCAGGCTTTACGTCACAGTGACGTAACAGTAAACCATTTGTGATTGGTCAAACGGGTGTAGCGTGCAGTTTGTCGATTTAAAATAAAAAAATTACCAGTAGCGTAGAATTCATTATACGGTTAAGAACATAGAGAATGTGCAAAAAATTAGAAATATGCATACCAAATTAATTATGTTTAAAGGGCAATAAAATTAAAAAAAAAAATTATGCATTTTATTTTGTTTACAGCAGGTGCGTAAACATACAAATGTTGGATTTACGACCCTGCTTAACAGTACACCAATGACTCGACGGAATACGTCACAGTAGGTAGCCATATTGGTAAACCATTAATGTTACTCATATTGCCATATACATGTTCCTTCCTTTAGTTATATGTTCGAAGTCCCTGATCAGTTATCTCTATACGTCTTTTCACGATTTATAGCTATATTCGAACTGTTTCGCTGTCTGTGCAAGTTTAAACATGAAAACCTACAGAAAAGTTATAAATAGGTAATATTTAAAAACCATCAAATTATTAACTTTATTTGATTTTACATACACACAATACAATTATAATTAACATTCGTATTACAATTATCCTCGTTTCTTAGTTTCTTTATATTTTTGTTTGATTTTTACTATATCTTTTCTACTAATAGCAAATGGCCCAGTTCCTTCCAGTTAGAGTGGTCCATAAAATATGTATGTCGACTGTACTTCTCGTATAATATTGACGTTGATATTTTCCGGCCTTAGAAATTTCATTAAATATATGTACCTTTCCCAATGTCTTTTATAACACGTCCAATATACCATTGTTCGTCGTAGCTCACTGCATAGTATCTCTCCAACTCAATTATAAATTCTGGCGTTTTGCCGTCACCATCGGATGAAAAGTATTCTGTGTCGGTTGAATCGTCATAAGAAATTTTTGCTTCTTGGTCAGACGAGTCGCTTTCGGTACTATGATCCTTTCTAATTCTTTTGCTTCTCTTTTTATTGTCATCGTCCGGTTTTCTCTTAAAAATTTACAAACCTTTCTAACGTATATCCGCACTAACTTTTCTGTTCCCTTGGTACAAAAGGCAACAGTAAGTAGATTTTTTAACAACAATAGTTTTGTTGTTTGATAAATGTAGCTTTAAATAGTGTCCATTTTCCGATGTATCGACATTTTTTAGTGAGTAATCTTTCAGTTGTAGATCCTCTTCCAATGTTATTTGATTTTCTAGTAGCACTTCTTGCTGAAAATATTCTATTTGTTCTTCATCATAATATGTATTTTTCACGAGTTGTGCATCTATCTCACTTTCGATTGATTCTGCCTCTATTTCAGTGTGCGAGTTGTTAAATGGGAGGCTTAGGGTTAAATCGACAGTACTCAGAGGCTCACTACATCTTCGCTTCTCCCTTGGGAAAACAAATTTTTCCTCTAATTGTATCATTACATCTGTAATCTGCGCTATACGATCGGCACTGAAAAGAAGATCTCTTAGACTGAAATTTACAACAGTAGAAAACGTTGAGGACATTAATCTTGTGGCTCGAAAATTTTTTTCACAATGCTAACTGTTAAATAAAAAAGATACAAACATACCAGGATTCAAATTTGGGTCTTCGTTAAACACTTGTTAAACAATTCTATACATGTGTAACAGTTAGAAGAGATAAAGTTATCTTGTAGTCTTAGTGTAGGATGCTCCTTAATCCATTTTCTACAAATTCTAAGATACCCAATGAGGCAATGACGTACCAAATTTTAAACAATCTTTCTTCCAACTTTTCATTTTTTTCTGTTAACGATGCAATTAAATAGTTCATTAATTTTAAGTATATCTTTGTGGCGTTACTGTTTGGTATATGTTCTTCGAATAACGTTTGAGACAGAAACTCTAAATCTAAACCTTCCCCATAAAATTATTGTATATTATTAATATATAATATTATTACCAATTAATAAATAATTTTATGGGGAAGGTTTAGAGTTTCTGTCTCACCTTTAACCTGTATGATTCCCCATTTCGAGTAACAACAAATTTCAACGATGGATCCAATCACCATTGTTTGCGTGACAGATTTTTTGGGCAAATTCGTAATTCATCTTATCTTCCGGTGCCAAGTCGCTCTTAGTCAATAAATATTTATCCTTCGATACTTTCTGCATTAATGTATGTAGATTGTAGATGCTGAACATTTACAAAAAAAATTCCCATGGGTAAAGATATATTTGGCTTAAGGAGTCTTGTTCTCAGGTTTGTTAATATGTGCACCTGATCTTACATAAAACAAGTATTGTTTTTATACATATCCATGTAAAACCAGCTTCTAGAGCTATATGGATTTTATACATTTAAATTTGATGGCAATATCTTATTTTTTTTTGGTGCAGAATGGCTACAATACTACCATTTTATCAAATAAGCAAATATGGTAAATAAAAACTTATATCTAACCACCCCATACTTGACAGCACAAAAAAAATTAAACCAAACTATAAAAAAACCGTTATTATTAATCATTAAAATGTTATTATAAATGGGCTTTCGTATTTTAGTTAATTCTTAGATTGTCGTCGTTGGCATTCTCAGTTATCTTCAGTTATCACTCAGTCATCCCCGGTCATCCCGGATCATCTCCAGTCATCCCCGGTTATCCCCGGTCATCCCCAGTTATCCCTGGTCATCCCCGTGCTTGTACACCAAACATCCCCACCTCGGTGTACATAGTCTAAATGTAGGTGATTGTGTTAACGAAGCTACATCTCAAACTGAACATTTTCATTTTATCTTTATAGTAATACTGAAATTCTGTTATCGTTATTCGTTAGTTGCAAACAACACTTTTGCGACACCAAGAGATTTTATGAACCTCGCTATATTGGAGATATTAAATCTCCTGACATTTCAACGCCAAAACGTGCTAAGCAAAGCTTATTCCTAACAAAGGAAAAAATTAAAAAGCAACAAAAACAAATTAAACTGTTGCAACAAAGAACCAGAAAACTTAGATTAAAAGTTCAGTCAATGAAAGAAACTATCTCTCACTTAGAAAGAAATAATCTTATTACATCCGAAGCAGCAGGTAATTTAATGGTAATTCCTTATTACATTTATTTAGACTTAATGGGTACAAATAATTTACTTGACTATCCTCAATTTGTTATATATGTGAGTGAAAAATTATTTTTTTTTAAAAACGTATGTTGATATTTACTTTAAATTTTATATTTCAGATGACTATCCCAGACAGTTTAAAAGAAATAATTTTAAAAAAGTTACGTGGTAAAGCAAAAGAAAAGTATACACCACAACTTCGATCTTTTGCCTTAACGCTACAATTTTATTCATCTAAATTCTAAGGCATACAATTATGTGCGGAAAAGCTAAAAGAGTTTACTTCCTCATCCCTCTACCATTCAATAACTGATTCGATCGCGTGTGCCTCAAGGGGAAGTGTTAGAGATACGATTCACGCTTGATTGATATCGAGGTGTGCATATTTATAAAAACAATATGTTAGTAACAATAGTAACGTTTTATTAATTTGTCAGTATAAAATGTATTTTTCGCATATGTTAATTTCCTGTTAATAAAAACCGTTATATCTATTGTGCTGATTCCCTGTGCAAGAAATACCTGAATACCCTTTCAACACCATTTCCTTGATTAATTGCACTTTTGCACTTCATGCAAGTCTTCACTTCGGTACTTATTGTACAGGTGGATGCGGGGCTAAAACCTAAAAGTAACGGCAGGTTTCTCTCACATTCACGAACTCCTGCATTTTTAAGAGGTACCTAATAGAGATTTGCAATTTTTAGGCCTTAAAAGTTTCATTTTAAACACAAATGAAAATAAAATGGCAGGAATTGATTGGATGAAGAGAATGATGAGAGACCATAAAAAATTATCATTGAGAAAACCAGAAAATACAAGCCACGCCCACAACATGTCATTCAATCAGATCAATGTCAACGTGTTTTTTGATAATCTGCATATTGAAATGGAAAAGTACGGGTTTACACCTGATCGTATTATAAATCTTGACGAAACTGGGTTAAATACAGTTATGGAAAGCCCAAAAGTGATTGCCGAATGCGGAAAGAAACAGATTGGAGCGATTGCGTCTCAAGAAAGAGGAGTGACGGTCACAATGTGTGGTATTATTATAGCCTGTGGTACATCAATCCCTCCCACCTGTTTTTATTTACCCAAGGGTTAACATGAAGGACAGATTCTTGGACGGAGCTACACCAGGATCGATCGGAATTGCAAATAAAACAGGCTGGATGACTAAAGAATCTTTCCTTGAAGTGCTAATGCATATCCAAAAACACACACATAGCTCCATTAACAATCGCTTTCTTTGTCTTCTTGACAACCACTCAAGCCACATTAGTGTTGAAGCCATTAGATAAGCTAAAGATCATGGAATTAGCTTAGTATCATTTCCTCCACACAGCACACACAAATTGCAACCACTGGACGTTGCTGTTTATGGTCCTTTTAAAAGATACCAGAAGGTTGCCCTTGCTGACTGGTTGCGCGCGCACCCTGGTAGAAGTGTCACGATTGCTGATATTGCAGGCATAGCGAAGGAGCCATATCTTGCTTCTTTTACGCCCAAAAATATCGTTTCTGGTTTCTTAACTACTGGCATTTGGCCCAACAATCGGTTAAGGTTCAATGATGTTGATTTTTTGCCGTCTTCTGTGACAGACCATCCAGAGCACGCTGATGTGCAAACCTTGGTAAATTCCAAAGAAAATGACATGCCTAATAGGGCTGAAGAAAGAACTCCAGAAAAAGAAGAGCATGTATCAAAACTAAGTCAAGAAGAAACGCCTGATGTGGCTAATTTAATTGGAACAACTTCCATAGGCTTAACCCCTGAAAATTGCTTTCCCTTGCCTAAAGTTGCTGAAAGAAATAAAAATATAACTAGAAAAAGTTGCACATATAGTCAACAATTTACACCTCATACCGGAAAAAGAAAAAATTAAAGTAAAACCCAAGCCAAGAAAAGAGCTCATGAAAAAACAGAAAATACGGATACAAAAGAAAGATATTGTCGAAAATGACCAGTCCTCCGATTCTGAAATCGACATCATTCTCGAATCTGAAGATGAAGGTTGGGCTGAGGAAGACGAGGACAGTGACAAAAGTGAGGGACTAATAATAATATCGATGAGGAAGTGCTGGTCATAGGACAATTTGTTTTGGTACAATTTCCCACTAAAAAACCCTTAAATACTATGTTGGTGAAATCACGGCCATGTACAGTCACATCGAGGTCACAGTCAAATTTTTACGATATAAGAATCGTCATTTTCTGTTTCCTGATGTTGTTGATGAGTCAGTTGTGACACGGGCGGATATTGTTGGACTCCTACCACCTCCCATTCAACAAAAAACGAAGAGGCAGGGAAGTCTTTTTACTTTTAATGTGAATTTTGATAAATATAATATCTTTTAATTGCTGATATTGGATTTTTTTAAGCTGTCCAAAATAGCCCCTTGTACTGTTCACAATGACCCCGGGTGGGGTCACTTTGGACAATTGACATGATTAAATGAAACTGTCAAATTTCACTCCTACAATGAATTTGCAAATTCTAAACAATTTTCGGTTAATGGGGAATGGTATGCTTTATTCAGAATTTACAGAACGACTGTGTCACTTTCGATTAGTGAGGTTAAAAAAATATTTTAAATAAATTTGTCCACAGTAGCCCCCCCCCCCCTCCCCTACTCATAGAAAAACCGCCAGCCTATAATTTTCTAATCGCGCTCATTTTTAAATATGCACAGGAACAAATTTTCTGACAGTATCAGATCAGTATCTTTAACAGAATGCCAAGCCCAAAACGGCAAACGCGGCGTAAAAACGCAGTAAATTCGGATTGTTCGTTTTAAGCACGCGTATGCGCATGTAGTACGTTTTACGCGTACGCGTCAATTACAGACCCACCTTAAGAATTTTTTGTATATTTTTTGCGGACTAGGTTCCAAATATTGACATCAGGTTTAATTTAAAAAATGCTTAACAAAAATTAAAGCTACATAATCAAAGATTCTATTTATGCAATAAAATACATGGTGTTCCATATAAAAGAAGAAAGAAAATGAAAGATCCGAGTTTCGATCCATCCTGTACACAAAGAGAGAAAATAATTGAAATGTAATCGAATGAGGAGATATTACATCATATTACGAAACTTGATTAGCCAAGAAATTGTCTTTTTGTGTAACGTACCTACAGTAAGCTAGAGGGCGTTGATTTAATTACGATTTTAACATAAACGTGCCCATAACTTTTAAAGGACTCTGTATAACGTAGCAAAACCTTATTAGTCCAGTCAAGTTAGGTTTTTACCTTGAACAAATTGTTATAAAGCTGAAACTTGGCACAGAGTTAGTTTTTGGCCTTAGAATCAAAATACTAAAATACTCGGCCCGACACTAGTTTGCGTCCTTGAATTTCAGGGCCATGACGTCATTCCGCCCGAAAAATAGGCGCTCGCTACTTCTAGATGCTCTAGAAAGCGTGGAATTGATCAGAAATGAAAGTTAAAAGATTATTTTTGACACAATTTAATAAAAAAAATATTTCAACATTAAAACAAAGCAAAAAAATAAACAAAAAATATACTTTAGTGCAACAATATACCTTACTGCGTAACGACCGTTATATTTCGCTCGGACACTTCATAAATACTAAATTTTATACTTATACTTATTTTTTTAAAATGAACAGTTTTATTACTATGTGTACAAAAATACAAAAATTGTTTAAACAAATAAAAATAAAAAAAACTATAGGTACTTCGCTTCCCAATCGTCATCAGCGTCATTGTAACAATCACATATATTTTTTGATTTATTTAAGCAAAAAGTTCCTCTACAGTTGGCACATAATTCAGAACATATTTGTTCTGTCTGTTTACACGTGTAACGTGCACTCCAACAATCGTTTTTACAGGCACAAGATATAAGCTGTAAAAGAGACGCAGTCTCGGGCAATTAGTGTACAACAGATATTGGTACCAAACTACCTTCTTCAAGGCCCCATCCCCAAGACGCAGCTGGCAGAAAATTTCCAAGCCACTTCTGTACTTGTTTGCATTATAAAGATATTAGCGAGGATATTAGTCTAATTTTTCTCAAGTTTAGTTATATATTTAGGTTAGTTAATTAATGAGACAATATTGCTCATTGATCCTAGCAAATAAATCAATAGTAACTAATCTTGCTTTGAATCACTAAAAAAAACAAAAACCTGCTAAAAGTTTAAAAAACATCGATCTGTTTGTTAAATGACATTTTAATTTACCTGTAGATAGGTTCGCAAAAGATGTTCAAGAGCTGAAGATGTTGGCGGAACATAATCACTGCCGGCGCTGACAACGAAACGCGGTGAATGAATAATATCAATCTGTGGGTGTATTTAAAGAAGAGACAGACACTTAATAACAAATACTACAACAACAACAACAACAAATTTTACTACAACAATAATCATTTACTCGATAATAAACTTTTTAATTTAGCCTTTTGCGAGAAAACAGCTTAGGAGTATTGACAACTTTTATTTATTCGAAGCACTAATTGTTTATATTTGACTTATTTTCTGCTATTAAACAAATTGTTTATCGATTTCTGATCAATTCCACGCTTTCTAGAACATCTAGAAGTAGCGAGCGCCTGTTTTCCGGGGGGAATGACGTCATGGCCCTGAAATTCAAGGACGCAAACTAGTGTGGGCCCGAGTATTTTAGTATGTTGTTTCTAAAGCCAAAAACTAACTCTGTGCAAAGTTTCAGCTTTATAACAATTTGTTCAAGGTTCAAGCTATATTTTGTCTAAGTTGACTGGACTATATATCAAAAGACTCGAAAAAATGTGGGCAATCCGAATTTGGCATAATATGCAGGGGCTCTCATTTAAAAAATCATATGTTTGGTTTGTAAAAAGAAAGAAAATGAAAGATCCGAGTTTCGATCCACCCTGTACACAAAGAGAGAAAATAATTGAAATGTAATCGAATGAGGAGATATTACATCATATTACGAAACTCGATTAGCCAAGAAATTGTCTTTTTGTGTAACGTACCTACAGTAAGCTAGAGGGCGTTGATTTAGTTACGATTTTAACATAAACGTGCCCATAACTTTTAAAGGACTCTGTATAACGTAGCAAAACCTTATATCAAAAGACTCGAAAAAATGTGGGCAATCCGAATTTGGCATAATATGCAGGGGCTCTCATTTAAAAAATCATATGTTTGGTTTGTAACGGAGTTATGCAACACCCTGTATAGTTCAACATAATTTAGGAATATGGTCCTTAAATCAATCAATCAATCAATTTTATTTGTTATAATTATACAAATATGGTCCTTAAAGACATCTATTATTTTCCTTAACAACATTTTTTGATATCTCTTGAAATAAGCCATATACCGAACAATGTCGTAAGATTGGTACACCCTGTTATAAGTAGATAGTAGTTTGTATAATAGCATCTAATAAAAAGTGAAAAATCTGTTAATTTAAATTAAATTTAATTTACCCATGCGCTGGTCCTGTCCACCTTAGCTATTATGTCTTGGCTCTCGAGATTTTTTATCTTAGCTTCTAATCTACTTTTGATAGCTAATGGCTGTTCTACATGGAATAGCAACTGGTATACTATCTTTTTTTAAAGTGATTGTACACTCGTTTTTCAACGATGTATAACATGCCTGAAAAATATTTAGTTGTAGTTTGTCCCACGAGAGCTCGGGTGTGACTCATTAGTTATTGCTGTTGAATTAACGCAAATTATTAGTTTGTCTTTGTCATACTTACAAAAAGTACCTAATGGAAAAGAGAGCGAATATTAAAAATATATTCACACAGCAATAACTAATGAGTCACACTCGAGCTCTCGTGGGACAAACTATAGCTAAATATTTTTCAGGTATGTTATACATCGTTGAAAAGCTCTTTTTAAAGACTATCTAACCAACCAAAAATCCAATATGGCCGCCATATGAAAAACAAAAGATAGCACTAATAACTTAAAAACAAATGACAATCGGGGGCTTCGGTTTAAAGCAAATAATTTGTCTTAAAAAAGTGTCTGAATAATGTAAAACTTTAAAAGAGGTCAGATTAAGCGTTAAAGAGTTATTGAGGAAAATTAAAATCGGCAAATTTTGGTTTTTTCAAAATATTTTAAAAATTAAAAAAGTTAGGTCACATTTGAAATGATATTTGTCGTGAGTATTAAATTTTGCAAAACTTTCCCCATTTAACCGTTGCCCTATGTCTTCTAATAACCGAGATACCAATGGTGAGCATCGAAATTGGGACACAGTGTATAGTGAATTAGCCTGATGATGACACTATAACGTGTCGAAACATGTCGTTTATCTTATCATCCTATTGATAACAATTCTATAATTAAATGTTATTCGTGGGGGAGGTTTTGTGATTTTTGACTACCTTTAAAAAGGGTTCAATATAACTGTGTTACACAGGGTGCACAAACCTTCGAATTCACCAAAGTTTAAACATTAGCAAATAAGACATCATCCATTACTTTGGAAACTAATCAACATTCGATGCTAAAAACTTGTTTTTCATAAAAATAAAATCTCAAGTGTGTTTGAGATGGAACTAACTTTCCAATATCAAGGCAAACTTTTTAAAATTTAACTACAATTTTACTCTCCACTCTCCTTACACTTACTTAAACTCCAAATCAAAAATTTATAGTTAAGTCAAAACAAACACATTATTTAAAAAAAAAAAAAATTTTTTAAAGGAATTAAATTAGAGCCACTAAAAAAATTAATGTACAAATCTACCCTAAAAAAAAACCAAAGACATCCATCAACAAAACAAAGGAGAGCTCTCTAGTTATTTAAATCAATAGTTCAGTTTAAATTTCTATTAGTCCAAGAGGCGACTGCAAATTTGTGTGGGGAACGAGTGGACGGGATTTAGCAGTTTACAATACTGCAGTAGTATGCCCTAAACTCGAAACCGCTGGTCGGCCGATCACGGTCGCTGGCGTTAATGATTAATTACACTCATTGTCGTGGGGGACACTGGGGGGATTGTGGTGAGAGAGTGGACGGTTGTTTTTTAAACTAATTTATTTATTATGATCCCAAGACTGTAAAATACCCGGTCGGCCGACCCCCACCCTTGGCGATAGCTTTGGCCGACCATTTACAACAATGCAATTTTTAATGACTAGCCTCCCCCAAGGAGTGACCAGGTCGGCCTTGGTCTATTCGAAAGAACGTAATTTTTCCTTTCATAAAACCCCGGTCGGCCGGTCACGGTCCCTGGCGTTAATGAGTTATT
Organism: Pyrocoelia pectoralis; assembly: GCA_036250285.1. NCBI lineage: Eukaryota > Metazoa > Arthropoda > Insecta > Coleoptera > Lampyridae > Pyrocoelia > Pyrocoelia pectoralis. Next base: position 37,877,055 of record CM070075.1, on the reverse strand, counting down.
ACACTAATTGTCGTGGAGGGCACTAGGAGGATTGTGGTGACAAGTGGACGGTTTTTTTTTAAACTAATTTGTTTGTTATGATCCCAAGACTGTGAAATGCTCGGTCGGCCGACCACCACCCCTGGCGATAGCCTTGGCCGACCATTTACAACAATGCAATTTTTAATGACTAGCCTCCCCCAAGAAGTGACCAGGTCGGCCTTGGTCTATTCGAAAAAACGAAATTTTTCCTTTCATAAAACCCCGGTCGGCCGATCACGGTCCCTGGCGTTAATGAGTTATTACACTAATTGTCGTGGAGGGCACTAGGAGGATTGTGGTGACAAATGGACGGTTTTTTTAAACTAATTTGTTTATTATGATCCCAAGACTGTGAAATGCTCGGTCAGCCGACCACCACCCCTGGCGATACCTTTGGCCGACCATTTATCTTCCTTTCATAAAACCTCGGTCGGCCGAAGAAACTTTTCGGCTATTGGCTGCCGTAGGTAATCCAAAAAGTTAATATTTTATACCTTGACGGTCGCCGCCTTCTGGAAATCTCCCACCACTACACTCAAACTGGCGTGCTGCATTCCGCCTGTGCAGCGTGAATTCTTAGGTACCTATTGAGTAGGGCCAGCTTAGCGGAGTGCCATTTGTAAATCCATATTTCCAAAATGTCGTGTTTCGTGTGCAAGTTATCGGGAGATGTTATTCCGTTTACGGATGACACTTTTAAATGTTGCTCCGATTTAGTAAGTTATCGTAAAAAAAAGGGATTCGCGCACGGACAATTAAGTGTGTGCAGAGACAGTGGCTACCATATAAAGTGCTACCGGAAAATAACCCTGTCGAAGACACAGTATAAGGAGGAATTTCAACAAATGATTTTAGAAAAAGTAAGTTATAGCCGATTATTTATTTATAACATGAATAGTCGAGTACAGTAAAACCTCGATATAACGGACTAATTGGGGTGAGGGGGTGTCCGTTAAAGCCGAAAGTCCGTTGTATAAAAATAGGTTTAAAGAAAAAAAAAAACCTATGCTAAGCAATAAGTAAGTAAGCATTAAATTCTTCCGCGTTATCAGCCGGCCTTACTGAAAACGCTGAAATTGCAGAAATGTACGTCAATGTACAGTAAAAGGAAGGTAATCCGTTTGAACTGAGGAATGAAACGTACGCTTAATTACATTACGTATTTTTATTTGCTTGAAATAAATTTATGTTTTTGTAGTAAAATTTGTTCTTTTTATGTATAGTATCAACAGGACTTTTTAAATTTTTTTATCGGATTTTTGTCCGTTATATCCGAAATCCGTTAAATAGAGGTCCGTTATATCGATCTTTTACTGTACTTTTGATTTTCAAGTAAAATATTTCATTATTTATTTTTGATTTTCTATGAAATGCAAGTGAAAATAAAAAAAATTTGTTTAAATCATTACAGCAAGTAAAACTCATTACTTCACATATTTCTTGGACTATTTATTTCTAGAAATGCTTGCCTCAGTTTGCAAGAAGCTTAAAAAAAGATTTGTAATAAATTGCAAAAGAAATACAATGAAACATTACAAAAATTATTACTGACATGATTATATTTCTCATTCTTAATTAACAACAAAGATTTTCAATGCTTGTTGCAGTCGAGTCAAGCATTTCTGCGAATAAAATGACGAAAAAATATTTGAAGTGACGTACGTGTTATCAGGAATTCATTAAATATCTAACAGTTTATAATAGCAAAGTGTATTTAATTTGTAAAGGTACCATCGTCTGCTGAAGCATCTATGATTGTAGATGACAATGAACCGACAACAAGTTCAAAAGAGGCATTAAATACCACGGGGGTGAGAATACCTACTTATTTTTTATGCACGATTCAAAATTTTTTGAATGATCCATATCTAACAGTTTGGTCAAAAATGAATTTTTTCAACAGTAAGATCATAAGTGCTCAACTCTTGTCGGCAAGATTTTTATTTTGTATGAGTTGGTTGCTTGGCAATTAAACGAGATCAAATTGACGAAAAGACCCGAGCGCAGAGCGCGAGGGTTCTTTTCCCAAGAATTTGATCGAGTTTAATTACCTTTTAGCAATCAATGCTCATACAAAATAAAAATCTTGCCTGACAAGAGTTGAGAACGAATGATCTTCGGTTGGAGAATTAACTGAATGAAGCGTTAAATACGTCAAATTTTTTACTTTTGTCAAAATGACATTTGATTTTTTTAAATAGGTTGCTAAAATAATTCTAAACCAATGAGGTAGCGGCAAGAAAAGTAGCATGCATTCTTTTCAACAGTAAGATCATAAGTGCTCAACTCTTGTCGGCAAGATTTTTATTTTGTATGAGTTGGTTGCTTGGCAATTAAACGAGATCAAATTGACGAAAAGACCCGAGCGCGAAACGCGAGGGTTCTTTTCCCAAGAATTTGATCGAGTTTAATTACCTTTTAGCAATCAATGCTCATACAAAATAAAAATCTTGCCTGACAAGAGTTGAGAACGAATGATCTTCGGTTGGAGAATTAACTGAATGACGCATTAAATACGTCAAATTTTTTACTTTTGTCAAAATGACATTTGATTTTTTTAAATAGGTTGCTAAAATAATTCTAAACCAATGAGGTAGCGGCAAGAAAAGTAGCATGCATTCTTTTCAACAGTAAGATCATAAGTGCTCAACTCTTGTCGGCAAGATTTTTATTTTGTATGAGTTGGTTGCTTGGCAATTAAACGAGATCAAATTGACGAAAAGACCCGAGCGCGAAGCGCGAGGGTTCTTTTCCCAAGAATTTGATCGAGTTTAATTACCTTTTAGCAATCAATGCTCATACAAAAAAATCTTGCCTGACAAGAGTTGAGAACGAATGATCTTCGGTTGGAGAATTAACTGAATGAAGCGTTAAATACGTCAAATTTTTTACTTTTGTCAAAATGACATTTGATTTTTTTAAATATAGGTTGCTAAAACAATGAGGTAGCGGCAAGAAAAGTAGCATACATTCTTTTCAGTTAAAAAAACTTGTGATTGGTGCATGTGACACTGTTCTTAATGTCTGATTGGTCTACAACACTATGAGGTTAATTATCAGTTAAAGAAACTTGTGACTGGTGCATGTGACACTGTTCTTAATGTCTCATTGGTCTACAACACTATGAAGTTAATTATCAGTTAAAGAAACTTGTGATTGGTGCCTGTGACACTATTCTTAATGTCTCATTGGTCTACAACACTATGAAGTTAATTATCAAAATAATAAGCTGTAAACAATTACTTTAACTAAGTTTGTGAATTATTATTACGCACACAATGACAGAATTATAACGTAATTCTAGTTAGTTATTTACTATTACGTTATTGAATGTTTCTGCATAACATTTTGTAAAAGTTTCATGAACATTTCTTTGCTCTAGGATGGCTCAAGTATCTTGCCAACGAACAAGCACACAGAAAGTTCAACCTCGACTGCAAGTGTCGACTGCAATGAATCAGCAGGAGCAGAATGTCCAAAAAAATGCATTTTCTGCGATCAAGATCGAAAAGCCTTCCGCGGCCGTCGAGAACATCCGATCATCAGTAAAACGGTAGGCACGCTTCAAGAAAATGCTAATTTGATGGATGACACTGAACTTATGGACCGATTAAATGAAGGCGACATTGTTGCGTATCATAGGTCATGTAGGAAAAATTACGATAAGAAGTTTTCAACATTTCTGGATAATCGTTCAAAAGGAGATGACTCAAATCGTGGAGTTCGAGCGATTCACCGGGAAGCATTTCAGGCGTTAATGGATTTTCTGTACAGCGAAGTTGTAGAAAAAGAAAACATCTTTTTCTTGACTGATGTATTTAAACGTTACATGGCTATACTTCGTGAAATCGCCCAAGACTCAAACGACCAGCATGAATTTAGCTCTTATCGCGTAGAATACTTACAAGAAAAAATTCTGTCCAATCACGGTGATGATTTCATGATAACCGCGATTGATTCTCATGTTCCCAAAAAAATTATTTTTAAGAACGGAATAAATGTCACTAAACTGATGTACGATACAGTTGTATGCGAGTCTAATGCAAAATCGAAAATAGTCGATGTGGCTTATGAGGTGAGAGCGTCTATAAGAAACCTCAAACGTAACTCTAAGGAAGGATATACTCAGGAGTATATTGCAGAGGGTGACTGCAAAGTGCCGGCAGTTCTGCGTGAGTTTATTTCGAATCTTGTGAAGGGTCCAGACGTTCGGCGAAAAATGTCCGATGATGATGATGTTAAAATTGATTCGATTTGTCAAGACATAATCTACGTCGTTACAAAGGGGCGAATGAAACCGGCGAAACACTTGATGTTGGGCCTTGCGATTAAATCTTTAACGAGTAGTAGAAAAGTTCTCACTATGTTAAACAGATGCGGGCATACAATAGGATACACAGTTGCCTCTGAATTGGAGACCGAGTTAACGTATTCCGCTTATGAAAACGACAAGCTTATTCCCCCTGGCATTAAAAACGATTTTGGTCTCTGCACGAATGTAGCTTTTGACAATTACGATCGCTATGTTGAAACTTTGAGTGGCAAGGACACATTGCACGATACCGTTGGGATCGTGTACCAGTTTGTTCCACCAGAAACACCGCCATCTTTTATTTCCGAGGAACTCAGTGCCAATGAGTCGACTTCGACTCCTACAGATAATTCCGGGTGTAAACCTCCTCGGAAAAAAAGACGAAGGTTTCAAGAGATATCTCGAGATATTACTCCGTATGTGGGAAAACCTGCTGCAAAGACAACTTTATATTCCATGGAACGCACATCTGAGATTTTACAAGCGGGCTTACATGCAAAGAAACGAGCGATTATTCGAGATGCTCTGTGGTACATTTCCCTCTCAAAGATACATAATACTCCTATGTGGGTCGGTTTCAATAGTAAAGCAGTCGTTGACAATAGCGAGGTGCAAATCGTCGAGTACTTGCCTCAAATCAACTTGTCGCCAACTTCCTACAGTGTAGTGCAAGAAACAATGCGTATGGCGCAGCAAGTTGCTGAAGAATGCGGACAAGACAACATCATCGTCACGTATGACCTTGCAATTGCAAAAATGGCCTATTCGATACAGATTGAAAAAGCCCCTTTATTTGACAATGTCTTTGTAAATATGGGGGGTTTTCATGTAAAAATGGCATTTTTCAAAGCCTTGGGAAAATACATTGACGGCAGTGGTCTTGTCGACATTCTAATTCAATCAGAAGTTCTTGCAGCAGGTTCAACAACTGGCTTCATAACGGGTACGCATTTTAACAGATGTAAAAGAATTCATCCCCTTCTAGCTTCAACATTGCAAACAATGTTACTCAAAAGATTCCTCTCCGAAATTGACCTGAACCTTACCGAAACGTTGATTGAAGATCTTGATGGAATTCAAAATAATCCAACTCCTTCTGATGAAGATATATCTTTGTCGAATGATTTATCCGAGTTCGTTGACCGTTACATAACATTTATAAATTGTTGCTTGGACGGAAGTTACGGAAAAACGGCACAGTATTATGCACAGTACATCGAATTCGTAAATTTCTTCTTACGATTTTCTCGTAGTGTACGTTCGTCGGATTTTTGGCTGTATCTAGATTCATTGTATGAAATGGTGGAGTTGTTCTTTGTGTTTAACCAACCAAATTACGCCAGGTGGCTCCTGTTTTATCTGAAAAAATTGATTGATATGAGAGAGAATAATAAACTGCTGTTTGAATGCTTTCATCGAGGTGCTTTTGGTGTGAAACGCACCAAAAAAACCATGGCACGGGCAGATGTTGACCTAACAGTTGAACAAACTATCAATGCTGATTCTGCAAACTCCATGACGGGGATAACAAATTTCACAAACTCGATTTCAGCTAGGCAACGTTGGGCCCTCAGTCATAGCATTCGTTCTAGCATAATTTCCAAACTTCTGGAAATTCTGGGAATGACCAGAAAAGATGACATTGCACGTGAGCTAGAAACAAGTAGAATTGCCAAAGATCAAGCAGCGCGTAACGCAATCCAAAATGTTATACAAAGGAACATGAACCCGTTTGATGCAAGCCTGAATCATACGTACTTGTATAACATTTCGACTGGTAAAGCGGCTTCTAATGATGTGTGTCAATTTCTTGTCAGCGTCAAGTGCATCGGTCGAACGCAAAAAAAAATGTTTTTAGACGAGTGCGCTGACGATTTTTCGCGCTTCAATAAAGCTATTAGAAGAAACAAAATTTTCAATTTTGCTTCGGAATGTGTGACAAAAGTACAAAAAAACAGCGATGGCAAACAAGTACGGATCAAAATGGAGCGCGACGTGTTTGGTCGCTTATTAGTTATTAGGTATCGCGATTGAAAGAAAAATAGATATGGAACTTTGCCTCACATATCCCTTATCTCCTGCCCCAAGCTCTTTGTGCCATGCAACTGGAGAAATGTTCAAAACTGACAAATCATCTCTAGCCAAAAAGTTACTATCAAGACTACAAATGTCTACTCCCAGCAGAACGGATGTTATTTTAATTGATGGGTTTTATTTCATTCACAGTTTAGGGCCCTCTGTTCCTCAAACATTCGGAAAGATTGCTTCATCCATTTTGAGAAAAGTTTGCAGTGGTTCTGCCAAAGAAATACACGTAGTATTTGATAGGTACTTGTCTCCAAGTATCAAGGACATTGAGCGCGAATATCGAAAGGAAGACAACTTTGCTTATTCTATTGTGGGTCCCATGCAGAATAGACCTAGTGATTTCTACAAAGCGTTGAAAAATTACCGCTTCAAAGATGCTCTTGTATCGTTTCTTGCTGAGTCTTGGTGTGCCGACGAAATGTGTGTCATTTTGAATGACAAAAAAGTGTTCCTAACAGTCGAACAGAAATGTTTTTCATTTAGATCTGAAGATTCGAAGATCATAAGAATGGAAGAATATGAGTACACATGTTTCCATGAAGAAGCGGATACTAGAATAATTTTCCATTTGAACAAATGTGCTTCCGGTTCGAACGTGGTTGTCAAAGCTACTGATACGGACATCCTTATTATTTTGCTCGGGAATATGCATAAATTGGGGGATAAGCAAATTTGGATTTCTGGTAAAGCTGGCAAACATTCCGATATATCGTGTTACAATTGTACAGAATTAGCAGAAATTCTCGGACCTCAATTGTGTCGTGCTTTACCTGCGTTTCACGCGTTCACGGGTTGTGATTACACCGCTGCGTTCTATCGGAAAGGGAAAGCGAAGCCTTTTGATTACTTCGAAAAAGATGTCAAACTGCAGAGTGTCTTCGAACAATTAAATAATCCCGTCGATATTTATGACAACGAAAAAATGAAAGCTGTAGAAAAATTCACAACAAAATTGTATAATGTTAAAAACTGTTCCTCTGTCAATGCGGCCCGTTTTGAATTGTTCCAGCAGTTTTACGTGGCAAGTGAAAATAACGCAGGGTTTATTAAGAAGTTGAAGAACTTTAATTCTAGCTCCCTACCACCGTGCTATCGAACCCTAGTTCAAAAAGTTTTAAGGACAATTTATGTTAACGCGACTTGGCAAAACGCGACTGACATGTATGATGTAGATATTGCACCAGAAAACTGTGGTTGGATTACAGAAAATGGCAAGTTAGTACCTCTTTGGTACGAGGGCGATCCAACCCCTTTACGCGTCGAAGACATTGTCATCCCTGATGAATCCGACGAATTTGCAAGAGCATCTCGTGAACCAGATGATGATCTTGATGATGATTGAGTTCGTTTACGTAAACCTAAAAATCGATTTATTTGATACTACGTATAGTCGAGGAAATAAAGCACTGAACCTACCAAATTTTTGTAGTAAGACGGATTAAGATGTGGTTTTTTGCATTCGCTTCCTAAATTCAATTGGAAACTTTGTACCTACTTTTGATCATGTTTTTTTTTGGAAATTGCATTTGTGCAGTGGAAAATGCATCCTGAAAAATGCATTTTCATAGAAAAAATTCATAATTTTGTTATAAACTTCTACAATCGACTCTATTCGCGTTCGTCTTCAGAGATGACGTTGCTCAGCCATCCTGAGCTCCAGGTGGGCGATGAGCCAATTTGGAGGTCATATTCGGAATCAGCGACCTCGAAAACCCCCGTGAACGCGCGAATAGAGTGGATTCTAGAAGTTTATAACAAAATTATGAATTTTTTCTATGAAAATGCATTTTTCAGGATGCATTTTCCACTGCACAAATGCAATTTCGAAAAAAAACATGATGAAAAGTAGGTTCAAAGTTTCCTATTGAATTTAGGAAGCGAATGCAAAAAACCCCATCTCAATCCGTCTTACTACAAAAATTTGGTAGGTTTGGCGTATTTCAGTGCTTTATTTCCTCGTCAAAACAATTACAAAACATTCATAAAATTACTTGAATTAAGTAAATAATATTAATCATATTGAAGTAGTCCAATTCTCTCAAATAATGAATTCATCATCCAAATTCATCATGGCATTCTAACCTAACATGGGGTGTTCATTTAGAACCCCCTTTTACTGTTAATCAAACGTTACCTCTAATCTGAATCTTAGTAAGATTATGTTAAATAATTTATTGAATACTTTGTGTTCTCTTAAGATTTTAATTTTATAACTAATATGTTAATATAAATGTCTTCGAACTAGCCATTGGCTTGATAATGGGATAAGGTTATCCTGAAACATGTCGCCCTAAGAACTTTTTTATCAAAATAAATACATTTCATCGATTAAACAAGTAAATTTTTAAAGGGCCAAATCTTCCCAATCTTCTCCTGGGAAAACAATTTCCAGCACCGTTTTCACTTGCTTTCTGTTATTTATCGTTTTGCCTTCTTTTTTTCTTTTTACACGGTGGTCACGAATTTCGTTAGCTTTTTGGGCCTAACCTTCCCTACTAACGCTTCACTTCGCCTTTTTAAGTATATCACCGTTATTCCCAAATTTAACCAGGAAATTGATCACTCTAATCACTTATTACTTAGTGAGAAAACACTCCGTGCTTTTTTAAAGGTTTGGTCCTTTGCGGAAACCCAAAAAAAAATCTTGGTCGTGGACCACGCTCACTTATCGAAATCAACTTTTTTTTTCACCCTGGATACCCAATTTCGTCGGGGAACCCAAACGTTCGGTTCGAAAGTTATGCTTCGACTACTTTTTATTCTTCCCTTTTCCACGCAATTCTTTTTTTTTTGAGTTCAGTTCACACGCAAAAATTGTCAATTATACAGAATTAAATATCGTATTCAGTTACGGCGACAGTCTGGATCTTAATCACGTCCGGTATAAAATCGTCGCACTTACACAGATAAGAACTTTTGCTTTATTCGCACTTCTTATTTAATAAAATGCAATCTTTCAACTAATTTAAGTTATAAATTATATACAGTATGTTCCTCTATAATGGAGACTAAAGAGTAAAACGCTTATTACACCACACGATATGAAGTGCCCTGCATGTTGGGTGGGTGTGTACCCTAGTTAGTGCGGCGCTTATTATACTACTCTGCGAATCGGGCCCTAACTCAGTTTTAACTCGAATGTCAAGAGAATTGGACGTTTTTAGCACATCATGCCGTCGACCCTATCGAAACGTCAAAAAGTTGTATTGGCTGTAGCAGTAACAACCGTGCTCGCAACAACAAATATAAAAAAAAGAAAGAAGAGAAAGATCTGGGTGAAAGAGTATTTGCAGTTACGTGAAAAGCTTTCAAATATGCAAATACTTAGTGTGCTTGAACCGGAAGATTTAAGGAATTATCTCAGAGTAGGTGCAGTACAATTTGAACACTTGTTGAGTTTATTGACACCTCACATACAAAAGCAAGATACGGTTCTAAGACAAAGCGTAAGTGCTAAACAGAGATTAGTCGTTACCTTAAGATTTTTAGCTACGGGAAACTCTTACCAAGACTTAAAATATAGCACTTTAATATCTCAACCGCTTCTCTCGCAAATTATCCCAGAAACATGTCGAGCAATTTACAAAAGTTTGAGTCATTATATCAAGGTAAGTAAAACAAAATTATTTATTAATCATTTATTTATTCCAATTTTTTTAATTTCTGCGCTTAACAATTAAAAATTCTTTCATAAGTTCTGCAGGACCTTCTATTATAGGCAACAATCCTGAGTTTTCATCTGATAAATTTTCATTGGGAAGGTATTCCAAAAATTGATCATTGTTATCAACAGTAATTACATCGTCAAACGGTAATTCTTGACTTCGAGGTGAAGGTTGTGCTTGAACTTGGGCGTTCGATGACGACTGTTGAGATGGTGACGGAGGATTAGGCGTATAGTGTGCTTGAGCGTTTGATGAATGATATACTTGTATGTTTGATGTAGGTTGATGAGATAATAATAGTGTATTTGATGATAGATTAGGGAGTAGCATTTGGTTTTGTGGTGATGGTAATGGTTGGCGGACTGTTTGTGTGTGATTTACATGAATTTGAGTATTTGATGATGGTTGATGAGGCGATGGTGAGTTCGGCAGTTGAGTTTGGTGCTGTGGTGATGTTAATGGTTGGCGGATTGTTTGTGTTACATGAATTTGAGAATTTGATGATTGATGAGGCGATGGTGAGTTCGGCAGTTGAGTTTGGTGCTGTGGTGATGGTTGGCGGACCGACTGTGTGTGAAAACGAGGCCATGGATTGAAGTGTGATAATAAATGATGAGGTGATTGAGTTTGGCGCGATGGTGATGGCGATGAATAATTTGATGGCGGTGAAGGTGAATAAAACTGATTCTGACGCTGGTCAAATCCACTATTGTTAGATGTAGATTCGTAAACTGGACTGAGAACAATGTATGAGGATTCAGTAAGTTGACCAAGTTTGGCGTGAAACAAAGCATCTGATATAAGTTTTTGTGCTATTATCATTTGACGTTTGTTTAAATCTTTTACATGAAAGCCAATTGATCGTCCATATACCTCCCATTCTTCGTCTTTTTGAGAAATTAATTTTTCTGCCGATACAAGAAAATTTTCATGTTTTTGTGATAGAGTATCCTTTTTCTTTTTCTTCCGTGAACCGCTGCTAGAGTTTGTAACACTTGCGCTTTCATCTTCTGATGATGAGTTCTGTAAATATAATAGGTATACATTATATTTAATAACTATATTTTCTTTCAGATGCCTACGACAGAAACAGAGTGGAGAGAAGTAGCTGAGCAATTTGAACAAAGGTGGAATTTCCTTCACTGTGTTGGGTCATGTGATGGCAAACATGTTGCAATTGAAAAACCTCATGGAAGTGGCTCCTTGTTTTATAACTACAAAGGATTTTTCAGTGTTGTTCTATTTGCTGTAGTGAATGCAAACTACGAATTCCTGTACGTAAACACAGGCACTAATGGATCCGTCGCAGATGCATCGATTTTAAATTGTACTCGATTTTATAAGAAGATGATTAATGGCGATTTAAATTTACCACCACCTTCTGCACTGCCAGGCACTGATACAGTTGCACCCTATGTATTTCTGGGTGATAGTGCTTTTGCATTAAATAAAAATTTTATGAAGCCATTTCCCTTTAAAAACATTAATTATGAACAACGGATCTATAACTATCGATTGTCGCGAGCCAGGCGAGTTGTAGAAAACGCATTTGGTATACTAGCGTCCCGTTTTAGAGTGCTAAGGAGACCTCTCGATGTAGACCTAGATACTGTTGATGCTATAGTTATGGCATGTTGTGCTTTGCACAATTATTTGAGAAAACACGCAACAATATATATACGTCCGAATAATGTTGACCGTGAGAACATAACAAGTGCGACATTTCATCAAGGAGATTGGAGGACTATCACCGATGGCTTTACTCCATTACAACACAGAAACAATAGTGAAAGGAATGATGAAGCTGTAGCTGTTCGAAACACATTCAAGAATTATTTCATTACTGAAGGAAGAGTCGAATTTCAAGATGGAATGATAAACGTAGTCCCAGTATGATAATGTAAAATATGTATCGTTATTATTATGTATAGATAGAACATTTGTAAATAAAAACAAAATGTCTACATTTTTTTTACTTACCACATTTTCTAAGGAGTCAGTTACAGTACGACAAGATTCCGTTCTTGAACCAAGAAAATTTATAGTATCGAAATACCATAGAGTTGGTACGTACACCTCGTTCGCTCCTGCGCCTGTATGCTTAGAAATTGATTGATTAAAATAGGTAATTTTCACACTTGGTTTCGTATTCTAATTTTGGTGGGCAACTAAAAATCAAAATATCATCAAAACTACTTGTGATATTTGAAAACCGTTTACATACGTTATTGTTATTACTATTAGATTTGACAAATGTTAACGATTTTCAAACTAGTATGTAGTTTTAATGATATTTTAATTTTTATTTGACCACCAATATTATAATATATTTATATAATACAAAACCAAAGTGAGAAAATTACCCATTATGGAACATTCATAAAAAAGATTCCGACGATGTTGTAGGTAATTATTATACTCACCTTTTTCAATTCTTTTGTATAACTTGTACGCATATTTTCAATCTTCTTTTTTACTACTTTTACGGTAGCGTTTTCGTCAAAATTCTTATAAATTTCTAATAAAACCTTAAAGGCTTCAGTTCGCATGTCTTTATTCAAGTAGTCTTTATTTTCCTTTTGCCATAAATACGGCATGTCTTTATACATTTCTAACATGCTCAATAAAACTTCCTTTTCTTTGTTGCTCGACATGGTAATAACAAAATGGCGGCGCGAGGCGACGATGACGGGACGACGCTACGCAGGTACTCTACACTCACAACCACTCTATGCGCTAGTAGCGCGGCAACTGAGCTCCCTAATCGCTCTAAATGTTATTACATTACCCGATCGGCAGAGCGCTAGGTAGCTCAGGCAGATCGGGACCACCCGATCGCCCTAAATCGGGACACTAACTCCCTAAATCTTATTACACCACACTTAGTTAGGGTAAGGGTCCCTTGAAATTGGGTAGTCTAATACATCTTTAAATTACTTACTAATTTTTCCTGATAATTAACCTCATAGTGTTGTAGACCAATCAGACATTAAGAACAGTGTCACATGCACCAATCACAAGTTTTTTTAACTGAAAAGAATGCATGGTACTTTTCTTGCCGCTACCTCATTGTTTTAGCAACCTATATTTAAAAAAATCAAATGTCATTTTGACAAAAGTAAAAAATTTGACGTATTTAACGCTTCATTCAGTTAATTCTCCAACCGAAGATCATTCGTTCTCAACTCTTGTCAGGCAAGATTTTTTTGTATGAGCATTGATTGCTAAAAGGTAATTAAACTCGATCAAATTCTTGGGAAAAGAACCCTCGCGCTTCGCGCTCGGGTCTTTTCGTCAATTTGATCTCGTTTAATTGCCAAGCAACCAGTGCTCATACAAAAAAATCTTTCCGACAATAGTTGAGCACTTATGATCTTACTGTTGAAAAAAAACCGCCCGTTACAAAATGCTATAGTGAATGACCAAAATTGGAACAGAGAAATGCACTTCTTGTTCTTCGTCCGAATCAGTTTCATCGGAGAGTTTTCGTTCAAGTGCTTACCTTTATATTTATTCCCCTTTCCTTTATTGATGGCCAGTAATAGTTTTGACACCTTGGCCGTTTGATAAACATCTTGCGGCAGTCTACAACCATTCTTATTAGTAACATAAATGTATTATTGTAATGTAGTGAGTATCTCACCTGTAATATTCCTCGTGAGTTTTCTTCGTGTGGCCCATAAAAGTTGCAAATTGTTCCATCTCTGTTTCAGTAACATTCAGAACCTGTAGGATGCATGCAATTTGTTTTCTAAGCCGAGTAGATGTGAATAACTCAGTGTTCTTCACGCCACATTTTTGCGCCAACTTCTTGTATCGCTCTTTGGATTCGCGAATAAATTTCATTAGAAACCGGAACACAAGCTCTGAATACTTCTAGGAAATAAAATTGGAACGGGTTTACTTCCCTTGCCACCTGTAATAACTCTTTTGAAATTTTTTGCGAGTATTTTTTCACTTTCCGTCAAAGCACCAAAAAACTCTTTTTGTTGATACTGTGTTTGATCTGCGCAATACGTTTTGACCTTTAAATATTGGATTTCTCCAATGCGCTTTCTATTTAGGAGAAGTAGGTACGAGTGCCATGACATTTTCACATAATCGCTGATATTCTGTACACACGTTTATCCCTTTATTGATATTTTCACTCGCTTGTTTTGCTTCTTCCGTGCTATATTTTTGAAAGTTCATTACATCTTCTGAAACTGGAAAAAGTTTTGGCTTTTCCCATTTTTGTTCGTTTAAATTTTTCAATGCGAAACTAGAAATTTCTGAAGTCCAGTGGTTTTCAACTTTACACTTTAAACGTTTAATACTTTTTAAGCTGGCTTCTGGATCGTTAGCAGGGAGAAATTTACTTTTCTTAATGATCATCTTTGTTGCGATATCGCATACTTGCTTCAACGTCGTTCCAATATGCAGAGCTAAACTGCTAGCCCTGAATGTTTTCGAATCTGGATCGTATCCGCTAATCATTTTTGTAGATGATACCAAATGATCAAAAAACTCGGGTTTTAGTGCTTCAAAAAGAGTTTGAACTCCAGTCATGTTTCGTAAAGACATCAACAGCCGTGCTAATTCCCTCATTTTATTCGAAATACTATTGCGAACTTGAACTCGTTTGTGTTTTTTGAGTAAACTTTCTGCATAAGAACATATTAATAAGTCCTTCATGGCTACCTTCGATCTTTCGTAATCCCGCATAATTTCGAACACTTCATGTTTTAGTCGTAAGGAATTATAAAACTCCTCTTGACCACCAGAACAAAGAGCAAACACTTCAGTTCACATTGACTGCGATGTCGCCTCAAAAAATGCTTTTTAAAGTATCCAAAACAAAATTGACAGGCAGTAAAATCAGTTTTCTCTAAATTCTCTTTTTCTTTGGGCCTTCTAGCTCGGTCGAACGGTATTTGATTGACTGGAACTAAGAAAGTTCCCTTGCCGGCGAATGAGTTTCAAAAGTTTCCTTTTTTTGGGATCTCCTTGTTGTAGAGGTAGCAATTTCCTCACTGCGCCCTCGTCTTTATGATGTCTTTCTAAATGACGAGTGAAATGGGTTACTTCTTGCACGCAGTAGGGGCAACAATTTTTTTTTGCCCATGGTCTACAACTTGTAAGTGTTTCTACATTTCCAGACGGTTCCTACAATTTGGTATTATCGGAATCAATGCATTTACATACAACAATCGAAAAAATTAGGATAATAAAAAACCAAACGCAGTTCGTATCAGTTAACTACGACAAATTCATCAATAGTTTTAGACAAAAAGAGTAATAATTGAAAGTGTGCTGATCATTTCAATCATTTTTTTAGAAATGTTGGTGAAAGAATGACTGCACAAATAACATTACCTAACGAACAGACGGATGTTGAAAATGCTAGTGCTCACCACTTTGAACTAGTCTGGGTTAATGAAAATGACGTAATTAAAACAATTGATGAACTAAGGGGAGGGTCCTGTCCAGGTTGGGACAATATTTCCGCATATTGCCTGAAATTAATTAAAGGTTATATTGCACCACCTTTGACCTACATAATAAACTGTAGTCTGAGTACGAGAAAATATCCAGAAACCTTGAAAAAATCGATCATTATCCCTCTGTTTAAAAATAAAAATCGATCTTTGGTTGAAAACTACCGTCCAATTTCCATGTTATTCGACGTAGCGAAAATAATAGAGAAACTGATCAAAAAACAACTTGTTGGGTACTTGGAAACAACTAATTTAATAACCCGTAGACAGTTCGGGTTTCGACAAGGACAGGGAACTCATGATGCCCTGGACGCTGTCACGTCTGAAATAAATTCTCTAGATCAAGGCGCTAAGGCAATAGGAATTTTTCTCGACCTGGCGAAGGCATTCGACACTGTGTCTCATGTCTTGTTGCTTAAAAAGCTAGAGAATATTGGAGTGAGGGGAGCGGCTTTAAGTTGATTTATTAGCTACCTTGCATGTAGGCCACAGCAGGTGAGGCTGGGGATGTTCTTAGTTCTTCCCTGTGTGGTACGTGCAATGGAATCCCTCAAGGTACAGTTTTGGGACCTGTGGTATTAAAAATGTTATTTTATAAACAATAAAAAGAAATATTTTGTATTATAAATATCTACACTATTATATACGTTTTCTGGATTTCTTACTAGCGAACCTATTTATAATATCATTAAAATCAAGCGCACTAGTCAAGTCATGATTTATTGATAGCACAGATAAATTATTAAGTCCTTCTTGACAGATGGCGTTTCTTAAATATGTTTTTGTCCTTTTCAAAGTAGAAAATGACCTTTCTCCTGGCGCATTTGAGATTGGTAGAGTAAGAAACATTCTTAATGCAATTTCCAAATTAGGAAACATGGTTATAACATGTTTTTCCCTGATAAATACTAACATGTCTCTAACATTAACGATATTTTTTAGGTTTTCAACAAAATATTTGAATTCAATACATTCCTCAGTAAAACATTCGTCCAAATCATTTGAATATTCAACTTGCAAATTATTTGAATCTTTTCTTATGTCGTTGTCATTCATAATCTTGAGTTTATTTAAAAACCCGAATTTTTTTTCTATTTCCACATAAATCATCAATCGCTTCTTTAATTCTTCATCTAGCCTATCAATAATAGCAAGAAAACCATTAATTCTCATGTCAGTTTTGCCGTCGAAGTTGGTTTCATTTTCATGAGTTCCGTCAAATTGAAGCTTTCTCTTATGCATCCTTTTTTTATAAGTCAATATCAACGGTTTATAAAGTCTTACTGGCTTTATCACACTTCTCTAATAGCTATTTATGTATCAAGTACGCAAAATGATGTTTTAGCGGATGAGTCGTGTTTGTCGGACGAGGCGTTAGCCGAGTCCGAAAACTTCGACGAATCCGCTAGAGCATTTTGCGTACGTTTTTCATCCATCCATCCATCCTAATTACAATAATTTCTTGCGCTTTTGCATCCTTCATTAACCAGTCCCCATCGTTTACATCTGGCTTAACCGTTCTACCATTTACTATGTTGAATAATCCTTTGGATTTTAATATTATCTGTGTCTGGAATTTCCAAGTAACCCAATTATCTCCATTGAATTTAAAAGTACTGTTAGCGTGTGCCTGATCCATTTCAAACCGTTTTATGCGTTTTATCTACGAAAAACCTACCGGTG
Source organism: Pyrocoelia pectoralis (assembly GCA_036250285.1). Classification (NCBI taxonomy): domain Eukaryota; kingdom Metazoa; phylum Arthropoda; class Insecta; order Coleoptera; family Lampyridae; genus Pyrocoelia; species Pyrocoelia pectoralis. The sequence goes on along the minus strand of CM070075.1, from coordinate 37,859,809 downwards.
CGGCGTCACTTAATCAAATTTCATATTTTACGCGATTTTACCACTTTTTAATATTATCTATTAATAGCCCAACTGGGCCCATAACCTGTGAAATGGTGGTAAAAGGATTGGATCAGTTTTACTAATGTCTTTAATTATAATTTTTACACACTACTACTAACACACTAAAGTACCTTTTTTTTATGTCACACACAATTATTCTACTCAACTGTTTTTATCATATATCATGATTGGCAATATAAAAATAGTTTCATTGCATTTTAACAAAAACAAACGGCACGACGCTCTCCTGGAAAAATGGGGTGAGCAAAGAAGAGGCAGATAAAAGAATAAGATACCTGCTTAGTCATTTTGCACGGGGGGGTTAAAAAGGAAAAGACACTAATAAAAGTGGAAGCGGGAGTGACGAACGGTGCAGAAGTACATGGTTCGCCTTCAAAAATAATATTGCAGCTGCAATTGCCACCATTTCGTCATCGACTTCGCTCATCTTTACCAGGCTTCGTCTCGCGTACTCACTACAACTGCAGTAAAAACGTGATGCCATGCGGCATTTGCTGATCGCCTTCACCGATCGGTAAAGCAGACCGACATAGTGCGAATGCGCCTGAGGCGCATTTTCACGGGTCGATTTATGTTGAACGATTTGGGTCGATTATTGAATCGAAAGTTAATTGAATATGTAAACCACCTTTCGACTTTGCCGTTCGGCGGAGTGAGTCGATTCGACGCAAGTAGAAAGACTGTCTACTTTTTATCGGCGATTGTCGTCGAATCGATGTCGAACGACTAGAATGGAATGTGTAACCATACCCCACCCTCGGCAACATCCTAATTAATAACAAACCCCATCAACCCTTCTATAATAAATCGGGTATATACGAAATCCCCTGTAACAATTGTAACGTCTCCTATATCGGCCTCACCACTCGGAATATAAAAACCCGTTTTAAAGAACATTTAAAAAACAACCTTAAGTCCGCTATAGGAACACACGCTTTAGAAACAAACCACCACATTTCCTTAGAAACCACCAAACTCCTTCACCACTCCAATAACTTCCGAAAACTAAACATCTTAGAACATTACGAAATAGACAAAACAAAAACAGACATTGACAAACACCTCATTAACGAAATCACCTACTTCCCGGACCAACACATCTATAGATTACTCCCCCCTTATAACACTCACTCCACTCACCACACCCCATCTACACCACACACTCCTCAACCCTTACCCAGACTTAACACACACCACTGACCTACAGGACGCCTATGGACACACGCTTCATCATTCCTAACCTCACACTCACACTTACATGATACACTTAACCCAACTTATCCGCCACATGTACGCTTACACACTTCGCTCTACACAGGTGTTACTAACTCGCTGCATACTCCTACATAAAAATAAAAATTTTACACATATCGTTTCTAAGCACTTGGACGTAAGTTTACTGACTATTTATATCTATCATTGTTATACTTATGATTTTTCTTTTACAGATTGTTTGGCTCTTCACATACCATTACATCGTTTATTATTTTATTGTATTGACGGTAATACCATTATTGTATTTATTTGTTGCTGGTATATATCATATTGTTCTTATAGCCGAGCCTGATGATGGTCATAGACCGAAATCGATTGCGCTAACAGAAAAACGAATAAAAAACACTTAGCTTAATAATTTATTATTTCATTAGTTATATTACATAAGCTAAAAAATGGAGAAATTCATAAGCTCTTTTATTATGCAGATTTGAATTCTGCGTTAACAAAAAGCAACTTTTTGTTTGAAACATTTTTTGAAGTGACAGATGGCGCTATGATCGCCGAAAGAAGTTTTCCCGATTACCTATGCTAATTTGATGTCAGTTTTGTTAAGTGACAATCAAAAATGTTGATGCTTTGTAAAAGGGAAGAGGTGGAGCTTTATTAACCCCTCCCCTTCCCCCACACGGCCAAAAATAAAAAATCGACGTGTCCGAGCGTTTTTTTAAGAAACTGGTCTAAGTGTCCCAAAACAGGCGTGTTTCCTTTTCAATGGCTCATTTACAATGAATGGAAATCCGTAACTTTATCAACAATTGCACTGTTGGTACACTCCCGTTTTGTGTTTTTTTCTGCCATGGATCTGCCTTGCCTAAAAGGAAAAAGATGCTGTTACAAATGGTCTTTGACAAACTATCGCTTAGGTAACATTATTAATGATACAGATAAATACAAAACACAACACTATCGTACTTACTTTTTTTTGATGTGATGCTGTTGATCTCTTTTGATGTGGACACCTCTTCAGAACTCAAACCTAAAATAGGCCTATCTTTAAATCCGCTTTCTTGTTGTAGAGGATCATCTTCCTTTGAATTGTCTTCCTCGTGACTTATCACATCTTTTTTCTTATCGTCATCTTGTATTTCTGACACGCTCTCAAAACATTAGGGAATCATATCAAGAATGCTTTTTGTAGTAGTGTCCATTTCATAGTCTATATTTCAACCGCCAGTTTTGAATCTTTCCCTTTTGTCTCTAGACATTGTTTTCTTTGCTTTAGCCTTACAGTTCTTTCATAATATCTTCAACTGGCATAGTGTTCTTGACACTGTTGCTTCGGCATTGAAATCAGCATGTATATCATCCCAAGCACTTCTCTTCTTTTGTATAATAACGTTGTCACGTTTTTTAGATTCTAATACACTAACATAACGTTTCATCACTTCAATAAACATAGCCTTATCGGCATCTGAGATATGTTTTGCTTTCTTTTTTTCCCCCTCAAGAGCCATATTTTAATATAAATACCCCACAAAAGGAAATACTTAAACAAAGAGGTGTGTACAGCAACAATAAACCAGTTTCTAACACAAGAAATAGTGCAATTAGGAATGAAAAACTAATTTGTACAAAACACAAATCAAAAGTACAGTAGGCCTAGCACTATCTTGAAGCTATATGTGCTCTACATGTCCAAACGGTGGAAGAATGGAGTAGACTATGTCATGAATATAAGAAATTAAGAAAATGACTTCTGTAGTCACATATGTGAGCGTTTGTTTATCATCATACTCCTTGAACATAGTGAAAATATGATGCGATTCTACATCACTAATCAGTTAATCACTAGACAATAAATTTGATGTACAAAGTTCACATCCATACATCTTAATTTTCTTCATTAAAAAACCAGCTACATAATTATGAAGTTGTTTGTTTGTCCATATTTTCAAAATTACTAATTACACTGTCCATACTCGGAATATCTATATTATTAAAGTCACACATGTCAAAGGTAATTAATGGGCTTGTGTCAGACTCATAATTATTATCTAAGAAACTGTTCAAGTTGCCTAACAACTCACTTTCATCCTCCTCACAATTTTGTCCTTTACAAGGCACATAAATTAAATTATTAAGCACAGAGGATTTTAAAGTTGAAACAAATTGGTAACAAGTCGGGTTTGTGTTTCCTGCATTGTACTGTCGAATAGTTGCAAACGTATTTTCCAGTGGGTCCTGATTCAAAGATCGAGTTCTTAAAAATGTGAACCCCAAGCTATGGCAGACATCGAATAAACCTTTTGTTGCTTTAATTGTAGTAATCCATCCTTCTTTAAAAGGCATTTTCGTTTTTTGGGTACCATCTGCTGTGGAACAAAATATCCAAGAGTTTATTTTCTCAAGCATTTCATCCCATAAATAATGATGGCGTGATCGCTTTGAAACACACCTCCTGAATGGTTTTCCTCTTTCTGCTGATGGCGTTCTTCCATTGAAACTGTCAAATAACAGAGTATCCATGTCATGGATAATTCTGCTGTATAAATAGCTTCTGCGGGAAGTCTGTTGGTTAAATTTTCTGGAATTATGGTTTCAATAAACGCCGCAACGGTGTTACTAAAAATGTTGGCTACTACACACACTTTGATTTTGAAACTGCTTTGTCGTATCATGTCAAAATACATTTCTCTAATCTTTCGAAGCCCTTGAGACCTTGCTAATTTATAAATGTTGAAAGCTTGTTTAACATATTCGGATTTTGCAATCTTTCATCAAAAATTATGTTATAAGCCAAGAAGGCATTTCTTGTTGATTTTAGCAAGTGTGGTACGTCATATAATGTGTGAACACTTTGATTATTCACAAAAAAAATATGCTGCAGACGGGTCATTGAAATGTTCTGTAGACAGTTGTCGTATTGCTGAACGGTTTGTAGAACCCTGATCACAAACAGTGGCTATCAATCCACTTTGTTGTAATTTTGTTATAATTTCTCGTAAAAGAAATATGAGGGCATCTGCTATTATCACATCTTTAGTGAAATAGTAAGCCACAGGTTGTTTCCAGGCTTTTCTGAGACCATGAACCATAAAAACGAGAGCGTGGTTTGCAACGTATCCTACAACTTTGTCTTGCAATTTGTCAAACACTAGATGCTGCGCTAATGATTTTTCATCAAACATTACAATGCAGGTTCTGTCTAATTGTTTCATTTCTGATGCCCTTTTTGATAATCTTTGAAATATCAATTCATTGATACCTGCTTCAAAAGGAATTCGTTTTAAAATTCTGTTAATAGTTGATCGTGATGGCAACAGTAAACACAATCGTAAAAACCTGTATAATTTGGTGTAAAGCCAAGGAAAATACTTTTTCATGCATTGTCCAAGTAGGCCGTTTAGCTTTAGCATTTCTTACCCCTATTGGAGTAATGTTATTACTTAAATTAGAAAATGCATGTGAATGAATGACGGTGTGAGTAGATTTTCGCTCAGTGTTTCAGTTTTTAATTTTTTTTTAATTTAGAAATAAGACGTCTTTGATTTTTAGCTGCCAAATAAATTTTTTCCCCTGGTTGTTAAATTATTAACTCGTTTTTCATTCATTATCTTTAACAGGCTGTAACGTTTTGCTTTCTTATTTGGAGTCGTTGCCAGAAAGTCTAATTTTCTTTGTGTTGACGATGTGGTAGGCTCTGTATCTGCGGTGCATGGTTCTGATATTTCTATGTTTCTTGGTAGGATGGCATTACCTATAATATTAATGTTCTTTTGCAAATAGTCATTTTCAGTTGTTACTTGTTCATTTGCACTTATTTCATGAAAAGGAGGAGTTGCAAATGTGATAAGTCTTGACCGTGTACTATTCACAAAAGAATTTTCACTAAAGTGATCCTCACAAAGACACATACACTTTGTAGATAAGGCATTTGCATAATTGTTTTCCTTTATTAATGTCTTTATCAGAAGCTTTAAAAAATGTTTGTTTTTATATCCAGTGTCTTTGGATAACGGACAATAATATTTGTTGTCACACAACAGTGAAATTAATGCATTTTTAACAGAATACCAGATTACAAACTACCCTCACAAAAGGACCAAAGTAAAGTAAACGTGGTACATCAGATGAATATATGACAACAGTTGATAATGTAGATATTTCTTCATTGATTTGGAAAGACAACAAATATGTCACTCTACTCTCAAAATACGCAGGAAAAACCCAGTTACGTTAATCGCTACGACAAAAAGAAGGGAAAAATTGTAGAAATAGAATGCCCACATATGATCAAGGAATAGGAATAGACATATGGGGGGCGTACATTTGATGGACAGTTTGATGGGGCGATATAGAATTACACTCAAGAGTATGAAATGGGATTTAAGAATATTTTATCATTTACTTGACCTTACAGTGGTGAATGCTTGGCTCTTGTATAAGCGAGTCAAAAGAAACAGAAATTTTACCACAATCAAAATTTAGGTGTGAAGTTGCAAATTGCTTATGTAATGTTGCTACCCACTCCACTCCAAAACGAGGCAGACCAAGTAACACCATTCACCAAGGACTTGAAGCCAAAAGGCATAGAGGTAACGCTCAACATGTTCCCCCAAAAGAAATACGCACTGATCAGGTGGGACACTGGCCAGTATTCGCAGAAAAGCGAACCAGATGTAAATTTCCGAAATGTAAAGGTTTCAAAGACACAATTTATGAAAAATGCGGCGTAGTTTTATACTTAAATAAGAAAAATAATTGTTTTCAAATGTTCCATCAATAGATAGTATTTTAAATATTTTTCCCATATTGCTTTAACAATTTCTGACCTAAAAATATTTTTTTCCAAATAAAATAAGAAATCATTTTTTAGTTCGTTACACGCAGTCGGCAACGGATAGAATACGTGATGTACTTTGTGTTGTTTACTGTTTATATAATCTACAATTTATTAAATAAAAGTGTAGTGTTAATGTTACCGTGTTATTATAGTACAGGGTTATTAAAAAGTATGGAGACGGCGATTTATTGTCGTTAATATTCATTTTAGGAAAAATTGTTCAATACAAAAGTTGTTTATGTAATTTTTATCTATACTTGGGAATACTTCAATTTTTGTGATCTGCAATTGTTTCTGAGTTACCCCGTTCCGCATAATTTTTTTAAATGAGAACATATTACTTTTACCTCACCATTCGATAGAGCATTTTTTTCTCTTTAAAACAGCACTGTAGCATAAAGCTACGCGTAGATGGTCTACAGGTGCTTGAATTACAAAAAAAACGAGTTGGTTGTCGAACTAAAATTGTACTGGATTTTAATTTAATTTAATTACAATTATTTTATTGACACAAAAGTAAATTATTAAGCTGACGTGCTGTTCGGCGGGCGGGTGTTAGCTACAATTATATCTAGGAGTAAACAAATGAATAGAGAGTGGTAAAGGGGACTTACGGTTTGTGATGGCCGCGCGAGACGAATTGAGGAAGTGTTTTTACGCTCGACCAGTGGCTTCGTCTCAACTTTTCTGTGCAGATTTGATAAGATGATCACCTTTCGGCTTTCGCTGGAATCCCACATCCCACGACGATAAGGTGGGTAAGGATTCTCTCTTCGTTGACGTTATGCTGTCTATGCTTGCCAGATAAGATTCTTCGATTGCGGAACCAATGGAAGAAGTGCACCTTACCACTATTAAACTCAGAGCGTTACAAATGGACAATACACGGCGAAAACGCAACAAACAAGTGCCAACTTTTTCTAACCACGTCCGCTTGCGCGCGGATAATGTAAAAATGGGACCGCCGGGAATCGGTGCTAGGGGGGGGGGGGTATAATACGGACCCATATTATGCACGTAACAAGCATTAAAGAAAATTTTTTTTAAATTTATTTTAATAACATTTTTTCAAAAATACGCCGATTCAAGTATTTACATGAAGTAGGTATATGGAAGACAAAAAAAAGTTATGAATCAAAATCTTATCACTAAAAACAAATTAATAACTAAGTAATTTAAAGTAAGTGTTCAAATTGTCCCCCATTTGTCATTTGACAATGGCTCAGTCGATTTATTTGTAGTTGCATATATTGACATAGAACTGATTTGATAAGTATCCTGCTTCTCTTTAAATTTAAACAATAACTTCAGCACTGAAATATTTTCCATCCAACCAATAATGCAAGGAGGGACCCTTTTGGTGTTGTTAACTTTACTAAATAAATCTTCAGTGGAGTTAAGAAATGCCCAGTGGCTAGAATTTTCTTTGAGGGGACGTTCGAATTCTTTAGCATCCTTCAAAGTTATGCTATTAAATATATCAAAAAGATTGTCAATGTGTTCAATAAATTTTGCGGTACTGACAGCGGTTGCCGGTAGTGGTGGACGAAAATATCGCAAAAGCGAGAATATCGCAGCCGAGATCTCGTTCTTGCGAGACGAGACTGTAGTTAAATCTCGTCTCGCAGAGCGAGGCGAGAACGAGATTATCAAGAAATATCGTCTCGCGTGCCATAGTCTCGGATGCGAGATTCTCGCAATCTCGTATTTCAGTTGTAAATTACCAAAAATTGGATAACATTTTAGATTATTTCCATGCCCAGAGCCAGACTTATAGTTCTCGTTTTACAGTTAAACCGTACTATAAAAATTATTTCATATTTACTTTTCCAAGCCAAGACCGAAAAAATGCTTATTTTTGCTTACCCTATCCAAATAGACACGATGCAGGAGCAAAAGAAGAATAAAAACAAGTAAACAACACAATATTATACTTATGTCTGTTTTTCTTTTTATTTTTAACAATGAAATATTTTATATAAATCCCACAAATAAGGCACAAAATCCTTTTGCTGACTTGTATGACATAACCAAAATTACCAAATACCAAACATAATTTTTCGACAAGATCATAAGACAAAATAATATTTCAAAATTCGAATATATTTTGAATATTAAATACAATTGCCTTTGCAAATAGAATTTACCATATTGATATAATACCAAAATACATTTTTAATCCAAAATTGGAAAGAAATCCCACACAAAGTTCTTAATTCGTTAATCTTATAAGTTTAACGAATACCACGAATTCAAACATAACTGCTCACGTGCTGATTCGTTACTTAATCTTGTTCTATGCTTCCTAACAAGCAAACCAGCCTTTGAAAATAAGCGTTCAGATGGAACGCTTGTCGCCTGTATACACAGGAAGTCCCTCGCCATTTTCTGTAGGCAAGGAAATTTATTCCCGTTTGTTGCCCAATATTTTAGTATGTCTACATTATACATAGCACGTTTTTCTGAATAGTAAGTATCTAATTCTCTTCTCCATTCATTTGCATCTGGGTTTAAGCGCGACAAGTGATGTGAAGGATGCTCAAAAAGAGCATTCAAATCAAATATATCTTTTTCATCTTCAGAATCTTCCGGTTGGTCAGTATGAACCTCACTTACTTCTGAAACATTTGGCAAATAATAGTTATTCTTGAAGATATTTTCAAAAGTTTCCACGGACTGTTCCATCATCTCATAGCCCCATCTTGAAAGCGGAAATGTTTCCTTCTTATGCTTGGGATCCAAAATCAAGACGGCGCAATAAATCCAGTTAGTTTTGGTATAATGTTTCATCATTTTTTCGGAAGACGCTTTAATTGCTGCTAACAATGTGTTACTTTCTGGATTGTCACATCTTGCAGCATAATCAGTATAAATTGCCTCAATTTTATCTAGCAATAAATTAAACCCAACAATCACCGTCGGAAGAGTTGCGTATTTTTGTCCACAAAGGTAAGTAGAAAACTTTTTAAAGGGAAGTAGGAACTTCCAGGCATCCTGTAGAAAAGTCCATTCTTTATCAGAAAGGCGTAGTTGAGAAAATGCAGCGTTAGTGTCACAAAAGTGATTCAATCCATTTTTCATTTTTATTCCGCAGTCGATCATGTTGAAAGACGAATTCCACCTGGTTACAACATCAAGCACTGGAGTTTTATAATCACAGCTTGTTAGTTCACAACACATTTTCAGCTTTCGGGTAAATTGTTCGGAGTGCTTGATCTTTTTAAAGAGATTTCGCAATTTGGATAAAGGTGTAGTGTCGTTTTCATCACCTTCATCGATAAGATTTTCTTCTCCCTTTTCACTGTCTGTTTCATGACCTTCATCTACTGTGATAAGACATTCTCCCGACTCTTCAACTTTCAAAATTTTCAACATATCTTGAACTGCAAGATTCATTATATGAGCAAAGCAACGGAAATGGTTGTTTTCATCAAAACCCGGAATTAAATCCGAGAGCTTTTCCATACAGGTAGAGTTTGCTGCTGCATTATCCACCGTTATACCCATCACTTTGTCTAAAATTCCAGACACACTTGTAAAAAGCCTGTGCAATATCTCTTCCAGTGTGTTTACCTTCGGAAGCCACAAAGTCCAAAACGACCGAACGAAGATTCCACTCGTTATCTATGAAATGAACGGTCATTCCGTAATATGATTTACCAGCTGAGGAAGTCCAACCATCCAGGGTGAAACTAAGTTTTGATGAGTTTTCCCGTATTAAATTCTTAACTTTAACACGTAGACATTGGAAATGAGTTGATGATAATTGTTTCATTTTCTTTCTTTTCGGCATTTTCACAGATGGATTCAGTAGACGAAAATAATCTTCAGTTTGCTTATCATCAAAAAAGTTGAAAGGTAGCAATTTCAATGCAACCCACTTTGCCGTTTCCTTTTCTATTAAATCTGATGTTGGTACAGTGTTGATTTCAGCTTCCTGGAAAAAAGAAATAAAAAGAAATTTGAAATAATACGTTATAGTATTCCTGAGAGTGGATGTTTCGTCCATAACTTTATAATAAATGATAGACGGTCTTAAAACATCCAAAACAACAATTATAATTTTAAATTTTCACTTTACATAGTTAACATAGTTCTTTACATAAGATTAGTTCTCTGACGAAACATTAACTATGTAAATTGAAAATTGGAAATTTAGAATATAGAATTCAGCATTATTTTTCTTGGATGTTTTAAGACCGTCTATCATTTATTATAAAGCAACTCAATAAAATAATACGAAATATTGCTTAGCCTGCACAAAATTTATTTGTGTTTACGAAATATAATTTTATGTTCATTCTTCATTGCTTTGAAGCCTTTTTCACACCTCTCTGGTAGCTGCTGTTGTACGAAAGAAAGACTCAATTCTTGCAGTGGGAGGTGTTTGAAGCACAGGAATTTTCTTCGGGAACAAAGACTCAAACTCCTTATTATGGTGAAGTTTGAGATGACGATGAAGTCCTGATGTATTTGACCCTTTCATTTTTACGGAAAAATCAACGTTTCTCTTCTTGCAGAGTATACAGATTCCTGTTTTATCTCTTTTCGAATTCTGATCATACTTGCACTGAAAATAATCTGACACTTTTTTTGCCACAGTGCTGTAAAAGAAATAAAATATAATTAATGTTATGTACCTCTAGGTATCTACTAGGCATATTTGAAAATCTATACTCCTTTCATTTTCATACATGCCTAAAGACCAGAAAGACCTATTTCATTAAGTTATTATAATAAAAGTCTTTAAGTCATACATATCACATGTTTCATTTAAATCGTTCTGAAGCGTTGTGTGTGGAGTAATAGAGTTAGTCTATGTGAAATAAGTGTTGCATTTGATTCCGTTATTTGATATCATATTAATTAGGTGGCCTATTCTTGACCAGTTTTTTAATTTACAATAGGCCTAAGTAATTTTTTTTCTGCTTTAACGCTTAAGTCTCATTTAGTTTTAAAATGTAAATCAAACAATAGTTATAAAACTGTTGTTGCTTTCAATTGGCAGAGTTAAATAATGCTACAATGAGATAGGCCTAGTGGCCTACAGTAATTGACACATAAAAAAGGCTATATATTTTATAATACTTGGGTTATTTTACTATGATTATTACAGTAGGAATTATATGAAATCACATGATAGGTTTTTTCATTCACACGATGATACAAAACACATGAAATCTATATTTTACCTCTCATGGCGGTTATCTGGTTCTCTTGACTCAGTTGACTGTGTTGATGTGCCTGCTGCGCTAGTACTAGGGACGCTCGGATGAAGTCTATTCCCATCACTGCCATAAGTCACAGTAGAAATGTTACTCCTCAGGTTAGCGTCAGGAATATTAGGATGTTTTTCTAAAAATTATAGGTAAAAATGTCATTTTCATGTTTACAAATTTTAACAGAATTTCAGATTGTAATTCTCTTTAAAAGTTAAAAAAATGAATGCACAAAAAGGCAGAAAAATCGTTTAAACAATTTTCTAAGGTTGAGATTTTCAAATAAAATTACAACTCTGTTAAAGGATATCCGTAAGATTTCTATGCATTTTTCCCTATTCTTCATTTTAAAAAGGAAAATATTATGTATTGATAGATAAATCTAATTTTTGTTACATTTTTAATTGAAGTGTGACAACACAAATGTGAAACTTCCACCTCCAACTTTGTCAGATTTTGTCACAAATTCCTAACTCCCTCCCCCTCCTTGTGCGTGACGTAATTCATGAATGCCCCGTAATAATAAGGAATTGATTTGATTAGTATTATTCATTTAAAAACTTGCCTCTTCTTCCTTTTGATTTCTGAAACCTTTTCATTCTTTTTTCTGGCGGCGGAGGATTTTCATTTTCAGATGATAATTCTTCCTCTGGAAGCACATAGTCATCATCATCATCTGGTGATAACACATCAATGTCTTCACTCGGTTCATCTTCATCCGTATTCATATTTCACAAGCTTTCGCGGCACTAGCTCACTATGGTTGATTGAAACACAAAAACTTGGAAACAAAAAAAGTCCACAATGTGGACGTCTCAACGGTCAACGTACGACTAAACTAAACAATGCTGCGCAACTTACCTTGGCGAATCAGATCGCTCTTGCTCTTGCGGAAAGCGGTGAATCTCGCGAGATTCTCGCGAACGAGACGAGATGGCAGTAGAATCTCGCTTTGCGAGAACGAGGTATTAATTAATCTCGTCTCGCACTGCGAGACGAGAACGAGATTTCCGTAAATCTTGCGAGATCTCGATCTCGTCCACCACAGTTGCCGGTAAACTATTAAAGGCCACATGCGTAAGTATACCTTTACTAAGGGAATGACTAAATATTTGCGCTGCTAAACATACTCGCATTGGAGAAAAAGGGGGAAGCTCTAAATGTTTTTTTGTTAATTTGGGTGCAAGTCTTGGACTAATTGCAGCATCTTTAATGAAAAATTCTTCAATATGACTACATAAATATAATTCTTCTTCATAACGAAAGGAATATTTTTAAAGTTATTCCTGAGTGACTTTAACAAATGAGGTGGGTCATCAAAAAAATATATCCGTTCACCATGTAACTTTATAAAAGGTCTCGTAACTGATACACAAAATAAATTTCGCATTTTAATATTATTTGTGCGTTGGTCACAAACCACAAGTTTTGGAATGAATCCACAATTCTGCAATTTTAAAAGGGTTGTTGTCAAAATGATTTTCTGAATTTCCCCAGGCATTGGCCCTTTACTCAGAAGATATCCCATCACTTGTTTATAATTTTCTGTTAATCCCCTAACCATGATCCACCAGTGCTTGATCGCAAGGTTATACTTCATTATGTAACGAAGCAACCGGAACTTCAGTGCCAAAGTCTACAAAACCATGAAATTTGTCATTTTGAGAATTATATGATACTGCCCGTTTTAAACTAAGTTCATCAAAAATTACTGACACTAGTTTTCCCTTTAAATCCAGGACATAACATTTAATTGTTAACATTTGCGTTACACTTTCATTTATGTCAGGAAATATATCAAAGGTTTTGCAACCATCGACGCAATGATCGTAGGTAAGCAAAAATGCTTTCTCATGAATTTATAAGCACTTGTAGAATTATAGTACAAAGCAAGAGCACAACTTTTATCTTCATTACCTACTGCAGCGTCTTCCGTTCTTTTTTACTGCTGCAAGCTGTGTTTGTGATTGGATAAATTTACTGCTACTGTCATGTTTTCTATGTTTAAGATGCGTTGATAATTCAGCATGTAATGCCCGATTTGTAGTTTTTAATTGTAACAAATGCCTTCGTCTTCTTGCTGCTTTTTGTTGTCAAACTCTAAGTTTTTGTTTCAACGACTCCAACAATTTTTATTTATTATCACTATTGGTAATATCATCTGCATTTATCCATAAAATTAGTTTATAGACTTTACATTCACTATACTGTATTCCATACATCAGAGTCAGTATGGGCTTTAATATAAAGCGATGTAGCCATTATTTCAGCACAAAACTGTTTGTAATTTGTAAATGAGTTTACAACTGTCAATCATAAATAAATCCTACTTTTGTATTCCTAAGCGCTTAACAGGTAGTAATCTCTTACTAATGCCTTTTCCTTGACTAACTACATTTTGTCAGCTGTATTCAAATAAATTATTGAAAAATAGTGCTGATCATACTTTATTAGCTTAAATTGGTTTCTACCTTTTTAAAAAGCATTATCCTCGCTGATGGGTGGTGCTTTATTTTTTTTTAATTATAATAATAGCAACTTAAAAAAATACATGCATTTATAATAAAAAGAACAAATATTTTTAATTACACATATAATTATTTACACTAAGGGCTTAATACAAATTTTGTTAAAGTCTGTAATGAAACACTTATTATTTATTAATTGGGATAACTAAATAAATAAATACGCATGAGATATTTTTGATATAATTGCAACAATATTACTCCTAAAATTTGTAATTTATTGCGCGTACTTGAAGGAAATGTCTGAAATCAAAACGAGACAGCAAGATGTTGTTTTACCGTACTGTACTTACTTGTTGGTGCGCATGTACCGGGTGGCCAAATAAGCGAGGTAAGCGGCTGTATCTCAGGACCTGTTCATCTGACAACAATGGAATTTTTTTTATTATAAATGTGGCCATAAAAAAACTCTGGAAATTATTTTCGAGTTCCTAGGATGGCCGCTAGGGGGCGTATTTGGTATAATAGTTCATAAAAACTTAATTTTCTCGCTTAATGTCCCAATGAAGTGGGTCTGAAAATATTGTCATGGCAATCTACGATCATTTATGAATAAAAAACCTTACATCAATTTTTTTGACAGCTGTCAAATAAAGTGGTGGGGGAAGGTTTTACCCCGAAAAAGAAAAATGCTTGTAGTGTCAGTTTGGCTTGGCCGATTTTACTGAAACAACTTTTGATTAAAAGAGCATTTTTGGAAGTATTTTTCTATAAAAATAAAACAACAATATATTTTTCCATTGTTCTGCGAGAGGGAGTTGATTTATAACTTACCCTATTTCTTTAAATATCTCTAAAAAGTTAAATGAAATCATATATTTTTTCTTACGATAATAAGTAGAGCACTAAAAACTAAAAAAAATAGTGAAAACCGCAAAACGATATCTCTGTTTATAACGAAGGTATTAACAAAAATGTTTAAATATCGTTTTGCGGTTTTCACTATTTTTTTTAGTTATTAGTGCTCTACTTATTATCGTAAGAAAAAATATATGATTTCATTTAACTTTTTAGAGATATTTAAAGAAATAGGGTAAGTTATAAATCAACGCCCTCTCGCAGAACAATGGAAAAATATATTGTTGTTTTATTTTTATAGAAAAATACTTCCAAAAATGCTCTTTTAATCAAAAGTTGTTTCAGTAAAATCGGCCAAGCCAAACTGACACTACAAGCATTTTTCTTTTTCGGAGTAAAACCTTCCCCCACCACTTTATTTGACAGCTGTCAAAAAAATTGATGTAAGGTTTTTTATTCATAAATGATCGTAGATTGCCATGACAATATTTTCAGACCCACTTCATTGGGACATTAAGCGAGAAAATTAAGCTTTTATGAACTATTATACCAAATACGCCCCCTAGCGGCCATCCTAGGAACTCGAAAATAATTTCCAGAGTTTTTTTATGGCCACATTTATAATAATAAAAAAAATTCCATTGTTTTAGTTTAGTTTAGTTTAGTTTATTTATTTTGCGAATTTACAATACTTACAAATATTGATCTCACACGTCAAAAGATAACATAAATATGTTACATAGGTATAAGTAGTAGACAACTAAAACACAGTAGGTACAAATACAATTAAAACGTATATGAAAAATAATCATTACTGTTGTAAAAAGCCTTTAAGTTGTCAGATGAGCAGGTCCTGAGATACAGCCGCTTACCTCGCTTATTTGGCCACCCGGTACATGTATTTATTTCATACTGACTAGTAATCTCTGATTTACCAGACTCATGCGAGTCTGGTAAATCGTATTTATTTCATACTGACTAGTAATCTGTGTTTTACCAGATTCATACGAGTCTGGTAAATCGTATTTACCGTACTATAAATTGTATTTACCGTACTAGAAATTTTGTATCCGAATACAAATGTTGCCATAGCAACATAATAGAGCGGCAGCCCAGCGTCTTTTTAGGTGGTGATCTGACCGCGTCTGCGAATCATACTACGTTGAAGGTCATGTCACATATTAATAGCATAAAAATCGTCGCAAGTTCTGAATCTGGGGATAACATGTTCAAACAACCCTTTTTTTCTGCATAAAAAATCACTGTTTTGAAGTGATTGGACCGCGTATAATTCTTGTACGAATCGAAGCGACAAATTAAACACGTCGTCAAAAATGTATTTGCAGACGGTTTCGCTGGTGCAATAACCCTGCAGACGATGTTGAAGGTGCATTATTTTTATTATTTTCAAAGTAATTTGACCGCGTATGCAATTCAGGTTAATGATTTTTCTTCTTGCGTATGTTACGAAAAAAAAATTGCAGACAAGTCGGATGGGGATAAGTACTTTAATTAAACAATTAAAGATGCATTCATTTTCGTGGAATTCAAAGTCATTTGACCGTGGCTAATTTTCAGTACACTATTTTGTTATTGTAATGTACGTGATGAAAAAAATTGTTGCAGACGATCTGAATGGGGATAATTATTTTAATTAAACAATTAAAGTACCATTGGTTTTAGCAAATTTAAAGTAATTTGACCGCGTCTGCAATTTTAGGTAATGTTTAATGTTGGTATTTTATTAACGAAAAATTACATTGCAGACGATTTGCAAGGGGATAAGTATTTAATTTAACAATTCAAGTACCATTTATTTGACCAAATTTAAAGTAATTTCACCGCGTCTGCAAATTTAGGTCGTGTTTAATGTTGGTATTTTATTAACGAAAAATTACATTGCAGACGATTTGCAAGGGGATAAGTATTTTAATTTAACAATTCAAGTACCACTTATTTGACCAAATTTAAAGTAATTTGACCGCGTCTGCAATTTTAGGTAATGTTTAATGTTGGTATTTTATTAACGAAAAATTACATTGCAGACGATTTGCAAGGGGATAAGTATTTTAATTTAACAATTCAAGTACCACTTATTTGACCAAATTTAAAGTAATTTGACCGCGTCTGCAATTTTAGGTAATGTTTAATGTTGGTATTTTATTAACGAAAAATTACATTGCAGACGATTTGCAAGGGGATAAGTATTTTAATTTAACAATTCAATTACCATTTATTTGACCAAATTTAAAGTAATTTGACCGCGTCTGCAATTTTAGGTAGGTAATGTTTAATGTTGGTATTTTATTAACGAAAAATTACATTGCACACGATTTGCAAGGGGATAAGTATTTTAATTTAACAATTCAATTACCATTTATTTGACCAAATTTAAAGTACATAATTTGACCGCGTCTGCAATTTTAGGTAATGTTTAATGTTGGTATTTTATTAACGAAAAATTACATTGCAGACGATTTGCAAGGGGATAAGTATTTTAATTTAACAATTCAAGTACCACTTATTTGACCAAATTTAAAGTAATTTGACCGCGTCTGCAATTTTAGGTAATGTTTAATGTTGGTATTTTATTAACGAAAAATTACATTGCAGACGATTTGCAAGGGGATAAGTATTTTAATTTAACAATTCAATTACCATTTATTTGACCAAATTTAAAGTAATTTGACTGCGTCTGCAATTTTAGGTAGGTAATGTTTAATGTTGGTATTTTATTAACGAAAAATTACATTGCACACGATTTGCAAGGGGATAAGTATTTTAATTTAACAATTCAATTACCATTTATTTGACCAAATTTAAAGTACATAATTTGACCGCGTCTGCAATTTTAGGTAATGTTTAATGTTGGTATTTTATTAACGAAAAATTACATTGCAGACGATTTGCAAGGGGATAAGTATTTTAATTTAACAATTCAAGTACCATTTATTTGACCAAATTTAAAGTAATTTCACCGCGTCTGCAAATTTAGGTCGTGTTTAATGTTGGTATTTTATTAACGAAAAATTACATTGCAGACGATTTGCAAGGGGATAAGTATTTTAATTTAACAATTCAAGTACCATTTATTTGACCAAATTTAAAGTAATTTGACCGCGTCTGCAATTTTAGGTAATGTTTAATGTTGGTATTTTATTAACGAAAAATTACATTGCAGACGATTTGCACGGGGATAAGTATTTTAATTTAACAATTGCAGTACCATCTTCTGTAGCACATTAAAAGTCATTTGAGCGCGTCCGCAATTACGGATTATGTTTATATAGCTACGCGTAGCGTACCTATTTATATAAGGTACGATATACTATACAATGTTAACATTCGTTAACGTCTATTTCGCTAATAACTTCCTCAATTTTTATTACTTTTCCAAAAATTTCGAATACCTTAATAACTCCCGAAGGCGCTTCTTTGGTATGCGGTTTGTTGAAAATCCTTTCCGCGGTTCACCCCCCACCCTCTCCTGAGCGAAAACATTCGCGGAAGCCGAACGGTGCGAGATACGGTCTCGGAGCATACATATTTTTAGGTAGCTGAGGGTCGTGGCTGGCTTTCGTCCCGGGGAGAAAAATACCCTCCGACGCTTCACAAGCGAGGGACGCGGGTTGGAAATCCCAAAATTGCGAAACAAAAATCCCAAACGTTCATTTAGATCTTGATGGCGCTTTCAGTAACAACAGTAGATATACTATACCGATACTAACCCAAAAAGTCACTAGATTTTCTAGTAACTTTTCTTAGGTTGGTAGTACTGGTCACTAGAAAAGTCACTAGATTTTCAAGGTCGGTTTGAAACTTGGCTAAGGTCACTTGAAGGTCAAGGTCCTTCGGCTCCTCGAAAGATATACTATGGCACTTCTGGACCAAAAAGTCACTAGATTTAGTAACTTTTCTTAGGTTGGTAGTACTGGTCACTAGAAAAGTCACTCGATTTTCAAGGTTTGAAACTTGGCTAAAGCTTCAAGGTCCCCCCCAGCTCCTCGGTCCAAGGTCACATTCAAGGGCTGCAGGCGGTGGGGGAACTGCTCCGGGTGCCGACACCACATCCGGTTTGCTAGATGTAATTCCGAGAATCCAGATGTCTTGAGCTGCCAAAAACCACATAGCTTGACTGACCGGGGTTTCCGGTTAAGAACTTGGCTAAGCGTTTCCGGTGAAGAACTTGGCTAAGCGTTTCCGGTGAAGAACTTGGCTAAGCGTTTCCGGTGAAGAACTTGGCTAAGCGTTTCCGGTGAAGAACTTGGCTAAGCGGTTCCGGTTAAGAACTTGGTTAAGCGGTTCCGGTTAAGAACTTGGCTAAATGTTTTTCAAGGTCTAATGCAAGGTCAAACATTGAGGATGAAGGTCATATTTGACGAATCACAAAATAAAGTGTATGCGATGGTAGTGTGGTCTTTTGCGTACGCGGAAGCAAGAAAAGGACCGTGGGAGACTATGGCGTTAGATAGATATCGTTTTCGCCGTAGAACAATTGAATTCTGTCACCCGTCTTACATGAAACGAGTCGAAGTATATCGCATTTCAAGGTCATCGATTGGAAATATAAAGGGCGTCGTGCTGGAAGGAAAATCAGTTCACGAAATGGATCTTACCAAGTTAAACGCCAGCACCTTCTGCAAGAGCTTCAAAAATGTTGCGGATATGGAAGTGGGGGAGAAATATAAAGTAATTGGTATTGATACGATTAATACTAAATATGGGGATCGTGTAGTGTTGGAGACTGAAAATTTCAAGTGCGTACTACCATTACGTTTCTATGATTACTTCAACGAAGATGACCAACTTGAAACCTTCAAGCAGTCCTTGGCACAAAAAGATGTATTCATTACCAGCGCAGGATCAGCAGGGAAAACTACCAATTTAAAATTTATGTAAATAGCTATGTACATGATTAAATAAATATTTCTCTGTGTCTCTCTGTCTTTCGAGTATAAAACCTGACGAGTTCAAATCAGTTCCGCGATCGTCGTCGTTGCAGTAAGATGGATACTGAAAAAAGTTGTAATAATAATTATTTTAAGTGTATGTGCTGGTGCTGTAATGAAGATGAACCTGCGAGCGCACCTCCATTCAATGGACGTTTAATTGATTGCACTGCTTACGATCTATGTGCTTCAAAATACGCCGAAATCGGATACAGTACACTTCATGACCTTGCACCAGTTCTACGAATTGTATGGCATGATGTAATAGTGATGGAAAGAGAAGATTGGGAGACGTTTCTCAAATGTCAAACGGAGATTGAAATGAAAGTTAAGCAATCGCAAGAAAGTCGGATTAATTGGTCCGATGCTGACGTTGAATATTCGCATACTGAGGAATCGCTTAGCAGCAAAATGGTCATGAACTATGCCTGGGAGTCTGTTAAGGGCATGGAGAAAATGTTAAAAAGTATAACAGTGCAAACGGTGCATGATGGTGGCAACAGACAATTTTGTACACTGGACCTAAATGAGATTGAAGAATTGTTTTCGCTAAAAGATATAATTAATTATCGATTTGAATTACTCGAATCGCATCAGCTTCCCAGTTTCTATCACAATCTCATCGCGCAGATAAAGAGCTACCGACGCTTTCGCAAGATGCAGTACGACGACGACGAGGACATCTATCGCGACTTTGAAAATTGGTTAAATTATAAATATGATAGAAATTCGCATAATACACTTTGTATGATGGAACTTTTGCATTATAGACCTACCGATATCATGTATCGCATTTATGAATAAAAATCGTAAACGCATTCTGTTTTTCTCGCTTCCAGACACGAATGCTAATATCGTCCTGGGTTGGCGATATAAAACACATAGCGCGCCATCATCAACTGTTAATATCACCGCTAGCTCTTGAAGTCGCAGTCGGGCATCTTGAGTGACGAACTTTAGTAGCACCCCACAGTAGCAAACGGCTTTTCAATCAGACCCCTGTTAAAATCAGAACAGACCTTGTTCAAATCAGAACAGACCCTGTTCAAATCAGAACAGACCCTGTTCAAATCAGAACAGACCCTGTTCAAATCAGAACAGACCCTGTTCAAAACAAGACCCCTGTTCAAATCAGGCCCCTGTTTAAAAAGACCCATGTTCAAATCAGGCCCCTGTTCAAAAAGACCCCAGTTCAAAACATGCCCCTGTTCAAAACTGGCCCCCGTTCGTGCAATGGTTAATAAGGAAAGCAGCGTATAGTAACGAAAAAAATGCGTTAGATAACTGTGCTGATTTATTCCAATAAAAAATTACTACTTAAGTACGTACTAACAAAATTAGCTGTCTATATATTGGAGCTGATTTTCATAGTCTTGTTCCTGGCGACGCGAGACTTCTAATTCGGCAGTAACCCGCTCCAGATCTTGTACAATGCGAGCTGAATTATCTTTAGCATGCAGATGACGGTATGTAGGTATCAACCCTCGATGCCACATTAATGACCTTTCAGCCAACTCTTCCGGTGTAGTAGGAGACGTTTGCTGGTTGTATAGTTTCAACATCAGTCCCACATCCTTTTGAGGCGTCGGCGGTCTGTGTGTATGAAAATATAACGTTAGTTTTACTAAATTTTTTAATTAACTTACATGTTCGCTGATGCTTGCGATGTTCCAATTATCCTAAAAAGATTATTAGTCCAACAACAACGGCATATTTTCGACTAACCTGTCAGGAGCACGCTCTTCCAGCTGTTGAATGAGATTTTCAAGGATATCATCATCAATGCACATCATCGGCCTATATACAGTTAATTATTAGTACGGGAATTTTAGTCCAACAACAACATTGACTAACCTGTCAGGCGCACACTCTTCCTGCCGATGAACGAGATTTGGTATCAATGCACGCCATCGACCTATATAGTTAATTATTAGTACGGGAATAGAACATTTTAAATTTACCTTGCTTCATCATCTTGGACTATGATTACACTCTGTAGATCTGTCGAGGATTGCTCCAATATACTCGGTTCCAGCCGAACAAATTTAGGTGCTAAAGGCTTCTTATGTGGTAGCTCTGCAGACACCGTGCTGCATTTAAAAGTTTTCGCTGGGGTTGCCATTTCAAGGGTATCAAGACACATCATTGACCTATATAGTTAATTATTAGTATGGGAATGGAACATTTTACCTTGCTTCAGCATCTTTGATGGCGATTACACTATGCCGATCCGTCACGCTAGATTGCTTCAATATACTCGGTTCCTGCCGAACAAATTTAGGTGCTAAAGGCTTCTTATGTGGTAGCGCTGCAGACACCGTGCTGCATTTAAAAGTTTTCGCTGGGGTTGCCATTTCAAGGGTATCAAGACACATCGTTGACCTATATAGTTAATTATTAGTATGGGAATTTAACATTTTAAATTTACCTTGCTTCAGCATCTTTGATGGCGATTACACTATGCCGATCCGTCACGCTAGATTGCTTCAATATACTTTTTAACAGAGACGGCTCAACAAAGTTAGGTGCCGCCGCAGCCTTCTTTTTATGCGATAGCGCTGCAGACACCGTGCTGCGCTTAAAAGTTTTCGCGGGAGTTGCCATTATGGGCTGTGATGGTGGCACATAAAAATGTAGTATTTATAGAAAACTTTGGAGGGGGGAGCAGACATGTGTTGTCCCACATGTGGTTTCATAGAAACATTTTAACCTAATTATTTCAAGCACTGACAGATTTATTAAAAGCAGATGGCCTATTATGAGCTTCACGAAGAGGTTGGCTCTTATGGAAAGCCATTAGGAGAATTTTAAAATTAGTTCCAGATTCGGTTAACGAACGTCGCTGTCAAGGTTTGCTAGTTATTATTTCCGAGAACTTGAGCTGTTTATTAAAAGCAGACCTCTCTTATGAGTGAATGATTAAAACCAGATGCTTATCGGTGCACGTGTGTTTCCAGATGGCGAAGTCAATAAATCTCCTGTGCTAGCAGACGCCTTCAGCTGAATGCAGACCTTGAAATAACAGTACACAGTGATTCTGTAAAAAGTTGTTATCCATGTTGTTACCATTTGCCATAACAACTCATATAAGAACTTTCCTAAAATTCCGTAAGCATGGTATAACTAGTCGTTGTTACCGTAGATTTATTGCAATCGGTATGAAGTTGAGAACACTTTCGACATAAGAGCCTGAAGCATTCTGAGACTAATTTTTAGCGATTTTTATAGGATAATCCGCGCATTTGAACGTCATTTTGCGTAACATTACGGAACGTCTTTGTTTTCATTAATTGGGCATTAAATGACTATCAGCATAGTGCAAATAATTCATGTAACACTTACGCGACTAGCTGTTGATCATAGCAAAATTGAGGTCCTTAAAGGCACTACAGATTGGAAAAGATCCACAGGAGTTTTGGTAATATTTCGTTTGTACTCTTTAATCTGCTGCCTGGTGAGGTCAGGGATTTGCCATATAATTTACTAAAAAATAGGTTGAAAAATTTCCTCATTGAAGGTGCGTTTTATAGTATAAGCGAATTCAAAGCTGGTAATTTAACTTTAATTTAACCGTATTGTAGTTTTTCTTTTGTAATTTCTTTTGACGTCTGTAAATGTTTTTTTTTGGCATGCTTAACAGGAATAAATATTATTATTATTATTATTATTATATCATATTTCACATGCAAATGACCAACTTCACCTAAAATGCAGTTGCTATAATCATAATAACTGTTGTTATATATTTTATATATAAAATTTTTGGTGAGAATTCTGTCGCCCAATTTAATCAAAATGTACATAGAAACTTAAGTGTTTCATTACAAGGAGTTGTCGAGTACAGTAAATAACTTTTAATGTATATAATGGGCTTGAACAGCATCAAATTATTAGATATTTTTGATAAATGTTTGCAAGGTTCATATAACGCGAGCATTCGTTAATTCATTCTTTGGGTGAGAGCATCTATTTTATGAACCGATTTTGAATGATAACTTTGACTCAATCAAACACAACCAGTTCACACATTCGTGGCAATTCAAAATAAGCTGCGGGATTCGTTGGTATACAGCTCTAAAAGTCTCCTACTTGCGGTTAAAATACAAATCATTGTGCTTGAAATGGTCGCAGTTCATGTAAACGAGTAGCATAACTCTTTCGTTAAAATTAAATAGGTAATACTTATTATGCGGAGCAAATCCAACTATGTATATCGCAAAGTTTCACGGACTACCTGATTGAGGGGGGAAATTTGAACGCGTGAATGAAAGCTGTACACTTTAAACGAATACCCTTTTTGCAGAGTGGGTAGCAAAAACGATGGCACAAACGTATTATCAAGTCGATTATAAATAAGCTTATTTTCATGCAAAAGTAGAGGATAGTTCAAATTCTTTTAACCATTCGAGCACACTAAACATTTTACGTGAAAATCATTTTAGATTAAATACGCAAATTCCATGATGATTGACGCTTTTTAGAGGGCGAAAGTAAGGGAGGGAATGAAACAACAGGCAATAAAAGAAAATGCCGCATACGTTTATTTAAAACTGTAAATAAAATGTATCATAAAAATGCTAACAATATTGTAATGAACTTACAATCTCTATAATTGCGACACGATGGTCGGGACCCACGTACACATTAAAGGGATGATCCTGTATTGTGCCGTCTAGTATTTTAATGTATATAGGCGGTCCCAAATTGAGCCGGTGGCTGCCATTAATTTTTATGTAATCAGTCTAAAGAAAACTCAAAGTAATTAGTGAAACATGTTAAAAATACATACCAATCCCGTGGTCACCACCACCATTTCAATTATTCGTATTTCTAGAACAATAAATTGCACAGCTTTAAAACAAAACAAAAAATATCTTTACCGTAAGGTTTCAAGTCACATGCCAATTCAATCATGGCCCCGATAATAGGCATAGCTGTAAAATGAAAATTAACTAAACTCATTTAAACATAAAGCACCATACCACGCATTTCGCACATAGTTTGCAAATAATACAAATGCGGAGGTGAAGCTACCATTTATATGAAAAGTTATCATAAATCCGTCAAATAGTGACATTATCTTTTTGTATAGATAAACGGTTTTCTCATAAATTGTAAATTTAAGGGCTGAATTTCTATCGATATCGCTTTCAGAGTTATGTAAACCATATGTTGACCGAAGACGCTCATTATAAAAAATTATAAATCGTTCAAACACCAGATTTCAGGATGATGCGCAAATTTAAAATACATTGAAAACGAACATGACCCAGTTCTATGAATTGTGTTGATGGAAAGAGAGAAGATTTTACCCTTTAAAACTAAAAAATCAAATTTGCATGGGAAAGCGGAAACTACAAGTCGCTGACCCTAATTCGTAATTTGCTAGGGTAAAAGTCTTTTCGAGTCGTGTTTTGCGTGTCTCAGCAATTATCAATATTTGCGTAACAAAAATTGTTGTATACAGGTTATTCAAATAAACTCTAGTATGTCGAGTTTTTATACAATTGAAATCTTTTGAAAAACGGGATAGATTTCTGATAAACCCTTCTAGGACTCGCGTCTAATCATCATAACGGGCATTTTGTCTGGTTTTGAGGTCTTTTGGTTAGAAATTGCAATAGAGAGTTACGAATTAGGGTCAGCGACTTGTAGTTTCCGCTTTCCCATGCAAATTTGATTTTTTAGTTTTAAAGGGTAAAATCTTCTCTCTTTCCATCAACACAATTCATAGAACTGGGTCATGTTCGTTTTCAATGTATTTTAAATTTGCGCATCATCCTGAAATCTGGTGTTTGAACGATTTATAATTTTTTATAATGAGCGTCTTCGGTCAACATATGGTTTACATAACTCTGAAAGCGATATCGATAGAAATTCAGCCCTTAAATTTACAATTTATGAGAAAACCGTTTATCTATACAAAAAGATAATGTCACTATTTGACGGATTTATGATAACTTTTCATATAAATGGTAGCTTCACCTCCGCATTTGTATTATTTGCAAACTATGTGCGAAATGCGTGGTATGGTGCTTTATGTTTAAATGAGTTTAGTTAATTTTCATTTTACAGCTATGCCTATTATCGGGGCCATGATTGAATTGGCATGTGACTTGAAACCTTACGGTAAAGATATTTTTTGTTTTGTTTTAAAGCTGTGCAATTTATTGTTCTAGAAATACGAATAATTGAAATGGTGGTGGTGACCACGGGATTGGTATGTATTTTTAACATGTTTCACTAATTACTTTGAGTTTTCTTTAGACTGATTACATAAAAATTAATGGCAGCCACCGGCTCAATTTGGGACCGCCTATATACATTAAAATACTAGACGGCACAATACAGGATCATCCCTTTAATGTGTACGTGGGTCCCGACCATCGTGTCGCAATTATAGAGATTGTAAGTTCATTACAATATTGTTAGCATTTTTATGATACATTTTATTTACAGTTTTAAATAAACGTATGCGGCATTTTCTTTTATTGCCTGTTGTTTCATTCCCTCCCTTACTTTCGCCCTCTAAAAAGCGTCAATCATCATGGAATTTGCGTATTTAATCTAAAATGATTTTCACGTAAAATGTTTAGTGTGCTCGAATGGTTAAAAGAATTTGAACTATCCTCTACTTTTGCATGAAAATAAGCTTATTTATAATCGACTTGATAATACGTTTGTGCCATCGTTTTTGCTACCCACTCTGCAAAAAGGGTATTCGTTTAAAGTGTACAGCTTTCATTCACGCGTTCAAATTTCCCCCCTCAATCAGGTAGTCCGTGAAACTTTGCGATATACATAGTTGGATTTGCTCCGCATAATAAGTATTACCTATTTAATTTTAACGAAAGAGTTATGCTACTCGTTTACATGAACTGCGACCATTTCAAGCACAATGATTTGTATTTTAACCGCAAGTAGGAGACTTTTAGAGCTGTATACCAACGAATCCCGCAGCTTATTTTGAATTGCCACGAATGTGTGAACTGGTTGTGTTTGATTGAGTCAAAGTTATCATTCAAAATCGGTTCATAAAATAGATGCTCTCACCCAAAGAATGAATTAACGAATGCTCGCGTTATATGAACCTTGCAAACATTTATCAAAAATATCTAATAATTTGATGCTGTTCAAGCCCATTATATACATTAAAAGTTAATAATAATAATAATAATAATAATAATAATAATAGGTTTATTGCCCAAACAGAAAGAAAAATCCAATTAACGGACAATTTAGATATAAACAATTGAGAGAAGTAAGAAATTAACAAATTAAAACTTAAAAATTAAAAATTAGGTGTACAATTAAATAATGTAATAAAAAAATACTTAAAGGAAAAAGTGAGAATAAAAAAAAAACTATGTGTTAACTATTAATTAGCAGAAAAACCAAAATCAGTTCCTTTAAAGATTTGTAGCTGAAATGAGGGCGCGCAATGAACAATGATTGATATCAACCGATTGCGGTAGAGAATGAAAAATCCTAATCATACTTAGGATAGGCGAATTGCTGAGCATATTGCTATGAGGTGTGGGATGATAGAATGTTCTATGATTACGTGCTGTATGAGATGGAACATGAAAACAAATAAGTGACAATAAATATGGACAATCAATTAAATTATTTAACAATTTGTAAAGGAACGTAACCGACATTTTACTACGCCTAGATTCTAATGACATGAAATTAAAGCGAGACAGTAACAGCTGATGATCAAAGCCTCTAGGAGGATAGTTATGATCAACCTTATATACTAGAAATTTTAAAAATTTACGCTGCACAATTTCAAGTTTAAATTTCAGGTTACTTTGCGTAGGATTCCAAACTAAGGAACAATACTCAAGTTTCGAGCGTACTAGCGACATATACAAACACTTCAAAGTTATTTACTGTACTCGACAACTCCTTGTAATGAAACACTTAAGTTTCTATGTACATTTTGATTAAATTGGGCGACAGAATTCTCACCAAAAATTTTATATATAAAATATATAACAACAGTTATTATGATTATAGCAACTGCATTTTAGGTGAAGTTGGTCATTTGCATGTGAAATATGATATAATAATAATAATAATAATAATATTTATTCCTGTTAAGCATGCCAAAAAAAAACATTTACAGACGTCAAAAGAAATTACAAAAGAAAAACTACAATACGGTTAAATTAAAGTTAAATTACCAGCTTTGAATTCGCTTATACTATAAAACGCACCTTCAATGAGGAAATTTTTCAACCTATTTTTTAGTAAATTATATGGCAAATCCCTGACCTCACCAGGCAGCAGATTAAAGAGTACAAACGAAATATTACCAAAACTCCTGTGGATCTTTTCCAATCTGTAGTGCCTTTAAGGACCTCAATTTTGCTATGATCAACAGCTAGTCGCGTAAGTGTTACATGAATTATTTGCACTATGCTGATAGTCATTTAATGCCCAATTAATGAAAACAAAGACGTTCCGTAATGTTACGCAAAATGACGTTCAAATGCGCGGATTATCCTATAAAAATCGCTAAAAATTAGTCTCAGAATGCTTCAGGCTCTTATGTCGAAAGTGTTCTCAACTTCATACCGATTGCAATAAATCTACGGTAACAACGACTAGTTATACCATGCTTACGGAATTTTAGGAAAGTTCTTATATGAGTTGTTATGGCAAATGGTAACAACATGGATAACAACTTTTTACAGAATCACTGTGTACTGTTATTTCAAGGTCTGCATTCAGCTGAAGGCGTCTGCTAGCACAGGAGATTTATTGACTTCGCCATCTGGAAACACACGTGCACCGATAAGCATCCGGTTTTAATCATTCACTCATAAGAGAGGTCTGCTTTTAATAAACAGCTCAAGTTCTCGGAAATAATAACTAGCAAACCTTGACAGCGACGTTGGTTAACCAAATCTGGAACTAATTTTAGGAGATTTATTGTCTTCACCATCTGGAAACACACGTGCACAAGCATCTGGTTTTAATCATTCACTCATAAGAGAGGTCTGCTTTTAATAAACAGCTCAAGTTCTCGGAAATAATAACTAGCAAACCTTGACAGCGACGTTCGTTAACCGAATCTGGAACTAATTTTAAAATTCTCCTAATGGCTTTCCATAAGAGCCAACCTCTTCGTGAAGCTCATAATAGGCCATCTGCTTTTAATAAATCTGTCAGTGCTTGAAATAATTAGGTTAAAATGTTTCTATGAAACCACATGTGGGACAACACATGTCTGCTCCCCCCTCCAAAGTTTTCTATAAATACTACATTTTTATGTGCCACCATCACAGCCCATAATGGCAACTCCCGCGAAAACTTTTAAGCGCAGCACGGTGTCTGCAGCGCTATCGCATAAAAAGAAGGCTGCGGCGGCACCTAACTTTGTTGAGCCGTCTCTGTTAAAAAGTATATTGAAGCAATCTAGCGTGACGGATCGGCATAGTGTAATCGCCATCAAAGATGCTGAAGCAAGGTAAATTTAAAATGTTAAATTCCCATACTAATAATTAACTATATAGGTCAACGATGTGTCTTGATACCCTTGAAATGGCAACCCCAGCGAAAACTTTTAAATGCAGCACGGTGTCTGCAGCGCTACCACATAAGAAGCCTTTAGCACCTAAATTTGTTCGGCAGGAACCGAGTATATTGAAGCAATCTAGCGTGACGGATCGGCATAGTGTAATCGCCATCAAAGATGCTGAAGCAAGGTAAAATGTTCCATTCCCATACTAATAATTAACTATATAGGTCAATGATGTGTCTTGATACCCTTGAAATGGCAACCCCAGCGAAAACTTTTAAATGCAGCACGGTGTCTGCAGAGCTACCACATAAGAAGCCTTTAGCACCTAAATTTGTTCGGCTGGAACCGAGTATATTGGAGCAATCCTCGACAGATCTACAGAGTGTAATCATAGTCCAAGATGATGAAGCAAGGTAAATTTAAAATGTTCTATTCCCGTACTAATAATTAACTATATAGGTCGATGGCGTGCATTGATACCAAATCTCGTTCATCGGCAGGAAGAGTGTGCGCCTGACAGGTTAGTCAATGTTGTTGTTGGACTAAAATTCCCGTACTAATAATTAACTGTATATAGGCCGATGATGTGCATTGATGATGATATCCTTGAAAATCTCATTCAACAGCTGGAAGAGCGTGCTCCTGACAGGTTAGTCGAAAATATGCCGTTGTTGTTGGACTAATAATCTTTTTAGGATAATTGGAACATCGCAAGCATCAGCGAACATGTAAGTTAATTAAAAAATTTAGTAAAACTAACGTTATATTTTCATACACACAGACCGCCGACGCCTCAAAAGGATGTGGGACTGATGTTGAAACTATACAACCAGCAAACGTCTCCTACTACACCGGAAGAGTTGGCTGAAAGGTCATTAATGTGGCATCGAGGGATGATACCTACATACCGTCATCTGCATGCTAAAGATAATTCAGCTCGCATTGTACAAGATCTGGAGCGGGTTACTGCCGAATTAGAAGTCTCGCGTCGCCAGGAACAAGACTATGAAAATCAGCTCCAATATATAGACAGCTAATTTTGTTAGTACGTACTTAAGTAGTAATTTTTTATTGGAATAAATCAGCACAGTTATCTAACGCATTTTTTTCGTTACTATACGCTGCTTTCCTTATTAACCATTGCACGAACGGGGGCCAGTTTTGAACAGGGGCATGTTTTGAACTGGGGTCTTTTTGAACAGGGGCCTGATTTGAACATGGGTCTTTTTAAACAGGGGCCTGATTTGAACAGGGGTCTTGTTTTGAACAGGGTCTGTTCTGATTTGAACAGGGTCTGTTCTGATTTGAACAGGGTCTGTTCTGATTTGAACAGGGTCTGTTCTGATTTGAACAAGGTCTGTTCTGATTTTAACAGGGGTCTGATTGAAAAGCCGTTTGCTACTGTGGGGTGCTACTAAAGTTCGTCACTCAAGATGCCCGACTGCGACTTCAAGAGCTAGCGGTGATATTAACAGTTGATGATGGCGCGCTATGTGTTTTATATCGCCAACCCAGGACGATATTAGCATTCGTGTCTGGAAGCGAGAAAAACAGAATGCGTTTACGATTTTTATTCATAAATGCGATACATGATATCGGTAGGTCTATAATGCAAAAGTTCCATCATACAAAGTGTATTATGCGAATTTCTATCATATTTATAATTTAACCAATTTTCAAAGTCGCGATAGATGTCCTCGTCGTCGTCGTACTGCATCTTGCGAAAGCGTCGGTAGCTCTTTATCTGCGCGATGAGATTGTGATAGAAACTGGGAAGCTGATGCGATTCGAGTAATTCAAATCGATAATTAATTATATCTTTTAGCGAAAACAATTCTTCAATCTCATTTAGGTCCAGTGTACAAAATTGTCTGTTGCCACCATCATGCACCGTTTGCACTGTTATACTTTTTAACATTTTCTCCATGCCCTTAACAGACTCCCAGGCATAGTTCATGACCATTTTGCTGCTAAGCGATTCCTCAGTATGCGAATATTCAACGTCAGCATCGGACCAATTAATCCGACTTTCTTGCGATTGCTTAACTTTCATTTCAATCTCCGTTTGACATTTGAGAAACGTCTCCCAATCTTCTCTTTCCATCACTATTACATCATGCCATACAATTCGTAGAACTGGTGCAAGGTCATGAAGTGTACTGTATCCGATTTCGGCGTATTTTGAAGCACATAGATCGTAAGCAGTGCAATCAATTAAACGTCCATTGAATGGAGGTGCGCTCGCAGGTTCATCTTCATTACAGCACCAGCACATACACTTAAAATAATTATTATTACAACTTTTTTCAGTATCCATCTTACTGCAACGACGACGATCGCGGAACTGATTTGAACTCGTCAGGTTTTATACTCGAAAGACAGAGAGACACAGAGAAATATTTATTTAATCATGTACATAGCTATTTACATAAATTTTAAATTGGTAGTTTTCCCTGCTGATCCTGCGCTGGTAATGAATACATCTTTTTGTGCCAAGGACTGCTTGAAGGTTTCAAGTTGGTCATCTTCGTTGAAGTAATCATAGAAACGTAATGGTAGTACGCACTTGAAATTTTCAGTCTCCAACACTACACGATCCCCATATTTAGTATTAATCGTATCAATACCAATTACTTTATATTTCTCCCCCACTTCCATATCCGCAACATTTTTGAAGCTCTTGCAGAAGGTGCTGGCGTTTAACTTGGTAAGATCCATTTCGTGAACTGATTTTCCTTCCAGCACGACGCCCTTTATATTTCCAATCGATGACCTTGAAATGCGATATACTTCGACTCGTTTCATGTAAGACGGGTGACAGAATTCAATTGTTCTACGGCGAAAACGATATCTATCTAACGCCATAGTCTCCCACGGTCCTTTTCTTGCTTCCGCGTACGCAAAAGACCACACTACCATCGCATACACTTTATTTTGTGATTCGTCAAATATGACCTTCATCCTCAATGTTTGACCTTGCATTAGACCTTGAAAAACATTTAGCCAAGTTCTTAACCGGAACCGCTTAACCAAGTTCTTAACCGGAACCGCTTAGCCAAGTTCTTCACCGGAAACGCTTAGCCAAGTTCTTCACCGGAAACGCTTAGCCAAGTTCTTCACCGGAAACGCTTAGCCAAGTTCTTCACCGGAAACGCTTAGCCAAGTTCTTAACCGGAAACCCCGGTCAGTCAAGCTATGTGGTTTTTGGCAGCTCAAGACATCTGGATTCTCGGAATTACATCTAGCAAACCGGATGTGGTGTCGGCACCCGGAGCAGTTCCCCCACCGCCTGCAGCCCTTGAATGTGACCTTGGACCGAGGAGCTGGGGGGGACCTTGAAGCTTTAGCCAAGTTTCAAACCTTGAAAATCGAGTGACTTTTCTAGTGACCAGTACTACCAACCTAAGAAAAGTTACTAAATCTAGTGACTTTTTGGTCCAGAAGTGCCATAGTATATCTTTCGAGGAGCCGAAGGACCTTGACCTTCAAGTGACCTTAGCCAAGTTTCAAACCGACCTTGAAAATCTAGTGACTTTTCTAGTGACCAGTACTACCAACCTAAGAAAAGTTACTAGAAAATCTAGTGACTTTTTGGGTTAGTATCGGTATAGTATATCTACTAACAACGTCTCATTTCTATACGAGTTCATCGCCGACGGTTCCATCTGGACGGTTCGCATTGGGAGGAGTGATATCTCATCGAGAACGGGATCGCCGGTTTTTTCTCATCTCGGCGATGTTTGCTCGGTGACGGTGGGACGAAGAGGTGATCGATAGGTTTTCGGTTTTTACTTCCCGAGTACGAAGTAAAAGAGAAGTATTGTATTAGTGTTCCAAAAAAAAAATTTGACCTATGCAAACTTTTACATATCTTTGCGTTTCTGAATACATAAATTCAAAATATTAAAACAACATTTTCCGTCTGTCGTCTGTAGTCTGTAGTAGTCTGTACGTACACATTCCTTGCAACGCTCTAAGCTGAGAAACTATTAAAGTTATCGATATGCGGTATTCGCCAATCGATTACATTCGGGCCAAGGAGGAAAATGCTCATATTACCTTTCATTACGTCACTTCCACTGTAAGGTAAAATGGCGGCACTCGTTTTTTGTATTACATAAAGTTGCAGTTTTTTTATGTAGTAGTTTAAGAGTATTTTTTTCTGAATTCAGTAGTATTTGTTTTTTTGAAAAAAGGGAAGTCTCGTGGCAACTTGCCAGAATGTTTTGCTTTCGATTCCCCTTTCGAGACCGCATCTTTCATCGGGGAGTGACAAACGCGATGGTTATGTCGGGGTGTAAAACTACCGGGTAGGACTAGTGGAACGCCAGACGCAGCGAAGTTTCGATATCCACCGTTCGACCTCCATCGGTACTCAAATTTTCGAAATTCCAACGCGCTTTGCGGCCGAACGGTAGGTCGGATCAGGACGAATTGTTGTGCATTACTCTCACGTTTGGACCCCCCTACGACAAATCGACGCGAATCGATTTGGTCCCCCCACGGAGGGGTCGTTAAATCTGGTGATTTTGTTGCCCCACCTCCTTGGGCGTAACTGTTCCATCCGTCGACCGATTTTGACGAAACTTTCGCGGAATCGTTTCTTTTTACGGCGCGCTCCCGGCAAAAAAAAACAATCGAAAAATTGGAACAAAAAATTTCCATTTGCGACCGCGATAACAAATAACAATATTACAAAATGTAAAGAATGTAAATCGCGAAAAGTCGCACTTCTCGAGAAAAATTTCTTAATGTTTTTGGCCGAAATGGTCGTTAAAAAGTCGCGGCCGCCTACGATACCTTTGTTTGGCAATAGGGCCGTCCGATTTTGCGCTACGGTTGTCATCCATAATCTCGAAATCAAAATCGAGCCCCCCCCCCCCCCCTTGTCGCATCGTTGGAAAGGGCAAACTTCGTCCTTTCTTCGGTTGTGAAAATCTCCGCGAAAGTAGGAAAATTGACAAAGATATTGGGAAAATAAGGGGGAAATTTCCTACACTTTCCTTCCAAAACAAAACAAATGCGCATTTTTGACGGCCATTTTTCCAGCTTTTCTACAAATATAATACACAACTTTGGGGTAAAATGTTTTGGTACTCGAACCGTAACAAAATTTTTGTTGTTACCCTTTTATAAGTATATGTAACGTAATTGAACATACCATTCCACACCATTTGAATGGGGATAAGTTTTCAAAGTAATTAAATACTATAAGTATATTAACATAACATCATATTATTAACATAGGTAATCACATAGACTCGTCCTCCATTCCAAAGTCACTTTGCACATCGTATGCCTAACCTGACCATTTATTTTTTGACTCAAAACGGGACACCGCTTTGCATTTGCAAAATGTACAGGAACGATTTAATCAAAATCTGTATAACTGCACGGAAGCCGAAGCCCCGGAGGCAGGCACTTCGAACATGTATTAAACTAAGGTTGAATTTGCATAAACTGGTTTTATTAATTAGCACAAGAAAAAGTTTACCCTTTATTTTATTTAAAAATTTAAGGGTTGTTTACCCTGTACCTAATGGGTGAAACAATGTTGTCAAATGACAGTAAAAGTACCTAGCTTATCTAAAGAAAAAACAATTGACCTGTCCGCGGTTTTTTTCGTTTTTAAATGCCTCAAATTCAATGTCCATGTTTGCTGCTTCAATTTTTTTGTTAAAAATAAAAAAACTAAAAAACCTAGTGCACTGAATTCAGAAAAGAAAGACCTTTCAAATGACGTATCACTTGGCCCATCATCCCTATTTAAATTATAGGGGCTGTTCTCACAGCGCTAAGGGATAAAATCATATCAGGTTGAAAATCATGACAAAACTTGTCCCCTTTGATTTAAAAATTATTGCATTTCTCAAAAAAAATGCTTTAGACAGAAACCCGTCTGTTACCTTTTCGTTGGGCCACCCTGTATATAAATTGCTCAAAATGTCCACCGTTATGTTCACCACACAATTCCACTTTGTTCCAATTCCAATTGTCGAATTTTTTTTCCAGAGTTGCAGGTGTAATTCTTTCAAGTTTCCGCAGCAATTGCTGCTTGTAGTTCGCCCAATGTATGGAGACGGTTTCAAAAAACGTTGAACAGAAAAAAATATAACGGAGTTAAATCTGGAAAACGGGGAGTCATAATCCTCTGCTAATTCAACAATTTTCAAACCGATTAACAATTCGTTTGTTATGGTTAGCAAACGCTCGATAAGGAATATTAAAGACGGAGTGGTCTTCCATAAACTGCTCTCGACAGGAGCAGTTCAGCTCTCCAATTCAACACCGTAAAAAACACTACTTACGCGCGAAATTCAAACTGTCATCAGTATTAGAGAATCACCCGGTATTAAACAGGGTCCTGCAATAGTGCGTATTTCTTTCCTAGCTCATATCTCATGAGAGATATAAAAAACTTCTTAGAGAAAATTTCAACTACTCGAGATGACGCATTAATAGAAATTATTTTTGAATATACAGGTAGTTCCATTTTTGCGGTGTCACTAAAAGAGTAATTTTTTTAAATGGACACACCGTGTACCTATATTTTATGACCTTTCGATGTTATCTGCTAAAGTCTACATTGGTAACTATTTACTTTGTGATTTGGTAGCAGGGTTGCCAACTTATTAATTTTTTGCGGAAAAATCGTGCGTAAGTAGGCTTATCTTCAAAAAATCCTATCGGCCTTGTGTTTTGAAGTTCTCAAGTAGGTATCGGCAATAATGTTAGTATGGGTAAAGAGCTGTGTGTTGAAGTTTAGAAACTAAAATTTGGTTATACAGGGTATTCGGAACAACATGTCAAACTTTCGAAATTTCAAAGTGCCATAACTCATTATTTTCAAATACAACTGCCATATTTTTTTCCGCTACCCAGAGGCATTTATAATCTTCAATTTTCGTAAGGAATGTTAAATGTCTAAACTACGTAGTTTTTACAATACTTAATCTTTTCGAAAACGCACCTATTTAGTTACGAGCTTAGGCACCAAAGTAGGCCGTGAAGAACATTAACGTCAAAAAGTAAACAATGCTTAGTGTCCGAAATTAACACTTGTTATTAATAAGTACTAGATTGTAGATTAACAAAATGAATTTCTGACAAGATGAACTTGTTGTTTTGATTATTATGGTGGGAAATTTTCTCTAAGAAGTTTTTTTATATCTCTCATGAGATATGAGCTAGGAAAGAAATACGCACTATTGCAGAACCCTGTATATTACATATGAAATTATATTATGCGATATAATGTAGATTCCCATTCAAAACGGGACGTATGGTCACGTTACGGTATGCGGAACTATTTTCACTTTCCTCGCTGTCATCTGTAAATTGGAATATCAGATACTCGTCATCCTCTCCTGTATTGTTTTCCACTAAAAATAGTAATGTGTCATTGTTTCATGCCCGTGATACAGTTTCATGCACATTTGAAAATAATTACAATAGTTTAGAATTCTTTAATAACAAAATTTTCCGATTCAGTAACGTGAAGGAACAACAATTTTTACAATACACATTTTATTTATTTATACCTTTTTTGTGTCATAGATTTTTTGCACCAAGAGTTGATTAATAAAGTTCATGCATAAAATTGCATCATTCAATTTCTATTATTAGATTACTGCAATGTCTGCAATAACTGGCGGTAACGTAATACGAGTAGGTCGCAAAGTATGTAGGAATACCAAGTGTACAATCATGATCTCGTATCGATCTGTTTTCCTCATTCGTAAACATGCTCGTGATGAGTCATAACACGAACAGTCTAATTGCTGTATTCATCAATGAAAGGAACAGGCACTTTTAAAAAATGACTGACAAACTCTTCTTTTTTTTGTAATGTATTTAATGGCTTCTCTAATATAAGCACTAGCGTTCACGAATTAAATCATAAGTAACTTAATATTTCCGTTCTTGCAATTTACTAGTACATAAGGTAGCTATTATTTGCGCTTTTAATTAAAGTACATTTTCAAACATTACGAGAATATTATCGATTATAAGAAAAAAGTCATAAAGTGTAAAATATAAGAAAGTTTAAAATGAGAAATTAATGTTAAAAATGCACTCATTTCTATGTACATGGTAACTGTTCAGGAACTTCACAAAAAAGATGACATATCATAAAAATCAGCCACCTAGTAATAACAATAACATTAATCATACGCTTGAGAATGCTTTGTAACGATTAGTCTTTATCCTTATCCTTTACGTAATTCGTTCACCTTTTGTAGAAACACTGAACAAATAAAAGATGATCTCATCTTATTACCCTGAATTGGCAATGCGGTTAAATTACTTTTACAACCTTACAAATACTGTAAATTCAACCCCGCCTGGAGGGTTGATGCCAACACGAAACTGTCTGCAATTATATTTTTTGTCACTAACTCATCAACGACAATTTATGATTTCAATTGCAGACACGGTCAAATGACTTTGAATTCGATGAAAATTATTGCATCTTTAATCGTTTAATTAAAGTACTTATCCACATCCGACTCGTCTGCAATTTTTTTTTCGTGACATACGCAAGAACATAAATTATTAACCTGAATTGCAGACACGGTCAAATGACTTTGAATTCGATGAAAATGAATGCATCTTTAATTGTTTAATTAAATTACTTATCCCCATCCGACTTGTCTGCAATTTTTTTTTCGTGACATACGCAACAACATAAATCATTAACCTGAATTGCAGACACGGTCAAATTACTTTTAAAATCTTAAAAATACTGTAAATTCAACCCCGTCTGCAGGGTTGATTGCAACCCGAAACTGTCTGCAATTTTTGTTTTGTGACATACGCAAGAACATAAATCATTAACCTGAATCGCAGACACGGTCAAATGACTTTGAATTCGACGAAAATGAATGCATCTTTAATTGTTTAATTAAAGTACTTATCCCCATCCGACTTGTCTGCAATTTTTTTTTCGTAACATACGCAAGAAGAAAAATCATTAACCTGAATTGCAGACGCGGTCAAATTACTTTGAAAATAATAAAAATAATGCACCTTCAACATCGTCTGCAGGGTTATTGCACCAGCGAAACCGTCTGCAAATACATTTTTGACGACGTGTTTAATTTGTCGCTTCGATTCGTACAAGAATTATACGCGGTCCAATCACTTCAAAACAGTGATTTTTTATGCAGAAAAAAAGGGTTGTTTGAACATGTTATCCCCAGATTCAGAACTTGCGACGATTTTTATGCTATTAATATGTGACATGACCTTCAACGTAGTATGATTCGCAGACGCGGTCAGATCACCACCTAAAAAGACGCTGGGCTGCCGCTCTATAAAGTGACATAACTTTGGAAACGTCAAATTTTATATAAAGTTAATAGAAAAACTCTTAAGAAATGAATCTATGGCCAGTATGAAATAAAATGTTTTACAGTATTTGTACGTTAAATCAGATTACGTTACTCGTTTCGAAATTCCTGCCTCAGCTACGCTTCGGCAGTAAACATCTCACTCGTTAACGTAAACCTTAATTTACCATACTCATATGTAAATAACTATTACCGTACTATAAATTTTTTACGAGACTGCAAATGTTCCCATAGCAACATAAAGTGACATAACTTAATAATGAAGTGATAAACTTTTGTTAACCGCCTTTATTTGTAAAATATTCAAATATTATATCTAGTTATCGCGAAAACTTTCGCGCAAGTCCTCCCTGGTTAATAGAAAAACTCTTAAGAAATGAATCTATGGCCAGTATGAAATAATAGTTATTTATGTATCAAGTACGCAAAATGATGTTTTAGTGGATGAGTCGAGTTTGTCGGACGAGGCGAAGCCGAGTCCGAAAACTTAGACGAAACGAAAACGCTTTGCGTACGTGATGCATACAACATTTTTTTGCATGAATTCTCTAAATTACCAAATTAATTTCATAAAAATTTAATTTGGTACATACAGAAGAGTTGTAAACGTCATATTTAGCTTTGACATAGTTGTTATAGCAACAAGTAAATTCGTAAAAAGTCAAAATAAAGATATCGTAAATACGTCAAAACGAATGAAAATTCAGCATTAAGGTTGTCATAGCGACTTTAGCGTACTTGTCCTTTAAAGATGTATTTTGCGGATTGTTTTCACTCCGCAAAATGGTTACTTTGGAGACAGAATACAAAAAAATGTTTTACATTATTTGTACGTTAACCCTGCGCTCTGTGAAACTCTTGCAAATGTTAAAATTTTAATTTCCCGCGTATTAATGTTTTGCTGTCGTTAACCGTGTGCTTGTTCGGCTTGTGGTCTGAGAGACCGCTGATCTGTGAAATTGTGACAAATATTTTTTTTGCGTTTTTTACGTTTATTTAAAACATGGAGCCTAAACCGGGACCATCAAAAAGGATTTGTGTGCTAGACGATGATTTTGAGACTGTGGTCATGCAATGGTTTAATAAAGTGGACAGTAATTGCAGTGAAATCGACTCTGAAAGAAGTGATGACGAAGTCAGTGACCACGACAGTAATTCTATTGTTGATGGAAATCGTAGTATATGAATGTATATAAACAGGCTTCTGAACCTGTATTCTTTCGTAGAAAAACGTTGAATTCTAACATTGTTGTCCAGTTGCCTGGTCTAAAGGGACCTTTACGTCAAACCTCAAAATTAGCTGTGGAAGAAGTATGGAAACTTTTAATTGATGAGGAAATATTACAGGAAATTTTACACTGGACTAACGTAAGAATTAGTAAAGAGAAACAAAAATATTCAAAAACATCAAGGAGTAAATTGCGAGATCTTGATTTTATAGAACTGAAGCCCTTTATAGGGCTACTATTTTATTCAGCAGTATTCAAGTCAAATCATCAACATAACATATTGATGCTATATTTGCGACCGATGGTACAGGAAGGGAGATATTTCGTGCAGTAATGAGCAAGTTTAGGTATGTCTTTTTACTTAGCGTATTGAGATTTGACGATCCAGCACCAGCTGCACCTATATCGTTTTTGTTTGACAAATTTATTAATAATTGTCAAAAAATGTACACCATAGGAACATGTGCAACTATCGATGAAATGTTAATCAGTTTTCGTGATCGCTGTAAATTTAGAATGTACATGTCCAATAAACCCGCCAAATATGGACTGAAAATAATGGCACTAACAGATTCTCGTAATAACTACCTCCTCAATGCTTACATTTACAAGGGAAATGGAGAGACTCTTACCGGCGATGAACAAAAACTATCCAAACCGATTCACTCTGTTATCCGTTTTTCTAAACCAATACAGAAGACAAATAGGAATTTTACAGCAGATAATTGGTTTACTTCAATACAGCTCATCAACTTACCGAGAGAAAAAGGTTTAACATATGTTGGGACCATTAGAAAAAACAAAAAGGAAATACCAAAAGAATTTCTACCCAAAAAACGAAGATTATGTGATTCAACATTATATGGATTTTACGATGATAGCATTACACTAATATCTCAATTAATAATCTCACAATTGTAATTCGTCACAATTGTAATTTATTAATACTAATAAAGACGTATTGTATTGTATTGTATTGTATCTCACGTTCCCAAGAAAAATAAAGTCGTATTGCTTGTTAGTTCAATGCATCATGTAAAATACACTGACCCCAATGTAAATAAACCCGAAATAATATGTTATTATAATGTAAATAAAGGCGGAGTCGACTCACTCGATGAAAAATGTGCAAATTACAGCACTGGACGGAGGACCAGAAGATGACCAATGGCAATTTTTTTTA
The DNA here is from genome assembly GCA_036250285.1 of Pyrocoelia pectoralis. Lineage (NCBI taxonomy): Eukaryota > Metazoa > Arthropoda > Insecta > Coleoptera > Lampyridae > Pyrocoelia > Pyrocoelia pectoralis. The sequence goes on along the minus strand of CM070075.1, from coordinate 37,818,897 downwards.
GAATTCTAGATATTAGCAACGTAAATGCTTACGTCTTTTACAGCTAATTCAGGTAAATAATAAAAAACCATAATAATATCATTAGATTTATGTATTTTTGGTACAGAGATAATCCAGTAACAACAAGATTAAATTTTGTAAAAGAATTAGCTAGGCAGCTTGTCAGACCGGAAATGGAAAGGCGTTTGAAAAATACACATGTAACTAGAGAAAACAGATTGTCCATATCTCGAATTTTGGGAATAAGTTCCAATACCGATAATCACCTTCAAGGGCGTAAGATGGAAAAACGACTGACGTGTAAAACATGCCCCCCCAGTTAAAAAAAGAAAAACTGCATATGGTTGCGTTATGTGCAATAATCCGGTTTGTTTATGGTGGGTTCATACAAGCGGCTAACAGATAATGGCTTAGGCAGCTAAAAGTTAGAAGTGTTGCGATGCATACAGATGTTCTTACAACGGATTACGATAACGACTAACGGACAAAGTTGGTCAACTTTTAACTTTTAAGCTACCCGTTGGCTTCCAAAGTCGTTGCGCACGCGTATTGTACGTTATATTAATGGCGTTCATATCATAATCTGTTTTCGCGGTGCGGTGAATACGTAACCTGGCTTTTCTTTTCTGTGGTCTTTGTTTTGATATAGAGCAATGGATTTGGCATTGGTTAGTGTAATTGAAGACTATCCGTTGATTTACGACGTCCATATGTTTATAACAAATAATAATTTTTAAAGTTATCATGGCTATTTTGTTTGCCCATCTCTCAAATTTGATTGCCCACCCTTCATTTTCATTCTAAAAATATTTAAACAATAATAAAATGGAAAAAACCCATTCGCGATGTATATAAGAGTTCATATGTTTATAACAAATAATAATTTTTAAAGTTATCATGGCTATTTTGTTTGCCCATCTCTCAAATTTGATTACCCACTCTTCATTTTCATTCTAAAAATATTTAAACAATAATAAAATGGAAAAAACCCATTCGCGATGTAGGGGAGAGTAGGGGAATAGGAGCTAGCGGGTAATGGGAGCCCTTACAATTTACACAGACAGAAGCGTACAAATTACCCGAAACTGACACAAACAGCTTCGGGGACCTTCGGTTATATTACGTGACCGTCACTGACCGACTCAGTATCAAACGCATGTCGATGACGAGCACAGATTAGTTTTGTGCATCGTTATAAAAGAGTGCCAAATCTCGCAATCAAAGTAAGTATCTACACTGTTATTATTCTAGTTTATTTTGTGTTTATTATATGCATTATTTCATTACGTTTGCGATAAAAGTCGAAGATGAATTATTTTATAATGTTTTTTAGGTTAATTTCATTATTTCGACATGGTTACCAACCGGGTAATGGGAGCTACTAACGCTCATATCTCGAATCTACTAACGCTCCCATTACCCCGCCATAGCCCCTATTACCCCTTTCGCGAAGCGAAACTCTATTCCAATGGAATAAGTTTATTTTATTTTTTAGATGCCACGAACTAGGAAGCGCACGACATCAAAAGCTAGTTGGACGTCGGATACGTTAGAGTCTGCAATAAAAACTATACGAACTGAAGGAATATCTGTTAATAAAGCGACACAGCAATATCAAATACCTTATAGCACGCTGAAGAAACGGTACAGGTTAGGCAATAGTAATGAAATTACGTACAGTCGTTCTCCGCTTCTTGGTAGAAAGCCTGTGTTCAATAGTGAACAGGAAGAGATACTTGTTAGCCACATACTTATCTTGTCTAATATGTTTTATGGTTTAACTAGCATTCAACTGCGAAAAATATGCTATAATATGGCTGTGAAATATGGTGTTCAAAATAGATTTAATACTGAAAAACAAATTGCTGGTAAACATTGGTTATACGGGTTCATGAACCGACACACGGAGCTCAGTATTAGAAAACCAGAAGCGACGAGTATTAACAGAATTTAATAATATTGAAGTTACTCGTTTCTTTAACCCTCCGACGGCGGAAACCGGGTCAAAATTGACCCAGAGTTGTAATTTTTATGAATAACTTTTTTATCCAATTATCTTTTGTTTTGAAATCTGAGATATTCCTCTATAATGTCATTTTGCTACTTATAGTAAAATTTGAACAAAATTGAATAGGTAATATCGTAGATAAGGGCACGGGGTCACTTTTGACCCGGTTTCCGCCGTCGGCGAAACAATTTTTAGAGATTCGACACCGGCACGTGCGCATGTCTAAGTAATTAAAATGGCTGATTTCCGTTGACATTATCGTGAAGTAGTGTTCTCTTACGCGTTAGTGTGATAGCATTCTGTCGTCGTTTCCGTACGTGCGTCGTGCATGCTTGTACATTCTTTCTATAAACGTGTTTGAGTTAGTAGTTATAAGTAGGTTTAGTGAGCAGTAACAATGAATCCAAATAAAACGCCTCTCACCGAAGCGGAACTATATGCAGAGTTGATGCGAAACGACGATGACGAAGATTTTGGCTCATTCTCAGATAGCGGTGGCAGTAACGAAAGTGATGCAGATTACGAAGTCTGTAGCGATATAGGAGATGAAATAAGTGACGATGAAGAAAGCACAGTAGACGTTGAAGATCAAGTAGTTGCTAATCGCACCTGGAAATATATAAGTCCAGCGCCAACTAAATCAAGAAGTCACAATATCTTACACAAAAGAAAAGGTCTAACTGCAAGCAGCAAGAATATAAATAGCACTTCGGAGGCATTTGCTTTATTTATTAGTAATGACATTATCGATATAATAGTGAAATATTGTAATCAAAAAGCCAGTGAGCCTGTTCACCAGCATGCCTGCGTCAGTAAATCTTGGCGGGACGTTGATCAAGACGAAATAAGAGCGTTTATTGGAATCCTCTTATTGGCAGGAAGATTTAGGGAAGCGAGAGAGGACAAAAATTCTCTGTGGAATAAACATGATGCTTTTTGCAGACCTATATATTCTGCAGCGATGAGTCGTGATAGGTTCAAAGAAATTCTAAGATTCGTGCGTTTTGATGATTTGACAACAAGGCTTCAGAGAAAACAAGAAGATAAGTTAGCTCCTCTTAGAACAGTTGCGGATATTTTTGCGTCTAATTGTAGGAAATCTTATGAAGCTTCTTCTGTTGGAACAATTGACGAACAATTAGTTACGTTTCGCGGCAGATGTCCTTTTAAAGTGTATATTCCCAGTAAACCTGGGAAGTACGGGATAAAAATATGGGCTCTATGCGACGCCGAGAGCTTTTACTGTTGCAATTTCGACATCTACTTAGGTAAAGTTGGCGGCGTAGCTGAAGTAAATCAAGGGCAGCGAGTTGTGAAACAGCTCACCGAATTTTGGAAGAATTCAGGTAGAAATATAACTACAGATAATTTTTTTACCGACATTTCACTGTCTGAAGATCTATTGAAAAATAAATTGACGATAGTTGGGATAATGCGTAAAAACAGAAAGGATCTTCCCAAATCCCTTGTCAATTTATCTGACCGAAGTGTTTTCTCTTCAAACTTCCTTTTCACCACCACTCTCACCCTTGTATCGTATATACCAAAACCCCGCAAGTGTGTCGTATTACTTTCCAGTATGCATGCTGAACATAGTATACTAGGAGAAGAAGCAAAGTTTAAGCCGGAGATAATCCAATATTATAATAAAACTAAAAGTGGGGTCGATGCCTTGGACAAACTGGTGAGAGAATATACATGTAGAAGAGCATCTTGACGGTGGCCATTTTCCTTGTTCTTAAACTTTGTGGATGTAGCTGCGTACAACGCCTTAGTTATTTGGTGCACAAAAAATCCAAATTGGGAAGGTGGTACGTCCATGAAGAAAAAACGGAAATTATTCCTCGAACATCTAGGAAAAGAATTAGTTGCCACAAATATGGAACGTAAAGCTGCAAAAATTGAAGGTGACGGCAGAGGCTATCAGAAAGGCATTATAAAAGCAATGGAACAGTGTGGCAGGCGTATCCAAAAGAAAACGCCTGAAGATACTGTAAGTGGAAACAAGCGCGGTAGGTGCTTCTTGTGCGTCGGTAATGAGAACAAGTATTCTAAAAAATGCAACAAATGTGCTAGATTTACGTGCCCAAATCATGGACAAACAGAAACAAAAAATTTGTGCAATAAATGTAAACAGTGATAAACAGAAAATGTTATTTTATTATTATGTTACTATTTTATACTGAGTTATGGACTATTTGTGTTTATATTTTTACTATTTAGAATATTTTTCAGTTACATTAAGAATAAATTAGGTCACAAACAACAATTTCATTATTTCTAACACCCCATCAGTCCTCAGTAATTTCAAAACAATGCAGTTCTGCGAAGGGTCTTTTTTGACCCATTTCCGCCGTTCGTGTTAGTAAAATTATTTCCGCCGTCGGAGGGTTAATAACCTGGAATCCGTAATGGTTAAATTTAATTTTGAGTCACAAAACATATTTAATATGGACGAGACAGGATTTTCTATGGTCCACGAGCCAGAAAATGTTATTGCTCTCAAAGGACGAAAGCGTGTTGGTTCAGCCACTTCATGGGAGAGGGGCAAAAATGTTACGGCAATTTGTTGTATGAGTGCTACAGGCATTTATGTGCCTCCATTCTCCATTATTTATTTTCCCTCGACAGAGACATTCTCCACAGCTGGAACGAGATGGGCCAGTAGGAGCTGTCTATACTTGTTCAAAAAATGGGTAGACTAATGAGCAAATATTCTTAACATGGTTACATTTCATTAAATTTGCAATACCTACTGCAGAAAAACCGATTTTACTTATTATGGACAATCATAATAGTCACGCTACACTAGAAGCATATGAGGCAGCCAAAAATATTAATATAACTATGTTGAGCATCCCTCCACATTCATCACATCGCCTACAACCTTTAGATGTTACCTTTTTCGGTCCTCTTAAGGCAGCTTACAAAAGGGAATGCGACATGTATATAAAATCGAGAAACATGATCAAAATAACTCCATACGAAATAGCTGGACTGTTTAATAAGGCGTACTCAAAGATAGCATCTTTAGATAAAGGAATATCTGGCTTTAAAACCACTGGAATATTTCCTATGGACCCATCTATTTTTACTGATGAAGATTTTAGTAGTATTGATCAGGATGAACATAATGACAACACAACTAACGATGGTAACACTGTTGGACTTTCGGAAACAATAGCTTCTCAGTGACTTCTTCTCAAGAGCCACTACAAATGTCCATTACCCCTCCACAACATACCAGCAACCAACCATCACAACAAGATGTGCAAAAAAGAGATTCTCCACAACCTTCTATAAGTTTTGCTGATATCTTAAATGTTTTAAGTCCACAACCACAAATAGTAACCAAATCTACAAGGAATAGAAATAAACAACATTCAGAAATTTTGACTAGCACCCCCATGAAGATAGTTTTCGAGGAGAAGAGAGAGAAAAGGAATAAAAACGTCAATAAAGAGAATAGACCAAAGAAAATTAACAAAAATTCTAAGAATTCTAAACCAAATATTAATAATAAATCATCTGACAAAAAAATAAAGAAAGCAACTAGAGGAATCATCTGTCGATGATACTAATATATGTAATGATGACTGAATATTCAGAGGAGGAAAATGAAAATGAATGCATAGTTTGCAACGATGTTGGCAAAAATGAAGAATTATGGTACCGTTGCAGGGTTTACGGCAAATGGGCTCACTCTGAGTGTACAGGTTGCGATGATCCTAAAGATTTGATTTGCATTTTTTGTTAAGATCCTTAAAATACCCAATGTGCGGGGTAATAGGAGCGAAAGTTCCATTTATAATAAACGTGATTTTAAATTACTACGGGTATATTTTTGAATGTTTGAAAACTTAATCTTCACATATTAATTCTAAAATAACATGTTTTCCATTGTTATATTAGTATCGTGAAATAATTATTATCTTTATTTTCAATCTTATTGTACGAATATTTAATATAATATTCCATGAAGACGAATGCAAAAAGTTCTCCATTTCCTTCATTATTTTTCTATATAAAAAATACTCTAACAAATATTATTTTAAAAAATGTATGGTTTTCTCCACTCTTTTTGTCTTAAATTTGAATTCTCACGTAAAATTTCAGTGTTGATTGCCGTATCTGTATTACGGATTGGCTTAGGTATTCTATTTAGATCATTTTTCTCGAACCACGTCCCTGTAACGCTCCTGCAATACGCAGTGTAATGTGCTGCCAGAGCTGCCTTGTGGCAATCGATACCTCCCTAGAACGTATTCCACATTTTCTGTTTTAATTTTTTCGGGAATATCGGACAATGGAATTTCATTGTTGTTATATTTTGACTTATTAATTGTTAAAAAGAGTTGAGTATCTATAAAAAGGTATGAGCCCTCTTTTATTGTTATTTTTGTTTGAGACGAGCATTTTGTACATTTCCCATACTGGAGGTTCTGGCGAAGAAATATGTTTAAATACGTTCCAAAACTTAATCCTTTGTCTAACCCGTCCAAATCTAAAATAATAATCTTTTTAATTTTATTTTTACCATTTTCACATTGTATGGATTTTTCAAAACTTTGGATGTTACCAAATGATTCACTTATTACAGTATAGGCACTTCCATAGCAATCAAGAAAACCGTTATCAATTTTGAATATCATTGATAGACGTTCACCCGTGAAATTATATGTAAGAGCGGATCCCTTCATTCGCATATTTAATGACGAATGAAAGAACGAGCATCTCCGAATTCAAGTCTATAAAATTTTTTTAACTTGCGTAATTGCAATAGCAATGGGTTAATATTTCCATCATCGAGTCAAAAGCGCACGTATTTTGAACGTATACTTGGGTCTAGGACAAGTCAGCGCCGCCGACTCATCGCGGCCGATTCATCGCGGCCATCTCATCGCCGAGCCATCTCATCGCCGGCCAACTCATCTCCGACCCATCTCATTAAAATTAAAAATTGTTAGTAGTGGAACAGCTTAGCATACAAAAAGCCATCAATATCCGTTAATTACTTATAACTAAAAATCATATACGATACAAAAGTACCGCGTAGTGGCAATCTATGTTTAAGTTTAGCATTTTTTTACTTCCAAATTTTGTTTAGTGTTGCCATTTTGTATCAATTCAAAAAAAATATACTACACCTGCAAATAACCTAGGCGCTTTAATGGAAATCTACGTTGTTATGTTGTGTTATGACCCGCTCGAATTCATTAGTTAGAAATACCTATTTAACTTGGTCAGTTCTATACTCAGTCGATAGGTGGCATAAGAATGCACATTTTTACGTGTAATAATCCGCTTTCTACCCACACAATCTGATCTCGTTCGTCCTGTTCCGTTTCAGACATCTCCATAAGAAATACATTGCCTTAACCACGTGACTACCCGTTCGCCTACGCAAATTTCATTTCGTTTGCGTTGGTTCCCTTTTATTAAAAATCAACCTCCGCCGAGTTGAAAAAGTGTTACTTGCGCATGGTGATTCACCGTTTCTCGTACTGTGCTAGTCGTTCGATCTACGTTTCTTAATAAATCGATATTTTATCGGATATTAGTGATCAACGATAATTAAATGGTTAATACTTTTATTACGTCATACTTTTGTTATACCTAATTACTTATCATTTTGATAAGATTTATTAAGAATTCGCTTGCTCATTTATTTTCTATTCTTTATTTTACCTTGAATCTTTTATTTATTTAAAAGTTAACTTTCAGATTAAGTATTTTGTTAATAATACTTGAACCTAATTCAGAATTCGACCCTCTGTCATCGGATTAGTTTAGATTAATGTTTTATTAAGGAGTTGTGGAAAATAGTCTTTGGTAATGCAGCCTTTAAACTCTTCCAATCCATTAATTGTTTCTTCCAGGCCATTTTCAGGCCACATCAAGAGGCTGGTATAGAAGGATAGCATTGGCAGGCAACAACACGAATTGAATATTATGCTCTAAACATTTATTGACGATATTAATCAAAATATGGCTGGCAAGATTATCACCTAGTAATACTGTCTTGCCATTCAAATTCCGAAAATATGGCAAAGCCACTCGTTCAAACCAATTTTCGAAGGTGTGACCATCAAACCACCCGCTCGCTGTTCTATTATATAGGGTCCCTAGTGGACCATTCCTTGTCCATGTATCATGTAGATGACGCGACTTATACACAATATAAACTGGCAGACGAACCCCTGACACTGTAACGGCAAACATCACCGACGTACTACTTTTAGAATGATCAAGAACCCGATCAGCATGTGTGCTTCCGCGTCTAACCAACACTGTTTCTTGGCCGGGATCGTCAGACATGTTGGTTTCGTCGTAATTAACAATGTTCTCAGTAGGTACGTTACTCAACGTATCATTTAACTGATCAAAATAATGGTCTATTACTGTTTTTGATACGCCAGCTCTTTGACGTTTAATATTTTCTGTAAGTGTCCGTAATAAGGAACACAAGGGTAAAATTTTATAACATGCATGGTAATTTAAGATCTATTAATAATTTTAACATAAATTATAATTTTAAAAGTAGAAGTAGAGCAAGAATTAAAAACAAACAAAAATTTAGTTACGACTTACCGCAAGAAGTTTCACTTTAACTGAAATGATAAAAGAAAACACGTGTTTTATTCGGTAAACATGTGAATAAAACAGTACTCTACTACCCCAGAGTATTACAGGTCTCTGTAAATAGTAAGAAAACCAAATACAATTTGTTAGACAACCATTACTCTATTTTGTGTACAGATAACGCCTGCACGTGTCGGAAGGTACAGTGACTCTATTACAAACAGTGACGACAAGCAGCAATTAGCTCCGCCCATCCGCCATTAGGAGGCAAAATTTTGGGCGGGTTTCTATGAACTCAACAGTGGTATCCTAGCAACGTACCAAATTCAAATAAAAATTACACGCTGATCAAAGGTAAACACAGTCAGGCCGCCATTACGAAGCAAAATATACCACGGCCAATAAAAATCGATACATCGCTTGTCGCCACTGTTTGTAATAGAGTCACTGTATCGGAAGGTATAATTTGTCCGGAATTATGACACCGTCCGTAATATGAGCAATGAGCATCTTACGGTAAGTTAAAATTTTACATTTGTATATTTCTTTCAGTTTATTTGTTTACTTGAAATGAAACAGAACCTATTGAGCTATTGAAATACATTTTAAAATTATCTTCTTCTGTCTTCTTTTGTCTGGATGACTCTCGATATCTTTCTTAAGAATTCTCCATTTGGAATATAATATGCCGAAGGCGCATTCTACTACCCTCCTTACACGAGATAGTCGATAGTTAAATATTTCTTGATCTTCAGTGATGCCTCGACCAGAATACGGCCTCATTAAATATGTTTTTAGGGGATAGGCTTCATCTCCTACTAACACATATGGAACCCTAGCACTTGTACCTGGAATTGCCTTTTCATCGGGAATATTAAAAGTAGCACTTTCTAAACATTGCTTTAAAGTGCTGTTAGCAAATATTCCGCCGTCGCTTTGCTTTCCATAGGAACCAAAATCTACAATGTGCATCAGCAACTGCTTGAAGGACAATAGAATAATACTGTTTATAGTTCCAATACATTGATCCAGAATTTGGTGGGCAACGAAGTCTTATGTGTTTACCGTCAATGCATCCTACGCAGTTAGGAAAATTCCATCTATTTAAGAAATCTTCAGCCACGGATTTGTGCATTTCATGTGTTGAAAATGCCAAATGTTGTGCACTAAATTCTTCCCAAATTGCTTCACATACTTCTCGTAAACTATATTTCTTATTTCGGTGTGAGACACCCTAAATGAAAATGCCATTCCTGTAGATAAAAACCTAAAAAGTAAAATAGGAACTACAATCATTGGTATATTTTAACAATTCTTTTTTTATTTTAGGTGTGGCGGTTAAATGTAAGTGGCGAAATTTACGCGATAATTTTCGCAGACAGTTAACGAAATTAAAAACAAAACGCTCTGGAGATGCTGGAGGAGATTTACATAAGCCTAAATGGGCCTACTTTGAAATGATGATGTTTCTTCAAGGCAGTGTTACAGCAAGGCCATCAAGTGGTAATATCACAATAAATGAAATAAACGAAGATACAAATGAGCAGGAATCGCTGACTGATGATGTATCCATCAACACTGCAACTCAAAACACGACGAGAAGGATGAAACAGAAGAGAACGATGAAAGGGAGAAGATGAGGACACAACACTTCGAACTCCCAGTAGGCAAAAACAAGTAGACGATCATAGAAGTAAGTTAAAACAAAAAAAAAGGAAACCAAATAATTTGCACGAAGAACTGTTGGAGATCGAGCAACAAAAACTTTCAATACTATATTTGGAAAAATCTAAAGTTAGTGATGATAGTGACTAAATAGTGGCTTTCTCCCATGAGCAACATGCAAATGCGGTTAAATATTCAACAACTCTTAGTTAACGAAGAAATGAATATGAATTCTCTTCGTCAAGCTCCCTGTCCTCAAAATATAGTTCGTCCACCACAGTTTTCCCCGTACTCCGATTACACAAGTTCGACAGAACATGGACAACTGTTACTACCACAACATCCAGGACCATCACAACAATATGAAGAACCATCCCAAAACAGCGATTCAACTTCTAATGTTTCACGATATATTAACACTTTTGAAAATGTGTAACTTAATACTTATTACAAGAATAAAAGTAAAGAAATGTCGGAACTATCTAGTTATTTTAATAATCAATTCACCTACTTACCTAAGTGTTATTGCTAGTTTTTGACCAGGTTAAGAAAATTGCTGTACTTCTGGAGCCTACTTTGAAGTTTATCGAGGATATACGTGAATGTTGATGATGACATTCTGAAATACTCAAAAAAATTTTGTGGTTGATCTTCAAATTCTTTGAATAGGGCCGCATATTTTCCTTCTGTATCTCTTGTTGTATACAGGGTGACCCAGGGCTGTGTGATCGGTCCATAACTTTTTTGCTATTCAAGATATCGACATGCGGTTTTCAGCGCCAAGTAAGCACACTTATACTGCACATTATAAAAATATTTTGATTATATACAGAATGTTCCTATACAGGGTGGTAAACCAAAGTTATGTTTTTTTAAATGGGACACCCTGTATATTTGTACATTATTAGTTTTTACATGAAAAAATAATGGCACTTTGTATAAGTCATTATGGGTCTAGCTCTCTCCGTTTCGGCGTTATTCAACGTTTTGTTCGAAAAAAGGCTCATATTTGATGGATCACTGCCCATTAGGCCATGGATGTTTTTCGAAAAACTTGCCACAGAAAATTTTAGAATAACTTGGAATTTTAATAAATAGTCGACTTTTGGTCCATGTATGCACGCACTATACAGGGTGCGCTGAAACGCAAAAAGTCGAATAACTCTTTTTTTATAAATGGAACACCGTGTATTTCTGTTTACGAGTCGATTAAGTTTTTTATAAGCTTTCCACAGATATGAAATTTGTATGGTCAATTCTGAATAGTTACCGAGATTTTTCGGAAAAACTATTGTAATTATGAAGTTGTTGATTTTTGCAAGTAGGCTGCTGTTAGTGAATATCGCAAGTGATATGACAGTTAATTTAGGTTTTCTGCAAGACGAGTAAAAGTTTCTTCATCAATCCTCCCTCCCAATATCTCCTTCTTTCCATATTTAATGCTGCCAGATTCTTCAAATCGGTTTCTAAGTTTTGAAAAGAAATGACTCGTGGTACTCTCGCATCGGGAGATTTTTGATGGTATATTCTACTGGCTAAAAAAACATTTCGATCGGCTTCACCAATACAGTCACAAGGGCGCCGCCAAGGGGGGCCATCGCCCCCCTGGGAAAAAGAAAAAAGACAAGTTATTAAAAATAAAAATAAATTTTGTGCGAAATTTTGAAAAAACGCCAGAGCCACGAACTCCCAATAGTGCTTGCCCCCACCCCCCTGGGAAAATTTTCTGGTGACGCCCTTGTACAGTAATCCATATTAATTAATTCATTTTAGTGTCGAGCAAAAATGTGCAACAGTAACAATGTAGATTATCACACTAGCATCTAAATTAACTTTCATATCACTTGCGATATTCGTTAACAGCAGCCTACTTGCAAAAATCAACAACTTCTTCATAATTACAATAGTTTTTCCGAAAAATCTCAGTAACTATTCAGAATTGACCATACAAATTTCATATCTGTGGAAAGCTTATAAAAAACTTAATCGACTCGTGAACAGAAATACAGGGTGTTCCATTTATAAAAAAAGAGTTATTCGACTTTTTGCGTTTCAGCGCACCCTGTATAGTGTGTGCATACATGGACCAAAAGTCGACTATTTATTAAAATTCCAAGTTATTCTAAAATTTTCTGTGGCAAGTTTTTCGAAAAACATCCATGGCCTACTGGGCAGTGATCAATCAAATATGAGCCTTTTTTCGAACAAAACGTTGAATAACGCCGAAACGGAGAGAGCTAGACCCATAATGACCTATACAAAGTGCCATTATTTTTTCATGTAAAAACTAATAATGTACAAATATATAGGGTGTCCCATTTAAAAAAACATAACTTTGGTTTACCACCCTGTATAGGAACATTCTGTATATAATCAAAATATTTTTATAGTATAAGTGTGCTTACTTGGCGGTGAAAACCGCATGTCGATATCTTGAATAGCAAAAAAGTTATGGACCGATCACACAGCCCTGGGTCACCCTGTATATGTCGTTCACCCAATATTTTCTCTTTTTATTTAAAATCAAGTATTTTAAAGAACTATTTTCCAATAGATAGAAATCGTCCATTTTGGTTCATTTCGAATCAGACTATAACTGCTCAAACACGCATCTAGTGTAACCGCAATGTCTGACGACACGTAGTCTTGCGCGCACTGACGACTAAAAAATCGTACGACTACGCATCCAATGTAACCACACACTTAAGGCTTAAATCAGATTACGTTATGTCGTTTCGAAATTCTTGCCTCAGCTATCTCACTCGTTAACGTAAACCTTGATTTACCATACCTACTCATATGTAAATAACTATTACTTTAAACGTAAACGTTGATCTCGACTAATTTCGTTATTTTAACCTCATTTTGCAGCATTGATTTCAATCCCGATGATTACGATAGTGAAGACGATACGTCTGACCACGACAGTAACGAAATCGATCAGCCTGGGCCTTCCAATAGACGTAAGAAAAAGGTCAGTAAAACGAACGTCAGTAAGCCTGCTTGTAGACGTCTAACAAGAGCTAGAACAAGGGCTACAACCGTTCTTCCACCAAACAATATTATTGCATCCGTTGTTAGTGGAAGCGACACCGACCCCGAAATACCGAAAAATGGTGCACCACACCTTGACACACTTGATAGTCAGAACAGTGATGGTGATATCCCTCTTGCACGCTTCGTAACACCGAACAATGCTGGAAACCATCCGAGGAAAGCGTCAAAGAGAACTGGAAACAAAACAGCAAACAAGACAGCTACTTCATTATACAATTGGGCTCTACAGTCACGTAGAAAGAGATGCACCTTTGACAGTCCCAGAAGAAGTAAAATCGCCAATATCTTACTTTACACAAATGATCAGCAACGAGATGATCGATATGATTGTCCAAACACAAACACGTCCGAAATGAAGGGATTCCTTGGGATCGTGCTATACATGGATTACTGGGCTACTGAAACTCGCATAGCCGTTGTCGCTGACACAATGTCTAGGAATCGATTTCAGAAACTCAGACGACTGATTCATTTCAATAACAACGACAACGCAGGGGCATCACATGACCGACTGTTCAAGTTGAGACCATTTCTAGACAAGTTGAGGGAAAATTGTATTCGCATTGAGTACGAGTCTCGTTTCGCTGTAGATGAAATGATGGCGCCATATAAAGGTACCCAAGTCGGAAATCTGCGACAGTACATCGCTAATAAAGCAACTAAATGGGGGTGTAAGTTTTACGTACGGGCTGGAATGTCTGGCATTGTGTACGCTTTTTTGTTTACACTGGTAGGACACATTCCAGCATGCTACTTTTACGGAGGATGAAGAATTACTTAGCTTTGGGGCAAAAGTAGTAATTCACTTGACCAGAACAATCCCTGAAGAAATTACAGCCAAATGCTTCTTTGATAACTTTTTCTGCTCACTGGAACTTATTGAGTACCTGAACAAAAAGGGGATGCTCAGCATGGGGACCATGCGAGCGAACAGGTTGCGAAATTGCCCTCTGGTAACCAATCAAGAACTGAAAAAGAAGAAAAGGGGCGCTTATGCCGTACAAACTGATTTCAAGGCAGGTATTAGCGTCATTGTAAGGATAACAATTTTATTAAACATTCATTTTTAAAAGATTGTACAGAAACCTTTAATTAATGTTAAAAATTTAGCTTAAGAGAGGGCAGGACCGGCGACGAAAAATATGTAGTGCGCAGCCAGCCCCTTCTTTCGTATTTCCCCACTAACGTACAACCACATATAAACTCGAGAGCACTCCGTATCCAGACAATTCCTACTAAAACTCCAATTAGAATTCCCATTAAAAACTTCAATTAGAATTCCGATTCAATTCCTGAAATTAACCGTTGCACCAGAATCCTGTTAACTTGTTTTGAATTCACCCCGATCCGCTGTTTAATATTAATTAACCTTAATTAAATTACCTGTTATAATAATTAAATCGGTTCAAATTATAATCAGTCAATCCGGAAATAATTAATTAGTAGATGGCTTGTTGCAAGGCCGGAACGTAATTAATTATTATTTCATTTGCAATACCTACATTAAATTAGTAGATGGCTTGTCGCAAGGCCGGAACTTACTTAAATTATTTCAAAGGTATTAGCGAAGCAGATGGCTTGTTGCAAGGCCGGAGCTAAAATTTGAGATCGTCGTTTGATAGTAAAACGTAAAACCGTATTAATTATTATTTTGGTAACAACTCTGATAATTAATCACCTGCCGTCCATTTTGTTATTACCTTATTAATCACCGAACCTTTCTCAAGCTAAAACCAAATTAAACAAGGTTTCGAATTATCAAATGATTATACTTACCTCAAAGTATAATTATATTCACCGTTCATCCGAATTCATTCATTAATTAATCAATATTAAAACAATCCTTACAGGCACGTTATATGGTGAAAACCCGGAAGTCAGTACCAGTTTTACCCGGTAGTATGGATGAGTGGCCATAGAGGGCGGTGCAAGGAAATTCCCATAAATTAAATACTTTTTATTTTATAATTTTCAAATAAATACATTTTTCGTTTTCAACCGGTGTTAATAATTTCTTCGACTGAGCATCCCGAAGGAAGCAAATAAGCATAGATTACACCCTCGTCACGCCGACAATAAACAGGACGAGGGGTAAATCTTACATCATCAAGTGGCTGGACAACAAACCGGTAATACTTGCCAGTTCTTACGCATCTGTTGAGCCTACGGCAACCGTAAAGCGGTATAACAAGGAAAGTAAGAGCAAAGCCGATATCACCTGTCCCCAAGTCGTAACCCAGTACAATGCACATATGGGAGGAGTCGATTTAGCTGATATGTTAATTGCTTCGTACAGAAGTTCGGGGAAATCTAGACGATGGTACTTGCCACTATTTGCACACACGCTTGATATTGCTGTGCAATGCTTGGTTGTTGTACCGACGCGATATAGGGCTACTGAATGAGCCAAGATGTATGCCTCTCGGCTATTTCAGAGCCCAAGTAGCTCAAGACCTAATAGAGACCAAAAAGCCACGAAGTCGGCCAAGCTTGGAAGAAGCTCCACACCCACCAACAAAAATCCGCAAATCAGTCGCTCCCCGACCAGCAGAAAGCAGCAGGTTCGACAGACTAGACCACTGGCCAATCCACACTGACAAGGGTCGATGCCGATTGTTGCCGCTTCATATTCATTGTTTTTGAATTAATTTTAATGTGTTAGAAAAATGAATGCGTGCCATTGTTTTAGAACCAAGCGCGTTAGTTTTTTGTAGAAGTCTTTCCAATAACGAAGTAACTATTACACGCATTTTTCGTGTACAGTCTTTCACGAGCTTTCATGTGAATTAGCTGCCGACACAATTGGTGTCGCGTAGAGATTCACGGTGAAATGAAAAGCCGATCATTCTTATTAAAAACCCATGTATATAATCCATAAAAATAAACTAATGTACATAATTATAGTTGTATAATTATAGGAAATATAAAACCAAACCAAAACGTTTTATATGTCCGCAACACCGATTCTGCCTGAAAAGTTGGTCGAGAATAAAGTGCAGTAAATGCAATATGGCATTGTGCCTCAATGAAAATAGAAACTGTTTTGTAAATTTTCATTCTAAATAAGTAATATAATATTATTTTATTATGATGAATATTTCCATGCTCCATAATTTTTGACTTAAAATAAAACAAATCACTCTAATTTTCATGTGCACAGTTACTCAGCATTATACGAAAATTGATGTTACATGTCTATCCGTATGTTAATTTTTTTTATAAATGCTATGCTTTAACAGCATTAATTAAACTTTTAGGCCAGAAAAATTTTTTTCCCGTTTGGTAACCAGTTGGTATTTAAAGGGTTAAAATTTGTTCCAATCATTTTAGCTCTGATGATTATGTTGAAAACAATGCGAAACTAACAAGGAGTAGATTGGTTCTAAAAAAGAGAGCATAGTGCCTTCAATATCAGTTCCTCATTCAACATCTTCATTAGTGGGACTATTCAAAGAAAGTTCATCTGTGTCTAACAGAAGTTGTTGAAGTAATTGAACCACTTGTTTTACAACTGTCTTCAGAATTATGTGCTACTTTAAATCAACAAGGTAATGTTGGCTCCGGGTATGTCCAAATTCTGACTGGCAAAAGTTTCATTTCCTGGCTAAACTTATTTTATAAGATAATGCCCCAAGTTGACTTGTTATTTGGAAAATTTCAAGCAAGAGAAATCGATGCTGTTATCGCGAGTAATAACATATTATCATTTGAAACTCAATTAACACAAATTAGAAATAGTATCACCGAAGTATCGGACAGTTGTGACACTGAGTCATTGACTTCAAAACGTCGCAAGACTAATGAATGCGTAGCATTTGTTCGGGAAGCAAAAGAAGTGTGTGACATTATTATTTGTCAAGCTAAAGAAAGGTTTAGTTTCACTGGTCACTTAGTCGCAGCAAGCCTATTTTTTTCAGAAAATTACATCCAGTACAGTACTTGTTTTCCTGTAAAAAAAATGGAGGATACAATTACCGTTTATCCATTTTTTAACGGACCAAAACTGCGAACAGAATTGACGGTAATTTATGAGACAGAAGAATTTAGATCAATTTCGGGTCTCCTTCAGCTTTATGACTGTATAAACGGGGGTACACGCGATTCTCGCGTTTTGCGTGCTTTGGGGGAGGGGGTATCTGTGATTGTAGGTTGTAATAGCTTTTGTTTTAAAATATCACACCTTGTTGAGCTGGCTTAGTTGCTTGAAAAAAGAAAAAAAATTTACGTTTTTGTACCTTTTCAGATTTTTGACCCTGTAGGTATCTGTAATTTAGCAAGTTATTAAAGTAACTAAAATAAAGGATTACATTTACTTACATTTGACGTAAAAATCACAAAAATGGGTTGACATTTGGTAAAGATATACGAATTCGTTCCTACCTACTTAAAGTAAATTTTTACCAATTATTAAAAAAAATGTAAAATGCAAACTTTTTGGAATAGATTTGAGACCAAAAATACATAATGGCCCTTTCACAATGTTAATTACGTCTTTGCACATAGTCTTTGCCCAAAAATTAACGAAAATATAACAAATTCCGTGTGAACTTCATAAGGATAGTTTAGAATGAATTTTGAATGTAAAAGAACTCAATTTGGACACTGGCAACTTTTTGGGAATACGAATGGCCTTAGGGAGAACGTTTTAACATTCATCTTTAACTATAGTAAAACTAAAAATACCATAAAACATAAAATGTACAAATAGAAGCTGGTCTAACGTTGCATAACATCTGTTTTATAGAAAGACCTTCTCTACCTTAAACAGCTTCAAATTTTTGTTTATTTCACTAACTAAAGGCCACCATTTACACGTATATGTACAGCAGTAAATATGGATTTTACTTCCTCTTAATTACAATATACGTTGTATATTTAGAAGTATAGTCAAAGTATAGGTATTCTCTTTGGTATAGTGTAACGTAACAATACACTTGCCACCTACTTTCATCTATAGATATTAAGCTAAATATGTAGACAAAAACATTTTTCTCGGTGAAAACATTCGACTATATATGTTACCTACGACATCGTTCATCGTTCAAAATCTCTAAATTCGAAATAAGCACACAAACATGTACATTTCGAAAGTTACCGAAAGAAGGTATCGGGACACATAAATTAGTCTACGATGAATGCTGTTACTACTTTTTACATCATTTTAACCATGAAAATGTTAACGCGAGGCATAATAGAATCATTTTTCATCATTTAAATAACTTTTCAACTTGAAATAATTAAATTTCCATGTTATCGAGAAAAAGTTTCCGATACTTGTCATTTTGAAAATTTCCGCGAAAATACTTTCTGGCATTGTTTTAATGTTCGAAATGGGTTAAGGACCTCGGACAGACAAACTTTGCATGTTTACACAAAATTTTCACCCAAAAATAAGCACAAATAGCGAATTCTATTTTACACGTAATCTCCATAAGGAAACTTTGAACGTATTTTCTAAGTAAAGAAAGGCACAAATACCGCTTGAATAAGATGACGGACTTTTATACTAAAACGTTTAAAACTTACTTTAGTGCAGATATTTACGTAGTTTGCGGGGTATCTATAATTGTAGCTTGTAGCATTAATTTGTAGGTTATAAATTTATAATAGCTTTGGTTTTAAAATATCACATCCGCATTCGTCGGGATTCGGCGACTGTCGGAAAAGTGCACAGCAACACAAACATATACACACGTCTCGGTTATTATATAGTGATTTCTCAAAACAGCGAATTAAGTGAAACTTTCAGCGAAACTTTAAAATTACTAAAAATTTTAATTAATATTCCGATGGCTTCAGCTGAAGCAGAACGGTGCTTTCTACACTTAAACGGATAAAAACTTTCCTAAGGAACACCATGAGTCAAGAAAAACTTTCTGCTCTGGCAATGCTTTCGAAAGAACGAGAAAACATACCCGATTTTAATCAAAGGGTGATTGATAAGTTTGCTGCTACTAAAGATCGGCGAATGGATTTCCTTTACAAATGATATCGTTGCGAATAACTTAATACTTAGAAATAAATATTTTTCACTTTAATTATAGGTAATATAAGTTAATTTAATTAGGTACCTTATTTATATTTAAAAAAATGTAGTGTACTACTGATTTTTAGTTGCATTTGAAATATATCGGTTTGAACTGCAAAAGGTTTATTTTTGTAAATAGTGTAAAAACATAAATATATAGTAATATAAACTGGACTAGAGTTCTGGCAACAAAATGATGTACGAGTATATGTTGTATAGCACATATTAGAATTCAATGTTTTACAAAGTGCAACCCCCGCATTTTAAAGGCACGAGCCGCCACTGATATCGAATGTGGCGTTTCAAGAAGTCGGCATATTATAGATGTAAATGCACTTCATGAACTTTTAGGATTAGATCTATGCAAAGCATTGCCGTGATTTCATGCATTTACCGGTTGCGACTATAATCCTGCATTTTTTAGGAAAGGTAAACAGCGCCCATATCAAATACTAGCAAAAAACGAGGAGTTTCAGCAAGCATTCGCTAGTTTAGGAGATACGGAGATCGATATAGACAATACTGATGAAGCTTTTTTAAAAGCAAAGTTGAAAAACTTGGACGTTTCCTGCTTGCCACCTTGCTACACCGAACTTTTAGAGCAAATGAGAAGGGCGCACTATATTGCACACTTGTGGAATAAGGCAACATTACAGAATACAATTGAATTTAACCCCGAAACATCAGGATGGACCTTAACTGATAGCAATTATGAATTTCTATGGTTTGAAGGCCCACAGTTTCCATCATCAGTAAAAGATGTCATTTTGGATAATCAGGATTCGGAAGGTAATTTTTCTTCTTCATGGTATGTATTTAATGATTTAATGATGACGAGGAGTCCGACTATGATAGCGATGAATAAGATGCGCAAAAGCTTCCACTTACCCTTCTGACATTTTTTTTACTGATTTTTCTCATGATCCTCGATATCTATGTAAATTTTTAGCCGTGCACCTCGACAGTTTTTTTAATTGGAAAATTTACACGTTTGATCTTCCCCCCCACGCACTTATCTTCCAGCGCGCCTTCTGACGGTCGGCCTTCCGCTTAGACTATAATAGGCCAGTTTCCCAATTTTCAGAAATAGCAAAAATTGGTAGATCTAAGGTCCCAAAATCACGTACACGTCATTTTTTATTTTTTTGTTGATGTTTTCCTAGCGAAAATTACGAATGAATCATTGAAAATTTGACGAGGCTAGAAACGTACCTGCCACGAGACTAGTGGATTGTGACGTCAGTTTCGCTACACGCTCGCGCCTGCTGCAACTTGTAAGTATGTTCCACGCGCATTATCGTATTGAAATTGTTTGAAATCGGTTTTGAGGGAAACATTTTATTCGAATATGAAGTGGTGTCTTGTTCGTAAGTGTACTAATATATCAGGGAATAGCCCCGATGAAATATTTATCATCGTTCCATCAAATTTGCTTCGAAAAGAAAGTGGTTTGCAGCAGCGAGAAGGGTGTTAAAAGATCTGTCTTTAAAAACGAAGTTTTATTGCTGTGAAGGCCATTTTAATGAAAGTACATCATAAGTTTAGTATAAAATTATGTTGAATTATGAATTTTTGTAGCTTAAAGAAGATAAGGAAAATTATAGCATGTTTCGTAGTCCCATTTGGCGAAGCTCCTATGATACCGAAATTTTTAAGAATTTATTGTAAAACCGCAGTTTTCTACACTACATTTAAGCATTTTTTCTACTTCAAATAGTATATTATCATGTTCTAACTTTCTACCTCTACTCATGCCACTCATGGCTAAACACAGGGACGTATTTTCGGCGCCGTCGGCGTCGTGCGAAATAATTATAGGCGCTTATATAGGTACTCATAAATCCCACCCTGCCCGGAACACACCAGAAAATTTTTCACCGAACCCCGCACTTGGATTTTTTTTTCAGTTTCAAAAAATGGTTTTAAATTCAACGACCGTAGGCGCTCCAGCGAAACCACACCTTTAAGGCCTTGGCGTCGTCGTGCACCGCACGACCTTATCCATATGGTCCCTGGCTAAACTGTTAAATTTTTTGAGACCCCTAGATATTATTTCATTCACCAGCGAACCACTAGATTTTTTGCATACAGGCATGGCATATAATTTTGACGCGGTTATATTCGGCTATATTTGAGTAAGTATTGGTGAGTTTTTCAGCCTGCTCGTCACTCGATCATTTCAGGTGGTATAGTGCTTTTGCAAAAATTTATAAACGAGTCGGCGGTTTAATCCCAATCACTATAAGCAAATTCCATCATGAGTTGGTGAGCTGAGAGTTTTTTATATTACATATATCATTAACTTGGCCATAGTGTACACTAATGGGACAACCGTAGTATATTGCACATATGATTAATAAGAAAGGAGTATTTACCAATAATAATTAATAAATTCCTAGTAGACATTAAATTTTGAAAATGAGTGGTTTTTTTAGTTTAATGATATAAAACATAATAAGTTACATACATGTTATACAGACCCAATGTATTGGGACTTACTAAAATTTTACGTTTGTAAAACACTATTTTCCTTCTTTAAAAGAAAAGTTTCATTTGTAATTTCTGACTTGGTTTATTGTTTTCGTGTATTTATTACGTTAAGTATGAAGTTATGAAATTATGAAGTAGATTGCGACCACGCAGGATTAATAAAATATGTAAAGGGTTGTACTTACTCCTTTGTTTTTGTGCCGCTTGATTGCGGTTGATTTAAATAGGTATTTCTTAAAAAATTTGATACCATTTCAACATTTACCGTGGGTAAATTATGAGAATCAGCTTTCTGATAGCCGTTTTCCATCCTTATCAATAATTTGTTACTGAAAGAATCCGAACGAATGTATACGCACGAGAATCTGCATAGGAACACTTGGCGCGCTACTCCTTATAGCGAAACTGACGTCACACCAATCAGATGGCGTTAACGGAATTTGAATAAACTGGTGAACTTTGCGTTGAGTTTTCTCGAAAACTATTTGAACTATTGATTTTCTTTTTTGGGGATTTATATTAAACATTGTTTTACATCGTTTGACAAGGTTTTTTCCTAAATATTTTTTTTTTCTGAACATCTCTA
Source organism: Pyrocoelia pectoralis (assembly GCA_036250285.1). Classification (NCBI taxonomy): domain Eukaryota; kingdom Metazoa; phylum Arthropoda; class Insecta; order Coleoptera; family Lampyridae; genus Pyrocoelia; species Pyrocoelia pectoralis. Next base: position 37,796,481 of record CM070075.1, on the reverse strand, counting down.
TTCAAGTTTACCAAACACGGCCGATAAATGGCCACTAGAAAACTACACCAGGCGTGACTGACACCTGGGCCGCTATTCTCGACTGTATAGGAAAATATTCCAGTAGGAGTTGTTTCCCATGGGAAAAATGAATTGTATTCTCGACCGGCAACGGAATATCATTTCTCATAGGAGTAGCGTGGGAATAGGAAAGTGACGTAAGTCGTATTAAAATGCAGCTTCTTGAAATTCCACCAATCAGAACTGTGCATTTAGTACCAGTTTAAAAGTTTTTGTGTTGGCAACGTACATCGACAAATATCATGTACTTCGCGCCCTTTAACTACCTATAACCTCATTTTCATCTTGTTTGATTCTCGCTTATATCCACCTACACGTATTCATTTAGCCTTTTATTCCACTTGTATTCTCCTTTTAAATTCACATCTTTTATCTACCTTATTTTAATTAGTCATCTTTCCCATTTCTTTAACTTAACACTCCTACTTTAATTTAATTATTCCTTCACTTGCGTCCTTTTTTACTTATTTTTGTCTGATATTACCTTATACCAGTTATACCTATCCATCTTTAAAACAAACAGTCTTTTTCAAGACTTACAACCTATTTCTTATACGCTTTCAATTAGTAACTAATTAGCTGTTTTAATTGTTGAGGTTGGTTACCGAAAGTAAGTAAAAAAGGGAAGTTGTATATGTACTTACTTATAAGTTAACCCTGTTTTAGTGGAACACGAAAATATTAAGTCGAACCATGTTACAGAGGGTCAAAAACAAAAATTGGTTCACTTACTTGGTAGTGACGAACAACTGCGCAAATGTAAATTTAGCAGCCACTTTACGTATAAAGATGCCCAAAGCAAGTGGCAAAATATTGCAGTTGAATTAAATTCAATGCCAGGTCCTAAGAAAAATTGGACTGCTTGGCGAAGGGTAAATATTATTGAAATGTTAAATAAATATGACTATAATCATCCAATTTAGACATGGCAAGATTTAAAAAAAAATGCAAAGAAAAGGAACACTGAAGTGAAGCAGTATGCAAGAGGTACTGGTGGTGGTCCCCCATTTAATCCAATATTCACGAAGGAGGAATCAACGATTTTACATATTTTAGATCAGGTTGAAGTAGAGGGAGATGCTACTATACGAGAATCATGTGTGATTTGGGACGTAAGTGTATTTATTTTGAAAAATTATAAAAATGTTCAATATGCATTTACTTCAGAATGAACACGATTACTCACATCAACTTGAGGATATAATAGAAGTGAAACCTGTGGAAGTGGATCCGGTAATAATAAAACCTTCCACTTCCAAATCATCTGACAAGGCAGTTAAGAGAGCTGCAACAAATAGGTTGACGCAAACTGCCGAAGCGTCAAGGAGAATGGGAGACATTTTAGAAAGTAAAGCGACCACCAAAGCATCTTACTATAAAGAGAAATTACGCTTGCTTGAGCGTGATGTGGTAGCGAAGGAGAATATTGCGAACGCTCTTCAGAAACTAGCAGACCACTTTTGTTGATAATTTTAAAATTTTTATGGTTGAAATACATTTACATAGGTATATAAATATAAAATAAAAATAACTTTAATTGTTGTTTTAGTGTTAGCTACATGTTATATATATTTAGGTTTTGTGTTAAAGTCCTTTAAATTATAAGAATCACTTTTGTACTTAACTTTTGATACATTGAAAATAGATTATGGTTTAATTAAGAGCAGTTTATATGCACCTGTTATTACAAAACTTAGTTCCTGGTTTGAAATAAAAATGATAACAATTGAAATTTATATTTATATCAAAACACTAATCCTTTCATCTTAAATGACTATCACTTACTAATAATAAAAATATTGCTGATTTTAGCAATCGCTATTATTGTAATATTGCACTAACTAACAAAAAAGCTGTCCCTAAAGTAAAGTTCCATTGTAAAAATAGGAACTGCAGCAGTATTTACTGAGAATCAGTCGATGCAAATGAATGGATAAACCATCCATACCAAAGAATATGTTCTTTGTCCTTACTACGAAAAAGTGCTGTGTAGCCCTGCATTAGACGAGATAACTACCAAAATGATAACAATACATTTTCACTAAATGCAAAAAATTGGGCCTTCAATAATTGTTGATTAATAATGATATAAAAAGTAAGATACCTAGGTGTCATTAAATAAACACCAGATCTTGAAATAAGACATGGATTACCTAAATACAATGTACAAACACTAATTCATAGAAAGTATGAAATGTACAAAAAGATTCATAAAGGTACAACTACATACCTACATGTGAAAATTGAGAAAGTTGCAGACTTTCTTTGAAATGTCTATTAACATAGGTACTTTGTGATGTGATCATTCTTCATTAGTGTTACTGTAGGTAATTATTATTTATTACTATTACTTTATATTAATTATGAATTGTGATGGGCCTATGCCTTGTGTCTTAACTATTCTAATATGTACAAATTAAATGTATAAAGTATATATAAAATTGAAGTATGACAATTAAACAAAATTACGGACAAGTTGTTGTTGCAGCCGTCTACCATTCTCTAATTCGGCATTTCTGTCCCTTCTCTCATTATGCAATACATTTCCCATATTTATCAGACCAAAATCCAGCAACTCGTCACCTTCTTCTATTTCAGGGGCTGCAATATTATTTTCGACGCACATATTGTGCAGGATGGTACAAGCATTGATGATTTTTGACGCAACATTTGGGGTGTAATGAAGTACACGATGTTTTAGTAAACATCTGAACCTCATTTTTAGCAAACCATTACACCGTTCTATTGTTGTACGGCAAGATTTAAATGCTGTATTATAAGCGTCTTCTCGGGTGCCTGGTTCAGGATTTCGAATGGGAGTTTGCAACCATTGCCTCAGTGCATATCCCGAGTCACCTAAGACATTACATAAAAGAAAATTGATTGATTTGAATTACATACATACCAATTAAAAAGAAACTTTCACCACCTCTGTTTATTCCCTGCATAAATAAATTTAAATTGGAATTGTTCCATATAAAGGAGTCATGGGAACTACCAGGAAATCGGGCATTGACATTTATAATTTTCATATTGACATCACAAACCTAAGGGTAAAAGGGTTTTGTAAAAGTATGAAGACATAGGAAATTATAAATTTGCTTTATAAAGAAAAAGAACTCAGCGTACACTACTTAGCAACTGACATCTTACAAAGTACAAGTACATACTCAGAACAATGATAATATTATGATGGTGATGGCTGAGTACCTAATTTCTAACATGTGTTTTACTTATTTACCAACTGAGTGTTGATGGAGTGGTAATTTTTCCTGTTCACATATATATGTTCAGGATAATTACCATTCTGTGTTGGAGGATATATGGCAACATGTGTACAATCAATTACTCCTACAATGCCTGGAATCCCATACTTTTCATAAAACCTGTAAAAAAGATTGTAAGAACATTCATTGGCATAGGTATTGTATAAAAAATATATTACCCTCTTCGAACTGAATTGCGTTCCTCTAAGGTTGTAGGAAAATGTACCCATCTATGAAAAATTTCATTTTCATTTAGGGCATTAACCACTTCAGCTACACATCTGCTTACGGAAGCCTGACTCACTGCCATAAACTTAAATGCTCCAATATCTGTTTGGTAGCTCCCTGTTGCAAAAAATTTCAGTGCTATTAAAACCTAAAAACAATGTTAAAGTATTTTATCCCCTTAAGTAACATAACACTTTATTAAACATGAATTATGCATGGTGTGTTATAACAATGAATAAATTACGTACCTACCTATAATAATATAACAAATTAATAAAGTGAGTGTTCTGTGAAATTAATGCAACAAATGTTATACTTGCCTTCATTTCTATTGATAATGCTGATCTTCGAGTTGGTGCTGTTAAATATTGTGATATTTCTAGAATTAAATTTCGAACTAACTGTTTGCTTAGTCTAAAATATTTAATAAATTTTCTATCGCCGATAGAAAAAGGGTCGGTATGCGTCCAAAAACTCCAAAAATCTCGCTCGGGATCATTCATTCGCTCTTCAGCCTCCTCCAAATTTTGTATAATTTCAAGAACCGCCACTTCTTCCATTTTAAAATATTTATTTTATATTTTTTATTAAAATTCTCTAAGTGATGGTTAGTTATATTTTATATATATGAGCATAGAACAATTTAATTTAGACTTTTAGAGGTTAATTTTTGTTCACACTGACAATAAATTAGGTTAAGTATTGATTTAAAACGCATAGGATTTGGTTTTCACATGGAACTAGACCACTGGAATTGTTTTCCAACACTATTTTCCTATAGGTTAACTCGAGAATAGCACACTTTCGTTATCATGGGAATACGGCCATGTTTCCTGTAGGAATAAAGTCGAGAATAGCGGCCCTGGGCCGCGATTCTCGACTTTATTCCTGCAGGAAAGATGGCCGCATTCCCACTACAGCCAACTTTTGCTATTCTCGAGTTAACCTATAGGAAAATAGTATTGGAAAAAAATTGCAGTGGTCTTCTCTCATGTGAAAACGAAATCCTATGGGCATTAAATCAAAACTTAACGGTTATTTATCTATGAACCTAACCTATACGGTTGAGTGAAAGATTTAAATCTGACACAGGATTTAATTATTGGCATTCAATCAGTAAGTACGCAATTCAGGGAAATTGTGTACTTATAAGTTAATTTTTTTTAGTGGAACACGAAAATGGTACTAAATCAAACCATGTGACGGAAGGGCAAAAACAAAAATTAATACATTTTATAACCAATGACGAAAAGCTTCGTAAATGTAAATTTACCAGTCAATTCACGTATAAAGATGCACAAAGTAAGTGGCAGAATATTGCAGCGGAAGTAAATTCAATGCCCGGCCCCAAGAAAAATTGGACTGCTTGGCGAAGGGTACGTATTATTGAAATACTCAATACATATGACTATGAATATAAAATGTAGACATGGCAAGATTTAAAAAAAAATGCAAAAAAAAAGAATACGGAGGTAAACCAATATGCAAGAGGTACTGGTGGTGGTCCCCCTCTTAATCCAACATTTACTAAGGAGGAAGAAAGCATTTTAAATATTTTAGAGAAGGTCGAAGTCGAAGGGGATGAAAATATAAAAGAATCGTGTGTGATTTGGGATGTAGGTGTCATTTATTTTGAAAAATTATAAACATTTTCAATATATGCATTTACTTCAGAATGAACATGATTACTCCCTTACCACCGAGGACATAGTCGAAGTGGAACCTGTAGCCTCAATAAAACCGTCCACTTCCAAATTGGAAGAAAAGCAAACGGAGAGAGCTGCAACAAAGAGGTTCACCCAAACTGCGGAAGCCTCAAAACGCATAGGGGATATTTTACAAATGAAATGCAATGCCAAAGCAGTATACTATGAAGACAAATTAAGGCTGCTAGAGCGTGACGTGGTAGCAAAAGAAAACATTGCTAAGGCTAATTGCTCGTTAACAGCAGCCTACTTGCAAAAATCAACAACTTCTTCATAATTACAATAGTTTTTCCGAAAAATCTCAGTAACTATTCAGAATTGACCATACAAATTTCATATCTGTGGAAAGCTTATAAAAAACTTAATCGACTCGTGAACAGAAATACAGGGTGTTCCATTTATAAAAAAAGAGTTATTCGACTTTTTGCGTTTCAGCGCACCCTGTATAGTGTGTGCATACATGGACCAAAAGTCGACTATTTATTAAAATTCCAAGTTATTCTAAAATTTTCTGTGGCAAGTTTTTCGAAAAACATCCATGGCCTACTGGACAGTGATCCATCAAATATGAGCCTTTTTTCGAACAAAACGTTGAATAACGCCGAAACGGAGAGAGCTAGACCCATAATGACCTATACAAAGTGTCATTATTTTTTCATGTAAAAACTAATAATGTACAAATATACAGGGTGTCCCATTTAAAAAAACATAACTTTGGTTTATCACCCTGTATAGGAACATTCTGTATATAATCAAAATATTTTTATAATGTGCAGTATAAGTGTGCTTACTTGGCGGTGAAAACCGCATGTCGATATCTTGAATAGCAAAAAAGTTATGGACCGATCACACAGCCCTGGGTCACCCTGTATATATTTAGGTTTTACTTTTCATACCATTGAATTATAAGAATTTGTATTTAGCACTTGTAATAAACTTTAATGTATTGTAAATCAATTATTATTTAATTAGAGCAGTTTATATGAACCTGTAATTTATTACAAACATCTTTTGACAGTTCTTTACACACAAAGGGGTCTGAAACGCCCACTAATATTGTGTGTTGTAATTAATCCAATTTCTGTAATTACACAAAAATTAGTGCCTGGTTTGACATTAAAATAGCACAATTCAAATTTATATTTATTTATACATAACAAGTGTGACAATTATTGAAAATTCCTGACAAGTTGCTGTTGCAGTTGTCTGCCATTCTCCAATTCAGCATTTCTTTCTCTTCTCTCATTATGTAAAATATTTTCCTCCATAATGACACCAAAATCCAGCAACTCGTCACCTTCTTCATTTGCAGGATCTGGAATATTATTTGCGATGCACATATTGTGTAGGATGGTGCATGCGTTTATAATTTTTGAAGCAACATTTGGGGTGTAATGAAGTACACGATGTTTTAATAAGCACCGAAACCTCATTTTTAGCAACCCATTACATCTTTCAATAGTTGTACGACAAGATTTAAATGCTGTATTAAATGCATCTTCCTGTGCACCTGGTTCCGGATTCCTAATGGGAGTTTGTACCCATTGCCTTAGTGGATATCCTGAATCACCTAGGGAATTATCATAAAAGAACCAAAACGTTTGAAATGATTACAAGTGCCTACGTACCAATTAAAAAGTAAGTTTCGCCATGTCTGTTTATTTGTTGCATAAACAAATTTATATTGGAATTGTTCCAGATGAAGGCATCATGAGAACTTCCAGGAAATCGGGCATTGGCATTAGTAATTTTCATGTTCACATCGCAAACCTATAAGGATATGAATTTTTAAAAAGAAGTTATAAAATTGCTTTATAAAGAAAAAGAACTACAAGCCTACACTACTTTAGCAACTTAAACCTTACAGAGTTCGAGTACATACTCAAAACAACTAGGTATAACATTATGAAATTATGATGGTGATGGGCGAGTATCTAATTCCTACAATATATCTTTTAATTATTTACCAACTGAGTGTTGATCGAGTGGTAATTTTTCCTGTTGACATATATGTGCTCAGGATGATTACCATTACGTGTTGGGGGATAGATGGCAACATGGGTACAATCGATTACTCCTACAATGCCTGGTATACCGTACTTTTCATAAAATCTGAAAGAAAAGGCCATTTAAAAACATTCATTAGCATGTATTACTCTCGTCGAACTGAATTAAGTTCTTCTTGGGTTGCAGGGAAATGTACCCATCTATTAAAAATTTGATTTTCGTTTAGGGCATTTATGACTTCAGCCACACACCTGCTTACAGAAGACTGACTTACTCCCATAAACTTAAATGATCCAATATCAGTTTGGTAGCTCCCCGATGCAAAAAATTTCAGTGCTACTGAAACCTAAAAACAAATATATTAAAGTATTTTACCCCCTTAAATAACATAACATTTTATAAGTAAAGTAGGCCATTCTACTTAAAACCAATAACATTTTATTAAATGTATTATCAATGAATAAATTGCAAATATTAACGTTACATTAATGCAATTGTTATACTTGCCTTCATTTCTACTGTCAACGCTGATCGACGAGTTGGTGGTGTTAAATATTCAGATAATTCTTGAATTAAGTTGTGAACTAACTCTTTAGTTAGTCGAAAATATTTCACAAATTTTCTATCACTTATTGCAAAAGGGTTGATATTTGTCCAATGGCTCCAAAAATCTCTTTCCGGGTTATTTGCCTGCTCTTCGGCCTCCTCCATATTTTGTATGATTTGCACAACCGCAGCTTCTTCCATTTTAAGTCTTTATTTAATTATTCTCAAAATTGTCCAATATAGTGACTGGCAATACATTAATGTAGGACAGGTGTAGTCTTGAAAAATACTGTTTGCTTTAAAGCTAGATAAGGTAATACAAGACAAACAAAATTATAAAGAAGGATGCAAGTGAATCGGATAATGAAATTAAAGTAGGACTGTGAAGTTAAAAAATGGGAAATCTGAATAATTAAAATAAGGTAGATAAAAGATGCGAATTTAATGGGACAATACACTTGGAATAAAAGTTTAAATGAATAGATGGATGCTGAGAATAAAACGAGACGAAAATGAGGTTATAAGTAGTTAAGCGCGCGAAAAATTTTTTAATTATCGATGTAGGTTACCAACACAAGAACTTGTAAACTACTACTTAATGAACAGTTCTCATTGGTGAAATTTCATGACGCTGCATTTTAATACGACGTACGTTACTTTCCTATTCCAACGCTGCTCCTATGAGAAATGATATTCCGTTGCCGGTCGAGAATACAATTCATTTTTCCCATGGGAAAAGTATCATGGGAAACAACTCCTACTGGAATCTTTTCCTATGCAGTCGAGAATCGCGGCCCAGGTATCTTATTTCATACGTGCCACCTCACTAAATAATAACTGCTTACTAGATATAGATAGTTAAACCTCAAAATTTAGTTAAAAGGCCGACAACAGATGCAGTTACCCTATTGCATTTTTATCAATATTAGCTTAGTTTTATAGATCAATATTATTTTATTTGAAAATAATTTCGTTAATATAATGTAAAACAATACATATTTGTGTTAGGGCTCGTATCCCATAAATTGAAAAAAGATTTGTGCATTCTTACTAATCAGAGATAATAAAATGGCTTTTGTTGAGGAAGAATTTTTCATAGATGATGATTTAGATATATTAGATATAGTGGAATTTGGATTTCCTCGTAAAGTTTACAATCGTACAAATCATTTTGAAGATTTGGATAACTTGACATTCTTTAAACGGTTTCGCTTGACAAAAAATACAGTTTTCCACTTGCTAGAATTAATAGAAGTGGATCTCGAATATGATTTTATTTATTTATTTATTTATTGAGAATAAGCACTAAAAAGTATTACATCCTAATAACACAATCGTTACAAAGCCACAGGGAAACAAGTCCCTAATACGGCTTTAACAAGACTACATCATCTTTTATTAATTCTCAGTTACTACGCTAGAAATATCCGTTACTCACACACAGTAACAGAGCAAAAAAGGAAAAACTCAAAGAAAAAAAAACTAAAAACAGATTAATATATGAGAGAGTAGGGGAGGAGCGGGTAAATGTACGCACTTAAGCGGTTTTTCATATAACTTGAAAACTGTGCATGCTATTCATATGAAATTACACGAATTAATAGACCAATATGTTGCAATACAGAACCTTTTTACGAAAAAGGTCAACCTAACATAGTTTTCATATTTTACTTCGCTTTAAAAAATTACACAATGCGTACAATTACCCACCTCCGTTGGGTAATTGTACGCGGGCGTGGGGTAATTATACTTATGGAAGATGCAATAGTGTAGAGTTCAAAAACAGTTTTTAATAAAAAAAATTTAGAAAAAAGATGTTTTACAAAGATTTTACAATCTAGCGATCACAGAAGTCACAAATATATCCTTCTGGCGTGTCCCATCCTGAACAAAGTGAGTGGGCCCATTTCTGGCATATACCGCATCTAAACCAAATGTCATTTTTGCGGTTGATATCTCCGCATACCAAACATATGCCGTTCTCGTCGTAGTCACTAGTGTCATCTAGTTCATCATCATCGCAAAGATAATCCTCTTTAAGTTCCTCCTCAGACCCTTCATCACTTTCAACTATTTTTCGTTTTAACTGTTTTTTTCTGTATTTGACCTTTTTCCAATTCGCACTTTTGCTTCCTCTCTAATGTTTCCTTTCGTTTTTGTCTTTTTATCTCAGCTTCCACCAATAGGTCTTTATTTGGAGATAACGTTAGTATTTGAGATGATGCTTTACTTCTACTTTTCCTTTTATTTTTGGTCTTTGATTTTGGAGTCGGAAGGGGCGATATAGTCTGGATGGAAATATGACTGGATTTATTAGACCAACTGATCTTGGAGGTGCCAGGAGTTGACTTATCTGCTGAAGTAGGAGTTGGCTGGGATGGAGTTCTTGACGCAAGAGTGGAAACAAGATTAGGAGAGCCAGGAGTTGTTTTACCTGTCGACTGATTTGGCTGAGATTCGGTTTCAGTCGCTGATTCATCGTTATCTTCAATCACATGTTGATAATGATTAGAAACAGCAAAATCCTCTACTCCAAATTGATCGGAATTAAATGGCCAAATACCAGAAGTCTTGAAACCCGATTCAGCCTTTTCTATCGTAGCTACCGTTTTGTAGGCTTTGTGGAAAATTTCCGCCAGTTCATTTGGAGTAATGCGTTCATACTGCAATAAAAATAAATCGCATTCTCTATTGAAAGCTCCCTTGAGAGGTCCGAAAAATGTTAAATCCAATGGCTGGATTTTATGGGAAGTGTGTGGGGGTATAGTAACTAGGGCAATACCATTCAATTTGCAGAATTCATATATCTTGAGAGATATATGACTTTAATGGTTGTCTAAAACAATCAAAAGTGGGTCCTCCAGACTTGGTTTTGTAACATTTCTAAAATGGTGAATCCACTGATAAAATAATTCTTCGTTACTCCATCCCGTTGGTAAGCAGGCGTAGATTGCATTTGGCGGTCCATTTTTTTGAAGCACAGTTGACATTCTCTTTTGAGGGAAAATGAACATGGGTGGTACATATGTGCCAGTAGCACTAAAACAACAAATTACGGTCACATTTTTCCCTCTTTCCCCTGAAGTCTTTGCTCCAAATTGTTTAACTCCTTTTGGGCCTAACCTCTTCGAAGGTTTTTGGACCGTTGTAATTCCAGTCTCATCTACGTTAAAAATTTTATCTCCTTTAAAACCATATTTTTTTATCACTTCCTCCAAATTTTTGTAAAATAGTTTGACTTCATTTTCACTAAAAGCAGCAATCCGATTTAAACTAGTTGGTTCAGGTTTCCTCAGCGATATTTGTGGATGTCGTTTTAAGAACAATAAATACTATTCTGTTCCGGCAATTTTCTTCTCTTTGTTAAAATTGTTTTTAATATGGTTCTCCTCTGCAAAAGTATAAGCAAGTTTACGAAAATCTATGTCTATCCGTGCAATCCCATAAAACAATTTAGCTAAGTTCAGGACGTGATTACACAATTCGTCCTCTTGATCTTTCGTAAAAGTTGTATGTGGCCCTAACATAGGCCCCTGAAGTACTTTTCCTAAAGACCTTTCTTTCGTTCTTTTTCTTAGTGTCGATTCGTGAATACCAAATTGTTTAGCGGTATTTCTAATGGAGGCACCATTTTCAATATGTGCAATTGCTTTTTTAAGTTGATCAAGCGTCCACGATCCCTTTTCACTCTTTCGTAGGTATTTTCGTGGCATCTGAAAAAATTATGAGCTGTCACCAATAATGGAGTAATTGTACGCACTGCGCGTACAATTGCCCCATGCGTCATACTTGTCCAATTTCGATAATTATAAATTAACATATTGTGAGGATATTTATTGACTATGCCGTGGGATTCTCGGTGTACGCGAAAATGATATAGTTCAAACTTCAGTATTATATTTTATTTCATTACATTACAATATTATGCTGTGACACACAATGTTTAACCGTAAAAAGAAAACTAAAAGTCATTGAATCAAAACTCTAAAAACGAAAATACTAATTTATACAGTGCTTAGACCCGTAAGCGAGAGTGGCGTGCGATTACTTACGCAACGTATACCCGACTGTCGAACTCCCGCACAAGATAGCACGGGGTGAGGTGCATCGGCACAGATGGACCGCAATTTACGTTACAATATGAAAATATATAATTTGGCTATAGTCTACATATACCCTAATGATCGGGTTACAATTGTATAAAAAAATTATTAATAAATCACATCTAATATGTTACTTACCAGTTACTACTTATTCTCTAGAGTCTAGACGAATTATTTCCCTTGAAAAATACCAATTTGCACTATGAAGCTACCGGTTCTAATGAGCAACGCTAGGTGACGCTAGTAGTAGTTCCAGTCGAATAAACCAAATTCGACAACAGACACAGTTGTGCGTATAATTACCCGCTGCGTACATTTACCCGCCCCTCCCCTAACAAAGACTATAATTATTAACTAGATCAGCTGCCTATAAATTACTTAAAAGTATACATGTTTTTGTACGCAACCTAATTAATGATACCTCTCTCCCTTTACCAAATCAAATTATTTAGGATGCATAAAAATACAGTCAATACCAAACGTAGGTACTGATTAACTGTCAAAATTTAACATTCTAATACCTACTTCTTTTAAAATTATTTTCGTTTATCTCTCCAAATTCTATGTTATCGTTTGCAAGTTGGCAAGCTCTTAGCAGTGGTGAGCTCATTCGTGTTTCGGTACGGGCCAGTGGGATGTAAAACTTCGTTTTTTGTCTTACATGGTTGGATTTTGGTACCAAGAAGTTAATGCAGTTCAAAAGCCCAGTGCAGTCAATCCTGTCGTTGCGTATTTGATAACAATGATAACAATTTGTATGTTCTCCCTTTTTTATTTGTTATTACTTGCATTTTTAGAAACAATAGTGTGACTCCAATTGATCAGCTGTTAGCCGTGCTAAGATTTTATGTCAGTGCAGGACATTTGAGTACAGTTTCCGATTTTATCGGAACGGATGTATCTACAGCTTCACGAATAGTTGCCAAGGTTACACGAGCGATTGCTAAACTGTATCCACAATTTGTTAAAATGCCAGATCCAAATGACTTTATTGAAGCACAAACCGATTTCTACCGAGTTGTCTCTTTCCCTCGAGTGATCGGTTGTGTTGATGGTACTAATATAAGAATACAGTCACCAGCAGTGGCGGTTTGTCCATAAGCACTGCGACACTGCAGCACCCCCAAACAAACCATAAAAATACTTTTTACATTAATATTATAAAATGACAACAATATTGACGGAGTTATAATAATAATATAATAAAATTGTTAAACATAATCAATTCAATTGATATACATATAAGAGAATTATTTTAATCTTGCTTAAAATAAAAGGAAATATGCAGTCTGGAACTGTCGTTTTTGCAGTGCCGGAATCGGAATTCGGCGGGTTTCGTCTATCGCCGCTTTAAGTTCGTGTACACCATGCGTAGAGCTAATCTTTGCATGTAACAAGTGAATCTAACACTGCGATATTGACAGTACTGGTATTATATTTCTATAGAGTTCACTGTATTTCTGTTCATTAGACAGCGTTATTTTTAAAGAATTATTTTTTAATTGTAAGATTATCAATCTCTGTAAAATTTAAGAAATATTTCGCCAGGTTTTGTTAACGGCAAGCAATAAAGTACCTAGTTTTCTTTTTTTAACTTTTAACCATTCATTTAATTTTATTACAGAAAAATAAAATCATTTGGATTTTTAATATTATAAGTAGATTTACGTAAAGTATCATCATCATGGGCGTCAGTAGAGAATGTTTTAAAAAAATTACATTTTCGCAATTGCCATTACATGAAAAACTTGACATAAAAGATAAAGGCCGATCAACACCAAATATCATTATTACTCAAACAGGGATGAGTAATAACAAAAAATATATTAGATCTTTTAATAGTAATTGATATCAAAAAGTGAAATGGTTGTGATGTCACGAACAGTTTATTTTGTTTTTCGTGTTTACTTTTTGGCGGCGAAACTATCTGTACTGTACAATAAGTGGATTTTCAAATACAGCACCCCCATGTCATAATGTCACGAGCCGCCACTGGTCACCAGATAAGAGTTTTCATCATTTAGCTGTCAGTATATAATGTTTCCAGGAGGAGAAGATCCTGAGGTTTTTAGGAACCGAAAAGGATATTTTTCAATTAATGTGCAGGGCATTTGTGATGCAAATCTCACTTTATTGGATGTCGTTGCTCGCTGGCCAAGGTCTACAAATGATCCACTATATTTAATAACTCCAGAATTAGAAGACGATTTGAAAATAACGAATTTCCAAACTGTTAATTGTTAGGTGGTTTATTAATGCTTATAGACCATAGGAATAATAGTGACTTTCTAGGAGACAGTGGTTTTATTGTGAGAAATTACTTCTTAACACGACTTCTTAACTTATTAGGAAATGAAAGGCTGTATAATGAAGCACATATTCGTAGTAGAAATGTAATTGAAAGATGCTTTGGTGTATGAAAGAGATTTCCAGTTTTAGCATATAGAATGAGATTAAAACTGAATACAGTATTGCAAGTTATAATAGCTACTGCTGTTCTACACAATTTAACAAAAAGAATGAATGAAGAGGAACCACCATTATCGGATGATCTTAATCAAGAGGAAGTAAATTATTTGATTGCTATTGCTATTGGTGATGTTCCAAATATAAAAATGAAAATGTTCATGTGAATCACTTCAGGGATCACTTAATAAGGGATTATTTCTCAAGACTGTAGAAATGTGAAATAGTAACAGTATGGTCTGCAGTTTATATAAAATTGTTTTTCACAAAAACACAAACCTAAAGAAATTTAAATGTACATATTTTAAGAAATAATGTATAAAAAGCTAAATTATACTATAAAATTGCTGTTACTACTCTGCTTAATTAGTATATTATACCTACTTTCACAATCTGAACGGTAACTGCTTCAATTTTCCTTTTCAACCTTTTGTCATATTTCTCAGCCAACTCTGATCTTGTTAGTGCTTTAATCTGGGTAGTTGGACGGCGCCTTGACGGAGGCAACGTTTGATGTTTTTTTTGGTGTTGGTGTGTTTTCTACAACCAAATGACAAGTTAGTCAATTCTCAGCACTTTATTTATAATGAAATTAAATACCTTCAACATTACTTGTTCTTTTTACATTTGAATTAATTAAACTTGAAGATACTGGTTTCTGCAAATCAGCTGGATCGAGTATGCTTTTTCCATGTTACAATCTGAAAATAATTGATTTGTAGTTTTAAGTGAAAGAAATTATGATAACATTGTCCGAAAAAATTTCCAGGTTAATAACAAATGACCACTGTGTTGCACATTATTACAATAAGGGCAACAAAAATTTGTTACGAATTTATATAATGAGTAAAGTAACTCACACTTACATCGTCATCATCACTGAGATGTACGGATTCATATACATTGGCCTCCACCTGTTGCAAACATTTCTCTTTTTTCTTCCGCTGCAAGTTTCCTCACT
Organism: Pyrocoelia pectoralis; assembly: GCA_036250285.1. Taxonomy (NCBI): domain Eukaryota; kingdom Metazoa; phylum Arthropoda; class Insecta; order Coleoptera; family Lampyridae; genus Pyrocoelia; species Pyrocoelia pectoralis. The sequence continues at coordinate 37,781,138 of CM070075.1, read as the reverse complement.
TCTCTTTTCCGATTTTCGTAAAATCTCTTTAGCACTTAGGGTGTACGGTGAATGGTGCTAAGGGCATTAACTTCGTCTGCAATTTTCGGTCAGGGTAGGGTTATGTGGACCCGCACCCAAAGCACTTAGTTAGGTGTAGGGTGAAGGTTAAATTGGAAAAAATGAGAAACTAGTAGCAATGAATTGATTAAATATATATTTAATTGATTTATTTTCTAGATAATGGAGATAGCTGAATTTTTCGCCACGTTAACCATTTTCAACATCGAACATTTGTTTTCCAACAACGAAGAGTTAATTGTCTTTCTGAAACAACTTGGTTTAATTCCTAACAAAGCTCACTTTGAAGGAAAACTCTGCCCATCAGATGGATGCAACAAATTACTTTCTTGTCCTGCTGACGATCATAGCAAGTTAGGATGGCGTATTAGATGTACTGGAAGAAGGAATAGGAATTCTAGTGGAAGAATTGTAATGAGAGGTTGTGGACGTACATGGAGTCCATTGAAGAATACTTGGTTTGAGAAATCTAGCTTGCCTTTCATTAAAATACTCATATTAACTTTTTTTTATTGGTGTCCTATTTTAGCCTTTTAAACCACGCCCCAGCGTGTTTAAATCGCGTTTTATAACACGCGCGTGTTTTAAAGTTGCCATGCCAACATCAACAAATTTGAAAAACGGGAATTCTATTGGTTATTGATCTGACAGGAGTAATTTGTTACGTCAAATAAAATGACAGATTTCATCACCAATTTGAAAAACGTGAATTCTAATTGGTTATTGATGTGACAGGAGTACTTTGTTACGTCAAATAAAATGACAGATTGCAAATTAATTTCCATTTTTCTCATTTCCATGACAACGAAAGGTATACTGATTTCACATACGAATTCAACCATTAGTTCTTATTTCCATTTTAATACCCAGATTTCAAAGTGAACCAATAAAAAAAAATAGCGTAAAGTATTCGTGGATAAATGGTCTTTAAAACACTTGCTCTATTTCAAGCACTCGGCTGCGCCGTTGTGCTTGAAAAATCGCGCGTGTTTTAAAGACCCGTTTATCCACTTATACTTTAATATACTATTTCGTAAGTATAGCTATTATTGATTTTATTTTAAGCAATTAAATTTTTAGGTTTGTCTGCAAATTGCCAATGACATTTCTTGTGCGTCATTTACATATTGCTAAAACAACGGGAATTGATTGGTATACGTTTTGTCGTGAAGTTTGTAGATTTAACAATCCTTTAAAAAATTGGTGGACCAGGCTTAAATGTTGAAATAGACGAAACACATGTGTGTACTCGTAAATACAACCGAGGCCATCTTTTAAGAACTCAAATTTGGGTAGTAGGAGGATTATGTCGGGAAACAGGTATTTATTATTTGTTTTATTATATAATAATATATTTTTATTTTTAAGGAAAATGTTTTGTTGTGCCAGCAACCATTCGAAATAAGACAAATCTACACAAAATTATTAGAGATTACGTTGAACCGCTTTCATTTGTGCATACGGATAGTTGGGGAGGGTACAATGGTATTCATGAAAACTTCAATGAAGAAACTGGTTTTGGATGTGGAATGGGAGAGCATTTCGTAATAAATCACCGTGAATCATTTGTCGATCATCTAAATACTGTTAATCCTTCTACTGGAGAACTTGTTCATGTTCGAATAACTTACTACAAATCACATTGAGAGATTATGGCTCGAAGTCAAAAAGGCAATCAAATCGTATCAAACTTATCTGAGCTCTGATGGAAATCACGCAAATCATGCTTTATTGTATTTAGACGAATTTATTTATCGTAAAAATAGATTAATTAATGAAGATGATGCAGAAAATTTTAAGATATTTTTAGAAGATATCAAATTATTGTACCCAGGAAATAATGATGTAATTAGTAATATTAGAGTTATTGATTATATTATTATTGGAGATGAAATACAACTGATTCCGATGAATCCATTGATTAAAACATGTATTACAATACATTTCGATTCAATAAATTGTATTCTACGTGAGCAGGAAGTTTTTATTTTTCATTATTAGTTGTAAGGTATTAGATATGTTAAGGTAAAATTATACAATTCAGTAATTGTATAGAATTGATGGTTCTGCACATTAAATAAATCGTCGTGTGAGGGCGGACCTCTGTGTACACGGGGGCGAAGCATATTGAATTGTTGTTAGGACCTCTTAAGTTTTTTTTTTCAAAACAGGTTCGCCTATGCGAACCTGCCACCTAAAAATTACAATTACCGTGCACGTTTAAATAACGCACAAAGGTTGTTTAAGTACATTTTTTTTAAATTGAAACAAAAAAAATTGGATGACATATAGCAAACAATAATCTTATTTATATTGATTTTTGATCTTCATGCAAGGTTTCAGGGCTAATGACCTTGACCTTTGACCTCAACAAGTCTAGGGGATGACATTACACTACTTTTAATGCATGGTCCACATAACCCTACCCTGGCCTTATTTTCTCCCACTGCTTGTGTTTAACTAAATTTGATGTTTGATCCGTTTTTTTTATTTTCAAGTATATTTTTCGCAAACATTCGCAATCATCAGTTTTTCTTCCGCACATCGATTTCTTTTTTTTTCTGCAGGTTCCATTATTAAAATAAAACAGAAGAATGTTTGGAAAATGTGTAAAGGTAACTAACCTAACAAAAACCGCGTGTGAAGTTAGCCTTTTACAGTGTTGCCTAATGCCTAGTATATTTTCCCGATTAACTAAACAGTGTTTCGTTTTAGTTGGCGCAATTGATTACAAAATAATCAATGGAATTGTTTTGGAACAACGTGCTTTAGAAACAGCACAATTTTTAAAAATGTTTGACACTGTTTGATTCTGTCAATGGTGCTGGTATATTTAATCCTGCTGGAAAAGTTTTGCGAACGGGAATCACCTTGATCGAGGAATCTCCACATATCGACATCTAGCGACAGGCAATCCATACAATTAGCACAATGTAACTGTTGGCGAGAACGGCAAAAAAAGTGTTCCACCCACATTTAAAAATTGGATAACGACTCTCAGAAATCTACTTTTGTTAAAAGACGTTCTACGAAACGCTGGTTACAAAAAATTTAATGCAAGGTATCTGAATCAAGGTCCTCTTGAAATTTTTTTGGAAAAATCCGACACAGAGGTGGAAGATTTATTAATCCCACTTGTTCTGCCTTTGCACCATTTTATAAATCTTTGCTTGTCAATAATTTGACTAGCAAACATTCTATAGGGGCTAATTGTGAAAGCGATGATTGCAGCATACTTATCACTTTACAAAAATTCATCGATGTTAACAAGGTAACGTATATAATAATATCAATTAACCTTTACTTATTTACTTATATATTATAGAGATCTTCAAGTATTGAGGAGTTAATTGAAATTTTTTCAACAACAAATGTGGCAATATCATCTACCTGATTATTATTATATTATTTGGGAATAATAGGCATAAATAAACTCTATTAGTTTTTATTTTTTGTTAGGTGCTAATAAAATGCATACATTTTAATCTTTTTAAGCGCATACGGACCCGAAGCCTATTAATAAATTATAATCCAGATGAAGATACCAGGATAGAATTTATCAATTTTTGCAAAATGCAAAAACTGCGCAAAATAACCACGGGAAAATAGAATTCAACAAAAAATTTTAACTGCACGAAAATCTCGAGCGTTTTACGTGCGGGTTTGAACGCCTCTTGGAACCGTGCTATTATACACATTTACACTAGCACGCTTTCGCGGAAGACTGGAACGGGTCGCTCCAATCGCGCAGGAAAGAGCGTAAGTGTAAAGGTACCTATTGTGTAATTTTTTAAAGTGAAGCAAAATATGAAAACTATGTTAGGTTGATCTTTTTCGTAAAAAGGTTCTGTATTGCAACATATTGGTCTATTAATTCGTGTAATTTCATATGAATAGCATGTACAGTTTTCAAGTTATATGAAAAACCGCTTAAGTGCGTACATTTACCCGCCCCTCCCCTACACCATCAAAATTATCATATTGTGTAATTTTATTCCGTCTGAAAGTGCCCTCATTAGCCTGACAGGTTTAAATAGTTTTGCTATGTTAAATGTGATTGTGTCAGTGTCATCCATAAACTTAATTTACAAAGATGAACGTTTGCATAAATTATCTATAAAAGAAAGAGTTATATTAACATTTGTAAAATTAAAGTGCAATTTATCATTATGCAATTTTATCTGTACTGTTTGGAGTGAGCAGTTAGTTGTGCAAGACATATGTTATAAACATCATTAAACAGCAACTGTTTTAAAACCGACGATAGTGTTCCCCTCAACTGATGAAATTCGCCAAAATATGCCAATTTTATTTCACGGTTTTGAAGATACTCAGGTGGTGCTCGACTGCACTGAAACTTTTGTTCAAACTCCCAAGTGTCAATGTTGTCGCATACGATTTTATTCCCATTATAAAGGCACATTAACAGTTAAATTAATGACGGGAGTTTCACCTGCGGGACTAATTACTTTTGTCACCAAAGCCTATGGTGGAAGAGCCTCTGACAAAATAATTTTTGAAAATAGCGGTTTGGTTAACTTCCTTAAAGATAACTCAGCTGTGATGGTGGATAAAGGTTTCTTGATTGACTGTATTTGTGCCTGGCCGTTTCATTATGGATGGCCACCGGCAATATCTTCAAAACCAAAGGTCTCAATTTAATGGGATAAAAATTTTTATAACTAAATCAGGCATGAAAAATTCAATGAAAATATTTTTAAACTATAAAAACAACCGCAAGAGGGCGTAACTGCTACGACGAACATTAAAAATCGATTTTTTCAGTGGAAATGCCCAACTAAGCTACAATTTAAAATAAGTTTTTTTAAAGCTTAGTTCATTTCAAACAACTTTTGTTTAAAACATTTTTTGATGTTTCCAATAATAAAGCCAGGGGGCGCGGCCAAACCTTACGACACAAAAACTACTGTAACTTCTATAATTTTTAGCCGATTTGAATGAATTTTTGCTTATTTGAAAGGGCATTCAATGCAGATTCTGGGCTTATAATCATAATTGACAATAATCGTTTAATACATTTGATAGAGGTGGTTATCTCCAATTGAAGTTGTTTTTCCAAATTTTCTCTGAAATTTTAAATGGAAGGATATCGTTCTTCTATTTTGGTTTTGTAGAATTTTAATAGTCTAAGATACTGGCGAAAACCCCGTATTGATATCTCTTGTCGTTTTCGAGATATGACCAAAAATGTCTTTTTCTGGTAATTTTTCACTACCCCATTTTTGTTAACGTCAAATCTTAACTGAAAAAAAAATTTTAAATTAAATTTATTTATTATACCTTTACCAATAAATTCTTTTTTGTGTTTATTTTTTATTTTATTTTTAATGGCATTTTAATGGCAAATAATGTAGTTTCAGCATGATCGATGCCCAGCACATTTTTCTCAAATTGTTAGAATCTTTTTGGATAACACATTTCCTTGACTTTTATTTCTGAGGAAGAACAAAGGGAATTGTTAACCAAACACCACCCACAACACGGTAAGATATAATAAATCGAATGAAGGATGGTATTTGCTAGCTTGCGCTGATCTAAAATCGCGGCAGCAGTCTTTATTACAAAACGTTTTTCTTTGAATAATGACGGCAAACAATTTGAACATTTGATATAGTTCAACTTATGTTTTTTTTGTTTTTTGCTTACCATCAAGTTTGTTTTCCAATATAAGTGTTTGTGTTTCGTGAGATTTCCTTAATTTTCAATTTAAAAAAAACAGAAGTGTGATATTTAATAATTACATAAACATAATAAATTACACGGCCATCTAAGATATCGACAATATTAAAAATGGGGTAGTGGAAAATTACCAAAAAAAGACATTTTTGGTCATATCTCGAAAACGACAAGAGATATCATTACGGGGTTTTCGCCAGTATCTTAGACCATTTAAGTTCTACAAAACCAACACAAAAGAATGATATCCTTCCATTTAAAATTGTAGAGAAAATTTGGAAAAACAACTTCAGTTGGAGATAACCACTTCTATCAAATGTATTAAACGATTATTGTCAAGTATGATTATAAGCCCAGAATCTGCATTGAATGCCCTTTCAAATAAGCAAAAATTCATTCAAATCGGCTAAAAATTATAGAAGTTACAGTGGTTTTTGTGTCGTAAGGTTTGGCCGCGCTCCCTGGCTTTATTATTGGAAACATCAAAAAATGTTTTAAACAAAAGTTGTTTGAAATGAACTAAGCTTTAAAAAAACTTATTTTAAATTGTAGCTTAGTTGGGCATTTCCACTGAAAAAATCGATTTTTAGTGTTTGTCGTAGCAGTTACGCCCTCTTGCGGTTGTTTTTATAGTTTAAAAATATTTTCATTGAATTTCTCATGCCTGATTTAGTTATAAAATTTTTTATCCCATTAAATTGAGACCTTTGGTTTTGAAGATATTGCCGGTGGCCATCCAAAATGGAACGGCCTGTATAATATTAAAATATATCGACCACCATTTCTTCGCCAAAAGCAACAATTTGATGAAAATGAAGCCATTTATAATAGACAAATAGCTGCAACACGTGTTCACATTAAACGTAGTACAAGTACAACAAAAACAATCATCTCATCGTTCTTGTAAATTATCACTGTTTTTCATTATAGACTGTTGGAAAGGGGAGGCTGAGTGTTTTATTGCTATAATTCCGTTGAACGTAGTAACCAGCGCATAAAATTATTTAAAATAATTGGTGGAAAAATGCAGTGGAATTTATTAAATTATATTGATGATATAATGACAATCGTTTGTGGAGTTACTAACATATCATCTCCAATTCTGGCAGAAGATAAATTTCTTAAGTAAACAATAAGAATCAAAACAATTTTGGTTATTAGGCAGTATTATCACAAATTTTAAAATCTCCTTCTAGATAGTAGGTAGTCATTTAAGACATAATTGTAGATAGGTTCATATCATCTTTGCACTTTCCGTCATTTCGTTGTTTCCATAATGTAATCTTTCATATTTACAATGTATTTTTTATTACAAATAGTATGCAACATGTTTTTAAAAAATTTTTCTTTCACACTAAATGCTAAACATTTTGTAAATTCATTATTATATGGTACATCAATAATTAGGGTCACTTAGCCGGTTCGCCGACCATAGTTAATTCTCGACCATTTTACTGTTTAACCACAAATAATAAGAGAACCCTGATCTATTTCTGGTCGGCATAAATATAATTCACTTTAGGTTAGTTTTCGACCGCAATATAGTTGTCACTCTCTCAGTGGTCATACTTAGAATTATTAAAAAAAGTATTTAATGGTCGACGATCTAGTGTGTGTGTGTATACATGTGCTCTATTTTTTAAAAACGCTTGTGTGTTTAGGAAACGGAAATAGTAAGTAAAATAAGATTTATTGTTTGTACAGTAATGTGTATGGTTGGTTTTTGTAAAGTAATGATTAAAAATTAATATTACGTGCAAAAAATGTATTGATATTTATTATTTTTGTGAAATATTTGTTGGTCGGGAACTCAATAATAAAAATATACGTTATTTCAGTTCTCGACCAAGTGGTCGAAAACTAACGTTTTAAACAAGTATTTTGTTTAAGATTATTGTATATACACTGCTTTTTTAAATGCATTTTGTCATACGCATTTTATAAGCACACATTGAAACTCAGTGCTATTTAGTTTGCGACCATAAAATGTTATACATTTCATTCATTTTCACTGAAAATTTTTAGTGGTCGAGAAACTAAAATACGGCAATTTACTTCTCGACCACCACGTCTTTATCTTCCAAATTTGTACAATTCACGTCGATATCTATTCCAGTGGGTCGTCTTGGTCGCAAAAAGGAAGGAGCAACACCTAAATCCAAAATTAATAAGGTCAAATCTAAACCTAAAAAGCGGAAAATGTATCAATATAGCGAAGAAAACCTGAAAATGGCGTTATTTTAAATAAGAGAACGCAAGAGAGGCTAGTAGAAACTTCGGAGTCCCAAAAACCACATTAATTGACAGACTTTCTGGAAGGGTACCTGAAAACTTGAGACCCCCAGGACCACAGCCGTTATTAGGTATAGATGGTGAAATTAAAATTAAACAATGGGTGATTAATATAGCTAAATGTGGTTTTCCTATCACAAAAGATATGCTTTTAAATACCGTGGCAAACATTGACAAAGACTCTGGATTGAATTTGTTTAAAGGCAAAAAACCGGGACAAACTTGGTATTCAAGCTTTTTAAAAAGAAATCCGGATATAACTAGGAGAGAGGCAGAAAGTATCAATAAAGCCAGAGCTATAGTTTCGGAAGAGGTAATTAGAAAATGGTTTGAAGACTTACAAGTTTATTTGAGAGAAAATAACCTAACGGACATTTTTAACGACCCAATACGGATTTTTAACGGAGACGAAAGCGGTTTCTCCTTGTGTCCTAAGACAGGACAGATTTTAGGGCCAAAGGGATTTAAAAATTTGTACAGTGTTAAATTAGGTAACGAGAAGGAGAATATAACGGTGCTCATTGTCTTCAACGCCATCGGGCAAATAGCACCTCCGCTAGTAATTTTTCCATACATTCGACCACCTCGATCTGTCATAGACAATATGCCAAATAATTGGATACTAAGCAAATCTGAAAAGGGATGGATGACATCTGATGTATTTTTCGAGTATGTCGCCAACGATTTCAACCAATGGGTTTTAGATCAAAATATAAAGAAACCCATATTACTCTTTGTTGATGGCCACAGGTCTCAATGACTAGCTCTGAGCACGTGGTGTGATGAGAATGAGGTAATCTTGTATGCCTTACCACCCAATGCCACGCACATACTACAACCTGCAGATGTTTCTTTATTTAAACCTTTGAAACAAAATTGGAAAAATACGATCAGGGACTGCCAATGTAAACCAGAAAATGTTAATTGTTCTGTAACTAAAACAAGTTTTTGTTCTCTTTTTAATGAAATTTTATACAAAACAGAATTGGTAAGTCATATACAAAACGGGTTCAGAAAATGCGGATTATTTCCATTAAATCCGGAGTTTGTCGATTATACGAAATGTGTATTAAATACCACTGAAAAGTTAACTAAGCCTCAAAAAAGAAAATCGGGAGATTGTTTAACACAGCAGGATTTTAGATCTGCAGAAAAAATTATAAATAAGATAAGCCCTCAACTAACATCTTATGGTATCAACGTAACTGTAATTTTAAATGAAATTAAGCTTCTGGAACATACAAGTCCGATAAAGTGAAGATCCAGAAAATCCAGAGATTCGCAAGAACTTAACTTAGCACAACCAACTTCTTCTGAAGAGGTAGACTACGCGGAACTGATAGAAAATGCAGACATAATTATTGATGTGACTGACGCGAACAAAAATTCTGTTATAGATAACGACAGAGGTGATACACCTTCGTTACTAAACGATGCTTCAAGTTTGAAAAACTTTATTCCTGATGTTTCTCTTAGTAATACTTTCACATCATCTTTTATTGATGATATAACTACGGGTATCATACTCAATGATACTAGGAATTCAATTGTTAACCAAGATTCACAACAATCTTCCAATGTTTCAATTTTTGTCGAAAATGAATATAACACTGATACATATATATTAATAATCATTTATTGGTCATCCGATCCTGATAAGTTATGTCGTTATGTGTACTTTTATACATGTCATTATTATGTAATTTTAAAATATCTTTGTCAAAATCGATTGAAAAACATGACTGATTTTGATTTCTTGAATTTAAATAGGATTTTGTGTGTAAAAGCCGGCGGCTCGATGCTGCGGTACGCGCTCGGATCTTGGTGCCAATGAATCGAAATGAAAAATAAACTTTTTTTTTCGATTCTGTTCGTTTTTTCAAGCTCTACAACTTTCTCATACACGAACAAATTCTATTTGTTGACCAAAAAAGTTTACTTTTTTTTACTGCTTTTTTACGATTTTTACTTTTAATTCCGATTCATTGGCACATAGATATAAGCGACAAACGCGCCGAGATCCGAGCGCGTGCCGCAGCATCGAGCCGCCGGCGCCGCGCCGGTGCCGGAGGGCGCGAATAGATACCGCACCTTCAGACGCTCCCTTCGACCTTATTTTTCATCCGATAGAAAAATCTGACACGGTGATTTTGTTCTACAACTTTCTCATACATGAACAAGTTCTATTTGTTGACCAAAAAATTTACTTTTTTTACTGTTTTTTTACGATAAATCGTTAAATATTAATTTTCGGGAAAAGTCGTCCAAAGGAAACTTGTAGAGCTTCAACAAACCTACAAAACCCTTTTTTTATTTTTTCTGTACGATCAATTGCTGCCGAGTTATAGCGAAATCAAAATTTTTACCTTTCCCCCCCTTCTTAAAAAAATCCCACGGGGTGTGGGTATACGAAAACTTGGATTTAAGCTCTCCTTAACTTCCCAAACAACCTTGAAAAAGTCCCGTAAAGTTAGCATCACTTTTTCACTAAAAGTCTAATTTGACTGGCCTAATTACGTTTCCTTGGTAATGGATCATACCAATTAGATATAGGAAACAGTGTTTTTCTGGCAATAAGTCAAGCTTCCACATCTAGAGCTATTGGACAGCTATTTCATAATTTTGGTCTTCCGCCACCAGTACGGCCATGGTCTTGAATTAAATTGGTGTTTTTAGATTTGGCCTTTGTTTGTAAGTCTTGCCATGTCTTAAAAAAACATTTAAAAGCATTTAACGTTCGTGAAATTTGCATCCACAATTGTTGCGCCTTCTTATGCGTAAAAGTATTTGTGAACTTTCCTGATATTAATTGTGAATTTAATTGGATCGATTCTATAAGGGCTGGAGAAGAGCTCATTTTTCCGCAGCGTGATTTTACGTCCATGATGTTAACTACGAAAATATTTTTAAGATTATACAATATACATATGTACCTACCTATCAAATGTCAATAATTAGAAATATTACCTTTTCCGTTTAATTTCATCTACAATGATGCTTCTCGATCCGTAGAAATTCACAAATATAAATGAATAATGAAAAAAACAAACTAAAATAGAGGTAAATGGGTCTAGGTAAATTGTTCGAATTCAATTGTTCGAAATCAATTGTTCGAAATCAGTTGTTCGAAAATCAATTGTTCGAAAATCAATTGTTCGAAAATCAATTGTTCGAAAGTAAATTGTTCGAAATCAATTGTTCGAAAAAAAAGGAGAATAATTTAGTTGGGTTTGGGACTATTCGCCGTCGCCGGTTCGCCTTCGCCGATTGGCCGTCGCCAATTCGCCGTCGGGAGAGATGGCCGTCGGTCAAATTCGCCGTAGGGACGATTCGCCGTACAAATCGAAAATTGAAACTAACTTTTAATCTTGAGGGACTGTTATCAATTGAAAAAAAATATACTAAACCTACCTCTAACCTAAGCGCCTGAGTGGCAATATACGTTTAGGTTGGCATTTTTTTTAGTTTCAAATGCTGTTTAGTATCATATTCCAGTGTTTGTATCAAATGAAAAAAAATATACTAAACCTACCTCTAACCTAAGCGCCTGAGTAGCAATATACGTTTAGGTTGACATTTTTTTAATTATCAAATGCTGTTTAGTATCATATTCCAGTTTTTGTATCAATTGAAAAAAAATATACTAAACCTACTTCTAACCTAAGCGCCTGAGTGGCAATATACGTTTAGGTTGGCATTTTTTTTAGTTTGAAATGCAGTTCAGTATCATATTCACTTTTTGTATCAATTGAAAAAAAATACTAAACATTAATTACAAAATAAAAGAACCCATTTTATTAGCTATGATAACAGAGTGAAAATACAAATAATAATGTATATTTAATTAATAATTAATTTCATAAATTCCTCTAAATCATTCTCCGACGGCGAATCGTCCCTACGGCGAATTTAACTGACGGCCAACTGTCCTGACGGCGAATTGGCGACGGCGAATCGGCGAAGGCGAACCGGCGACGGCGAATAGTCCCAAACCCAACTAAATTATTCTCCTTTTTTTTCGAACAATTGATTTCGAACAATTTACTTTCGAACAATTGATTTTCGAACAATTGATTTTCGAACAATTGATTTTCGAACAATTGATTTTCGAACAACTGATTTCGAACAATTGATTTCGAACAATTGAATTCGAACAATTTACCTGCACCGGAGGTAAATATGTCCCACCATCCGCACCCCTTATTCTTGCTTTATTTAAAGTGTTTATGAATAAGTAAGCAAAGCTTTATACTTTCTAACCGGTTTTTTGTATTGGGTATTGTTTTCTACACTTTCTTGAAATTTAAAATTACTTCTTACCTGCAAACTTCATTATTTTTTCCGTAAAATTATACAGTTTCATATTTAAATTTAGGTTATTATAATCCTAATTTCTATTGGTCGATGAACAAAAAGTGTACGAAATAATCTGCGACACTTCATAACGCATGCGAAAAGTTTTATTTCATAACGAGTGGTGTCGAGAATACATATTTTTGACATAATGCGCTATAACGTACCGTAGAATGGGGCTATTTGGAACTCCTATGCCTATTTGGAACAAAAGCATGGTTTTTTCTTTTTGACACTACGCTTTGCATATGAAAATATTTTAAAAAAAATTGTGCATTTAATAAAAGGCATCTTTAAGTAATGAGAACTGTTGTTGTTCCCAAACAATAAAAAAGCATTTTAGGTTATATTCCACTGATTCTAAAAATAGATTTTATGCAAATTTTTAAAGTGAACTTGTGTCCTCTGGATCGAAATAAATTAAACAATATAGCACCTTCAAATTTGTTCAGGTATGATAATACAAGACTAAACTATAATTCTTATATAAAAAAATATAAAAATATTTTGGAATTTAAAGTAAACAGGGTTTTTACAAAAAATTACGTTTTGTGGTACAATTTGGAACGACATGCCGCGGAAGTATAAACGGCAACTTGGTGCTACAAGAAGGCTGGATTATAATCCACAAAATTTAGAATTGGCACTACAAGCAGTTGTGGAGGGAAATTATTCATTCTCGCAAGCTGCTGTAAGATAAGAAACTCCTGCAAACAAGACTAATTTGACCGAAGGTGTATTTATTGTGGTAGAATTAGTGTATAATTTTGGAACTAAAAAAGAAGCTAATAAACAATTTGTCGCTGAGTTACAAAAATTGCTAAAGAAAAATTACAAGGTTTCATGCTTAAGACCGTATAAAGAAAAAACAGATGTATTTGTATTTCCTTTAATTGAGGACATCATAGAAGTGTCTTTGGAACAAATCAAATACATTTTGCCCAAACCGCAAGTTTCACGTGGAAGGCACATTTTTAAAAACAATGTTCTGCAATTTAGTACCTAGATCTATAACATAATAAGAATATTTTTACTGTACCTATTCAACATAAAGAGAATTAAAGCAATACAGCACGTACGGAGAAAGATTGCCCCAAGGTCGGATGCGCACTCGTATAATTGTAAATTTTCCAGTGGTGTCGCCGCTAAATTCCATTTAATTAGTAACATCTGGCTTGAATATTTAAAAAAAATGATTTTTGTCTTAAATGAGTAATTGAGTATATGTGATTTAATTTTACATGTACACGTATTTTTTCTTACTTGTTACTAAAATATAAATTTAAAAACACTGCGAGTTTTATTTCCTCATAAAAATCGACACCACTGTTAAACGTGGAAAAAGCAGTTTACATGCCGATCGCTTCCGAATACACGAAGTTCACCTGCGCACCCGAAGCAATCTTTCTCCGTACGTGCTGTACATTTTTTACGTTTTTTTGATGGTTTTTAATGTGTTTTTATGTTTTTTTATACATTCCATTAGGGGGTTTCTCGGAACAAACTACAAACTAATGATATTTTGCATATAAAACATATGGTTATTTGGAATGAAAAAAAATGTAAAAACAGGCACTAATTGATCAATTTTTTTTGGTAATTTTGGTACTAATTGATTGTATTTATATGCATTTTGTGAAAGATATTTTTAAATGTTTTTGAAAAAAATTACTTGAACAGCTACAGAGTGAAAAACAAAAATTTGTTCCAAATAGCCCCATTCTACGGTACGCTACATAACGTATACGCTATAATTGCGTACGATTCGAGAATAAGCGTCCTGTACGTTGACGGTTCCTTTGATTGGTTTTTAATAAATTCACATGGGAAAATATTCTCTCCACATTAGCCGACGAATGAGGTAAACCCATCATTTCAAAAGCAAAATTTCCTAAATTTTGTTCCGTCGCCATATTTCATATTTTTTCCGGAATTGCAAAATTCTTCAATATTAGTTTCAGCAGTCCAATTAATAGTTGTATTACGTAACAGCCTATATTCATTATCTAGTATTTGAATTTGATTTTCCCTTATTAAATTAGGAAAATGTTTAGCGAGGGGAATTATACTCTCGCTATCTCCTTCAACAATAACTGCAGGATTTATGAGTTTCATATTTTTTCAAATTTCATTATTAAAATCAAATCTTTTATTAATTTGATCGATACCTTCAATAAGAAAATGAAGGCACCGAGTTCTTAATGTATAAACTGTTAAACTATTTTGGAAATACTTTATTTGAAAATCTTTTATGAACTTATTTATACACACAACCATCTCTATAACTACCACTCCAATTATTTTAACTTTTCTGACTTGATCAGTATGTTTTTACATTACTGAATTATCCTTAACTAAACCTCATGTTTGTTTAATTGTACTATGGAGGTAGCAATTTTTCCTCCTAAATAAATTGTTTCTAAGGGAAGGAAATTGTTTGGTTCTTTATAATTAATTTTATAAAGGGATGTATTCAAAATAACTTCTCGCTTTATAAAACATTCTAGGAGCGTTTTATAAACAGACGCAATTCGGGAATGCAATTCGTGTATTTTATGCTCTGTTGATTGCATCTCTCTATTGAGATTGTTAAAAATTGCTAAAGCAAACTCTAAAAACTGGAAAAAATATTTAGTCAAAGGCTCACGTAATTTGTGTAGGATGCTTTCAGCTGCCAATACACGATCCTGAAGTACTGCATCGGTAAAAAATAGAGTTAAGGAGCCATATTGTTCAAGAATACGAGAAACCACACTTTCCAGAGATAACCATCTAGTTTGTGATGGATGAAGAATAGCATGAATTTTTGTATTTGTGAACGCCTGAATTTTTTTTAAATTTTCTACGCGTTTCGGACTGTTAGCAAAATAATTATACACATCGCGTGCCAGATCCTCTACCCCCCTTGGCAATTTAGAACAAGCATTCGACGTACAAAGATGGAAACTGTGGCAAATGCATTTCATTAAAAATATATGTGGTATATCTTCTTTTAATCGTGACATAACTGAGTTATGCCTTCCGACCATTACGTTTGCTCCATCCGATGCAAATCCTATTAAATTTTGTTTATACGGAACTGCTTTGCTATTAAACAAATTTAGGATACTACTATCGGAGTAAAAATGCAAGGCCTCTGACTTTAGAAGCTTGTATCTCAGTAATTAGCAATCATAATTTAATGAAATAAAGTGCACTTAAAAGACCATTTATTTCTACAAAAAGGTGTACAGTTTTAGATTTTTACAATACATCGTTAATTTTCTGTATCAGTGTATGTGAGAAAAAGCGCTAATTATGACTCAAATCGCACAAGCGCTCCACTTTAAAAATTAATTACGGCTATATTATTGAAACTGAGTGGTAGATACTTATATATTTGAAAAATGTATACTTTTTTGTCTATGTGAGATGCTTTTGAGGCCAATTGGTTTATTAGTCTTAAAGCTATAACGAAAAAACGACATTTGTGTAACTCAGTACCTGAACGTTCGATATTAATAATATTGACAGTAACATAACAAGGTTAAAGCAATTATATTGTGGTCTAACACGATTCACAAAAATAATGTCATTATACATCGTTTTTTTTAAAAGAAATTTCGAAAAAAGGATGCATGCACCAGTTGGAGGGGAGAAGCGCGGCGCGCGGGGTAGCTGTTGTCGTATACTATTGCTATAAAGCGCATGGTTTTGTACAATGCAAAAGAATAATCACATTGTTGTGGGTTGCCGCTCGCTGCTTACGATATGGTAAATTACCTCTCGCGGGAATATGTGCGTCTTTCTTTTTTCGCGATAAACATAAATTTACTTCGAATTACAAGAAAACAAATTTTATTTTCAATAAGAGAATAATGCAGTTAGATTTAAGTAATATCAAATTTAGCATTTTAAACAAGAATTTTTTCTTTAACTTCCGTAAATTGCGAAATAGCACATTTTCGGTTAGGGCTTATAAAACCAGTTAATCATGTGAATAATCAATATTTATTGGCTGTCGACTTTTCAGAAGTATGTGTGCTACAACATTTGTAAATTTGGTAACAATTTATGAAACAATAACAATTTTATGATAAGTTAAAACTGACCGTCAGCCAGGAAAATACTAAATACAGCGTTTTTATTGCTGTTAATTAAAATAAAAGTTAAACAACTGATTCTACCATTTTGGTTTTTACACATGTTAAACATATATAAATGACTAATGTACTGCCCAAAAATGAAGAAATTTCACCCCTCAGTTTTTTTGTTATGATCACTTAAATTCAGAGGCCTTGCATTTTTACTCCGATAGTAGGTAATTATCATTCGCTGTAGCATTTTTCATCGGTATCAAGGATAAGAATGCATCTTGGATCCTGAAACATGTAAAATACACTTAAATTAAACATTTAGATGAATTTGTGATCACTTACTTATTATTACAGTAGTAACGACAAACAAGTGAAAAGTGTTTGTTTCTCTCAAAATATCGAAAACGTCAAAAGATATCCGCACACATACTTTAAACCATTGACTGCGGGCAAACTATCCCTGTAATCAGTACACGAGACAGGAAGAGTTATGGAAGAAGACGTATCTACCTCATTGTTGGAATTTAAAGTTTGCTTCAATATTACATCATCATTGAGTTTAGAAAGTAGCACATCTAAGTCATGTGCACAGTTGGCACCTTCCAAATGTTCAAAAAAATTCAAACAATACAAACGTTTATATGCAGCAACGAATTGTGCAGGTGTGGGATTGCAAGAGTTCCCACCTTGTTGCCTAATAGAGCAAAAGAAATTTTCCAAGCAATCTTGATTTAGTCGACGAGTATATAAATATGAGAATGACAATGTCTTTAAATACTTCCATAATCCTAAAAGTCCATTAATAGTGATTTTAAAACCTACAATAAATTTTACACTTTTTGTGACATCTTTTTGAACGGGATTATTGGTTTTTATAATGAGTGCATCTAACTGTAACGATTTATTTATAAAGTTCATCTGTACAGATGAACCCATCCAAGCTCTGCCATAAAATTTCTTACATTTCATTGAATGGGAATTTAATAAATCGAAGAGTTGATCAAACATTTCTAGAAATTCAGCAGTCCCGTATATAACGCACTTGTTACAGTATGGCTGAATATTTGCACAGCGTAGCTTACTTTCATTTTTTGGAATCCATTGGGATGTATGTGCATATCCGTTAATTTGGGAGCAAGTCTTATATTTTGACACTTGTCTTTTCGATAAAATTCATCAATGTGTTTCCAAGATGCAATCTTATTCTCAAAATGAAATTCATATTTCATTAAATTATTCCTCAGAGATTTGAAAAGATGAGGAGTGCCAAACATACAGTGTGACTTATTTAGATTGGAAACACACATATAAAATCTGAAGTTATTTACCGATTTTGACCAATTTTTTTTTTAAATGTCAAATAATGAAACATCTACTTTGGGACAAAATTTTAAATGCTTATTCCAATTTTCAGGGCATACTACGATAACTTTTTCGTACTCGAAATGGAGAATTGTTATTAGCGATTTGTTTATTAAAAAAATATCTACGCCACTGGATTCAGAATGTTTCCAAATAGCTGTCACCAAAATTTTACAAAAGTATATTTATTAATAACAAAGTTATGACAACTTAAAGTTCGAAAACTTTCTAAGCTAACTGTTGCAAAACAACACCCTGTATGAATAAATGGTCATGGTAATTATGTTAATAATTCTTAAATTAAACTATTTAAACCATCAGTGGAGAAAAAAATATTTAAAGTAACGTAACTGTTAAATAGTAACATAATTTCCATGGTAACTAAGATTTAAATGGAAATGTTAGGTCTTATTATTTACTCATTTGTGCGATTCCGTTACTTTTATTAAATATTGAATATTTTTTTCTCCACTGATAGTTTAATTTAAGAATTATTAACATAATTTCCATGGCCATCTATTGATACAGGGTGTTGTTTTGTAACTGTTAGCTTAGAAAGTTTTCGATTTTTAAGTTGTCATAACTTTGTTATTAATAAATATATTTTTATATAATTTTGGTCACAGCTATTTGGGAGCATTCTGAATCCAGTGGCGTAGATATTTTTTTTATAAACAAATCGCTAATAACAATTCTCCATTTCGAGTACGAAAAAGTTATCGTAGTATGCCCTGAAAATTGGAATAAACATTTAAAATTTTGTCCCAAAGTAAATGTTTCATTATTTGACATTTAAAAAAAAAATTTGTCAAAATCGGTAAATAACTTCAGATTTTACATGTGTGTTTCCAATCTAAATGAGTCACACTGTATAATAAACTTTTTTTTCGTTAATTGAAAAATAAGGGTTTTGTACTGTGACACCAACACTTCTGGAAAATTGTACAAAATTAGATCCCATGTCTGTTATAAATGCACATATATTCAAACCAATGGATTCCAGTTTCTGTATAAAATGAAAAATCAATTTTCGTAGTTCATCACCACTAAAACTATTAGCCGTAAAACAATAGCCAACAGGTTGCTTCCAATTACTGTATATGCTCCTAATCATAAACACTAAGGCACTACTTGCAGGTTTTAATTGAACACCAAATCCAGTGTCATGCAAGCCTATCACAATGTCGTCTTTAATGGAATAGGAAAGAAATTTTTTCAACGACATTTCATCTGCGCATAAGACACAACACTTTCACATGTCACTCAGTTTAAATATAAGCAGAAAACGTTAGCACTGTATGGAATAAATCCTAGATTCGATACCTTTCAAGATAGCCGAAATTGCATCGGCGCATTGGAAATTGGTATCTGCCCGAGATGGGAAGTTTCGCGTCTGCAAACGTAGGTATTTCTTCTGTGATATAATCCACTTTAGAGTGAAACTTAATATATACAAATCCAGATTGGTGACTAAGACTTTGCAGAACTCTCTTATCTTAATTATTACTGAGTGATAGGGTTACACTTTTTCCGCAACATAATAATGTTTTATAGTAACTTATTAGGTATTAAAGTTGTTTGCTTTAAACTTACCCAAAATCATTACCGACGAAAATTTTTGATTTTTAAAATTTGAATTTTTATTTATCTTTTTAAAATTTAAACAAATTCTTATTCTAACAAAATGAAAAATCAGAACTTTTTAAAATTTCAATCTATTTTTAAAATAACAAAAAACAGTAGACTTTTTGCTAGGAACAGTAGAACAGTAGATTAATAGCGAAAACAGATCTACTGAAAAATCAGTAGACCTAGCAACACTGACGCTAACATTCCGGCAAATGCATATGAAAGAGGCACGTAAAACGTCATTATTATGCGTGACGTCAAAAATGAACGTGTCCGCATATACTCCATACGCTCGGCAGTGTCCCTTTTCTCATTAAGTCGTAAATCAAATCTCATTTATAACGCAATCGATAGTTTCATTCAATATGCACCTCTAAAGCAAAGTAATAGTATATTACATACCGAGTAGGGAAGTGTTTCATTACTGTCGAGAGATTGATATTGTTAATCGAGACGCGTAGCGTCGAGATTAACTAAATCTCGAGACAATAATGAAAACTTTCCTCCGAGGTTTGTATACGATTTTATTTACAACCACATCATTAATTAAAAAGTAGGGACAATATTTTATTTTGAAAATAAAAAAATAAAATAAATATGAGAAAATTTGTCCTTTTCTGTTTTGACATTTCCATATCTAGTCACCGTCACCGGTATTAGTTTACGCGACTGGTTGCTATGGCGCAAACCTTCAAAACTTTCAAAATAAACAACTAGTGACAGTTTTGAATTTCTCGTTCGTTCTTTCGAATTTATATAACTTAGAAAGCCAGAATGTTCTCGGAAAGTTCTGATAATGAAGACTATTGTAATATTGGTACTCCACCAGAACTTAAAGAAGCTGCAGAAAGAGCAGAAGCCTGTTTACTTCCAGAGAAAAGTAGGGGGCGATATGAAATGGCATTGAAAGTATACGAAAAATGGTGTGCCGAAAGAAATGCTAAGAATATTGCTTCGGAGACAGCCTTGATGGCATATTTTAGCGACATGGCAAGGCAAAAAAAGCCATCTACTCTTTGGGCTACTTACAGCATGATACGGACAATGCTAGAATTAAGGAAAAAGACTGACATATCAAAATATTACAAACTCGTCGCCTTTTTAAAACGCCAGAATGTAGGTTTTAAGCCAAAGAAGTCTAGCATTTTTACTAGGGAAAACTTGGAGGATTTTCTCAAGAAAGCACCTCAAGAATTCCTTCCTATTAAAGTAAGGCTTTCTTTTTAAATGTTTTCTTTTCCTGTTTTTAAATATTTCTTTTCATTGTTTTAGGTTGCGCTTCGAAGTGATGAGCTACTGAAGATGAAAACTACGCATATTGATATTTTAGAAAACAAAATTTGCATAGAAATTCCGGATACAAAAACTTATAAGAGCAGATCATTTATGATAACTAACACAAATTGGATAGAAATTGTAAAAGAATTTATCCAGGTACGAAAAGATATTGAAAATGAAAGATTTTTTGTTCAATATCGATTAGGAAAAGCTCGAAATCAGCCCTTTGGATATAATTCTATATCTAAATTTCCGTACAATATTGCTAGCTTTTTGAAACTTCCCAATGCGGAAACCTACACAGGTCATGCTTTTAGACGAACAGCGGCTACGTTGCTGGTAAATAGCGGAGCTGATATTTTACAGCTGAAGCGTCTAGGGGGATGGAAATCCAGTGATGTTGCTGAAGGTTATGTGGATGTATCTGTAGCCAACCAAACTAAAACCGCAAATATGATATCTTTAACGACATTGCCATCGTCTTCCTGTAGCAATTCAAACTCTTTATCTTCTTTCGTTGACATTAGAAGACCTGACACAAGTCAGGAATTAAGATTTTGCAACAGTGAAAACTCAATGAGTGAAACACATCATCAGGGCGGCCCCTTAACAATATCGATTAACGCGTACAGTAATTCAAATTTGACCATTAATTTCAACAAATAAATGTAGTAAATCTTATTATTACTGTTAATCTTCTTGTTTATTTTTGTTGATGTTAAATATTACTAAAGATATTACAAGAATATTTTGCTTAATTAAATGAGGCGAGAAACAAGATAAACCGAGTGAGGGAAACGAGTGAGGGAAATGGGTGAGGGAAGTGGAAGAGGGAAAGAAATGTAAATAATTTGACACTTTCAAAATTTTTAAAAGTCAGTAATGTCAGCATTACATATGTGGTTGTAAATAAAAATCAGTTCCATACGGGCGAAAGTTGTTCAAAACAAATCTTATGGAAACTGGAATACAATAGAACAATAGATTTGAACTACCTAACTGGCAGCGGTTCTCAATAGATGATACACTAGTTTCATTATGAAATTGGGATGTTTGTATTAATAATTGATATATTACTTTGTAATGAAACTATCAGTGCTGTAAACAGATAATTTTTAAAGTATCTAGATATAGCTAAAGTTTTTTTTTCAAATACTTATCTAGATGCAGATAATAGATGAACAATACACAGTTTATATAGATAATATATAACAGATAATAAATAATCTAGATAATAACACAGATAAAAAGTAGTATGGTATTTATTTGCAAAAGTTAACATTTTACTTCAACATTTTTTAAAGAATTTCTTAATATTAATAACATTTCAAACGTTTTGTCACCAAGACTGTTGCGTCGTGGAGAGAGTATTTGAGACCCACTACTGAATGCTCGTTCAACAGGAGCAGATGATGGAATTGTCGTGTTGTACTTAATGAACATAGATTTAACTGTTGGGTAATTTTGATTAAAGATTGAAGTATCTCTTTTCTTATTTTCTAAATAAGCTAAAATTTCACAATTGACAATGTTTTCGTGAGAAAGGTTTTTAATGCTGGTGTGGTTAATAGCTAAGGGATCTTGGGGTTGTGAACATTGAAAATTATAAAAATCATCATTCTCGTCTTTTGAAGTACTTGGACTAGTACTACTGGATTCACTATCGTGATGGTCACCATTTCTTTTTATTAGTAAGCACTCATTAACAAAAAGTGTTTTACAGATTTGAAAATACTTTTCTGGAATCCAAGACAATTTAAATTTAGGGTGTGAAATGGCACTTAGTATGAACCATTTACTGTGATCTTTGGTCAAATTAAAGATGTAAGAAAATCTTTTGTCTAATCCTTCAATTAAGGCTGTTTTTAACGGTTCACAGTATGTCAAGTGTGATAAGCTTTGAAGTTTACATCTTAAAATTGATAGAGTTGGTGCCACACATCCAAGAAAACAATACTTTTCTCCCTAAAAAATTTAATATAATTTAAAGAACTTAAGCATTGTATAAGTAAATAAGTCTTTTACCTGTAAATTATCCAACGAAATGGCTAATGGCTCATAAACTGTACAAAATTCTTCAATAAAATTCCACTCCTGAATCTTTAAATTTGGTAACTTCAATTGATCAAAAACAGTGATTAATTTCTCTTTAAGAGGTAGAAGCTTTCGTAAGGAATGAAATGTGGAATTCCATCTAGTTATAACAGGTATTGGAAATTTGCATTTGCAAGTTTCATATACAATATCAGAAGCAAGTGTACTTCGACGCAATAAATTCCAAAAAGCTTGAATTTTAGACAAACACGATCTGTAAATTTTTTTATATGCCAAACTATCCAATCCTGCTTCTGCATCTTTTGTTGCTATAAGATTTAGACTATGAGCACAACAAGTGATATGTGGTGGTAAGATAATGTCATCGATATTCTCATTAAAATCAATTTCAACATCATCGGGCAACACTTGCAGTAAATTATCACTGTCGCTTTGATAGCTTAATAAAATAGAATTTATATCCACAAATTGTACTGTGCCTCCATCAGCATACTCATGCTGCATTGCATCTGCATCTTCCATTTCAAGATTTATAGAACTATTACCAGTATCAAAAGCGTCAGCAGTATCTACTGTAATTTGATTTTTATCAAAAGTGTTTGTTACAGAAAATAACTTATAAGCTTTGCAAAAATTGGAAGCATTGTCAGTTACAGTGTGTGTCACTTTTCCAACATCTATCCCACAATCTTTATGTATAGAATCTATACACCTTGCAATATTATCATATGTATGTCGGAATTTAATTCTTCGGCATACAATAATTAATGACTTCCTTTCAAACGTAACTTCATCAATATAATGTACTGTCATACCTAAATAGCTTTTATTAGCACAGCTCCATATATCAGTGGTTGTACATATGTAAGAAAGAGATTTAAAAAGTTCTTTGCAGTATTTTTGTTGTACATCATATCTGGCAATGAGTTCTTTAATAATTGTAGGTCTACTGGGAATTTCAATTTTTTCTCCAGTAATTCCTCTAATTAAATTAACAAATGAAGGCTTCTCTACAGTGCTAATTGGCCTCATCTCACTGATTATATATTCAAGAATAAGATTTGTAACCTGAAATAAATAATTATTGTTATAATTATTATTGTTTCACAAAAAACAACACAACTTACATGTTTCTTGGTGCAAAATTGTGAAGTACTTAGTTTTGTTTGCTTACATTTTGGTTCAATGTTTTCTTTTTGACCACCATGTCTTTTGAGGCATTTTTTATTTTCGATAACTTTCAATAAACTGTTGTGTTTTCTCTAGAAAAATATTTGGTGAAGGCAAACCTTATGTCATCAATAAACTTACCACAATATGACTTCGAAAATTTCCTGTTGATGTTGTTGATCCACAAATTTTTTTATTACATGTGATACATTGAGCCACAATTTTGGAATTTTCTTTAGAAATTAGTTTAAAAAATTCCCCATCCAAAATACTTAGATTTGTCACTAGTTGATCGTTACTATCACTTTCATTTTCATTTGTTTGTACACTTCCACATTGTGTTTCCTTCGATTCAATGTGCTTCATCTTTGATGCAGACGTACTTGGTTGATTTTTACGATATAGATACAGATCCATTTATAACAAACTATTGAAAAATAAGAGTAACACAATGAAATTAAAAAAATGTATTCTTTTTAAAACATGGAAAATAAAGATAGACTAATTGTACATTCCGAAGCAGAAAATATTATTCGAAATGTAATGTTTCCTTCAATCAACATAAAGAAAAGCTG
This sequence comes from Pyrocoelia pectoralis, assembly GCA_036250285.1. Taxonomy (NCBI): domain Eukaryota; kingdom Metazoa; phylum Arthropoda; class Insecta; order Coleoptera; family Lampyridae; genus Pyrocoelia; species Pyrocoelia pectoralis. The sequence continues at coordinate 37,756,591 of CM070075.1, read as the reverse complement.
GTTCTATATTATTTAATAGAATCAAATTACGGATTTCAAAATATGAAATTTTTAAATGAAATCAACAAATTATAGTCTAAAGAAAAATATTTTTATCAAAAACAAAACAATTAACATTTGAAAGTTGCAGTTCGCAAAATGCAGTATTTTTTTAGTTAAAACACCTCGACCTCGATTGGCAAGTTCCACAAACTAACTATAGTTTATGGGCATGTTCAAGATCAAGGCATCTATACACATCTATACTAATCAAAACCGCGGAAAAATAATGTTTATACTTTAATAAGGCAAGTAAATAAATGGTCGACTGAAATAAACTTTAATAGATTTTGAAAATTAGTACCTTTATTAAAAGCATTGAAATAGTTAATAACCGGTAAAAGTTACAGCACTACAGCACATAACAATAAACTTTTATTGTTATGCATAGAAAAAGTATTGGTTACTTTTTCTATGTTGTTATGTGAGTTACAGTAATAAAGTAGTTGACATTGTTGACAAATCCTAAAAAAAAAAAAACCGGTAGACTACTAGTGCTGCACTGCTGCTAGCTTTAAAAATTTAAATTTCCCTAGATGTAGTGTATAAAGTGTATAATGTATGGTCTAACTGACTATAGTGACACCGTGGTGACACCACTGAAAAAATTTTTAAAAACCAAAATTTGGACGCTTTATTAATTTTTATCTATATAACTAAACCATCTAGATGAAAGAAATATTATATATATACATATAATATATATATTTTTTTTAAATTATATAGATACATATAAATAGATAAAAAAAAAGAATCTAGATAATTTATCTAGATAAATTTATATAGATAATTTACAGCACTGGAAACTATTAACAACCGCTGACTAGGCAGGTAGTTGAAAGCTATTGTTCTATTGTATTCAAGTTTCCATAAGATTTGTTTTGAACAACTTTCGCCCGTATGGAACTGGTTTTTACTTTGCATTAGAGGTGCATATTGAATGAAACTATCGATCTCGTTATAAATGAGATTTGATTTACGGCTTAATGAGAAAAGTGACATTGCCGAGCGTATGGACTATACCTTAAACTGTTGGATGCAGATTGCACTTTGCATTGCAGGCACGTTAACCTTACCCTTACCCTTCCCTTACCTTTTCTTGCATATACAAATAAAAGAGTAACTTATATTGTATATTCAAAGCCAAAGGAAATAAAATAAGGGTTAAACGAACCACAAGCTGTTTATCTCTTTTTCTGCTTTGTAAGTAGAGTTAAATAAAAATAAATTAAATTAAATCCCATTTCACGCTAGGACACTGCTCTGAAGCCTGAAGCAGTAGGTAATTGCATTTATACATAATCAAATCATGGATAATGTGTAGGTATAATTAAGCATAAGCATATAGGTATGTGGCCATCACATAAACAAAAAAATTATTTCTTCCTGTAATGCATCTAAATGTTCCTTGTATTGTTAAGTTTCAAAGTTCCAAAATTTGAGAGTTTTGATATATGAAACACTAAAACCTCATATTTATGTAAGAATTCTTTTGTTTAAAAAAAGCTGTTATTATTTTTTATTATACTTAACTATTGTTCAGACTTTATTATACTTTATACTTCTTTATTAGTTCTTGAATAAAAATTAATCCCATTAACGTTTGCTCATTTTATTATATATCCAACAAAACATAATGCCGATAATAAATAAATACACCACAGGTTAAAATATCAACTTTAAACAAAATTGATATTATTCAAAAGATAATCATCAGATACAACATTTTAATTTTAAACAAATGAGTATCAATTGTGTCAAATAATTAATATAAACAGATCAGTCTGGTGGACAATCAGTACAACACCATCTTATGTAATACAAGCGTTAACGTGCCTGCATTCAACAGTTATGCCGACAGCCGACCCGACACGTTCATTTATGACGTCACACATAATAATGACGTTTTACGTGCCTCTAACGTATCCATTTACCGTTTACCGGCACGTTAGCGTGCCTCCAGTCACCTCGAAAATAAAATTGGTAATATCTCTTGCAAGGGTTCTCGAAAAGTCCGCTATGGCGCTGCGATCTTAAAAGCCATCGCCATAATTTATTTGTTGATATTAATCTGTAACCTTTTGTAAACGGGCGTATAGACCTTTCTGGTCTGGGTACGCCTAAATAAATAAATTTAAAAAAAAATTTCTCTGTTGAAAGTTCTCATTACATGAAAAATGCATATTAGAACGTTTGCATTTGGGAAATTTTCCTTCAGTAATCGCCTTTCATTTACATCTTTGTCGGCCATCATCGACTTTACTTCTCTCCATCTTGGATTATTATCTTTAAATGTAGACAATAACCACTGCATGGTGTCAGCACAGCATAATAGTGTCGGTGTTTTCCTCTACTAGTATACCTACGGCCACGATTTCGGAAAGTCCATTACCATCTTCGTTTATAACTAACAACACTGGCGTTCTAATACCTATCTAATAACTTGAATGTAGTATCAATGCAGATAAATTCAGGGTAAACTGACATATAGTGTTTCATTATTTTAGTCTGAAACAACAGCGCTTTGAACTTATTGTCTTCGTCGCTTAAAAGATGACAGTCGGCCCCTAAAATTATATCAAAATGAACACGAGTGAATAAGTATAGAGCTTATAAATATATTAACAAAGAACACTACAGTAAGTTACGAAAACCCTATACAAGTACCTAACTTACCGTACTTAGTTTGCAGTTTTTCAATACTGTTACTTAGTGTCATCTCGGTCGCTATTACATTTTTTTTCTATACCGGGAGTTCGTTCTCAAAGTCGAACATAGGGATTTAACATGGTATTGAACGTTTTTGCCAATTGTTGCTCGCCTATTTAACTTAGAGACAAGGTAATGACATCAACAGAAAGAGAAAATTATTGCGATTCAAATCATGCTACCGGCAAGACTAAAAGTGCGATTTATTCTTTTAAAATACTAACTTAAAGTATGAAACTTTTTAAATAGCATTCCCTTGATTTTAAAATTTTACAGCAATTGTTTTTTGTACTGTTTGTTTGTCAATACGAATACGAATTACCAACGAATAAAGGGTTTTTATAGTGAAAACCTTTCATGGTGACTCTAATTTCAGAAGAGTTCGACATTTCTTTGCCGTTAATTTTAATACTACAATACAAAAGTGTCATACTTTAAGTTGGTATTGTAAGAACCCCTTTTGTAGCATCTTAATAAAGGACCCTGTAGGGTCCTAAAATGCCTTACAAAGAGCTTAATAGATGGCGGTAGCAGGAAGGTGGGGACGAACGTGGGTAAGGTACTCCCACTAAAGAGACCCCCTCCCAATACACAAGTCTATAAAAGCGTAATCCACTGCCAAAACGAGGGAGTTGAGATTTAGGTATCTACCAGTTCCGCTTCCGATTATACATATCCAGACCCGTTAACCTAAACATAATAATTTGTGAGTAAAGTGCTGTGCCGTTATTGTTATAATAACGTTCCTGAATTGTGCATTATCTCCCGTGTGTGTCCGACCTGTGTACGGATTCCTATTGGAACCGAGCCTGGTCAACGTATTCCCGAAACCCTGTGTTCAGCCAGACCTGTGTACGGATTCCTTTTGGAACCGAGCCTGGTCAACGTACTCCCGAAAGCCTTAAGTGTTAGTCAAGACCTGTGTACGGATTCCTATTGGAACCGAGCCAGGGATTGTGTAATTATCCGTCAACCCTATTCTATAAATTGAACGGCAGCACCCTACAAACAACCCGTATAACACCTTATAACACATAACCCTGCTTACCAGAGCTGATACCTGTTAATCTCCGATATATATAAATCCCGTCCTTCCTGCATATCCTGATTAATACCACCAGAACCGTTTCACTTGCAGCAAGCCGCCAGGTGCTTGAAAAGCACAAAGATAAAAACACTTGTAAAACAAGGGGGTTATAGGTTAAACCGCCAAAAACTTCCGATAGCTACCAGTCCGAAATTAACATCATACATACGTGGTGTTACCACCGCCGAGACGCCGAAACCGCCACCAGGTATTATTATACACAATAATAACATTTACTTGCAGGAAAATAGCCGTTGCAGTCAGACGTACGCTTCCACTGAAGTACCGACTCCGGGAAGATACAGAAAGTGACACCGCCACCGATATAAATTATATTTATTATCTTCTGTAAATATACATTGTAACATTATACTAGTTATCCCTCAAGGAATATTATTATTACATAAAGCCTGTAAACTCCGACTAGAGCTACCTGCATTGGTACAAAATTATAAAGTAAAACCACCGAATAAACGACCACCGAATAGGTCGCAAAACGGTGGACCTTACAAATGGCGCCCGAGCACCGGATTTAAAAAGAACGGAAACCAGCCGACAAATAAACACATAGCCTCCAAGAGTTTGTTTGTTGGATACCAGAAGATAATTTCTTTTCTTTCCAGAACTAATTTTTTATTTTTTCCAGAAGCTAATTTTATTTTTTCCAGAAGTTAATTTATTTTTTCCAGAACCCGATTTTAATTTTGTTTTCCAGAATAACCGTTTTATTTTAGTTGAACCTGAAACATTTGTTGTGTAAACAATTTATACAAGAAATAAATTACCAGAAACATGGCTGTTCCCGATGGAGCTGATCTGTGTGAGAAGGTGCGCAAGTGGGGTGTGAGGTTCGATGGCACCAGTGATCCTTTGGGGTTCCTGGAAAGAGTCGCAGAGCTAAAAGAATGCTACGGCTTCGAAGATGCCGATCTGTTTCATACCCTCCCACAAATGCTTAATGGCCGAGCTCTCTTGTGGTATAGAAATCACAAAGCGTTTTGGACCACATGGGGTGAAGTAGTCCAGAGCTTCCACCTATACTTCCTTCCTCACAGATACAAATACAAACTGGAAGAAGAGGTTCGCAACCGAGTCCAGAAGCCCAAGGAAATTGCGTCCGAGTATGTCACAGACTTAATGACCTTGATGCGCCGACATGGAGGAATGTCCCAGGCCAGTCAGCTAGAACGGCTGTACGAAAACCTACGACCAGAATATAAGTATTACATCAGACCCAGAGATTTCCAGTCCCTACCGGAATTACTAGCAATGGCTAGCGAATTCGAAAAGTTACCCCAGTCTACCAGTCCAGAAAGCCGAATCCAGAATAGACAAAGGGTACAACTCGAATCCACACCCGCTACCATAGCTACAGTAAGAGACCTGAATCCGTCACCACCAGCCAAACCAACCGTCGCGATTAAAACTGAAATTCGAAGTTGTAATATGACGCAGAGACCCAATCATACTTACAACCGAACCGAAGTATGTTGGAGATGTGGGGAACCGGGACACCGCCGAACCGCCTGCACAGGTAGATTTAGAGCCTTCTGTTCACGATGTGGGACACAAGGGATCCTGTCTCGAGACTGCCCATGCAGACCAGTAGAAGCCGTGTACAATACAAAGGAGAACACTGTAAATACCGAAACCGATTATAATAGAAAACCCCGAAATAAACTCACCTGCCAGCCGCCAAGCCGTCAAAACCGAGATGACCACCGGATGTTTGTAAAGATGGACATATTCCAGAATACTATTATGGCCCTCCTCGATACCGGAGCTACCAGAAGCTACATAGGAACGAGGGTAAGCAACATACTCCACGAAAACAATATTTTTCCTGTCCACCGACAACCAGGCCGAGTAGAGTTAGCCGAAGGCTCAAGTGTCCAAACATTGGGAGAGTATCGATTTTCTGGGAGCATGGGACAACAAATGGTTAACATAGACTGCCGGTTCCTGCCTGAATTGACTTGCGACCTCATAGTGGGGTTGGATTTCATGGCCAGATACCAGATGTCCCTGCACCTAGGAAAGAGAGCGTTAATGTTAGGGGGAGAAATCATGTACTTACAAGGAGACCAACGAGATGGCCTAGCCGGAATAAATGGACTAAATGGGGTCCAGCCTGAGAAGTTAGCGAACTTCCAGGAAACTGAGCGGAAGGCAGTTGAATCATCTCCAAGAATGAGCCCTAACGTTACAAATAAGCAAGGAGATCAGATGAAAATCGATGGAGAAATCCAGCCATCAACAAACCCAGTAAGCTCACCTGTAGAGTCGCAAAACAGAATACCGGATACAGTGGTAACTGTCCCTGTCCGCAAACGTTCACCGAAGCCGCCGAGAAATTCCCCCGTAGGTAGAAAGAAGAAAGACACGAATCCGAGCCAGAGAGGTGGGTCCCCTGAGACGATACCTGCTAAAAGAAAGGGATCAGCAGAGAGAAGAGAAACGTGCTGGTACTTACCGAAACCGAGGCCACCTGAAACCAGTCCAGTAGTGCCACAACCGAAGATGTCCTGGCCCAGGGGATATCGTCACCATCGCCACCCCGGAGAGGAGATGATATGTAAGAACCCCTTTTGTAGCATCTTAATAAAGGACCCTGTAGCGTCCTAAAATGCCTTACAAAGAGCGTAATAGATGGCGGTAGCAGGAAGGTGGGGACGAACGTGGGTAAGGTACTCCCACTAAAGAGACCCCCTCCCAATACACAAGTCTATAAAAGCGTAATCCACTGCCAAAACGAGGGAGTTGAGATTTAGGTATCTACCAGTTCCGCTTCCGATTATACATATCCAGACCCGTTAACCTAAACATAATAATTTGTGAGTAAAGTGCTGTGCCGTTATTGTTATAATAACGTTCCTGAATTGTGCATTATCTCCCGTGTGTGTCCGACCTGTGTACGGATTCCTATTGGAACCGAGCCTGGTCAACGTATTCCCGAAACCCTGTGTTCAGCCAGACCTGTGTACGGATTCCTTTTGGAACCGAGCCTGGTCAACGTACTCCCGAAAGCCTTAAGTGTTAGTCAAGACCTGTGTACGGATTCCTATTGGAACCGAGCCAGGGATTGTGTAATTATCCGTCAACCCTATTCTATAAATTGAACGGCAGCACCCTACAAACAACCCGTATAACACCTTATAACACATAACCCTGCTTACCAGACCTGATACCTGTTAATCTCCGATATATATAAATCCCGTCCTTCCTGCATATCCTGATTAATACCACCAGAACCGTTTCACTTGCAGCAAGCCGCCAGGTGCTTGAAAAGCACAAAGATAAAAACACCTGTAAAACAAGGGGGTTATAGGTTAAACCGTCAAAAACTTCCGATAGCTACCAGTCCGAAATTAACATCATACATACGTGGTGTTACCACCGCCGAGACGCCGAAACCGCCACCAGGTATTATTATACACAATAATAACATTTACTTGCAGGAAAATAGCCGTTGCAGTCAGACGTACGCTTCCACTAAAGTACCGACTCCGGGAAGATACAGAAAGTGACACCGCCACCGATATAAATTATATTTATTATCTTCTGTAAATATACATTGTAACATTATACTAGTTATCCCTCAAGGAATATTATTATTACATAAAGCCTGTAAACTCCGACTAGAGCTACCTGCATTGGTACAAAATTATAAAGTAAAACCACCGAATAAACGACCACCGAATAGGTCGCAAAACGGTGGACCTTACAGTATTTTAAAAGAATAAATCGCACTTTTAGTCTTGCCAGTAGCATTATTTGAATCGCAATAATTTTCTCTTTCTGTTGATGTCATTACCTTGTCTCTAAGTTAAATAGGCGAGCAACAATTGGCAAAAACGTTCAATACCATGTTAAATCCCTATGTTCGACTTTGAGACCGAACTCCCGGTATAACACTTTATTTGTTTCCGTTTAGTTTTCAATTTTGTTAACTGAATTATTTCTGTCTATATATCCTCTGGAAGACGTCGTTGCTATGGCAAATGATCATACAATTGCTAAAATTAAACCCAGTAAATAATAGAAGTACAGAAAATTTGCGATGAAAGTACCTTGCTAATTTGATGATTGTCGTTCGTTTCAGTACAAATTATTTGCAATTTATTACCACACTGAGATGCTCTTAATGTAACATGTGCATTGCAGTCAGCTTTGTATGTGTTGAAAATACGTTACATAAATAATATTAACACATTTAAGTCGCTTATTTTTGCTTCTCAATTGTCTAATTTAGGCCGAGTTTTATAGGCTCTAGTTAACTACTAGAGTTAACTCGTGTTTATTACTATGATTACCACTACCACCAATAGAAAATTAGAATTTTGATAAAACCGCCACATAAATTATAGTACGAGACACGTTATTAGAAATATATACCCTCATCTGTTATTTGACGATGACAAAGATTATAAGTTAGATAATATATAGGTCGATAAATTGCAAATGGGTTGCCTAGCTAAATCGCGTACCGATGCTGTTCAATCCGCTTTCTTTCAGAAGAACGCTCTGCATCCCTGTCTGTCACATGGAATGGCGCGCGCAAAGCTCTCTGTCACTACCATCACATTCCTGGTGCCTAGATTTTTAGATATTATCTTTTCAGCGCGAGCGTGGAGAGTGACAGAGAGCGCTGCGTCCGCCATTCCATGTAACAGACAGTGATGCAAAGTATTCTTCTGAAAGAAAGCGGATTTAACAGCATCGGGTCCCGATTTAGCTAGGCAACCCATTTGCAATTTATCGACCTATATATTATCTAACTTATAATCTTTGTCATCGTCAAATAACAGATGAGGGTATATATTTCTAATAACGTACCTTAGACTATTAGGAGTAATTTTAAAGTATCACCTAAAACTATAATTGCTTGCAATAGTTTACATACTTACCTAGTATTTCGCTTTCCGCTTCCGGACGACTGAAACTTTTTACCGCCTTTAATGCAAGCATATTTCAATTGGTAATATTTTAATTTAGGGTTTATATATCGTTCGGTTTTCTTCTTCGCTCCCGAAATAGTTCTAGCTTCTCGTTTATAAAAGGATACTTATTCTTTATCGCAGTATCTATTCAGTACTTCAACAAATTCTTCATAGGACTCGAAAACTTCTCCAAGTCTTATACCTTTTTCCAGTATTTAGGTAAAAACCACAAACCGCACAATTTATTACACATGTGCTTTCACAACATTGAGTGACAATTATAGGTTATGTTCGGCGGTATTTCAATGTAATACAGGAACATTCCGCCGGATGGCGGAAGTCTGTCGAAAGTAACACTTTTACGCCGCGCCTCGGAAAGATATTATGGTTTTCGGCGGACAACTTATTGAAATGGTAATTAATCCGCCGACCGGCGGAATTATTGGTTTGTGTATTACATACCGCCGGCGGACATTTAGCCACACCGTAAAAATAAAGCTTGGCAGAAGATGGTTTACGAATTTAATGCTGTGTCGCCTAATAATTGTTACCGCGAAAGTGGAGTTTTAAAGAAATTCTATTTAGTTGTTGAGCACGTCCATTTGGGTTTAACAAAACTGTAAGAAAATAGTTTCTCATAGGGTATCCGCTATCGCCTAAATAGAAGAGAAGCACTATAACCTAAGAATATACATATAGATTTATAAATTCACCTAACAAGTAGCTGTTTGGATAATCTCCACGTTCAAATTGGGCCTTTAATGCACAGTTATAAAATATAGTTGAATCGTGTGTTGAGCCAGGCCATCTTGCAACAACATTTATAAATTTTAAATCTGCACTGCAAGTTAACTGAGTGTTTATTGAGAAGTAAGACTTTCTATTTCTGAATATTCCTGCATCCTCTCCGCCTAAAGAAAATTTAGAGTATATCACAGCAGTTCGACATTAAGGAAACAGCTTAACAGCATTTTATGTTATGTGTATTACCTGGAGATTGTATGCGAACATGTGTTCCATCTACTACGCCTATCACTTTTGGAAATCTAGATACTGCATAACATTCTGTTTGGTGCCTCATTATTTCATTTCGATTAGGCATTTTAATAATTTGAGGAAATAATCTAGCTATAGCTTCAGATACCCTTACAATAATCCGTGATACTGTGGATATATCCGTTTTCATAAAGTCCGCTACGGTACCGGTTGCCTCCAGTAGCAAATAAACGCACACATACTAGAAGTTGGTTCCTAGGTGAAACAGAATTGTTTCTCAAATGAAAAGTTATGAATAATAGTAGATAATTTAATCTACATTTCTACTATTTGAGTATTACATATAGGTACCATACATCCATTATGCATAATTCTAATTTGTTCTATTCTATAGAGAGGTAAATAATAACAACAAGTATATATTATACATGTCGATACTTACAAATTATTTGGATATTCCAGTTCTGGCTGAATTAATGCTAAAAGATGAGATGTTGTCTCTTTATATAATCGACACCTTTTAAAAAATGTCATTTGGTCCAAATCTTCATAATGGTTATTCCGTATGTAAACCTGTCTTGAAAACCAAACTCTAAAATATAAATAGTTTAAACAGTGGTGCAAAGATATTTTGAATTAAAGCTTAACCCTAACCCTACCAACGTCTTATCGTAACGTGTCCTACCAAGGTGTGCCTCACAGGCACACATCTATTTGTACACATTGTTGATGTAAATAATAGCAAAATATGCATTATTTATTTTATGTAGTAGGTATACAGTAACATTAAAACATATAGAAAGAATATTGTGTGTCAGAAGATATAATTTAAAAATAGTACAAGATAGTAAAATATTTAAAAGTTATTTATGTAGTTTGCAATTTGTGCACGTGAGTATTTTCTCTGAATGTTCACCACAAACCGTTTGCTTACACTTATCACATAACTGTGTTGACATTCTGCTTTTCTTTGATGGGCAAATATAGCACCGTTTTCGTTTTCTTACTTCTCGAGCCGAAGACTCCGCTGTGGTTGGTACTTGATTCAACGTAGTTTGTATCAATGAAGTATGACTTTTACGCAAGCCACTCAAACTACGACGTCTAATTTGCCCCAGTACTAATTCTGTTGTAATTTCTCGTAAGAAAATTTTGCGAAGTCTTCGTTTTTTGGAAATATGCCAGTCAGGATGGATATTTCTCCAAATGACAAATGAAGCTACTCCACACACATCAATTATATTGAAAAAATAGACCAAAGGCCACCTATTAGTTTTGCGTTTCACTGAATATGCATGTACCATCTGATCAAGTGTATCCACCCCTCCTTTCGTGGAATTGTAGTACTTATTGATTTCAGATTTATTTTTATTTTCCTCATCAATGGTGGAGTCGTGGTGCATTGTAGATAATAATATGACACAGCGATTTTTCTTAGGTACATAAGATACCAAAGTCATTGTCTTCTGAAAACCAAACAAGTTGCTTTCAATATTCCGTCGCCTGTGAGGTAAAAAATTTGGTAGTATGCAGCGCTTATTTTTTCTGAGCGTTCCTACACAAGTTAGGCCTTTGGTAAGCAAACTGGATGCAAGCTCGTAGCTGGTGAAGAAGTTGTCGAACGTAATATTCCGTTTAGTTCTCAGAAAAGGTTCACAAAGGTCTTCAACCACCTTTTGCGCTAAGTTTTGTGCTCTGTTGAGACCTTCTTTTCCTAAGTACGGTATACCACGTAACGGATAACTAGTTCCACTATCGCATATCCACCAAATTTTCATACCGTACTTATCTGGCTTGCTTGGCAGGTACTGTCGGAAAGATACACGACCTCTAAAAGGCACCAGTTGTTCATCGATGGTTAGATTACTGCCAGGAAGATAATATTTCAGCAAGTTTGTATTAACACGGTCCCACAGGTCTCTAATTGGTGCCAACTTGTCCTTTTGCCTTCGGAGGGTTCTGGTCGCTTTATCGTCAAAACGAATAAATCTTAGTAATTGAGTAAATCTATTTCGTGACATACACGCTCGATAAACAGGATTTCCATATAAAGGATTCCATAGCTCATTATAGTCCACCATTCCTTGTTTATTTCTTCCAGCAGTGATCAAAAGGCCCAAGAAAGCACGGATTTCAACGTCGTCAACTGGTTTCCACAAATCGCCAAGAATATGAACAGCCTCCTTATTAGTGAAAGTAACCACAACACCAATAACCGTATCATCAAAAAACAAATTGAATGCATCACAAGGAGTATCAACATGCACTCCAGGTGGAAGTTTCACTTTGTTCAAAGCTGTTGTAATTATGTTATGTGCACGTGTTTTTCCCTTGGCAATCGGCGTGGCATTCCACTCGGTACCATCTTTTCCAATAAAAGTTTGCGAATGGCCGGGCGGTTCATCATTAGCATCACTATCGTCACTTCCTTCTTGTTCATCGCTTTCTTCATCGCCAGTTTCTTGATAATCCACTTCACTAGAAGAGGCTTCGTCATTTATTGGCTCTTCTTCATCTTCACCATCATTTACATTCCTTCCCAAATCCTCATCGCTTTCGTGTAATGCATCGAGCAACTCCGTTTCAGTTAGTGGCCGGTGTCGGTCAGTCACCCAATTAGCCATACTGCATAAATTTCAAAACCAAATAAACATAAAACAACAAATCTATTTTTACTGGGGTCAATCAAAACTTTATTTTGCTTACCTGGTCTATATACTCTCCACTAGGTAAAAGAAATAAAATTAACCAATAGACACCTAAAACGGCCAATGCGTTCGTTAGGAAAGTCACAAATACACTGAATAGCAATGCAGTTTGTAAGCTGACTGTTTTAGCAAAACGCATTCAGGGAATTCCCCTTCATATGCAACTGGAAGGGGAAAGTCCCGAAATATAAAGCATATCTTATTACGGGGGATTTACCCACATACCTAGTTTTAAATAACGTAGCAATGCATTTTATAGTATAATAACAGTATGTGCCTCAAAGACACACCTTGGTAGGACGTGTCGGTAAATTATGTTTAATTTTTTTTAGTAAAATAGGAAAAATATTTTAAAAAAATTTTTATGTCATTCTGTGTTAAATAGTTTATTTTGAGAATACAAAAATCCTCCAGTCTGTGGGCAGTTAACTTACAAAGTTCCAGCAATTTCAAAATCAATTGTGCCTCAAAAGCACACCTTGGTAGGGTTAGGGTTAAACTAAAGCTTGGTTTAAATAACGTCGGTGCAAACGGCGCTTAGTGCAGGAAATTCAAAAAGTCAAACACATTTTAGAGTGCAAAACAACAAACTCGATTAGCATTAAACAGAAGGTTGTGTAATACTATATTCATGAATATACAACAAATTATTACGTATTTTAGGAAGCTGCTTGGAATGAAGTATTAACGAAGTACAACAGTTTATTAGAATTTACAGGCGATGAATTTAATGCTATGAATGTAGTTTATGAAAATGACGGGATCGTTGGCACGATTCCAGAACTAGAACAACAATGTATTACTACAGAGACGAATAACGAAAGTAAACAGGTAGGGACACCAACAGCTGCACCGCAGGTACAACCGATACGTTCAGGCAAAGAACGATGGTCCTATACTCCTAAAGCAAGAAGCTGATGGTAAACGAATAAAATACAGTTGTAAATCTCAAAGAAAACTATATCTTACTGAAAACTACTACACTTGAGGAGGAAAGAGAAGATAGAAAGAAACGGTTAGTTATGGATGAAGAGTACCATCGAGCAAGAATAGAACTAATAAAAATTGAAATGGAATTAAAAAGAAAACAATTGTAATTTTATAGGTACTTTTAATTAATTCTATGCTAAAATGTTAATAATAACTAAGTATTAGGTAATAAAATAACATTGTACTTATTATAATTGAGCGAAATGATTATAATTAATTAGTATTTGCCGTTGCATATTTCCAGCATGGGTTACATTATTATAATTGGGCATATCTTCTATAATATTATTCTCATACACATCATCGTCTTCATTATGATAGGGTAAATTGTCATTCATCTCGATAGCTATATTATGCAGTATTGCCGTTACTACTATCACACCCATGACTTTAGCAACTGGTAATCTCATGCCTAATGATAAGATTGGAAACCTTCCTTTCCAAACTCCATATTGACGTTCGACAGTGTTTCTTGTACATACCAACGCTTCGTTGTATAAATTTTCTGCTGCATTCTGTATATGCTGCAACGGAGTCATTAAGTATGGGCGTATGGCATAACCACTGTCACCAATGAGTAAAAACACCATTTTCAAATTGTTGTTTGATTGAGTTAATAAATATTGTTTGGTCATGCACTGACCCTGGCCACCTAGCTACTATATTTCGGATTCTCAGTTTCGCATCTGATACGGGTTGCACATTTAATGAGAAATAACCCTTCCTGTTTCGGTATATTTCCCCATCTTGATTTCCTATAGATATGTATGTAATAAAAACTTATTGTGTAAGCAAATATGCTACAAAGCTGGTGATTGTATTCTTATATGGGTACAATCAATGGTACCTACAACTCGGGGAAAACGAGATATACGATAGAATTCTGCAGCAGCTTCGGCCATTTCATTTGGAGTCTCGGGCATATTTATATATCTAGGTTTTAACATAGCAATTAACTTTAATTAAAATATAAACAAAAGTTTTAGTTGAATTATTAGATCCTGAAACTTCGAATATCTACCAATTTTATGTGCCTATCGTAGATGGTGAACGAGTACCATCATGGTAAGTTACTCATTTTTAGAACGTTCGCACAAATGATTATATTTCAGAAGTGTTCTGTGGTTTCAGATGAGGATTACGCCAATGCATTGCTTCAACGTGCGAAAGTGCATTATACTCCGGTAAATGTTGAAGCAATAAATTCTGTAGAGGCACCCGAATGTACTCCATCAAAGCATGTATGGACATATGAAAATATTTTATTATTAACTGCTACTGTGGAAGCGCATTATGATGAACTCGATCATCCAAAAAAAACAAAAACATATGTGGTCTAATGTAGCTATTGATATGGTAAGCCATGGTGTAGTTGCCGAAAGCAGCATATGCCATCAGAAGTGGCGAAATTTGATTCGTACATACAAGTCCTGTAAGGATAATAAGAAAGCCAGTGGTCGTGGTCCCATACGCTTCAAATTCTTTGATAAAATGGAAGATTTTTTGAACCAACAACCCAATATCAGTAGTCCCCATACCGTAGATATGTGTGGAATGGACAGTGCATCACCTTCCACAGTAGGTGATGAAAAAGATGATAAAGTTGACCTAAGTTCTTCTGTGCCTGAAGGTCTACCTTCGAACACTTCCAGCAAAAAACGTATAACGCAACAGGGAAAATATATGAAATCTAAAATAGAGTATATGCAAGAAAATATACAAATAAAGCAACCTAAGTTGGGTCTTGAAGAAAGAAAAAAGACGTGTGGAAAATAATAAATAGATGTTTTCACTTAATAACACACATTCTTATTTTATTGTACTTGTTATACCTATTCAAATATAGTTTTATACAAGTATCTTTTATTAATATTAAGTTAGTAGTTAGGGACCACTTTTGTGTGTTCTAATCCCTTTCAATATACATACAAATTAAAACTATTGGTTAAACATACAGTTGTTGAACATGAGCTCCCTTCTATCATTTTGTCTTGGATCATCGCCTGCGTCATCTACAATTTCATCATCTGGGTATGGGGTACAGGGGGTATATTCCAACTGTAGATCGTCAAAGCTAATGCAAATATTGTGTAGTACACAGCATGTTATAACTGATTTGACAATGAAATGTATATTTATATTGTGAAAATGCTGTAACCGCTTAAATCTGGTTTTTAATAAGCCAAAAGCATTTTCAATCACCATTCGAGTAGACGAATGTTTAAAATTAAAAGTTTTTTGATTATTAGTTAAGTGGCCATTATCCATAAATGGAACTACCAGCCAATTTAAGTTGGGATATGCACTATCACCCAATAGGCATTTGTTAAATGGCAAACCGCCTCGTTCTACTCTTGATGATATAATTGGGATTTTTTGAATACGCGAAATACGCGTTCTCCGCAATACACATCTATAAATCGTTTTTTATTGTCACACACAGCTTGCAAAATAATTGTGTGATCTCCTTTTCTGTTACAATACGCCCTTTGATCAGCGTGTTTTAAAATTTTTATGTGTGATCCATCGATAGCTCCTATAACACCATTAATGCCCTACTTTTCTAGGAACTGTTTTGATATTTCAATACCTAAAAAAAGAATTATGTAGTACTGGTATTATTTCAAACTTGTTACTATGATACCTTCATCTTCTGGTGGCCACCTGATGTAAGTTTTACAAAATTTCCACAAAATTCGGACCGATTCTGTTTGATAGTCAACTAGGTCCAGGTTGATTGACATGCATTTTCCCCTGCTTAGCATTACCCAGGGTGAACGACGTGGACGCGTTATGTATTCAAGAAAATGGAAACATATTCGAGCATCTTTTGTAAAAAAAAATCGTGAGAGGCAAGTGGACTTCCGCTAATCAAGCACCCCAAAGGGATGAAAACCCCGTCACGTCCACGTCGTTGATGCTGGGTAATGCTAAGCAGGGGAAAATGCGTGTCAATCAACCTGGACCTAGTTGACTATCAAACAGAATCGGTCCAGATAACGGATGAGAACAGCACAGAGAGGGGAGAGAAATGTAGAGTGGTGTGGAGTTAGAAAATACGTACACTATGGGAGGTGGAAACTTTTACTTAATTTATAAACTTTGGAACACCGTAACTCAGTAGAAAATGATACGATTACAAAAAACCAAAAACCATTGTATTCGTCTTATTGCCAGCTACAACTTTCATTTAGAAAGAAAAATCAACTCCCATTTAAAAAAATGGCCGCCATGATGAAATCTCTAAAGTGGCGCCATCTATAATTAAATTGATAATGGAATCATCTTTCCCCCTTAAAGCCACAAAACTTTCATCTGAAACATTTTTTGAAGAAAATTCTCCTTTTCGAGATATTCGCGTGTATCACTTAAAATGGTCTACCCTGTATAGTACAGGGTTATTCTAAATGATGGAGACAACTTTAAAAATTCATATTTATTAAAGTACAAATTCAAAATGAACAATCTTTATACGAATGAAAAGAGGAAGTTTCAAAGTTTTTTTGTCACATTATAAATGTGTCCACCGTTTGTTGCACCACAAATATCTACGCGGTAGCCAAACTCGTCCCACACCCAGATCCCCTAACGCTTTCGCCTCGAACGTTGCGAAAACCACTATATATTTAGACAGAGAAAAAATGAACTGAATCAAATTTGTAATGCACAAAATTTACTACAAAAAAGTTCGGTGAGGGTGTAACTATCTCCATTAGTTTGGGAAAAAGCGGTGTGGACAGTTGCGCGAATATAAGTTTTGCATCATTTTGGACGCCTGTAACTCTTAAACTATCGAAGATCGTGACACCCTCCCGCGAACTTTCCTTTAGTAAATTTTGTGCTCTACAAATTTGTTCATATGCAATTTTCTTCTATCTAGCACCCTTTTTGTGTCGTCGCGGCGCAAACACCATCAGATGTAATTATGCTACTGTATACAAGTATTTTTCGGGTCAACTCAAAGAGATTGAGCTACCCTATTATTTTTAAGATATAAAAGACATCATAAGGGGCATATTTGATATTATGAAATACCGGAGCGGTGGGGAGAAGTGGTTGTCTGCCCGATCTATAAAGGGGGAGATAAAAAGGAGGCCAAGAACTACAGGGGTATAAGTGTTACTAATACGGGTTACAAAATATGTATACGCGATGATCCTGCAGGGACGACTGGAAATGGAGGAAAAAAACATAATTGGTGATTGGCAAGCAGGCTTTAGAAGGGGAAGGAGGGCGATCGACAGTGTATATATCATCAGACAAACAGTGAATAAAGAATTAGAGAGGAAGAGGGGAAAGGTATATGCGCTCTTTCTGGATATCAAAAAGGCCTTTGATAGGGTGTGCAGGAAAAAGCTGTGGGGGATAATGAGGGAAGGGGGGATAAGTGAGGGGATAGTGGAAAGAACGGAAGAACTGTACAAAGAGACGAAGTATAAAGGAGCGGTGGGGGAAAAGTGCGGGGACAGTTTTGTGACCGAAAAAGGACTAAGACAAGGGTGCCCCCTCAGCCCGGTGCTCTTTTCGATTTATATGGAAGGTTTGGAGGAAAAATTGAAAAAGGCGCAATACGGGGGAGTGGTGATAGGGAGAGCAAAGGTGTGGGCCCTGGCATATGCCGACGATATTGTTATGATAGCGAAGACAGAGAGGGAGATGAAAGGGATGATGAGGGTGGTGAAGGATTTCTTGGAAGGAAGAGAGTTAGAGATCAGTGTTGAGAAAACAAAGATGTTGGTGTTCCAGAAAGGTAGGGGAAGAAGAAAGAGAGAAGGGTGGAGATGGGAGGAAGAAGTAATAGAGGAAGTGGGGGAGGTAAAGTACTTGGGCTACCATCTAAGGTACGACAACAAAGAAGCGGAGCACGTAAAAGAGCTAGCAAAGAAGGGGAGTAAAGTGCTAGGACAGATATGTGGAATAGGGGAGAGATTTTTTGGAAACGATATCGAAAGGAGGAGGTGGCTCTTCGACAAGCTGGGGAAGAGCGTAATGATGTACGGGGCCGAAGTATGGGGGTGGAGCGAATGGGAAGTGTTGGAGAGGGTGCAGGCGAGATATTGGAGATGGACATTAGGTCTAGAGAGAGAGACGCCGGGATACATGGTGATGGAAGAGATAAATGGGGAAAAGCTGAGGATACAGACGGGAAAAATGGCGATGAGGTACGAGGAAGGTCTGGAGAGAGGAAGGGGAGGAGAGTTGATGCAGCAATGTTGGAGAGAACTTAAGAAAGGAAGAATAAAGCACGGATAGGCGAGCAGAAGGAAATATTATGAAAGAGGAGGATATGCGATGGCTGAGGTGACGAGGAGCAGGGAAAGTGGGTGGGGAGACAACATAAGAGAAGATATAATAAGAAGGGATGGGGAAGTACAGATGCAGGAAAGAAGATACAACGAGAGATACAAAGAAATTGTGGGGGAGGGTCTGCCGAGGTACTTGAAGGGTGGGCTAAGTACAAAAAAGAAAAGACTGATAGCAAGGTTTAGGTGTGGAAATGAGGAGAGAGACAATAGATATTGGGAGGAGGATGATAGTAGAAGATGTAGACTGTGTAGTGTGGGGCGGGAAAATTTGGATCATATGTTAGGGGAGTGTGATGAGCTGAGAGCGGAGACTAGGAGCTAGAAGAGGGTATTAGGAGAGGGTGGAGAAGGGTTAGGCTGGATAGAAAGAAGAAGATTTATAAGGGAGTGTTATGGAAGGGATGCAGGTTAATGGGATGTCTTAGGTTTAGGAAGGTTCTGTTTATTTTAAGTAGAATGTT
This sequence comes from Pyrocoelia pectoralis, assembly GCA_036250285.1. Classification (NCBI taxonomy): domain Eukaryota; kingdom Metazoa; phylum Arthropoda; class Insecta; order Coleoptera; family Lampyridae; genus Pyrocoelia; species Pyrocoelia pectoralis. Next base: position 37,737,355 of record CM070075.1, on the reverse strand, counting down.
TATTTCGTTTATTGGTTGATTAGTTAAATGAGGTAGATTTCAATTTTTTGTAAAATTATATAATTTAGACAATAAAAAGCATGATGATATTATGAAATTTTTTGTATCTTTAAAAATAAACTCGGTACAAACGAAAAACACATCAAATGAGCATGTCGCAAATGTAATTCACCTTGCGAGTGACGTCACGCGTCACATTTGCGGACCGCCCATCATGCGCAACATCCTATCTTTAGTATTTATATCGTGCCTACTACCTACTGTCCGGAGTGTACTATTGCCTGTATATTTCTGGAACATCGTAAAATTACATCTTGAATAATTAAACTTTCGATGAAATACCTACTTTTTTTATTTATGTAATATTTTAACACCATGAGGGACATCGTACCTAGGACTAGGTACCTAGGTATCAGATCACTTTACGGGTGCATTTTGAGGTTGGCTTGGCCGTATCGGATCATTTGGCATTGCTTTAGCATCATATGGACAGAAAAACCATATGTATGTACTGTTAAATAAAATTATTTAACACTAAACTCCTTTAATAACATTCAACTTCATTTATTCGAGTTAAAATTTTGTCTGAAGTAATTGATTAGCAACTTGTTTAGTACCTGTCAGGGAGCATCTCATTTTAGCATAAAACATTTAAAAAAATAATTCAAAACTCAACAGTTATTTGCAAGAATTAACTTTATTTAGGAATTTAAACAAATAATTGAGGTTATGTTTAATCATAATAACATTGAACTGTATACTACAGACTACTGTACTATACTGTTAGTATGCAGTTCAATGCGTAATAACACCTTTCGTTTGTAATTTTCAAGTTCTAGAGCGTGCGCAACGCTACGTACGTACAGTACGGTGTAGCAAATCTTATATTTTATCTCCTTTCATCGGTGAACTTTCAACAGCGGCGGCGTAAAGGGGGGTGGGGTCCGCCCCAGGTGCCAAGTACCAAGGGGTGACAACGTAGTGACAACCATCGACATATATTATATACTAATGGACGTACCCTAGCGGTGAGAATTGTGTTACTCCGACAGAAAGAGATAAAACGAATCTTACCGTGAATCTCTATCTAATAAGAATTATTTACCATAAGTGTACTATAATGAAAAAAATAGCTAGCCCGAAACCATGCAAATTTAAAGAGCGAACGGGGTTCTTTTTTGCCCTTTGTCGGGACGGCAAATTCAAAAGGCGGCATTTTGGCTATTTATGGAGCAAAATACGTTTGAACGAGGCGGCTAGCCATTGAGCGTATTGTAAATAAACATTTATAATTTATGTACAAATATCAATCTGTTGAAAATATTATATGTATTACTAGAAAATGTTGTCCTAAAAACTTTTATAACATATTATGTTATAAAAGTTATGTTAAACATAATCAAAAATAATCACAAATAATTTTTTTTTATTAAAATCTAAATTAAAATTGCTTTTTTGATTTTTATTCAATATAATTTCCTGTTTCTGCGCTTTCTTTGTGAATTGAAATTGTCAAGTGGTCGGCCCTGCTGACGTGTACTGGAAACTGTAAGTACTATTTTATGCGTTGATTTAAAATCAATGCAGTAATCTTACTCACTTTGAAAAAGCAAATAGAAATCAGAACACATTATTATGTCCAAACAAGTTTCTAGCTTAAAATTATATCTCTAAAATATCTTTGTTCTTGTCTTGCCGAGTAACCGTCTTGTAGGGATTTAAAAAAACCTTTGAAATAGTTGTTTTTTAATGGCGATATGATTATTCGTTGTTTAGAAAATTGGAGAAAACGAACTGCCAAAGTTAACGAGTATTTATTTATCGATCTTTACAGGCTAAAACCGTAATATGAAGCCAAATAGACCTAGTGGATTCAAGCAAAGAAAAATCAAGAAATCGAAAGAAGTTGCCCGCGAATCATTATCTGGATCAATTTTGAAGTATGTAGCACCTTTGACTTTGGCCATTAGGAGGAAGATAACTTCAAATTTTGTATTTCGTACCTGTTTTACCTAGGTAGTAATGTTTTCAGGTAAAAAATACCAAGATGAGCAACATTAAGAAAGAAAGAGTCAGTAAGAAATTAAAAGAAAAGAAAGACAGCAAGAGGAAGGAAATTAAACGATTTTTTTTCCAGTATAAGCCTGAACAACTCAAAAACGCATTAGATGCAATAAGAGGAGGAATGAAAGTAAAAACAGCATGCTCTATGTAGTTCCACGAACAACAATACGGAATAAACTAAATGGAAAAGCACCTGAAACCACTGGAAAAGTTGGGAGAAGCCCAGTTCTAGGGAAACAGTTAGAAGCAGAAATTTTGCGGTGGATAAAAAATACTGCAAGGATGGGTTTTCCTATAAATCGAGAATTGGCGTTTTCTATAAAAAAAATTGTAGAAGAAGCAAATTTAACAGTTCCATTTAAAGGAAACACGACGGGAAGAAAATGATTTAATCTATTCTTGCGAAGATGTCCAGAGATATCAGTAAAGCAATCTGGATATATCAATCGTGCCAGATCAGTCATAACTGAAACTAATTAGGGAGTGGTTTAAAGAAACTTCGGAGGTACTTGGCGAAGACATAATAATTGTGGAAGATCCATCTAGAGGGTGGAACATGGACGAGACGTCTTTTTATACATGTCCAAAAGGGGGACTAGTCTTAGCGGAGAATGACCAACCCGTTTATAATACCTCTTCTAACTCCGATAAGGAAAATATAACGACACTTATAGCTACAAGTGCTCTCTGGGTCAATTTGCGTCCCCACTAACCCTATTTAAATATGATCGTCTTCCAGAAAAAATTGTTAAGTGCGCACCTAGAAACTGGGGAATAGGGAAGTCACCAAAAGGATGGATGACTGCAGCTTGCTTTTACGAATATTTTTCTAACGTCTTTCATACCATTGTTACGGTAACAAATGATTGGTACCGCAATCAAAAATGCAATGGCTCGAAAGGCTCAGTTGTAAGGTACAATCTAATGGGCGGGGTAGTTATGAGTATAGATCTTGAACTCGGCAAGCAAAGAGGTAAGAGGTAAGTTATTAAATTGAAACAAAATATGAGATATGATCAAGTAATTTAGTATAAACAAGTTTTATAGTAAACAGTAACCAAATTGAGATAATATTAAGCAAAAAATGTAAGGTTAGTGACTTATCAATCTTGTTTCCAAAGTTGACGCAAGATGGCAGCAGTTAAATTCTTGAAGTAAATAATTTCTTTATACAGGAATGCGGATATGATTCGAGATGATATGAAGAACAGCAATTCACGTAGTTTATCAGGAAACTAACCATCGGCGTTCGACAGCAACGGAACAGAAATAATTTCAGGTAGATCTCAAGACAAATTCTTGTTGAGCACGGCGCACTCATGCGCTTTTAAACCACTCCGGAAGGGAGGTTAGCATACTTAAGTTTTTGTATTATTATTGTGAGCGGTCACGACATGAGAAGAGGCGTATGTTGTGACGCTAAGTTTACACTCCACTAAACATTAAAAGAATAAATAATTTACTCAACGATATTTTATATTACCCAAGAGAAAGAACATCAACAATGGCGGTACACCAATACGTGAGATCTAAAACCAAAAGTAATCCAAAATTTAACGCAATATTAAACGGTAGGACAAATAATATAAATTACTGTCAGGAATTCAAAGAATAACGTGATATTTGATACAAAATAATTAGGTACATACCTCGAGGATTAATACTTTCCTGGAGCGTAGCGAAACTAAATGCGTAAAGACGTATAATACGATTTAATGGTACTTAGAATAAGCAGGTGATTCTAAATAGGCACTAATACTTGTACAAACTTTCACTTAGAGACGATAAACATCGATTATAAGAAACTTCTGAAATTTCCGTAGCACTTAGTAACGTGTAGTAGTTCAGCAAATTACAAAAGATGTGCAGTTAGAAATCGAGCAGCTATTTATGCAAGCACGAAAATATTTGCCGGTGTCGTAACAGAACTAACGAAAAAAGGATGGTCAGCCAATCAGAGTATAAATGACGTACACTGATAGCCAATAGAATAATTATTATCTCAGCCGTCTAGAAAATCTGTAACGGAACCGACGAAAAAGATGCGACCAGAAGCGACGCTTCGCTTAAGAAAAAAACAAAAGAGATGCAAAAAAGTATCGGGAGCGAACTCTATTGAGAAAGTATAGAATTAGGAAATTCGTAACGCTGTAATTCTTACTAAAATCAATATGATTGACTTTTGCGAATTAGGAAAATAATCGAGGAACGTAACACCATTCCTCAAGGAAAGTCAAATAACTTTACCAATAGTTGTTTTTTTAGACGGGCACTCTTCTCACCTTAGTTTGCCTCTAAGCCGATTATGTCAAGAAAATAAAGTTATAGTCGTATGCCTGTACTCAAATACAACCCATCTATTGCAACCACTGGACATCAGTTTTTTTCTTCCCTTTAAAAAGTAAATGGAAGGCTGCCGTTAAGATGCTTAGGTTGAAAAACAGCAGAGATTAAAAAAGTATGATATTCCAAATCTTTTGGATGAGGTGATGAAGTAAATCAATTTTTCGGTTACCTCAGGACATGTGGCTTATACCCATTTTCTCCTGAAAATGTTAATTATTCAAAAATCACCTTGAAAGAATCTGAGAATCATGTGTCCGTAAAAACAAAGCTGAAACTTACACATCTGCAATATTTGGAATCCAAAATTGAAACTAATGCCTTAAAGGGCTTCAGTTAAAAGATGAAGATCCTCAACTTACAGAATCATACAGTTCCAATGAGGAGAATGTTACATTTTAAAAATCGTGGAAATTGGGTTGCCTATAAGGTAGTATGTTAGTCGATAAATAAAATTTTAAAATGGGAAAATACAGGGTTATCCGAGAGATCAAATTAATATTGATAGTAATTTTAGAAATGCAAATATGTCACTTAATTCTCTTCCTTAAATAAAGACAGACCGAAATTGGTGGTAATTGAATTTAATTAGAAAAGGCAATTAGGCCAGATTTATCCATCAATTATATAATAGTCAAATAGTTAGTACTTAGATCTATTTGGCAAATAAAAAACCACGTAGTGGGATAACAGTAGTCTGTGATTGGGAGAAAGAAGCGACCATCGGGTAAACGATTTTGATTTGATCTTAAAAGAAAATTAATATCGGTAATTGTAGCTTATTACTTAGTATACGAATACCTGTAAAATCATTTGGACAGTTAATAAGGTCTTCGAGATTACCTTATAGGGGTTCCATTTTCTGTTTAACCATCAACCCTTGGGGGTGTTGATACCTTATCCGTATTGTACTGGAAACACATGGTGGCGTTTCATTTTAAAAGTTTATCACCATGAGCGTCTTAGAAGTGGGGAAGAAATTTGATAGTTATTCAGGTATTGAAGAAGCAATGAAGTTATACGAACAGCAAACATTTGCTAAATTTTGGAAACGTGATGCCCGTTTAATAGCTTCTTCAAGGCTTCAGCGACCAGTCCGGGTAGAACTAAAATATATTGAGCTGAAGTTCTGTTTTGTGTATGGTGGTCAAAAGTTCAGACCTTCAGGCAGTGGGAAAAGAGACAGTAGAACTTTTAAAAACGAGGAACCTTATAGTGCTCATGTGTATTTTAAAGTAACATCCGACGGAAGATTCTTAGAAATAAAGAGTATCTCAGAAGATCATAATCATGAAAAAAGTAAAAATTCTTTTCCAATTCTTGCCACACGAAAGAAACCTGAGCAGTAAGGATAAGCAATGTGTAGAACAATTATTAGCTTTAAAAGCTAACAAGAAATTAATAAAACAAAAATTAGAGAAAGATACTGGAAAATGTTTGACATTAAAAGACTTTTATCCAATATTAAACAAAGGATGAGAAAAAACTCTGAAAAAAATTATTGTGTTAAAGTATTGAGAGATGAATATAATGCCGAAGTTAACATTTTAAAAGATAATGACAATAATTTCAGAGGCATGTTGGATACAAACAGCCAACATGAAAAACACTATACAAGCTTTTCCCGAATTTTTAGCTATTGACGGAACGTACAAATTAATAAACATAGGGATACCTGTATTTATAAGCCAAGCTGAAATAGTTTGTTTTTGTTTGCTGACCAATGAAGGTAAACAAAGTTTTACGTGGTTTCTCGAAACTTTTAGAAAAAATAACTTGGGAAGCGAACGCACCAAATGCATCATGACCGATAAAGATTTATTGGAAAGATCGGTTATACGTGAAATTTTCCCAAACAGGCACCCCCACAAACATATAGACAAAAGAGAAGGAAAGCATTGCTTACAACAGATTCATTAGCAAATTTAGTTGCCATGTCAAGCTACACCGAGTTTGAACAAAAAATAGATAATTTAAAAACTCTGGAGGCAGTTAGAGAGTTTAAGCTTGATAATATTATGTTACAAAGTTAGTAAGTCCGGTTTACTATTAAAACTATATTAAGTCAAAGAAACACGTATTACAAAAAGTATAAAGTTTGAGTAAAACTAAACGATAACGAACTCTTGAAAATGGTAACTTACAACTTAACAACGCGTCTTGTTCAAAGCTACTGCTACGACATTAGCTACAAGTACATACTACCTTATATATAGGGTAGGTACACTCAAAATAACATACCTACGAGTAAATTGTGGTAACATATTACCAACCGAGGCATTGTGGAAACAAGGCAAACGAGCAAGAATTGTAATGATTAACGAGGAAGATTCTGAATTTGATGCACTTAGTGAGTATGAAGTTCATGAAAAGTATAATATAAGGTAAGTGTACCTATACCTGACCCTGTACTAGAAGGTGACACCGCTGCTTTTATTTCACTTTATTAAGAAACTTGCGTGTATTTCTTAATAAGAATGTTTACTTCCTCGTTTACTTGTGCTTTTTGATATAAATGTAATGTAAGTATACCTATATAAAGTTGGGGCAAAGCAAAAAGCGTTGCACGTCACGAGTATTATATACATGTCAACAGTGTTGTCATATGGATTAAAACGAAATAGAATAAAATACGAAATGGAAGACAATAAATGACAGATGTCCTTGGTTGCAACATTGTAATTTTATTTATGATGCTGCCCACTTGGTACGTTTTTTTCTACTGAAGAAGAACAGCTTTTGGTAACGTGGGTTTTACAAATGGCCAAGTCGGAGTTTCCCATCTCAAAAGAAAATTTTTAGGCTAGTGTTTCAAAGTTATCACAGGAACTGAATAAATCATTTATGCAACAGTAAACAGTAAAAAAAGCGGTGAAGAGTATCTTGTAAATGCCATGTGCTCAAGTGGTAGAACGGGATGGCGATGGCCTGAAAATGAAGATAAAATTTCGTACAACAAGGAAGATGTTATTAAAATTATAACCCACCAAAGGCTGCGAACTCCAGAGGTATTTACCATGTGCCAGAGATGAAAAATTTTAATGACTATTAGGGGGTGTTGGGAACATTCTTAAAACATAAATTATCATTATTATAATTTGGCTGAAAATCAGTCAGTCTCATGGAGGCAGTGTGGTGTTATTCATTCGGAGCAGTAGATATAGAAGAAGACTGTCTTTTTTTACGCTGACGTCCACCATTTTTACGAGGAGGAGCTTTCGGATGTGGACGAATTTGTTCGGGTGTAACAATTGTGCTTGCAGTTGGTGTATTGTGTCGTGGAGTTAGAACGACGATATCTTCATTCGCAGAATTCCCTGGCAAATCATTCGCTTGCTGATCAGGTAGTGGTCTGTCAGTCACTTATGATGACAAGTAGTCTTCTGAAAATATATTGTTGTTAAAAGGTTCAATGCCAGTTGCTTGGAATCCACTACAGATGTTTTTTGGGGTAAAAGCCAACATAAAGGCCTCTCCCGCCAGGCCTCCTATGTCGTAAATGCTGAATCCCTTTCCGGGATTATTTATCATCCATTTGTCACAAGCTGCATTATAAAATTTTTTGAATGGCCCAAAAACACTTACGTCGAGTTGTTGCAGCTTGTGACTGCAATGCGGCGGAAGTGTTAACAAAATTATCCCGGTTTCTTTGGCAAAATTTAAAGCCGCTATGCTTAAATGGCTTTCATGATTGTCTAATATAATGAGCTTATTTATTGTCACTTATTTGTTTTCATGTTCCATCTCGTACAGCACGTAATCATAGAACATTCTATCATCCCACACCTCATAGCAATATGCTCAGCAATTCGCCTATTCTAAGTATGATTAGGATTTTTCATTCTCTACCGCAATCGGTTGATATCAATCATTGTTCATTGCGCGCCCTCATTTCAGCTACAAATCTTTAAAGGCACTGATAGAATTTTGTCTTATCGCGAAAGTTCGACGATCTGACTGTAAGTCTTTAACAAAAACAATCACTTTAGATTACATATTTAGAGGTTTTCAGTTTTTGTTAATGTGTTCTAAACTAAACTTAAACGGTAATATGTAGTTTAAAAAATTTTTAAATTTTGTGTTCGAAGGTCTCTGCGTTCAAACGTCCCTGCGTTCAAACGTCTCTGCGTTCAAACATCCCTGCGTTCAAACGTCCCCGCGTTCAAAAGTCCCTGCGTTCAAACGGTCGCGTCCAAATGGGACATTCCCTGGAATTACCCATAAGAACAGAACAAAAACGAAAATGAATTTGCAAAAAGCAGCTATTGCAAATTATCAAGTGACCAATTCAAACAGTAGTAGAGTAAATGTGCCGGGCCCAAACAATCATGAGGTATATAAATTGAAACTTGAAATAACAGCGTTAAAACAAGAAATTGTCAATTTAAAAGAAAAAAATTCAGAGATTATTCAATTAGATGTAAATTTACAGAAGATTGTAATAGAGAAATTCAAAGGTTTATTTTAATAACGGTATCTACATGGTTTCTATTTTGTTTACCTCAATTAGATTTAGACAAGGCATTATCAACTGATTCATCTTCACAAGGTTCTGAAGGAACTTCACAATTTATTAGAAAATGAAGCGACGATATGTATGAGACGGAATGGAAATGTAAGTTTAAATAAAAAATATTGATTTTGATTAATATGCTTTTTAGGTCCATTTAGGTAGAGGCATTTGGATGCCATCTCAAATCTTTGATTGCATATACAGAAAAAAGACAGCATTTTTCTTAAAGAACTGGTAACAGGTCAGATTAAGCGTTAAAGAGTTATTGAGGAAAATTAAAATCGGCAAATTTTGGTTTTTTCTAATTATTTTAAAAATTAAACAAGTTAGGTCAAATTTGAAATGATATTTGTCGTTGTTAGAAAAATACATTTTTCGTTGATTTTGTTAAATGGTAGAAATACATAATCATTACATCAGATGAAACAACTTCAACTATACGTGTATAATAGGGAAAGCCAAACAAAGTTGCGTGCACGTCATCAGCGTTTGATGACGTTTACATTTATGGTTTAAATAAGGAAATCTCCATGACAAATACACCTATTGAATCCATAAGAAACCATTAGAATTTTCATTGTTTTTTTAATGGTCTCTAATGGTCATTTTCGTCTCTCGAGAGACACGTTTCCTGAAAATTTCACAGAAATAGTATTCGCGCGTAAGTCTCTACAGCGGCGGTTAGCTACGGCTTGATTAATTAATTCACCCTAACTGATAAGGATGGCTCACCTGCCGCCGACATTTCCTGATTCCTTATCACGAGAGATACGTTTGCTGAACATTTCAGAGAAATCGTATTTGCGCGTAAGTCTCTACAGCGGCAGTTAGATACGGCTTGATTAATTAATTCAGCAAAACTGATAAGAATGGCCCACCTGCCACCGAGACTTTGTCATTTCTTATAACGAGAGACACGTTTCGTGAAAACTTGAGAGAAATCGTATTTGCGCGTAAGCGTCTTAAAGCGGTGCTTAGCTACGGCTTGATTAATTAATTAAGCCAAATTGATAAGCATGGCAAAGTACTACCGTCACTTCCTTATTCCTTACCACAAGAGACACGTTTCCTGAAAATTTAAAAGAAATCGAATTGGCACAAATTGTCCTGTTCAATTACGCAAAATGATCGTGTGATTTATATTATCACAGTAAAAAATTTGTTGTCAAAATTATAATATTTTAATATGTTATTAATTATTAATTAATAATATTTGTAGTTCCTGCTTTGAAGTTAAAATTAACTATCTTTTTGTACATTTCACAAAAATGATACAGCTAGGTATCAAACTCTTCAAATAGTTAAATAAATTGTAAAAACAGCATTAAGTTTGAAAATCTTACATTTCCTGATTGTTGAAATAGACAACATTCGCATTAACAAATTCAACTAAAAATAATTGTCAATTTGTCTTTTCATTAGCAAAATCAACAAAAATAATTGTCAATTTGTCATTTTCAAAATGATGTATATTTCGAGCGTCATCAATTTTCATCTGATCTACCTAGGCGCAGTTTGCAGTTCACTATAAAGTTGTTCACATATCATATCTTACATCTTGCGATTATACTTTTATATTTTATAGTGGAAAGTGTGTTTTTTAGTGTTTAACAACACTGCTAAACAACAATGGTAAGTAGCTACCTCTAATTACTTAATTGGTTACTGAACAATTTGAATGTTTGGTTTTGGTGTACAACATAAGTATACGAAACATTCAAAAGAGGTAGAGGTACTCGCTTCTTTCGCTTGGCTTGTGAATGCCTTACCCAAATTTCAGTAACTGATTTCATCGTTGATATTGAAGGTTTTAATTAAGATTTAGGATAGATTTGGTAGTTTAATTGATTTTTTGTTTTTCGAGTCTTTATTTGATAGGAAACGTTATCCATTTCTTCTCATAGACCGTCGTTCGTACATAGTGAATTATAAAATTAGTGACGTTTCGCTCACTTAGTGTGAGCTTCTTCAAAACAATCTGTAATTAAAGTAAAATAAACATAAAAAAAGTAGATGAAAACTGATGTTTTTACATGCAATGCTATTTAACATTATAAAGTTTAAAAACTTATTTAAGTACATTTCAAGGTTAAGAGTCAGATTGGAAATTTTTTTTATCAAATAATGTGGACAACTTACCAGTATTTATAACTTAAGGATAACGTTAACTATTTATTATAATATTGTGGAGGGAATTGAGCACCTCCAATAATTTTGAAAACTTATTAAATTAATGTAATTAGGTTAATTTTATATAATTGCAGCGGTAGACGTTATGGTTGACAATTTTTGTTGTATGCTTGACATGCGCATTTAGTTAAAAGATGGTGGTGTGAAGAAAGTTTTAATATTCATATAGAAGAAAATTTAGTGTTTGTTTGTAATTGGTTTGTTTATTTGGAATTTGGTGTTATGTGATGATGTTAAAGTATAGGTTACTGAGGTTTTGAATGTCGTTTCTAAAATTAATTGATGTAAAAACATGCAATTCCCAAAAATTTCTTTTGAAACTTTGGTGTCACTGCTCAGTGAGCCTTATTAAATATGTCGTCTAGAGACAAATATAAAGATGGAACTTCACCAGAAGATAACCCATTTGATGAAACCGCACGAGATAAAAGTTTTCCAAACAATTTTCGCGGACGCGGTCGAGGAAGAGGAAGATACCACAATGTAAATAGTGGTAAACCTATGAGCCAGCCAGGGAATATAGCATCGCCATTACCCAAAACACCGAATGCAGATTTGACCCCTAAAGCATTAGCTACAACTTCATCCACGCTTAGGAATGATCCTATGTGGCAAGAATTTGAGATGGAGGGGTTCGACGGACTAGTCGCTTACAGACCACGGTCTGAATTTGCCGATACATTTGAAGGGTTTGGTGGCCTAATCGATAGAGTGTATGAAACGTTAGGATCCGCTGATCCAACGTTCACTAAATATATTTCACGCTCCATGTTTTCTTACTACTTGTGGGAACATCTCTACACAGTATACATACGAACCAGTATGTTATCTCGTGACGTCACGCACTAAACTCACTAAACTTTCTGTTACCTTCAACGCTGCTCGGATGAGAATCTCATCCGACGGTGAATGAAATGCGTAGGAGTTAATGTACTGGTTGGTTTTTATACTGTGATCTCTACGCGAGATGTGTTGCTATTAAAAAGCACACAGGAGATGAAACCTACACAGAGGATAGATTTCTGGAGTTTTTGAAAAACGACACCTATCCTGTACCTAGTACAATCGAGCAGTATTTACGCTCCATAGGCACAACTACCGATACCAGTGGTATCGAATACAGAATAGATTTTCCCGTATGGCTGAATAGACACGGACATTTCTTTAGAGTATCACCAGTAGGGGAGACCGGGGCACAATGAAACAGAAATCTTTCTATCGCCTCTAAAAAGCTCAAATTTTAATGCAACTTCAAAACAAGTGAACCACTGCAATAATTAGAGTTTTTAGTATATGATCAAGGTTTCACAGTAGAAAAAATAAGTTTTGAGTAGTGAGTAATGTGCATTTTAATAATAGGTTGCTCTTGTTTTATTGTACCCCATGGCAGGGGCACAATGAAACTATGGGTGGGTCACAATGAAACATCATCAAATATGAGCGAGAAATGCATTTCTTTTTATAAAAACATAATAAACAACATAAACTATACATTACTAATGAACATTCAAAGAACCAAATTTAATTCCAAATTTCAGGTAACATTTTTGACGACTCGTTTGTCCGAAAAAACTGGGTTGTGGTAAAATTAGTTTTATCGAGGTCAAAGAAACTAAAGAAACATCAGCAACTTGCGGGTTATAAAAATGATCACTGACTTTTTCACTTTTCCGGAGGAAATCAATTTCAAATTCATCATTTTTGTCCTTTGAGGTGATAATTTTACCAATATAAAATATTTTTTTCTTCCTTTGCGCAGTAAATTCAACAAGCACATAATCACCCTTTATTCTCGCCGAACTGATTTTACCCTTTTCTCTTTCTGCTATTGCGTCTTTCTCGGGAGTCGAGGTTGCTATCATGCTTTTACCCTTTCTGCGACCAGATTTATTTGGTTTTCTGTCTGTGGCTTTTGGGTACCCTCTGAATTGTGAGGGACTTAAAAACGAACTTTCTGCTTGAAAAGAACTACCGGGAATAGATTCATTTACATCTGGATTTGTTCGATCAGTTACAGAACTAGACATAAAATCGATTTCACTGAAGACGTTTTCATCATAAGGATATATTCCAGTTTTTTTAAATGCTGCTATGATTGTGGAAGGAGTCATAGCTTTTTCATGAGCAGCATTAACACATTCTGCAATTTCATAAATTGAAATCGTCTTACCAGGGTTTCTCATCATCCAGCTGTCAACTGCCAGATTATAATATGTTTTGAATGGCTTGTAAATACCAACGTCAAGCGGTTGTAGTTTATTCGTTGAGTGTGGAGGAAACGTTAGAATCGTTACTCCACTTTTTTTTGCAAGGTCTAATGCTTTAATGTAAAGATGACTTTCGTGGTTGTCCAACAGCAAAAGTGTTGGATGACTTTTAGAGCTCTGTGTATGTTTGATGAAATGTCGAAGAACTTCAACAAATAGATCTTTAGTCATCCATCCAGATGAGTTGGCTAGACCCAGAGTACCGGCAGGAGCACCAGATATCATGTGGTTTTTGAAGTGAACTCTGGGAAATACCATCACAGGAGGTAAAGCATTCCCAGAAGCGCTGACAATGCAGCAAGTGGTGACCAGGACACCTCGTTCTGCACTGGTGCATTTATTCACTTGCTTAATACCTCTTTCCGCGACAACTTTTGGGGGTTTCTGTTTCGTCAAGATTATAAATTCGTGTTCCGTCAGAAAAAGCAGCGTTATCACTGTAAACTTTTCGTAAATTACCAAAAAATATCTTTACATTGTGTTCATTAAACGACGTCGCTCTGGATAAACTGCATCCTTCTGGTGTTCTAACACTCAGAGTTTGATGTCTCTTCATAAATCCGTACAACCACTCGACTCCCGCCATTTCTTCATTTTTCCACTTCTCTGGGCATTTAATTGCATTAACGTGTGCCATCTGATAGGCAACTCTTCTAATTTCAATAGTTGTTAAACCATAAAACATTCGAGCAGAATTCACTATATACTCCACCAACTGTTGTTCCTGGTCGGTTTGTAAAAATTTGTCTCACCTTATAGTTGGGGCACATTCGAATTTCCCCATTTTCATTATTCTTGCTCTTTTGTACATATCTAAAAGTAAATTGCTTTCATTTGAAATGTGATCCAAAATAAATGAAAACTTACCTAAAAAGAGTAGAAAAAGAGACACCTGTTTGTCGGGCTGCCTTTCGTAACGACATTCCTGCAGCCACTAAATTAACTGCTTCTCGCATCGAATCATCAGAAAAGTTTCCCTTTTCGGTTTTTCGCACTCTGTTTCGAACCATGACGCCTAAATAACAACGTCTTTTTAATTGATTCGATACGGGGCACAATGAAACGGGGTACAATGAAACGTTTCATTGTACCCCCAGAAATCCGTTTCATTGTAACCCAAGCAACACTTTTTCAAGTTTTAGGTTGTGGAAAAAAACAAATTAAACATTTCAGATTTTCCAACTTCTTAACTTCAAACTAACGATGCAAACTATACATAAATTGCCATAAACTTGAATTTCCTTAATAATATAAACATACAGAACAAAATTACATTTAAACGAAAAAATTACTTACCAGTGAATTCTCAACGGTCGCCTTCAAAAATTGTGTTCAACTAATATTTCTTGCAAGTTATGGTTTGACACTTGACTTAACATCCCTAAGCTAATTTATGATAGATGGCTCCACCTTGAATGTTCATGTGTAACGGTAAAATATTAAATGTTTTATTGTGCCCCGTGTTTCATTGTGCCCCGGTCTCCCCTACTCATTATATGTATGAATCAATGGCTGCCCCAGCAATATTAGCTGCACGAATCATGGCAGACCTGAATTTTACTCAGAACCCGAACACACCACGTATTTGAAACGTGTCAGCAGACATCCGACCAGCAGAACAGAATGCAGGACTACCCACTAAAAATTTATTAGGTTGGGCACCTGCTACAACATTGACGACAGAACAGCGACAAGTAATCGAGTCTGTAGGAATTGAGATAAATCATTTCCACCCGGATATTAATCAATTCTCATTGAATAAATGCAATTGCATGTAAAAACATCAGTTTTCATCTACTTTTTTCTGTTTATCATCATGTTTATTTTACTTTAATTACAGATTGTTTTGAAGAAGCTCACACTAAGTGAGCGAAACGTCACTAATTTTATAATTCACTATGTACGAACGACGGTCTATGAGATGAAATGGATAACGTTTCCTATCAAATAAAGACTCGAAAAACAAAAAATCAATTTAGCTACCAAACCTATCCTAAATCTTAATTTCAACTGATTATAAAGGCTAAACATCTCAACATTAAATATATTGAAGCTTTTGGTAATGAAATGATGAATTCGTTAATTAGAATTCATACAACACGTGCAATAATAATAAACTTACATTACTGAAAGGATCATGTCATGTTTAAGTTTTGCTTGCCTTGAATATTTAATGGATCTCTTTATCTTGAATATACGCTGATAAAGTGTTGTTAATGTGACCAGCTAAATTTTTAATAACAGTTGTGTTTTTTTTGTAGCTCAAATTGATATCAAGAGGCAAATAAACTTAAAGAAATACATATTGTTTCTAAGAAATCACTACTGTTAAATAACAAATAAAACAGCCAAGCCAACGTTATGCCATAAATTGTATTTTTATGACCACTAAAAACTATGTGAGAAGAAGGACTTCCTTTTTGTTATAGTGCCTATAGTCAATAGTATAGGTAACTTTTGAAGTTGACTAAACCCAAATAATTTGTTAAAATTCTCATTTTAATTTCGAATGTTTAGAAGGATTTGGCACCTGTAACGAGTTATATTTATACCCCCAAACCATTATGTTCGATTGGAATACAAAAATCGAAAGGAATGGGTATTGGTAAACTCCCCGGATTATGAATTTCTTAAAAGTGCAGGTGTGCATCCAGATTACTTTAACTTATTATTCTTATTTGTAAATTAATTTATATCCTCAGTAATTCAATTTTCACATAAACTTTTGGTAATAAAATTAATAGATATTATTAATCATCTGATAATAAATAGTATAATTTTCATTCCATAGCAATCCAGAAATTTCCCGAGTTAATTGGCAGACAGTTCGAGTTTCAAGATCTCGAAGGAGCTATAATACCTCCAGATTTCTATCAGACATTTCTAAACATTTCCGTAGTTGAAGTTACTATTTGTATTCAAGTAATACAGGACGAAACGACATTTCAAGGTATGCGTAGGTACGATTAAATCTTTTTCCAACAGAGCGGATTTTTAATTACTCTCAAATGCATTCTTTAAGTTTTGCTCTGGTTAAACTTCAATGTGCTCAATTACAGAATTGCCTTCAACATCAAAAAAAGACCTTTAGAGACGTTTTCACCGACAGCCTCTACAATAACTAATTTGAGCAACTATTTTTCCTCTCATTCTGAGTTCTGAGTATAAATGTCATTTTTATCTACTATTTGCAACTGAATGAATAAAGAGGTTTAGAAAAAGTCTATGTACTTACATTGATTTTGTCGCTTAAACAGTCGATGAGAACGTTACACACTTCTGGCACAATATTCGAAATACTCTGCTTAGAAAATTTTAATAAATAGCTTAAACTTTGGTAGGAATCTCTACTTGCTAGGAATCTCAACGTAACCGCCAATCTCTCTTTTATCGCATCTCGAAATGTTGTGTCTTTTTTGCCTATTCGATGACCAATTTGATTTATAAGGTATTCGAAATGAGAATTTCTCATCCTTAGGAAGTTTTTAAAACTACCATACATTTAGTGGGATTCACACTTGTGCAATTCATCCCTGCAATTTTCACCCTGCAAAAAATCGCAGCAATATTTCCGTTCACACTTATGCAATTATACCCACAGATTTATGGGATTTTGACCCTGCAATCTCTTGCACAGTTTAGAACAAGTTCTAATTTTATAGGGGATTCACCATTGTTTTTAAACAACGTAACGTCGCAGTCAAAATTCTATGTCACAGTGTAAAGACAATTTAAACTAGTGTTCTTGATTTAAACTGTGGTAACCACTGACCTGTACAGTAGTAATAACGCTTGTCGTAAAACACATTCAAAGTGAAAGTTTTTGTGGATATTTATGGACCTATTTATAAAATAAGCAGCATAATGAATGCTAATCATAACCGTAAATTTTGTTGGAGCAAAGAAGCTACCAAACAGTTGATAGAGTTATATCAAAATAAACCAGTGTTATATTGTACAACTTATCCAGAATATAAAAATAAACATAAAAGATATGCAGCGTTAACATCAATACAAAGCGACTTGTTGCAGAGACCATTTTGTGCAAATCAATTGTTACCGTCGATGATATTAAACAAAAAGTCCATGGTCTGCGCTCACAATACATATTTTAAAGAGGTATCAAAATTAAAAAGTAGTGCCTGTAGTGGTTCATCTACTGACGATTTTGTTGAACCAAAATTGTGGTGCTTTTATGAGCTAGATTTTTTAAGAAGCACAGATCCAATTAGAGCTTCAGTTAGTAATATGGATGTAAGTATATTAAATTAATTATTCTAAATAACTTATTTTATTATGTAATTTTGAAGAGCCAAGATACTGCAACAATTGAAGATGAAGGCGAAACTGTGTTTGAAGATCGTTCGACGACTTAATGGAGAGCGAGATCTTGTACCCAGATTCCCAAACTACATCTGCGTCAGGTAGTATATCCTGTAAGAAAAGGAAACAAGAGACGAACAAAACGTTCCAAGTAGCACAACTAATTTCAACTGCTACAAATGTTTTGCAAAACACACAACAAAACAGATTCCGACAAACGGAAAGTGAAGATGACTTGCAAGTTTTTGGAAGGCACTAATACACTAAACACTTACTTTCTAATAATACTGATATAATTATATTTTTAGGTCTGTTGCAAGTGAATTCAAACTAATTTTATTACAGTGTAAAAAACCATATATTTGAATTAGTATTATCATATACATATTTCTTTAACATAGTTCATAATTTTGTCAACAAGCTTATTCTAAGTTATTTTGCCATTCAACTGCACCAACTGTATTTACATATTTCATAAATTCCATTCTATTATCTAAAACCGATTTTTTGCCCTATTTCCACAATTCTGCTTACTTAATCCGTATTTAAATGTAAATCTTCGATCCACATTTCCTTCATTAATAATATTTACACTTAAATAATTGTGTAAAGTAACACAAGCTAATGCAATAATTTCAACCTTATCAGGAGCTAAATTTACGGTATTTAGTAAAACTCTGAAACGATTGACCAATATACCAAAAGCATTCTCCACTACACGCCGCGCTCTAGTTAAACGGTAGTTGAAAATCCTTTGTTCACGTGTCATATTCCTGTATGGAAATGGCTTTAAAATGTGTTCACTCAAAGGAAATGCAGGATCGGCAACAAGGACGTACGGAATTGCCTTCTGACCCCCAGGTAGACGATCATCTGCAGGGAAATTTAGTGTATTTTTAGAAGCGCTATTGGCTAATACACTTCTTTTATAAACACCTCCATCTGACACTCTTTCATTAGTACCAATATCAACATATACATATAACTTTGTAATCTGTATCAACCACAGCAAGTAACACAATACTATGTGACCCCTTGTAATTAAAATATGATGATCCTTGGGAAAGCGGAGCTTTTATTTTTATATGCTTCCCATCCATGGCTCCTAGGGTATTAGGGAAGTTCCACTTCTTTTGAAAATCTGCTGCAATATTCAACCATTCAGCTACTGTATTAGGAATCTAAAATAAAATTGTTACAATACCAAAATAAAAAATTATTCCCGAAATTCCATACTTTTAAGTATTTAGTGCTTAAATTTGTATGAATTGCTTTGCAAACTTGTGGAACTATTTGCGAAATCGTAGAGTAGCCAACTCTAAATGAGTAGCTTAAACTTTTGTATGATTCTCCTGTAGCTAAGTAACGAAGTGTTATTATTAACCTGTCTCTGGGGGAAATCGAATCTCTAAACTTTGTATCTTGTTTTTGTATATCACTTTTCACCATATCTAATAGCTGTTCAAATTCACATTTAGTCATTCTTACAAAATTCTGGTAGCTATCAGGATCATCATTCAACTCCCTGTTCACCAAATTTAAATTCCCTTTTTCATTTCTTTGCATAATCCACGGTTTAATCCACCATTTTCGTCGTTCTGGTAACGACAAACTAGCTGCACCAATTATAAGGCACACTAATGCCACATTTTCCTAAAAATCCATATTTTTCCGTTAATAACAAATAATAAACACAATAAATAGCTTCTAGGTTATTTATGACTCCGGAAAAAACTAACGAACAAACGAACGTTGTTAAAAATGAAATTCCCCTAACAACATTTTCTGTTAATTTAAAAATCCCGTAAGTGTGAACACTTCATGCTATTAGTTGCATGGGGTTAGAATTGTAGAGATTTCCACCGTGTTGCATAGGGTCAAAATCCCTGCAACAAATTGCATAGATGTGAATACCACTTTTAATGTCTTCTGTCAAAGGGTCTATGTCATCCATTGCTAGATCCTTTAAAACAGTTGTTCCACTATATGTTCCTCGAGCTCTTAACGATGGTCATACCCAAAATCTTCGTTTAGACTTTACTCGTCGCCTGCATAAAATCACGCAAGCTGCTGCTGCCAAAATTACATCCTCTACGTTTGAGGTCATTTTAAATGCTACAGCTCCCACTGCTTCCAGTAGTAAAATGTACACTCATTTTGTTTAGTTTTGTTTTGTTATACAGGGTGACCCAGGGCTGTGTGATTGGTCCATAACTTTTTTGCTATTCAAGATATCGACATGCGGTTTTCACCGACAAGTAAGCACACTTATACTGCACATTATAAAAATATTTTGATTATATACAGAATGTTCCTATACAGGGTGGTAAACCAAAGTTATGTTTTTTTTAAATGGAACACCCTATATATTTCTACATTATTAGTTTTTACATGAAAAAATAATGGCACTTTGTATAGGTCACTATGGGTCTAGCTCTCTCCGTTTCGGCGTTATTCAACGTTTTGTTCGAAAAAAGACTCATATTTGATGGGTCACTGCCCAGTAGGCCATGGATATTTTTCGAAAAACTTGCCACAGAAAATTTTAGAATAACTTGCAATTTTAATAAATAGTCGACTTTTGGTCCATGCATGCACACACTATACAGGGTGTGCTGAAACGCAAAAAGTCGAATAACTCTTTTTTT
This sequence comes from Pyrocoelia pectoralis, assembly GCA_036250285.1. NCBI lineage: Eukaryota > Metazoa > Arthropoda > Insecta > Coleoptera > Lampyridae > Pyrocoelia > Pyrocoelia pectoralis. The sequence goes on along the minus strand of CM070075.1, from coordinate 37,717,007 downwards.
ATAAATGGAACACCCTGTATTTCTGTTCACGATTCGATTAAGTTTTTTATAAGCTTTCCACTGATATACAATTTGTATGGTCAATTCTGAATAGTTACTGAGATTTTCCGGAAAAACTATTGTAATTATGAAGAAGTAGATTTTTGCAATTAGGCTGCTGTCAGCGAATATCGCAAGTGTTTAGATATCTTGCAACACGAGTAAAACATCCACTTCATCAATCCTCCCTACCAATATCTCTTTTTTTCCATATTTAATGCTGCCAGATTCTTCAAATCGATTTCTAAGTTTTGAAAAGAAATGACTTGTGGTACTCTCGTATCGGGAGATTTTTGATGGTATATTTTACTGGCTAACAAAACATATCGATCGACTTCACCAATACAGTAACAAGGGCGTCGCCAAGGGGGGGCCAGGGGGCCATCGCCTCCCCTGGGAAAAAGAAAAAAGGCAAGTTATTAAAAATAAAAATAAATTTTGTACGAAATCTTGAAAAAACGCCAGAGTCACGAACTCCCAATAGTGCTTGCCCCCCCCCTCTGGGAAAATTTTCTGGCGACGCCCTTGTACAGTAAACCATTTTGATTAATTCTTGATGTGTGAGATTCATTTTAGTCGAGCAAAAATGTGCAACAGTAACAATGTAGATTATCACACTAGCATCTAAATTAACTGTCATATCACTTGCGATATTCGCTGACAGCAGCCTACTTGCAAAAAACCACAACTTCTTCATAATTACGATAGTTTTTCCGGAAAATCTCAGTAACTATTCAGAATTGACCATACAAATTATATATCAGTGGAAAGCTTATAAAAAACTTAATCGACTCGTGAACAGAAATACAGGGTGTTCCATTTATAAAAAAAGAGTTATTCGACTTTTTGCGTTTCAGCACACCCTGTATAGTGTGTGCATGCATGGACCAAAAGTCGACTATTTATTAAAATTTCAAGTTATTCTAAAATTTTCTGTGGCAAGTTTTTCGAAAAATATCCATGGCCTACTGGGCAGTGACCCATCAAATATGAGTCTTTTTGCGAACAAAACGTTGAATAACGCCGAAACGGAGAGAGCTAGACCCATAGTGACCTATACAAAGTGCCATTATTTTTTCATGTAAAAACTAATAATGTAGAAATATATAGGGTGTTCCATTTAAAAAAACATAACTTTGGTTTACCACCCTGTATAGGAACATTCTGTATATAATCAAAATATTTTTATAATGTGCAGTATAAGTGTGCTTACTTGTTGGTGAAAACCGCATGTCGATATCTTGAATAACAAAAAAGTTATGGACCAATCACACAGCCCTGGGTCACCCTGTATAGTCTGGATGTCTCTGCTATTTTATAAAAAGTTATAAAACAAAGTTGTACAACAATTCGGGTATTTTCGAATGGGGCATAAACCTTCAAAAATTGATTACACTTAATTAATGTATGTATTCAGTAGTAATTCGCATATTTTGTAGAGAACAAACTATGTTTTTAGCGTTTTTTAGGGGGCATCCATAATTTACGTGAGCTCGAATGGGGGGGGGGGGCCTATGAAATCTCACCAAATCTCATTTAAACCGAGGGGGGGGGATAATCGAAAATCTCACGTCAACTTCAAATAGATTATTTTAAAAAAATTATTTGCAGTGTTCATTTAACCCGCTATTAAAATAAATCTCATGGCTATTAAAATCATTCAGTTCGAGAGTAATATAAAAAAAAGAAAAAAAAATGTTTAGGGTAAAAGAAAGGCAATAAAGCTGCAGAAGCCCAGGTCAGCTCTTCATGCGGTTCGACAAGAAACTGTTGTCAGGATTCAAGTCAAGCGTCGTGCTAAAGAGCTGCTGTGCGTTGTGGAGGAAAGTTTGGAGTGTATAGACGAAGAAAACGTGGGCGTTTCCCGTTAAACTACCAGAAATCCCGGATGACATGTGTCCGAATCCGAAATTGAAAAAGTACACGAGTCTCCATGGATTGAGTAAAAATTTAAAAAAAGTGTTGTTTTTATCTGTTTTTACTTTGAATTTTATTTAATTTAAATAAATCAACTGTGGTATACCTGAACGGTTTATTATTTTCCTGAATAATCAAAATAAATTTAATTTAAAATATTTTTAACGTCAATCTCACGTAAGGGGAGGGGGGGGGGGGGGGTTCCACGCAAATCTCACTAAACCTCACCTAAGGGGGGGAGGGGTCTAAACTGATCGAAAAAAGCTCACGTAATTAATGGATGCCCCCTTACATATTCCATAATTTAAGATTTTAAGCCCAAAAACATTAAATCCGCTAGGATTATTAACTTCGGTTATATAACAATTTTTCTTAGGAATACAAAAATGTGCAATTAGAGTCTACGTATGTTCGATTTGGATATACGGTTGCTAAGATATAGTCAAAAATAGGTTCGCGGGCATTTTCAAGATGGCTACCGTCCGTTCAACTCCCCCCCCCCCCTCTAATATTGTTCAATGGGTCATTGATAACAATCCTGGAGGGGGGGGGGGGCAAACTTTTACACGCTTGGTAACTCCCAATGAAAATTCTATGGAGATTGTTACGTACTATATACGTAATACGTAAGTATGTCTTTGATAGTACGGTAGCAATAAAAAAATAAAAAATTCAAATCCGTACATAAAATGAATTGAATTAATGATGGTCCATAAAAATCTGAACGTTTATTTATAAATTTGAATATATTAATTATCTGTTAATTTTTGATGAAAAACGTTGGTTTGAAAATACGTTGTTTTATTCTTTTGGCATACTTCAAACAGTAAGAAACGGCAATCGAATTTGAACCACCGTGTACAACACACGACCGAAGTGCATTTGTCTGATTATACGTACATGCATCATTCTGTGATAAATATAAAAGTAAAAATTTCTAAGTTTAAGATATCTACCAAAGAGCTCGGGACACCGGGGTTGGTTGGGCACAGGGGTTGGTTGGTACAATCGCGAAATTTCGGAACCTGCTTGATAAAACACCGCATCGCCCATGTCTATGTAAAGCTCTCCACCGCGTATCAGTTTGGAATAAACATCGTTGATTTGCGGTTATTGGTTCGAGTTTTTAGTTGGTGCACGTGATTTTGTTACCCGTAAGTAAACATTTATGAGTTTGGAATATTCGTAATATCTGTTTTATGGCTATGACGTTGGGTACAGTATATATATACATGTATTCAAAAATAATGCGCGTTTTTATATGATTTTCAAATATGAAACCCTGCTTAATGTCACTCTGATAAATAGTTTTGGAACTATACTAACTATACAAACTATGCGGGGCCGGTTGGTACAGTGTACCAATCAAACCCAGAGCTAGATTTGTGTTTTTTCCTCGTAGTGCTTCTAACTGGAATCTCTTTTAGAATAACCTTAATATGCGAAACTTTAAAAGAAAGTTGGAAAGACGCAAAACTCCTCCGGATGTCATGCTAAGAGCTGCCAGAGCAGTAAAACTGCAAGGACAATATTTAAGATCAACGGCAAGTGACTTTAGCATTCCATTCGACACTTTACGAAGATATTGCAGCAAGTTTACGCTAGACGAACTTTAAGCGGAAACAGGAATGCCTCAAACTATTGTTGGCTACTTTAAAAATAGACAAGTAAGGTACACTTAATAATCTGATTGGTAAAAAAATGTTTCGTTGCAGGTTTTTACAAAGCTTCAAGAATCCAACCTCACAGAATACATAAAAAAGCTGCAGATATTTACTACGGTCTCACGCCCAAAGTTTGCCAAAGTAGAAATGGATCCAGTGTACTCAATGCAAAATGTGGGCATATGAACAATGTGCAGGTGCAGGTTTATTCTATGTATGTCATAACTGCGATTCGGATGGGTCTGACTCTTTGAGAAAGGATCCTTTCTCAAAGGTCTGACTAGATTACCTACCTATATCTAACTCGCTTTCAACGATTTTTGTATTATAAACTTTAGTTTGTTTCATACCTAAGACAATAAAACCATTAATAAGTTAGGTAGGTACATTACATTTTGCTCTTACCAACCAACCACAACCATAATTAACAACAGATATAATAACAAATAACAGATAAACGCAAGAATGACGTAATACGAAAACACAAGAAACTCGGAAGACGACTACACAAACCTACTATAAAAATTTGGAAATTACTCACTTTACCGTATTTTTACATCATGATTTTACCTACATATTTTTGAAATATTAGTCATTGTGACATATTTAAGCTGATTTCACGGCCGTCTAGGTCGACTTGTCCGACGTTATTATTCAATTTTCCTGCTCTAATACAATGAACGTACAATAGGGTATTTACTGACAATAATAAAAGAGAAGGAGAGGTTGTGTCCAGGCCCGAAAAGAGGGGGAGGGGGGGCTGAGGGGACAAATTCCCGGGCTCAGGCCTCCAGTAAGGGCCCGTACCCTGTACGCAAGCCGGAATGAATACAATTTGTGTAATTAACATTTTACAAAAGGTATTAACATTTCATATTATAACTTACTTCATTATTTTTGATTTTTTTTCTGCATGTAAAAACTTAGGGACCCGTAAGCGGGGGCCCACAGACAAGCGTGGTCCCCGAGCCCGAGCTAACTCTCGACGGCCCTGGTTGTGTCGTTTGATTTACAATTTCATAAAAGATCCTGTTGAATCGAAGTTTTTATGATCAATTTGGCAACTCTGTATTATAAATTACGAAGTGAACGTTTTTAAATGGTTAGTGTCTATGCTGTATTACTTTGATGTTAGTCCTCCACCGGGGGCTTACAAGTAGCGCTTCGATGCGGAGGACTTATTTGAACACGAATGGTTCTTATAACGTAATTAACTCTCTTCCCCTATTATGTACTCTGGTCATACTGTGGCAACTGCTGTACATACCTACATCTCGTTAGGTGTGTTTCCATTGCAGGCGATACCTACTGTGGAATTTATTCACAAAATGGATAAATTGTTTGATGCCTTGAATGCCAGTAAAGTCGTGGGCAGTAAAGAGTTTAATTGTCCCTTCATAGGAAGTGACAAACAAGTAAATTTGTTGAATGAAATGCTAGTATTATTTTCTACGTTACAAGTTATCGATGGAAAAACAAATAAGAATGTAACGAGTAAGTTAAAATTTATAAAAGGGTGGGAGTTAACTATAACATCCTTTCTTAATATTTGGCAAACTCTAAAAGAAGCCACTGTTACGCAGTTGTATACGAGACGCTTCAATCAAGACTGTCTCGAAAACTTATTCGGCAAGAATCGACACTAAAGTGGCAACTGTATCAATCCCACTCCCATACAATTTGCTTCTGCATTTCAAAAACCATTTGCGTTACAATACTTTGCACAATCGGAGGGTAGTAATTGCCTTGATGATCTCGATGATGTCCTGGTTGTGGTCAACCCAGATGAACCACAACATTTTCAACATGTAATATCGTCAAACCCTGTATATTCCCCGCTTCAACTTGATGCGAAGGATTATAGGGACATGGAATTACCATCACAAAATGCATTCATTTACATTTGCGGTTATTTTATGAAGAAATGTCTGAGGAAGCATTCTTGCACCACCTGCGCAAATTATGGAAGGGCAACAGAGGACCTGAGAAATGAAAATTTATATTGCCACTTTAGAGCCTACAAAACTGATGCTGATCAACGCACTTTCGGAAATCTACAGATGCGACCAGGACCAGACACATTCTACCAATTGGTGAGTAATTGAGAAGTAAAATTCTGTGAACTGTTTCCACAATTGGCGATTGATAAGAATGTTTGTAAGACAATAAAAAGTCATTTGGAACAAGTAACGTATCCTTGTCCACATTTTCCGAAGGAGTACCTACTTGCTCAGTTTATTTGTTCGGGTCAGAATTTATTATACCCTGAAATTTGCCAATAGAGATTTGATAACCGGCAGAAAAAATAAGAACACACCAAAGTTAAACATCTTACAACATTATTATAACTTGTTACTGCAGTTTATGTCCTGTGCGTGTGCGAGCGGGTGCGTGTGGGGGGGGGGGGGCTCGGTTTATCCATACTTGGGTGGACTTGCACCAGAATATCCGTCACCGACTACCAGCCCAAGTCCTCGACTTCATTAGAGAAAAACGGCGAATCTTTCGCCAATTTCTACGCACGCGGGACGGTGCTCTGAAGACAGAGTACAATCGTCTCAATGCACTAATAAGGCGAGAGACTAACAGGATTTCAGAAGAAAACTGGATCCGGGCAACATCACAACTCGATTACCGGAACGGACGCCTTTTCTGGCGGAAGTTCAACACACTCACACGTAGGAAAACCACCGCCCCCTCTCACCTCACCGACGAAGTCGGTAACCCCGTCCCCACCAACCAGGAAAAGGCGAACTTGTTTGCCCGACACCTGGAAAACACATTTCAATCTCCCGACCTCCCGCAATTCCAACACGAATTCAAGCTTATAATTGAACAATTCCTAACTCGATTCTTGGAACAAGAAATACCCGAACACCAGCTACCACTAAACGATCCCCTTCTCAGGCTGATCCCCCCAAACGAAATCCACGAAACATTTCAACGGGGTCGAATAACGGCCCCCGGACCCGACGATCTAAACAGACTCGTCCTTAAACACCTCCCCCTCGAAGCGCTGCGATTGATCTCCCGCATTTTTAACCGATGTCTCCAAATACCATATTTTTCCAACGCCTGGAAAACCGCCAACACCGTAATGATCCCCAAACCTAACGCAGATCCTACCAAACCCAGCTCCTACCGACCCATCTCCCTCCTGAACTGCATCGGTAAATGCCTTGAACAGATCATCGCCCAGCGCCTTCGGGACTACACCGAAACAAACAACACACTACCCACGTCCCAATTTGGTTTTAGACCCCAAAGGTCCACCCAAGACCCCCTCCTCAAGCTCCACTCCGAAGCGACCAGGGCGCTGAACACGGGTAGGTGCACGCTGGCTGTCTTTTTAGACATAAAGCAGGCATTTGACCGTGTTTGGCACGCTGGTCTTATACACAAACTACGGTCCATTGGAGTTCCCGATCTAATGACCAAGTTCCTTTTCTCCTACCTCTCAAACCGCTCGGTTAGGGTTAAGGTAGGAGATAAGCGTTCCCAAGCATTCACACCACTGGCCGGAGTACCCCAAGGTTCACCTCTCGCACCACTTCTTTACATCATCTACACGTACGATTCACCACAACCGCAAAACATCTCCACCGCTCTCTTCGCAGACGACACCGCATTCTGGGCGTCTGCCAGAGACACATTCACAGCCTCACGCACACTAAATACAGCACTTATACAATTCTCCAATTGGTCAGACCGTTGGAGAATCCAACTCAACCCCCAAAAAACACAGGCGATACTCTTTCGCCACCCACATTACAGCCAGCGAACTCGCCAACAACATCACGACGTTCACCTAGTACTAGGAAACACGCCACTAACACTATCAGACAATTTGGCCTATTCCCTAACTTTTACCAAATCGAATCGAAATGGCTAAATCGAATCGAAATTACACGAATCGAAAAGACGAACTTCGATCGTGTCTCAAAATTTCGATTTGTCGTATTCCCTAACGTTGGTAGAAGTTGGTTCTAAACATTTACAGCATTTCGATTTGTCGTTGTTTACATAAAGCCGACAACACCGCCGTGTTGAACGAAAATGCGCCTTAAGAAAGCTTCACAGCTGACATTTCTTGTTTATTGCGCGGGAAGTTAGTAAAAGTACCTATCCTTTGAACGTAGTCGGTTACTTCTACAAGGCGAAAGTACATTAAAATTTAAAAAGTTTAATCATTCGAACTTCTAAAATGGCTAATACTAGTAATACGAATAAAAAGAAAGTCTCTGCGGAGCAGTTAAATATGTTAGTGGACTTTATTGGAGTGAACAAAGTGCTGCTGCATGGCAAAACAAAGCCAAGTGAGGCACAAGACGATGTCATTCATAAGTTGTGGGAAGAAATTGCTGCTAGATTAAATAGTTGTGGATCGGGGCCAGCTAAACCTAAAGCACAATGGAAAAAGGTACGTAAATCGAAGTTTTCATTTAGTGTAAATCGATTTTCATATTTCATTTTTTATTGTATAGAAAAGACTTATACACTGTAGATTATTGTTATGACTTTTTATTTCTATACAGACTTTTATCGACTGGAAGTCGAATACAAGACGGAAGAGCAGAGATTTGGTGAAAAGTCAGAGAAGAACAGGGGGTGGTGAAGATGAAATAAAAGGGTTAACTGCTGCTGAAGAGAAGTTGATGTCGCTTTTGTCATGGATAACAGTTATAGGAGTGGAAGATGTTGCAGAAATTGGGATAGACGAAGCAGAAAAGGCAGTGGATAACCCTTCTAGTAGCTTTATAACGCTGCCATCATCATCATCACCTCCACCATCTCCCGTAACTGTGCTGCCAAACATAGAGACGACGGTACAAAAAAGGAAGTGGCTTAATCAGCACAACGCTGCTGATTCAGGCCCCACATTAAAGAAAACAAAGACTGCAGGTAAAGGTAAACAGGCTTGCTACATTATGTTAGTCATTTCAAATTACAGTTAAAATATAAATTCAGTACTTGCTTATTGTAAATAACAACAAAATAATATTATATTTTAGAAAAATCATCTACTTTGCAAAAAGCAGCAGAAGCATTTGCTACTGGGCAAAGTAAAATGCTGGATATCATTTCTAGCCTTCAAACACCTGGAGATCCGGAAATGAAGCGCAAGGAAATGGAGTTGAAGGAGACAGAACTAAAAGTACGCTATTTAGAAGCAAGAAACAAACAAGAGGAATTGCGATTGCGTGGCATCGAGTTAGATTTAAAGAAAAGGGAGCTCGATATTTTGCAATCCAAATAAATACCATGTATTTATCAATTAATATTTGTAGTTCTATAAAACATAAAAGAAATTCACAACTTAAAAATATACCAACGTTATTTTAGTTTCTTTTATTGAAAATGATTATGAATAAGCTGCATTCTGGTACGTCTGCCTGCCACTAAAATATTGGCATCATTATTTCCATCTTCTGTAACAAAATGAAAGAAAAAAGTGAAACTTATACCTGCTTCAAATTTTACAAACCTTGGTTGTAATTTATTGCATTCTCATCTTGCATTTGTAGATCTTCATCTAAAGGGATGTTATGGTGTATTAAAATGTTGTGTAAAGTACAGCAAGCATAAATAATTTTTGCTGCTTGGGGAGGGTTGTAGTGTAACACACGGTGCTTTAATAAACAGCGAAAGCGAGCCTTCAGTACACCATTACACCTTTCTATAGTGTTTCGCACACGTGTATGTGCTGCAGTATATCTCCCCTCTGGTGTTCCTTCAACAGCTCCCTCAATTGGCGTTAACAACCACGGTTGCAACGGATAACCGGAATCGCCTAATTTTAAATATTAAATTAATAATTAATATTGCTTTATGTATTTACCTAATATCCATGTACCACGCTCATTTGCATTTTGCAGATTTGGTAAAATATTGGACATGGTCCAAATTGCTGCATCATGCGTAGACCCTGGATATCTCGCATTGCAGTTCAAAATATTTAGATTACAATCACAAATCTAAACAATAAAACCAATTATGAATATGTACTAATAGTACATCTGTGTTACTAACAAGTTGCACATTTATGCTATGGAAGCCTTTTCTATTTAGATACGCATGGCCAGGATGAACAGGATGTTCCAAAGGAGGTGCGATAATGGCCACATGGGTACAATCAATGCACCCAATCACTCCTGGGAAATTGTATTTTTCCATAAATCTATAAATCGATAAATATACAAATTCTCTTTTATCAATATTATAAAGAATATTTTGCATACTGTCTTTTAATAATTTGTTTTTCTTCTCCATTTTGTGGGAATTTAATAAATCTGTTTGCCAAGTGAATTGAAATAATTTCACTTACAGCTGAAATGCAACGGCTCACTGTTGTTTGACTCATGGCCAATGCAAAGTCTTGCCCTACACTTTTTTGGTAACTGCCTTGTGCAAAGAAGTGTAGAGCACATAACACCTAAAAAGTACACTTGTCATTTTTATATTATATTAGTAAATGAATTAACAATTGCAACCTTAATATGATTGGGGACTGCCGTATTTCTACTGGGTTCCACCAAGAATTGACTTATTTCATCAATTAGATCACGTGCCAACGGTTTTGGCAATCGATACAATTTCCTAAACAACTGTTCTGGAATGTCAAAGGGATTACTATTATCTCGTAATCTCCTTCTTTCCACATGAAATAATTGCCTGTTAAATTATACAAATTATAATTATGAGTAGTAACAGTAGGTATGTTAACACAAATATAATACCTATATAAAGATGCATAGGTTAATAAACTGCAGAAAATACTTACATTTCAATTTCTCTTTCAATTTCATAACCAAAAGCCAAGCCGAGATTCAAATTTAACAATTCCATTTTTGTAGCATAAACTCTACAGCAAAATTTGTTGAAAAGTTAAAATATGTGCAAAATTACAAATTTACTTATGTCAGAAGTGTCAATTAAACGAATAAACTGCACTATGCGCCGGCGCAGTACTATGTCGATTCGCTTGATCTTAAATTTCGACAGCCTAGAAGCTGTCGAGATATATTTCGATCGGTAAGACGTGACGCATTTCTACAATCGAAATCTTTGCTGTTACGGAATACGAATTCCGAAACATTTCGATTTCATCAACGATTTCGATTAGATTTGTTACATTTCGACTCGATTTGAAGTTAGGGAATAGGCCTCAATGTCACCTACTTAGGTATAACTTTCAACAGAACACTGAACTGGAACCCCGACCTTTCCAAAACCCTTAACAAAATCCGTCAACGATCCAACCTCCTAAGCGCACTCCGTGGTCGCATCCAAGGGTGCGACCCTAAAACTCTCCAACACACTTACAAAACCTTTATCCGACCGCTAATCGACTACCGAGCGCCACTGTTCAGTACATTAAATCATTCCCAACTCCGAAAAATCGCCGCCTGCGAACGCCACATACTCCGTAAAATACACAGGTTAAATTTCAGATACCCTTCACACCTCACAATTCAACACGCCAATATTGATCAAATCACAGACAGAATCACCACACTACAAACAACATTCGCGTCTCGCAGGGTACACGGAGATGTCCTTCCCGTCAAACAGATCCTGTTAAACCCTTGTAATTACACTCCAACGGGAGGACTCCTTCCCATGCGTCCTAAGAAGAAATTTAAACATCCTCCCCTACGCCTAACACAACTCCTGCAAAATATCCCACCCGAATTTGAAATCCTTTTAGACAACGCACCCTACTCCATCCGCTAACCTCTGTTAGCCCACCGCGGAAAACAAATACATAAACGTATTACTGCCTGGTAATTTTTTTTTTTTTCTTTTCTTTCAGAGTCAGCAGAAACTGCCCAACCGACCACCTCCAAAACCAAAACCAACTTCCACTTCCCTACCCAACTCACAACTATGCCAAAGATGACGACCACAGCAATGATAAGGACAATGATGAAATAACTTTTGTATATACTTACATATATTTAATATCAAACCTTTTTTTTTCTTTTTTTTTTGTAAATACGAATACCATGTACATCTAGCAAACACTTAGGTAACAACTAATATAAAATAACAGACGAGGCCTGAAGAGGATAACAATCCTGAGCAGCCCAAATTAAGCCTTACTAACCCATTCAATTGTAAATACTATGCTCTGAATAAACGTTTTTCAATTCAATTCAATTCAATTCAATTCACCAGAATATAACATGGATTGTGAGGACTTCGCCAATTGTGTGGACATACATTCGTCCCCATAATTTTTATCGATTTTTAAGCGTATCTATGGAGTCTCCCTACTTCAAAGCTAGGGTCCACACTTTTATAGTAAAGAATCTGTGTGTAACAAACAAGAATTTTACCGCTATTGTGTGGACGTCACATGTGCCTATCGTTTAGCGCCCTCTACTACGTTTCTGGACTTTTCTGAATTTGTTCATTCATTTTGTGTTTGTGTATGATTTGTGTGGACATATTGTGGAAAATAAAAAGGTAAGCTTATAATTTTTTTGTACATGTAAAATGAAATTTAATGGTTACATAAAATTGATTAAGCTTTATACGACATTTTTTGGTACTGAAAATATAAGTTAGCAATCACGATTCTGTATACTCATTTCATTATTTAGGTTGCTGTTTATACCGTTTTTACTTTGATAGTAAAAATATTCCAATTTATTAATAATTCCAAATATCGTTGAAAATGCTACTGTTCATACTTGCTGCAAAATGTACCTCAATGTCAATCGAAGTAATGTTAATCCGAGTTTTATTCATAACTGAATATTTTTCGAAAACTAATAGATAGGCCAGAAGCATTAGACATTGAATTGAACCCTTCGATTAATTTCTACAAGTTGAAATCAAGGGTGGTTTAAGATCCTAAGAAGGGTGATATATTTTTTCCATTGTTATTTTTATGATATTGCAACTAATTCTGTTCGATTTTAAAATCGGAAATCGATTAAAGTGGGTAATTGATTATTTTCGATGAATAGATTTTCGATTCAAATTTGCGAATCGACTCGCATTAATTAATCGTTATTAATTTACACAAGTTACATTCTATTCTATACAACAACTTCGTCCTTCAGTTAAAAGAAAAAATTTTCGCAATGGAATTGGCGCCAAGGTATCAAATTACGCACATATCATTTAATTAAACTTAACAATGTAAAGGTGCTATTTCTGTCTCGACTTGGTTCATTTATTCACTTTTTGTATCATGCTTCAACAGAACTACGCTATATTGCTGGCACAAAAATATTATATCTCATTTGTTGGATTTTACTTGAAGAGTCAATGCAAAACGACTTTAGGAACCTCAATTTATAATTTATCATATGATGATCTTATTCATAATGAGACTACTATTTGCAAAGTTACAATTACAAAAATCTCCAGATTTAGATTTATACTTAGTACATCTGAAGAAAAACGAATAATGTCTACTATTAGGTCCTGTTCCAACGAAGAAAGTGGAGAAGCAGAAAGTGTTGAAGAAGTTAACGAAAACCTAATTCACCACCAAAAATCGTGGACACAAAAAGAATTAGTTTCTGAACTTAATGATGAGATTAACAAGAACCAAACTCAGTTACTACCAAAAACGGCATGGAATGAAGTAAATATTGTTGATATGAATAATTTTAAAGAAACAAGTAGTATTTTTAATGATAAACCCGCTTTCCATTTCATTACAAACCTATTTGGAGGCTACAACTATGAGTGAAACTATAAACACCACACAAGATAGAGAAATAAATGAGAAGTCATTGGAAAATATACAGAATACAGGTACTGTAGAAAAAGAAAAAGAAAGTGATGAAAACTTATAGGTACTTAATTGAGGATGTAAATTGTTTTAAAGAAAATACAATGCCACTTGTACCATCTCAAAAACCAATTAACCAAGAAAAGGACAAGACCTTTATTGAACTAAAAAATGCTGAAATATTCACCAATAGTCAATCAATAAAATAAATAAAATAATCAATCGACAACGAATTAACAACAGAAACTATACCTTTGCAGTTACAAAATTTAGATGGGCTTACTGATGTACAGAGTGATTGTGAATATTCGCAAGCATTTCACGACTTTAGCCCCTCGGGCTCTGAATATCTACCCCCAACTGACTCTTCTGAAGATTAAGAAAGCGACATAGAATTGCCTCTAAAAAATATTACTTGTACTTGCGTGCCAGTACACGTCAACCCAAACAAAGAGGACGACCAGCTCCTGGCCAGACGGTCTCTAATATCATTCTGTTGGGCATTTTCCAAAGACAATTCAGAATCAGCTTCTTTGTTATCGGTGTGCAGTGGTAGAGTACGCTGGCAGTGGAAACATGTGAAAAACAGAGTACTGAAGGAGATTGCTTCACAAAATTCCATACATCAAGTATTTAAACTGTATTGCCGAATGAACTGGTACTCATTTCACTATAACCCTTAGAGCAGCCCCCAATAAACAACGTTATGATATTAATAATACATTTGTTGACATTTTAGTTGTTTATAGGTTAAGAAGTAAGTGAAGTATGATTATCCGAGGTGTTATTCTTGTAGTTGGGATTCATATTGAAGAGATTAAAACGGTTATTTCTTGCACTATTTTAATCACCAACTTCTTTAATTTATTTACAGATGACTAGTTTCGAGCGTAATCTTCGTTCATTATGAAACCAATTGCTTAAAAAATTAAATTGAACGAGAAGAGAACCCTCAACTAAGTGGCTCTCTAACCTTCAAAACGAAGCGGATGAACGATATAAATTAAAATTGAAAGACCTCTAAAAGGCTTGTGTAACGACACTTAAATTCACATATTAAAGACCTGAAGGGTGAACACCAAGACAAGAAATAAAAACCACTTAAACCAAGTGGCGAATTCTAAGATTGTTTAACACAGGTGGTTTCCACCATTTTATTAGTAGGTACTAAGTTAAGTTAAATTATAAATTGAAGAGTATGTTATGGTTCACTCGCTAGATGCCCTAGTCAAGGGTTAATTATGTTATGTTATCCTTACACCTTACTTCACGATTTATGTTCTCGAACCACCTGGTTTAAGTGGTTTTTATTTCTAAATTAATAAAGACCCTTCAGGCTTATAAAGATGATAAAGTCAGTCTTTCTCAAAAAAATGATAAGCATTCCGATCATAAAAATAAAATTAATAGTCATCTGGTCAATCTCGAGAAATTGTTCAATAACCCCACCTCCTCAGTTATGTGCACGAAAGCAGACAAGGGGAATTGTCTTGTTATTTTAAATGAGTCGGATTATATCAAAAAGGTTATTGACTTCATTGAGCAACCGGGGTTCTCCAAGTTAAAAACTAACCCTACGAGTAGCTTCTCTACCACGGTTAGAAATATTGTTTACAAATCTTAACTACTTTGAACATTAATTATAAATCACTTTTGTGTATGAACCCAGTCTGTCCCTTGTTATACGGCCTTCCCAAAATACACAAACCAGATATTCCAATTCGCCCGGTGGTCAGCTTCACAGACACTCCGGCTTCTAGGATTACCGCCTGGCTCAACTCCATTCTCAAAACAAATATTAAAATCCCTAATAATTTTCTATTGTCAATTCCTCCAAGTTAGTTAACAATATCAACTCTATCACCCCTACCAGCAACGTTTGCTATGGTCTGACGTTCAAAATTTATTTCCTAGCATACCTTCCAACGAATGTATTGAATTGGTTTCTGAACATCTCATTTCCTCGCAATGATCAACTTACCTGCATCATTAAAATTATGTATACAACAATTTTTTTTAAATTTAACAATAGTTTCTTTGATCAAAATACAGGTCTTGCGATGGGCTCCAACCTTTCCCCTTTACTTGCCGATATTTTTATGAACCATCTGGAGTCGAAATTTATTTCTAAAACAAAATTTTACGTCGACCACGTGATCTTCTGGGGGAGATATGTTGATGATGTTATCTGCATACACTCCGCTGAAGACCACGAGTTTCTTAGTCAACTTAACCTCATCCACAATAATTATTAGGTTCACTATTGAAAAAGAAGACAATTCCACCCTACCGTTCTTTGACTTATTGCTTCACCGCAGTCCTCATAAAATTTCGTTCAGCATTTTTTGAAAACCGACTACCACTGACAGCCTAATCCCCTTCGATTCACAACACCCCATCTCTCATAAGATGGCGGGGCTCCGCTCGCTTTTTCATAGACTTATGAACATTCCCATGCTCCCAGTCCACTTCAATAGTGAATATAAGATTATACAACAGATGGCTCATAACAATGGTTATCCCCCCACTTTAATGGATAAATTATTTAACAAAATTAAATCCTCCCTCAATCCTACCCACCTCACTCCCTTGAATAGACAAAAACCTAATTCCATTTATAGATCCCTGACCTTTTACCCCAACATTTCTTACAGTATCCAGAATATTTTTAAACAACATAACGATTTCCTTTTCGAATAAATACACTCTAAGATCCTCCCTGGTCAGAAATAAAGACATTCGTAACCCTCTAGAATCCTCAGGCATATATCAATTGAACTGTAACTCCTGCCACTCCCTATACATCGGACAGACCGGTAGAGCTTTTCATATTAGAATAAAAGAACATAATAAAGCCATCAGCACAAATAATTTGGATTGCAAATCATCTTTCGCGGAACAGTTATTAAAGACTGGTCATTCCTCTGATCATAATACCGATTTCCAAATATTACACAGATGTAAAAAAGGTCACCTCCTCAATAGTCTTGAAATTTTTAAGATATCCCTTAATAAAGAGAACCCCGCCTTGCTCAATGAAGTCATCGACTTTCAAACTTTTCAGATCAGTTCACTTTGTATATAACTTTTGTTGGTTATTTCACTTTCCCCTGGTCTTCTGTTGGTACCCTTGCCGTTAGTTCTCATAATTTCATTCATTTACTCTCGCTTGTTATCATCGTCAATTTTTCCATAATTTTAATTCATCCACGTTTATCATGGCCCTTCTGGCACACTTGGGTCACCCTTGTAGGGGGATCCCGTTATTTAATTAATAAAACTGTGATTCATGGAAATTATCGCAATTTTCGATTTTCCATTTTTTAAAACATTTTAACATTTTAACTTTACTGTTAGTTTTTAATCATCCTTTAATCTTCTAAGGTGACTGCTTTATTACATAAAATGTATATTAATATCATCTATTTGTAGATAATTTTTATAATTAGAACGTTTGTTATTTCGGCTTGAAAATGGGTTATTCCCGAAACATGTCGCCGCCAACATCTTAATTCTCAATTAAATATATTTGTCAAGGGGGAGGTTGAGTGTTTATTAACCCTCTATAATCTATATCATTAAAACCCCTTCGTGAAGATCGAATTCTCCATAAAGTAAGGTTAATTAGTAAATTTAATTCCGCGGGTAGTGATATTTAAATTCGCCGCTTCCGGAAACAATCCCAGCATAATGCGCACTGGCAAATCCGGTGACACGGAGAACAAAGGGATTGTGTGTGAGTGAAATGACTGGGTTGTATATAGACTGTGGTACAATTGTAAATAGTGAACCATTCAACATGTATCTAATTGAATAGTAAACATATAATATTTTATTCTTCTTTTCATGAGCTTACCTTGTTTTCTTATAATTCTCAGAATGTGGTTCGTATTTGGTACGTTGTATAAGCGAAGCGGGTGAAACAAAAGGGAGATGCTTTTGCACCACGATATAAATATTGCTTCTGCACTGTCTACTCCTCCTTCAGAGCAGGTGTGGTGCATTCGGTTTCGTGGGCCGATCGATTATTTTGCTCAGAATCGTTCGGAAATTACATCTAGGATCAAATCTGCATCGTTCGGTTTCTACATCTAGAGCAAAAAATCACGCTCTTTTTGCTCCGACTTTTTAGAGCGAGTCTTAAAAAACAGCTGACTGAATAGATAAGTAGATAGGGTTAGAATTAATTGTTTTTCACTTTTAACTTTTTAAATCTGTGTAGAATAATTAATGCTGAACTGTTTATTGCTGTAATTAATTTCTCTAATGAGTTTATGTTTAATGAAGAATCTGATGAAGAAAAAAACCCCTCTGAAACCCTGCGTATAATTCCAAAAGTTCCAAGGTTCGTGGAAGAAATTGTTCCTCAATTTCAGTCTCATCATTTTAAAGGTACGTTTTCGTAAGGACACAGCATGTCGGCCGACTTGTGCGCCGACTTGTCTGTATTAACGTAAACGAAATACATTTGATGTCGGGGTAGTTGAACGACATGTCGAAGTCGGCTGGTAAAGTTATCCCAACACGCCGAGTTGGATGTCATTTGTTGCTACGTAAACAGCCGACTCGTTGAATTTTTGCATTTCCCGAAATTGCCCAGTCTGAACAAAGTAGTGTCATATTGTAAATAATTCAACATGTCTGTTGCAAACAAATGGCAACATAAACACCAGTCAATTTTTCGTCATGTCGGTCGGCAGACATGTCGGCCCAACAAGTCGCAGAGACGTGTCCTTACGAAAACGTACCTTAAAGGTACGTTTCCATTACTACAAATTTGTATCACGACATGTACCGGAACAAGTTCTGAGACAAGTGCCCGGGATTTGTATAAATGGAAACAGTCCGCGACATGTTCCGACACAAGTGCCAGAGACAAAAATGTATCCGACGACTGCGCGACAAAACATGTTTCTTTATCTCGCGATATGTGCCGCGATTTGTATCGCAAATAATGGAAACGGTCTGCGGCTTGTGCCCGCGACATGTGCATGCGCAGTATTTTTCAGTCTTGCACGTTGTGTTATTTAATGTGTTGTTGAACTATCGAAATGGAGTGGTCAAAGTGTAAAGTGGGTAAACTTATTGAATTGTACGAACAGGAGACGGTATTGTGGAACATAACAAGTTCACACCATAAAAATAGCAATAGCAGGCACGATGCTTTGCAACGTATATCTCAGGTGATGGAATGCAGTATTGCAGAAGTTGAGAAGAAATTACATAACCTACGATCTCAGTATATGAGGGAAAAAACTAAAATTGAAAAAAGTAAGAAATGTGGTGCTGGTGCAAAGGATGTCTACGTTCCAAAATGGTTATTTTTTTCTCTATTAAGTTTTCTTTCACCTACTATGGAAAGAGTTGTACATACAAGCTCGCTACACTTGCAGTTGGTGAGTAAATAATAACAATATTATAATTTTCATACTATGCTTACTATTAATGTTTATATAGACACTTGATAGAAACTTCAATATATGCATTATAATAGGCCCATGAGATGTAACGACCAATTACTTTTCATACAGAGTAGTCGATGTAAAAGCATCAAGCAAATTGGTTTTGCCACGATAACGGTTGACTGTGGAAAAAGTAAGCCAGTTCCCTACGCACGAGTGTGCCTGGATTTTCACCTCTTTCTTTGCACCATCGAAGTCCAGGAAGGACAACTCCCTCATTTCTCCAAGTCCCTTCGATAACATTCCCATCTTCATCTTCTGAATCCAATACCTGAGCAGTACAGTAAGTTTCAGCTGAAGAATGTTTTCTTAGAAAATTATGCAAATAAGCACAAGTCAACGTGACCCACCGTGCTCTCTCTGGTTGTAGCAACATTGGTTTTCGGAGCACTCTAAAAACACTGCTCATTATTCCGAAAACGTTTTCTATAACCCTCCTAGCTCTCGAATGTCTATAATTAAAAGCTCGTTCAACTGAACCTTTGCTGTGTCTTCCAATGAATGGTTTCATAATATGCTCTGACATGGCAAATGCATCGTCTCCCACTATTACAAAAGGCAGACCTGCGTCTCTTCCTGGTAATGATCTGTTAGAGGGAATTTGTAATGTATTTTGCTGAATAGCAGCGTACAAATCTGTGTCCAAAAATACACCGGCATCACACTCACGTCCTTGTACACCCACATCCACATACAAAAAATTGTAATCTGCGTCACACAACGCCATGAGCACAATACTAAAAGTTCCTTTGTAGTTGTAGTACAAACTACCACTATTTGCAGGAGCTTGAAGAACAACATGCTTGCCATCAAGAGCACCGATGCAATTGGGGTAGTTCCATTTGGAATAAAACTTTTTGGCAATATCTTCCCATTCTTTCTCGCATTGTGGTACCTAAAAAAAGGAATAGTTATTGGCTTATTAGTTAAGTAGTTATTATTTGTCAGTTGTATTAAAATTATAACCAAATATATTGCAATACATATTGATTTGTAAAAACTTTTCACTAATTCCAGACCAATAATGACGTCGATGAAGAAAGCTGTATTGGTAACGTAGAAGAAACTGAAATCCCTGCTATTGAGAATGATACCAACGAAAAGAACAATGTAAGTGAAGGTCAAACTCCGGAGGAGGTACATGATGTCACGTTAAAAACCCCAACACCTAGCCGACAACCTCGAAAGCGACAGAACGACACCAAAGCAAGTGGGCTCGAGAAAAAGATACACCATGCGTATGACATCTTGACGTCCAGGCCCTCTACAAACAAGGATGAAGACACCTGTTTCGGAGAATTCGTTGCTGAGTCATTGAAAAAACTTCCTGACAGGAGAACCAAGTCTTGGGTACGTCACAACATAACCAACATCTTTTTCCAAGCTGAGTTTGGAGAAACTCCTAAAGTTCAAACACTTCCCCCCCCAAATTAACCCCCGCTACCCATTCCATTATCAGCCCCCCTACAACCAGCATCACTTAAATCAAAAATCTCCTTACAGCAGTCCAGCATTAAGCCCACAAAACTCATATCCTTCCTCCAATTCCTCTTCCACACACGTTCCATCATATACTTCAATGCAGCTAAACCAACGACCAGTCGCTGAGTTAAACAGTGAAGTGCCCCAAGATAGTGAAGATACTCCATTCTCAGATTTAACTCTGTTGTATTAAATGTTAATTTTTTGATGTTAAGTAGCAATAAATACTTTTTTTGACAATAATTAAATATTTCTTACCTTAATGTAATCTCTCAAAACTGATACAATGGCTTCGCACACTATTGGTATGAATCTTGATATGGCAGATTTCGAAATCCTGTGCAGGTACATTATACTGCTGTAGCTGTCACCTGTAGCTAGGAAACGCAGAGTAGCCGCTAGCATTTCACCTGGAGAAAGTGATGCTCGATACTGATTGCTCTTAACAATTACAGGTGCAATAAGGTTTAGCAGAAATTCAAAATCAGTAGCAGTCATTCTAACAAAGTTACTGTAGGCACTCTGTAGACGCAAGTCTATCATTAGCGAATTGTACGCTCCTTCCGATGCTCTCTTTGCCAAAAAACTTCTGATCCACCATCTAGGTCTTTTTCTCCTTTTTTTCAATAGTTCGTGATACGCTCCTGTCATTACCACAAACCCTGCTAAAGCAGCTGCATCGTCCATCTTGAAGATAAATACTCGTAAAACTTAGATCACAATATACTACAATCAAACTAACACATTGAAACCTTAAAGCCGACTACTGCAAACTGCATTCACCTGGACGGCGAAACAGAAAAGTCGCACCGGTACCGCGACATGTTCCTAGCACAGAGATGCAGCATATTGTACGTTCGACTTGTTCCGACACATGTCGCAAGACAAGTACCTGCGACATGTGTAAATGGAAACGTACCTTAAAGCAGCACTTTCGATTGCTGCCTGAAACATTTGACAAATTATTAGGTTACTTAAATCAGGTAAGATCAACTGAACACAAATGCCTTTATGGTCAACCTGAAATAAATTTGAAAAAACAATTATGTACTAATTATTACCATTTGGTACTTAGCAAATTTAGAGAGTTTAAGGTAAGGAAGCAAGGAATATGTACAGTGCAGTGGCGTACCGAGGGTGGTGCCGGGGGGGGCGGTCGCACCGGGCATCAAGGCTTGTGGGGCATCAAAATGGGGTACCTATAGATATTTTTTCCTGAAGCTAAAGTAAAAAAAAAATCACACAATATCTTAAATAAAGGATAATAATATATAATTTAACAAGCATTGAAGAGATTACCTAAGCATTTCCTAGCCCGCTTCTAGGTAAATAGTATTTGTACCTACCCAATTATACCGATCCACATCCAAGGATATAGATCATCAACCTTACAATGCATTCAATTAGATATAACGTATCAACGTGTCTTTCAATAACAGCGAATAAATACTTATATAATGTTAGGTACTTATAATATTAGTATCTAGGTAAGAGCAAAGTATAATACTTAGAGGCAGGAGTTACATCCGCAAAGGTAACTTATAAGATAACTACAAGAAACACCCTTTAAGGCCTTTAAGGGTTCATCGCGTTTAAAGAATTTTTGCATTCAATGTGCAAAAGATTAAAATTTATTACTGGTCATATAATAATTTAAAAGAGTTTATTGCAGATTGAATTTTTCCTCGTCCCTTTCTAGGCTAGGAAAACAATCTTTGTACTTATGTAGTTATGCCGACACAAGAACTTTCGGGTTTGTGAAGTGAATCATCCTGCTGCAATAGAAGACAAGTTGTTGTAAAGTGCAACTGTACGCCATTGCAATTAGATTGTTTCAACCCATCATAACGTCTTATTATACAGTGTGACTCATTTAGAATGGAAACACACATGTAAAATCTGAAGTTATTTACCGATTTTAACCAATTTTTTTTTAAAATGTCAAATAATCAAAAATTTAGTTTGGGACAAAATTTTAAATGTTTATTCCAATTTTCAGGGCATACTACGATAACTTTTTCATACTCGAAATGGAGAATTATTATTAGCGATTTGTTTATAAAAAAATATCTACGTCACTGGATTCAGAATGCTTCCAAATAGCTATCACCAAAATTTTACAAAAATATATTTATTAATAACAAAGTTATAACAACTTAAAGTTCTAAGCTAACAGTTACAAAACAACACCCTGTATCAATAGATTGCCATGGAAAATATGTTAATAAGTCTTAAATTAAACTATCAGTGGAGAAAAAAATATTTAAAGTAAAGTAAAGTAAAGTAATATTTAATAAAAGTGACGGAATCGCACAATTGAGTAAATACATAATAAGACCTAACATTTCCATTTAAATCTTAGTTACCATGGAAATTATGTTACTGTTTAACAGTTATAATAGATTTGCATTAAATATTACGTTACTTTAAATATTTTTTTCTCCAATGATGGTTTAAATAGT
Source organism: Pyrocoelia pectoralis (assembly GCA_036250285.1). Taxonomy (NCBI): domain Eukaryota; kingdom Metazoa; phylum Arthropoda; class Insecta; order Coleoptera; family Lampyridae; genus Pyrocoelia; species Pyrocoelia pectoralis. Next base: position 37,694,230 of record CM070075.1, on the reverse strand, counting down.
TTAATTTAAGAATTATTAACATAATTTCCATGGCCATCTATTGATACAGGGTGTTGTTTTGTAACTGTAAGCTTTGAAACTTTTCGAACTTTAAGTTGTTATAACTTTGTTATTAATAAATATATTTTTGTAAAATTTTGGTGATAGCTATTTGGAAGTATTCTGAATCCAGTGGCGTAGATATTTTTTTTATAAACAAATCGCTAATAATAATTCTCCATTTCGAGTACGAAAAAGTTATCGTAGTATGCCCTGAAAATTGGAATAAACATTTAAAATTTTGTCCCAAAGTAGATTTTTGATTATTTGACATTTTAAAAAAAAATTGGTTAAAATCGGTAAATAACTTCAGATTTTACATGTGTGTTTCCATTCTAAATGAGTCACACTGTATGATACAAAATACTAGTGAAAAAGTGTAAAAGGTGGTGTGTGGTGTGTATGTACAAGTGCATTCTGGATATTAGAAAAAAACTCTTTGACGGTGAGCTACTCTTTAATTAAAGAATTATTATTTTATTTGTAGGTAGGTACTTTTTAGTTTTTAATTACTTCTCTGTTTTTTTAAATTTTCATATTAGAATTAATTTCAAAACTTTTAGGGTAATTTTAGATTTATATTTTTTTCAAAATACCATTTAAACTTATTCAAAATGTTTTTAACAACGTTAAAAAATCTCGCAAATTTTCAGACGATATTAAACAATTAAATTTTGAACCGCTCCATCAATATTCTTCTAGGCAGTTATCGTGAAGAATTCACAACTTTCAGTCTTTCATATATCTAAAAGATTCATTAGATTTACTAAAACCACTATTTTTATAGATGAAACGACAACAACCAAGTGGTGCTGAGAACAGGGCGAAGAAAAAAGCGAAGGATGAAGCAGCGAAAAAGCAAGAAGGAGCACTATTGAAATTCCTGGGTTCGATGTCAACCAGCAGCAGTGTCAGTCAAAACCTTGTCGAGGTTTCAGGAACTGATGATGAAGTTGTAATTGCAGTTCAAGATCAAGGTGACACTGAAGTTGAAATTACCCAAGGAACCACGGACATTACAACCACAGTTGAAACTGAAAAGCCTCAGATCTCCGCAGATGCAGAATCCAGTTCGACTAACAAGGTTAATTTAGAAGAAGGCGCTTTGGATTTGATCGATATCGGGCAGTGGCCAGCGGTTATTTCGGACAACGTTAGGATGCACCTAATTGTGACTGGTTCGGAACAACTCCAGAACATAAACCATCCGTTCGAGGAGGTTACAACTTCACTTGGAGAAAAGAGGAAGCTGACCAAAGCGTGGTTCTTTAAGAAAATGCCAAACGGCGAAAAAGTACGCCGTACATGGATGTGTTATTCTCCAACAAGAAAGTCCTTGTTCTGTTTCTGTTGTCGCTTGTTCCCTACCCTGACCCACTCTGAACCTGCCTTTGTTTCAGAAGAAGGTTTCAAAAACTGGAGGAAACTATCGCCCCGAGTAATAGACCACGAGTCCAGTCCATCACATCAACAATCGCTGTTGAAATGGAAGGAGCTTGAACTTCGGCATCGTACCGGTTACACCCTCGACTGTACCACTCAAGTACAAATCCAGAAAGAGCAAGAAAAATGGAGAGAGATACTTAAACGAATACTCGACATTATTAGCTTCTTGGGCAAACAAAACTTGGCTCTAAGAGGCCATCGGGAAGGTAACCCCTTCGAATCGACACAGAATAAAGGCAATTTCCTTGAGCTTGTAAAGCTTTTGTCGAAGTATGATCCCGTTCTCAAAGAACACACTCTTCGGATCCAACTTGGAGGTGCTGCACAACCATCTTACTTGTCCCCGAAAGTTCAAAACGAGTTTATAAATTTATTGGGTGAACAAGTTCGACGTCGTATTATCCAGCGGGTAAAAGAAGCCAAATATTTTTCTACAATATTTGATAGCACACCCGATGTGTCTCACATCGATCAAACTTCGCAAGTGCTTCGTTATGTTGTGATGGAAGGCTACCGTGTGACTGTTGAAGAGTCTTTTATCGACTTTATTGACACCGAGAAGAAGAATGCCGCCGAGATTGCAAGAATGATTTTGTATAAGCTAGAGGCGGACGGCCTCGACATCATGGACTGCCGAGGTCAAGGATACGATAACGCTGCTGTGATGAAAGGGGAACACTCGGGAGTTCAGAAACGAATTTCCGATATAAATCCAAAAGCACAGTATATTGCCTGTTCGAACCATAGTTTAAACCTAGCTGGGATCCATGCGGCACAAGAAGAAGTAAACTCTGTGACCTTCTTCGGGACGCTTGATCGTCTCCACACCTTCTTCTCCAAGTCCACTCACCGCTGGGACGTGCTGATCAAAACCACTGGAACGAGTCTCAAACGATTAGCCGAAACACGCTGGAGCGCGAGAGGCGAAGCGGTCAAGATGGTTAAAAGCCACTTTCTTAAGATTTTGGAAACCCTTGAACTTTTAACCGAGAGAACCGAAAATTCGGAAACGAGATCCGCGGCTGGCAGCTTGCTCGCGGCGATGCAGTCATTCACGTTCTTGACGTATCTAGGATTCTGGGCTCCAGTTTTAACAGAAATAAACGACGCACAGACATATATGCAGAAGAAGGGCTTGAGTGTTCGGGATTGTGCAGCAAAAATGAAAGCGCTAAGTGAATTCCTCACGACTTCGAGGGAAAACGTAGCCGATGATAGTTTGAGCTATGCGCAGTCTGTGTGTTCTGAACTTGGAATCACTACGGAACCACAGCGTCGAATACGTCGTAAAAAGAAGATGCCTGGAGAAGAAGCCGGCGATGCCGGGTTAAGCTACAAAAATGAACTTCGGTTGGAAATATGCAGTTCCATGGATAGGGTGAACCAGGAGATTTCAACAAGATTTGAACAACTTCATGAGGTTGCTGACAAATTTGGCTTTCTTTCTCCAAGGCAACTGTTAGACGATCTAATCGACATTGATCTTTGCAACGCTCCTGATGATGACGTTGACAAGGATGAATTTTTAGTCGAGAGAAAGCGACTAATAAATTTTGCCGCAGCATCTTCGGCCTTGAATTTGAAGGACCAAGGGCCTTTGGAATTGCTTACCTTCATTCAAAAACATAACCTTTCGGATTCAGTGCCCAACATTGCCATCCTACTGCGTGTGTTCCTAACTCTAGGAGTTAGTGTAGCTACTTGTGAAAGGAGTTTCTCCAAACTCAAATTAATAAAAAACTATCTTAGGTCAACTATGAGTAACATGAGATTAAACAACCTCGCAATTATGTCAATCGAGCATGAGCTGGTCAATGAGGTGAGCTTCGACACAGTGATTAATGACTTCGCTAGTCAGAAAGCTCGTAAAGTAAATTTGTAATTGTAAAATTTATTTCTGTCTTTATTAAGTGTTCTGTAATAATAATAAACTTGTTAAATTCTACTCGGAACCTTTCATTTTTATCAATTTGGGGGGGGGGGCATCCAAAACTTCGCCGCACCAGGCAGCATTTACCCGAGGTACGCCACTGGTACAGTGACTACCAACATTTCCTTTAGATCAGTGGCTTCCAGATTTAACGTAAGTAAATCCACATGCTGGGATATCCTTCAGAGAACTACACATAAATTATTGAAAGTTAGTAGATTGTATGACATTGTACGCAGGTGACCTACTGAGAATGAAGCTTTAGAAACGATGAGAGTGTTTCAAAGAAGTTCTATTCCTGGTCATATTGTCACTCGAAATTTTTTGATTATTTTGTGAATGTTGTAGGTACATTGGTTGTATTGATGGAAGCCATGTAAAAATCATGGCTACAAAAGACAGCCCAAATTCATATGTAAATCAGAAAAAATTCCACTCTATTCTACTACAAGGCGTCTGCAATGAAAAAATTGTTTATTGATATTTATGCAGGTGAACCAGGAATACTCCACGACTGCAAGTTATTTCGAAAATCAGATTTGGCTGAACGTATTGCAACACGATCAGTGACATTTTACAATAATGGTCATTTAATAGGTGATCTCGCATATGCATTAACGACAAATTTGCTAGTAGGCTTTAAGAATTTTGGCAATATAACTAGGCGCGAAATAAATTTTAATAAAAAATTAAATTTATGCAGAGTGGAAATCGAAAATGCTTTTGCGTTACTAAAAGGGCGTTTTAGAAGATTAAAATTTATGGAAACTGTGAGATTAGACTTGATTTCATTGTTTATTGTCACTTCGGCAATTTTACACAATGTATGTATTTTAAATGATGATCTACCTCATGATATCGTCAACTTTAATGATGAAATTAGAAAAGTAGGGGAGAGTTGGACAAAATAGGGTGGTCGGATAAGATGGGGTATCCCCATTTTTACGCCTTTATTTCGACCGTTAGCACGTGGAGGTGGTTTACCGCGTTGGGCTTGCTTCTATTTAGTTGCTTAGAGATTAGAGTTCGGTGAACCAATTGTATGTTTTTTCCAGATTTCACAGACAAAAGTTAATATTCGGACGATTTGTTAAAATTTTGTGGTGACATACTTTTTGTGAAGACTCTAAAATCGTTAACAATACAAGTTCATGTAAGTATCTATTGGTTTAATCACATATTAAGCGATGTAATAATATATCGCTCCGTTAATGGAAAAGTGACATAAGTCAAAAATTGTCGTTTTTGAGTTAGTTAGTGCAAAGCAACGGTAAAGACTTGAATTTTTATGCGGAAAAGCGACACCTGATGTAGTTCTGCATTATTACCGGTAGAGAGCAGAAGTGTCGTTTTGTAATTTCGCAAGATTGAAATGGTCTTTTGCTGACAATTTAACTCATGTATAAAAAATCCCATTAGCCGCAGTGCAATTGTCACTTTTACAGCGATAATTAACCTCATAGTGTTGTAGACCAATCAGACATTAAGAACAGTGTCACATGCACCAATCACAAGTTTTTTTAACTGAAAAGAATGCATGGTACTTTTCTTGCCGCTACCTCATTGTTTTAGCAACCTATATTTAAAAAAATCAAATGTCATTTTGACAAAAGTAAAAAATTTGACGTATTTAACGCTTCATTCAGTTAATTCTCCAACCGAAGATCATTCGTTCTCAACTCTTGTCAGGCAAGATTTTTTTGTATGAGCATTGATTGCTAAAAGGTAATTAAACTCGATCAAATTCTTGGGAAAAGAACCCTCGCGCTTCGCGCTCGGGTCTTTTCGTCAATTTGATCTCGTTTAATTGCCAAGCAACCAGTGCTCATACAAAAAAATCTTTCCGACAATAGTTGAGCACTTATGATCTTACTGTTGACAAATGCACTAGTGGTTTTTTCACTTTCAAATTCTAATCAACTATCGCAGTATCCGTGCCCGCCGTATAAATACATAGTTTGACATTTGCGAATAATTTATTGCATGATGTTTGTGTTACTTTAAGAATGAGTTCATTTGGTAAAGTTACGAACGAATTTCAAAATTTCTTGTTCGTTAAATTGTCCTGCCGAATTACACTCGAGATTTGTATTTATACCTAGTAAATTTGTGGTGTTTAAATTCTAATCTGTTTCCTTTAGCAATTTGACTCGAAAAACTGTCAACCTAAAAATGCTCCACCTTCGGTGTCGCATTTTTATTGGTTGACAGTTTTTCTCGTCTAATTGCTAGGCAACAGATTCTTATTAAACAACCCAAATTTACTCGGTAAAATACAAACCTCTTGTGCAATTATAAGTGAAAAAAGTCATTTTATAAAGTGACATTTTGTTACCTGGTAACAGAGATAAAATGACAAACTTTTTTCCCGTCACAGAAAAAACGTCATTTTTTGAAATGTGTCCTTATTCTCTATAATTCGACAACTTTTATTCTGCAGTGGAGCTCAGTAATGTTTTCTGATCAGTCCCGTTTTTGCCTACGTTCTCCAGATGGGCGCGAGAGAGTATGGCGGAGACCTGGCTATTGTTTACTCTCTTCCAGAAAAAACACCCAAACAGCTGGAAAATTAATCAATAATTTAAATAAATAAGTGCCCGGTTTTTTTGTCCACGAGTGTACAACAACAACGTGAAACGACACTGACTTATAGATACCCGAAAATTTACAAGCAGCGTAAATTCGTCGTTTGCGCATTGCCGCGCTCGCCTTCTTACGTGACTACGCCTGTAACAATGCACGTGTACGCTCTAATAGTTTAAGATCCGGTATTAGAAATATATATCCTCATCTCTTATTTGACGATGACAAAGATTATAAGTTAAATGATATATACGTCGATAAATTGCAAATGGGTTGCCTAGCTAAATCGCTTGCCGATGCTGTTAAGTCCGCTTTCTTTCAGAAGAACGCTCTGCATCCCTGCATGTTACATGGAATGGCGCGCGCAGCGCTCTCTGTCATTCTCCACGCTCGCGCTGAAAAGGTAATATTCAAAATCTAGGCAACCATGGATGTGATGGTAGTGAACCAACAGACGAAAACATTCAGCCATTCAGCAACTAAACGGCCACTAGAAACAAACGAGGGGAAAGAATGTGAGCATGAAAATCCTGGAACAAGGCTGCCTTTAAAAGAGAAAACGAATGAAATTAGCATTGAAAATGAATGTGACCAAATGATGGAAAGACCTGGGGAAAGAACCCCAGTGAAAGATACCAATCTCGAATGTTCCACCAGCAATACATTAGCACATTCACCTGTCAGCTTGAATTTCCTAACCCCATAAAGAACAGTTTAGAGAACACAAGAAATGTAAAACTTCCCAGTGCCATTTCGTCGAAAGCCTGGCGGGAATTTTATAGTAAAAAAGAAAAGGAGAAAGAGTTAAAACTTGCAAATCAACAGTTGAAGAAAGAAAGAAGAGAAACTACACAAATAGACGGAGAGCCAGCAACGTATTTTGAGTTGTCATTTCAAAAGTCATGAAAAGTCACTCACTGAATCCCTAATATCTGCTGAAAAATAAAAGTTACTTCTGCCAACCCACTCCGGTCGGGTTGTACTACCCTAAATTTACAAAGAGGGTAAGAAATAAGGTTCAATATAGTTATCAGTCATAAAATTTCAGGAGGTTATTCTCACTTATATTCTGGATTTATGAAAATGTTGACAGAACATTCCCCCCCCCCCCCTAATTGCTGACAGAACGCTGTAATCCCTAGGTATACGTATATAAAACTAAGGTTCTGACTGACATATTAACGCCCAGCCCATACCCGTGGACCTTTTTTATATTCTCCTTTCTTGGGAATTAGGGAATGCTAATGCACGCCCCCGGGTGTTTCAATCGCGGGGGGAGTGTGGGACTCACACCCACTAAACCCCTTCTCCCTAATCCCCCTAGGCGTATATATGTGTGTGAGCACGGCATCACTTCCGTATTCTTCTGGTCCCATGCTTATCCCGTCTTCGGCTGAATTATTTTGTTCAATGTTAGCGCGAGCACTCGAAGAAGGCATGAGCTTCATCGTCACTCAGACCACAGTCTACATATTCATCTTAGTCTCTTTTCCTGATCCTATGCAGATATTTGCCATTCTCCCCGTGGCCGGTGAGTAGTTGGCTTAGGTCGTAATCCACTTCGCCGTGGCGGCGGCCCATCCATGCTCTTATGTCGGGTATTAGAATCTTAGTCCACGACTGGCGTTCGTTCCACAACAGCTGCCATTCTAGGCACTTCTTCTCCTTCCCCCATCTTTCAGCCCTGGCCCGGACCGCAACCTGGGCTGGGGGGGGGGGGGCCCGCTATTACCAAAACATCTTCGCGCGCCACTGTTTTGTAGGCACTCGTAATCCTGATAGCCAGTGGAATACGATACAGCGCTTCAAGCGACGAGTAGCTATCACCTGTGGCCAAAAATCTAAGAACAACTTCCAGTTTGACTTTCGCAGGCAGTGCTTGTCTCATATTTGTATTCTTTTTTTGAATACTTGGTGATATTTTTTCAAGTAAATAATTAAACTGCTGCTCAGACATTCGAATGTGGTTTTGGTAAGACCACGCATCCTCTGTAGCCAATTCTTTTAATAATATGCTAGATGCATCTAACAAATTTCGTCGCAAAATCCATGGACGTGTCCATAATCGCCTTTTTCTTCTTTTCTTTATAAGACGATCTCTTAATTGACCCATTAACGCTTCACTAATAAAAACAACTCCCGCTTGAATTAATAAATCATACGGTTCCGTCGCCAATTAAATGATATAATAAAAAAAAAAAAAAAAAAATATTTAAAACACACTTTCGATTAATTAATTCTTAGTAGAACCGTGAAAACGAATTATTTTGTTCGACCTAAGTCGCCCCATGTAAATGCACCTTAAGCGACAATGTTAAAAGAGTATGCGAGATACAGTCTGAAAGGAGTCTAAATAACCGAAGTTATGAATACGAAAGAGTGACGATTATCAAACGTTAATTTGTTCATTCAGGGGTTTTGAATCGGGATAATTCGATTATTGAAATAAACCGATTATGCCCAACATTAAATGTAAGGAAGAAATGAAGAAATGTACCAGGTATTTTTTTTCCGTTAGATTTTATTAGGGAAAATCTCAGATTGGTGTAAATACGTTAAAGTAGGATTACCGAAATATTTTCAAAAAACAATGATTTCCGTTGATTAATTACTTATTTATTGAAAATTTGATAGAAAACGTATAAATGTCAATTACAAGTTTTAGGAAATGGCATGACTCAAGTTTAACTTATTAAATGTAAGCATGAAACTTGCTACAACTCATCTCAATAAATTTCAAGATAGTGCAATTGAACAACCCAGCACATCAACAGAATACAGAATAACCACAGAAATTGAGGAAAAATTAAATGTAAATATTAAAACCTATGCTATTAAAACCTGCTACATCTGCGTTACCTTCCACAACCCTAACTCAAAATTATGCAGATTTAGCTGCAGTGAAATTAGAAATGTCAAATTTACAATTGGAGACGTTCAAGATTGACACTGCAACTAGACGCAAAAGGGAAGAAGCAAAATTTATTCTTAAATGAAAATCATGGAAGTAGATTTAAAAATTAAAGATGACTTTATAAAGTAACTTGATTTAGATTGACACTCACCAGAAAGACAAGTTAGTAACAAGTATGTATTCTGACGAGGAAGACGTATACGCCAGTCTCGTTTAGTTAAACTTAATTACCTAATTCGCAAAATTCAAAAATAAAACGTTATTGGGTGCATCCCTATTGGAAATCAAATGTTGCTGAGCACGGTGCTTACGTTGTTTTTAAGGAACTGTCTACAGATCCCGAGAGATTTCAATCATTTTACAGAATGTCAAAGAATTCATTTCATATTTTGGTGTTCATACAAATTTTAGAAGATCCATTTGTCCCGAAGAACGACTATTAATTACACTCAGGTAAAAATAAATGAAACCTTTATTGGAAAATAATGCTTTATTAACGATAATCAGAGATTATAGAAACTTGGAGGTACAGAATATGTAGAAGGTTGTTTTTCAGCAATTATATTTTGGGCAGCATTAAGGACTTCAATCCTGAACCTCCTCTTCTGATCACTATTCATTTCCGCCATATCCGGCAACAGACTTTTTAGAAACAATAAATCAGCATTTTCAACTTCCTTAACCTTTTCAACATGCGTCATTCTTGAATTTAAAAAGTCTACCGCCGATCACAGATGAGATTCTAGAAAATATTGTAGTGGAGACGAACAGGTATACTCAATAACAATTCGGTACACAACGTAGAACACCAAAATCGAGACAAAATACCTGTACTCCAACTAGTAAGGAAGAAATGAAAAGATTCTTCAGTATAATTATTTGCATGGGGTTGGTGAAAGTTCCTAATATTAATCTATACTGGTCAAAAAGTAACTTGTACCATAATCAGTTTATTCCATCTGTGATGCCGAGAGATAGATTCCTCGTATTACTTCGATATTTGCATTTCAACAATAAAGATGGTTTACTGGATAGTAACGATCGGTTATAAGTTATAACGAATACCGCCCCTTCTGGATATGATTAACGCGAGATTCAAGGCTGTAATGACTCCTGGAAGGGACGTAGTTATAGATAAAAGTATGGTGCCTTGGCGGGGTCACCTAGGAATGCGGCAATATATCAAAAACAAGCGCCATAAGTATGGCGTCAAATTGTATAAACTCTGTACTGTTACAGGATTCATTTACGATGTGAGAGTGCATTGTGGGAAAGAGGGTTTAATAGGAAGTAAAAACCATTCACATCAGGTAGTTTTAAAATTAATGCCTGGATTGCTAGATAGTGGCAGAACTTTGTACGCCGACAATTTTGATTCGGGGATTCCTCTTGTAAAGGAGTTATTAGATCTTGATTGATTCCATATTGGTGTTTATTACACAAAATGGGGTGTTAAGTTACAAGTTACTTAAGAAAACTCCAAACCTTTGGAGTTTTCTTTAGTAACTTGTTATTAGATCGTAAATCAACAATTTCTTCATAATTACAATAGTTTTTCCGGAAAATCTCAGTAACTATTCAGAATTGACCATACAAATTGTATATCAGTGGAAAGCTTATAAAAAACTTAATCGACTCGTGAACAGAAATACAGGGTGTTCCATTTATAAAAAAAGAGTTATTCGACTTTTTGCGTTTCAGCACACCCTGTATAGTGTGTGCATGCATGGACCAAAAGTCAACTATTTATTAAAATTCCAAGTTACTCTAAAATTTTCTGTGGCAAGTTTTTCGAAAAACATCCATGGCCTACTGAGTAGTGATCCATCAAATATGAGTCTTTTTTCGAACAAAACGTTGAATAACGCCGAAACAGAGAAAGCTAGACCCATAGTGACCTATACAAAGTGCCATTATTTTTTCATGTAAAAACTAATAATGTAGAAACATACAGGGTGTCCCATTAAAAAAAACATAACTTTGGTTTACCACCCTGTATAGGAACATTCTGTATACAGGGTGTCCAAGGCGGAGCTTACGCTAGACGTATCTTGAAAACCGAATGTCACAAAAATTTGAAATTTTGGGGCCCGAGTTACTTTTTCACTTACAATCGACTAAAAATATTTGCAAGGAAGTAGCACTTCCGGTTATACCGGAAGTAGACCATAACTTCGTTATTTTAAATGGCAACCCCGATTTTTTTTCTCTGATTCGAATTACCCCTTTTATTTGGTTTCCAAATCACCCTACATGTCAAATGTCTGCATGGCCACCTTGACTTTATAAGTGATTTAATGGAAATTTTGTGGAATGCAGAGCTTCACGCCAATGGCTGTAACTTTTGAACACTTTAAGATAGAAATGCATGTGATACATGGTTTTATAGAAGAAGACGTGCTCCTTCTAGTCGTACCATAGCTTCTTCAAATGAAATGTTCCAAGGTCACGTTTTGCCTCCTTAAATATTCGACATTTCAAATGATGAAAACTCCATTTTTTTAAATGGCAACCCCATGGTTTGTTTTCATCATTGAACGCAGAATTTCACCAGCTTTCATTCGGTACCCATAAAGTATGGTGCGTGGAAAACGTTTGTCAAAATAATCCAACTCTGTATGTTTAATGCGATAATTGGGTAAATATCAACCCAGCAATGGAAAACAAATTTTGACAAAGGTTTTCCACGCACCCTACTTTATGGGTACCGAATGAAAGCTGGTGAAATTCTGCGTTCAATGATGAAAACAAACCATGGGGTTGCCATTTAAAAAAATGGAGTTTTCATCATTTGAAATGTCGAATATTTAAGGAGGCAAAACGTGACCTTGGAACATTTCATTTGAAGAAGCTATGGTACGACTAGAAGGAGCACGTCTTCCTCTATAAAACCATGTATCACATGCATTTCTATCTTAAAGTGTTCAAAAGTTACAGCCATTGGCGTGAAGCTCTGCATTCCACAAAATTTCCATTAAATCACTTATAAAGTCAAGGTGGCCATGCAGACATTTGACATGTAGGGTGATTTGGAAACCAAATAAAAGGGGTAATTCGAATCAGAGAAAAAAAATCGGGGTTGCCATTTAAAATAACGAAGTTATGGTCTACTTCCGGTATAACCGGAAGTGCTACTTCCTTGCAAATATTTTTAGTCGATTGTAAGTGAAAAAGTAACTCGGGCCCCAAAATTTCAAATTTTTGTGACATTCGGTTTTCAAGATACGTGTAGCGTAAGCTCCGCCTGGGACACCCTGTATAATCAAAATATTTTTATAATGTGCAGAATAAGTGTGCTTACTTGACGGTGAAAACCGCATGTCGATATCTTGAATAGCAAAAAAGTTATGGACCAATCACACAGCCCTGGGTCACCCTGTATACAAATCTATAAAATAATTATGTTTTTTAAGTTCTTTCACAAAATAAACTACTTGTTTGTTTAATTGTCAATAAATACTTTACCGTATGTTGAAATCTAGTGCGGTGGCTGCCGTATATGAAATGAGATATACAGTGTGTCCCCGGATTGTTTGGACGACTCTTGTAAATGACAAAAAATTTTCTAGTTGAAATTTGAGCTTCTGGGGTCCAGCCCTACTTGGTTTGAAACTAATTTGTGACATAATTTTAGTTTCGAAAAATCAACTATGCCTTGGAAATTTTGAAAAAAATGATTTTTCACACCAGTAAAGTGCTTTTTCTGTTAAAGTTACGACAAAATGTTATTCAAAAAGTTGTTCAGAATCAAAAACTGAGTAACTCTACAAAATTTTAAAATCCTAAGCCTACTTTAATTTTTGGCCCTTTTTTTATTGGAAAAGTACAAAAGTGCTCTTTAAGAAAAAGGAATTACAAAATGTTATTAGGAAAAGTTGTTCAGAATCAAAAACTGAGTGATATCTCTTTTAATAGTAATAATAACAGAATAACAAAAAATACCAAAAATTAAAGTAGGCTTAGGATTTTAAAATTTTGTACAGTTACTCAGTTTTTGATTCTGAACAACTTTTTCTAATAACATTTTGTAATCCCTTTTTCTTAAAGAGCACTTTTGTACTTTTCCAATAAAAAAAGGGCCAAAAATTAAAGTAGGCTTAGGATTTTAAAATTTTGTACAGTTACTCAGTTTTTGATTCTGAACAACTTTTCTTAATAACATTTTGTCGTAACTTTAACAGAAAAAGCACTTTACTGGTGTGAAAAATCATTTTTTTCAAAATTTCCAAGGCATAGTTGATTTTTCGAAACTAAAATTATGTCACAAATTAGTTTCAAACCAAGTAGGGCTGGACCCCAGAAGCTCAAATTTCAACTAGAAAATTTTTTGTCATTTACAAGAGTCGTCCAAACAATCCGGGGACACACTGTATACTACCAGATACCGGAATTGGATTTAGTTTTCCTATGTCAACGTTCAAATCAACAATAACTTTCTATACAGTACCCTGCCAGCACATATGTCCGGTAATGTCAGAATCGGCATAGTATCCAAAATTGGGTAATTCTCATATAACTTGTTCCGGTGCTGTACCCGCCTATTTTTCGGAAAAGTAATTTTCATTTAGGTTTTTTTTAGTGTGATAATAAAGTAGTATTGTAGAGTAGTGGGAACTTCAAATTATAAAAACCTAGATCAATTTTTTTATTTTTAATGAATACTTTATTGTAGCAAATGTCACATAAGTTACCGGTCACCAACGTACAAAATATCCTAACATCGATCAATATTTCAACAAAATAGCTGATGAAAAAATAAGCGTCATTGCTTAAATAAATAAAAAAAGATTTAAACTTTACAATAAATTGTTTGAAAGTCCTTGGCGCGAGTAAAAACCGATTTTATTTTGGGATTTAATTGGCCCCTTCATATATTGGTCACATACGTTACCTTGCAATTTAGAGAATATTGTTCCAAACCGGCAGCACTGTAGTGAACCGTTGTACTCATTAGGTCAACGTGTAACATGTTGTAACGACTCTCGTCTTAATTTAGGACGATTTACTTTAAAAACTGAATCGCGTGATAGGACCTTTCTCTCAGGGTTATATTCGGGCTATTCAACTTAAATTAAGTACATAAAACTCTATTTACCTTCCCGCTAGTAATACAGTCTCGAGTTCCTTTTGTCCCTCCGCGGAAACACGTCAATGGTCCGATAGATAAGGTTCCAATCGCCCGTACAGAAGAACCAACACACCCCGCTCCGATGTCGCACTTTCACTTCCAAAACGCAAAAATGTCTGACCAACACGCACCGTTACGACCCTACAACTCGCGATTAAATTCGCGCCCTTGCTACTATCCCAAACCGCGCTTAAAACCGGAACCGGTAAAAAACATGAGGCTGAGTCAAGCTGAAAAACAAAGAAGGTGTAGGGAAGACGAGGAATTCGAAGTGAACACTCTGAAAAAAATAGGGGAAAATAAGTATGTTTGGCCTAAAGTAATAGATAAAATATGGTATAACAACAAGAATATATTAAGTACTATTGCATAACCACAAGCAACAAAAAGAGTGTTGGCACTTGAGGCCAATGGTTAGCAAACAGCTTGTACACAAATGATTGTGTAACTAAGTAAGCTGTAGATAATATATTTTTAAACCAAAATTTTTCTGATTAGCTAGTTTAAAAAATGTTAGTACATTATCAGTATACGTGCTAATAAGGAAAACTATTATTTTCTGTTTTAAAATTTGATAACTATTTAAGTATTACTAATTAAAGTCACATAATTTACCTTTATGTCACTGTGCGTTACTGAATACACTTTTGATCAAATTCAGATGTTTTCTTTTGCTTTATAACTAACCAGTTGATAATATTGTGACGATTTGTATTATAGGTGTTTAATAATAACGGTTTTAATTAAAAAACTACATATTTTCATTGTGTGCAGAATTTATATTTTCTAGTAACATATGTGACAAGTCACACAAGTTACCTTTATTCCTTTGACAAAAAATACTAAAAAAAATTAAAAAATGTACCTAGATCAAATATGACCCACACTTTGCTATGAGCACGAATTTAACTTATGTTGATAAATGTAGAATGTTTTGATATAGTATATTCGACAGGCACAAGCTATTTGATATATACCCAACTATACATTTTCAGTTGTACAAATACAGAATCGATAAAAACTCTCGACTTAGGTTTTAAAGCAAAAACAGTTCATAACAACAAAACTGGAAGGAATAGTCAGTTGTGAATTTGAAAAGTATGATTTCTTTATTATATTAACAACACATTTTAATAGTGGACCCTTTCAGAGAATTGACAGAAATTGATATCAACAGGAAGTCAGTGTTCCCAGAATACGTACTCGGCAGCTCTGGATCAGGGTGAAATGCTGACTCACTTCGAGAATCGGTAGGAATTGAACATGCCACAATGGATACTGAAGTAATATCCACATCGAACACTGCAGAATCTTCATCTACTTGCAACATTCCTGTTAGAAATATCAGAAAACGGACCTCAACACAGTCAAGAAGTACTTCGTGTACAACGTTCGGCAAAACATATACAAAAATTAGAATTGAAGGCAGATGTATTGCAGATGGAGAAAGAAACATTAGCTGCTTACAATGCAAGAACAGCAGTAATGAAGGAACGGAATAAACTGTTAGAGAACTTTTTGGCACTAAAGTAAATAATAAATATAATAAGTGTTCTTCGATTCTTATTTGAGCATTGGCCGGTGATACATGTGATTTTTGTTGATTAAGGAATGTGATGTGTAGAAATGCATGAATATATTGTCTTTTATTCAAAATGAAACGAAACTGCTATAAAATAAACTTTATTCTTAACGTATAAAATTACGTGTCTTTTACTCAACATAACATCTCTTAATAATGCCCGTGCGCGAATTTAGTTTTTTCTCGATAAAACTGTCTTTTTAAAAAGCAATTCTAAAACTTTAATTAGACAAAAAACGGAGTTTACAGCTTGGATGAAACTTATAGACTAAATTATAATTAAAAATATGGGACGCACTATTCCCATTTACTAAGCATTTTCTTATTCTAAGTATTGCAAAAGATAAAGATTATCTTTTGCAACTAAGGCAGGTCGATTACCTTAACTCCTCCATCCTTAGAATGAATATTATAAAGTATAATATTCATAGAAAAATAATATTTATTAAGAGCATTGCACCAATGGGGTTGAATTAGTTTCTTGGCCATTAATGTTACTACTAGGTTGTGTTGGAAGAATTAATTTAATCAATCTGCTGATTATTGGTATGCGTTTATAATAAACATAAAAGGATACAAATATAATGATTATAACTATAAAAAGTACAATAATTAGAGAACTATAACTAGCATATTTATAATTTATGGGATCGATATATTCAAGTTTAGTTAATTTCCTTTGATCCTGTGTTAGGCTATGGACATCTATTGAAGATAGATCGATTTTAGTTAATTTTTGAAACGTAGAGGAGGGTGTTTGCAATTTGCCAATGGAGGGTATTTGAAAATTTCGGTTTTCTGTAGAAGAGGACGTGAGTGTGGCTAGAAGTTCGTTTTGATTTATTAAGGCTGAACAACCGTCGTTTATATGGAGGATGGCAGATCCTCTTATGATTCTTTTATTTAAAGAATTCGAACATTTTATGTCGATAATGGTATCATTGGGGGAGCTTATTATCCAAGTGGATTGACTAACATGTATGATTTTTGTGGAATGTAATTGGAAGTTAAAGGGTCAGCAAGTTTGTTAATTTTGGAGGGTTAAAAATTGGGTTTCGCACAATTTTGAATTAGGTATGAAGAAATAATTGCTGTCGATACAGAAGTATTGAAATGGCGTAATCTGTTTACAGTGATCGTTGTTAGCAGGGATACTGAATTCGGAGTTGAAGAGAAGGGTTTTTTTTTTTTTTTTGAGATTAGAAGATTTGGTCAATTAGTAAATCGGATTTCTCTAAATATTGTTGTATCAATAATAACTGGTTATGATAATTAAGCGGAATTCCTAAATTATCGGAAGCGTTTCTAAGCGGAGCTAAATAATGTTCGTTTTTAAGGAACGTGATTATACTATCTTTTCTAAGTGACTTATAACTATTTAATATAGGTGAGTAATTTAAGGTCTTTATAAGTGTCCAAGAGCTTTCTTTTATAAGGGCTCGTCCTTTAACTAGTGGATATAATCCGGGGTTGTCCGTCAGTTGTTGTATGGTTATTTCGGAATGGACGAAGGTCCAGGGGAGGATGAAGATGATTCTGAAAATGGCATTAGGTCATTAGCGTGTCTTTTAATAGTCGTATTGTTGGTTGTATTTAGTAAGTCATATGTGTCGTGTTCGTATGCTTTTTGGACTGTGAAGGGTCCTGTGAATCGTGGTTCCTTTTTATTCCTGAAGTTTGTCTTAACATAAACTTTGTCATTTACTTTGAATTTGTGGGATTTTCGAGTTTCGTTAATTTTAGCGTTACGGGTTTCTTTGGTTTGTTCTTGTTTGTCGTGTAAATTATTGTAAAAATACTTCATTTTCGTTTTATGATCTGTAACATAATTTTCGTAGAAATTTTTGTCGTATTCTAGGTCGAAAGGGTTTCTGCTTTCGGTATGTCCGAATAGGATTTCAAAGGGGGTATGGTTTAGGTTAGAATGTATAGAGTGGTTATAGGCCAAAATGCAATATTGAATTTTTTTGGTTTCGGGTACATCTTGAAGTAAGCGATAGTGTTCGAGAATGGTGGAATGCAATCTTTCCACTATTGAATTTGATTGATGGTTATATGGAGTGGTTACGTGTAGTTTAATTTTATGGAGTTCTAAAAAATTTTTTAAAGGTTGTTTATTAAATTCGCCGTCAACTACTAGAGTGTCTGGGGTCGTGTATGTCGTTATAAAGTAAAATAATTTTTCCGTTACGTCTATCAGGTTGCTAGAGGTTAGTTGGTAAGCTTGTGCAAATTTCGAGAAAGCGTCTATTAGTGTCAAATATTTTCGTCCGCCGATTTGGAATATGTCCATGTGTACGGTGTTTAATGGTCGGTTGTAAGTAGAGGTCAAATTTAAGGGTTGTTTAATAGGGTGTCTGTTATATTTGTGTTTTTTACAAATCTGGCATTTGTCTATGTAATTTTTAATGTCGTTGTTGATGTTTTTCCAATAGTATTTTCTTTTCAAGTGTTCGGTGGTTTCTGGGATTCCTCTGTGGTTGGTTTTTCGTGATAATTTTGAATTTGAGTCATTCTTTCGTCTTTGTCTAGAACATAGGTAACTTGTTTCGTGCATCTGTAAAATTTTGGTGTGTTTGCGTTTGATATGGAAATAATATAATTGGAGAATTCGTTGTATAAAGAGTCCGTGGGGAAAAAGCAATAGTAGTTCGTTTTTGGTACACAATGTTCGATAAGTAACTCATTAAATTTGTCGCGTTTATTAGATTCATTAAAGTAAATTTGTAATAGGCGGTCTCCGTCAACGTTAGTTAATTTTATTCGTCTGGGCAAGGGTGTTTGTATGAACTCTATTTGGTTTGGGAATTGCTGAAGTGGTTTCTCGTGTATGGGTATCCCGGGTGTCGACTCTTCTTGGGAGTGAATCGTGCTCCCTCCTGATTCAATGTCAACATCGGTTTGTCTAACTTCCTGATTTTCTTGTCTTTCGTTTTGGGTGTTTTGGTGAATGGTGGGTATGTCAAAGAGGTCTGTGATTTGGGGTGTATCTGATCTGTTAGGAATCATACTGTAATTGTCGGTGTCCGTATTTTTATTACTGTCGTAGTCTCGTAAAACGTCGTCTATGTCGTCCATGATTGTGTCTGTTAGGGTTAAGGGGTGTAATTGTATGCGCGAGAGGGCGTCCGCGACTTTATTCGTTTTTCCGGGAAGGTATTTTATATCGAAATTGAACTCTTCTAATTTTAGGGACCATCTTGTTAATTTTGAATTGGGTTCTTTGAGATTTCTTAGCCAAACTAGGGGTCGGTGATCGGTATATAAAATGAATTTGTTTCCAAAAAGATAGGGTCGAAATTGTTTAGTTGCCCAAACTATCGCTAATAATTCTCGTTCTATCGCCGAATATCTCTGTTCGGTCTCGTTAAGCGTTCTAGAGGCGTAGCAAATGGGTCTTTGATTTTGTGATAGTACAGCTCCCAGTGCAAATTTGGAGGCGTCTGTAGTCAGTTCAAATTGTTTTTCAAAGTCAGGGTGTTGCAGAATTGGTTCGTTAGTGAGGATAGTCTTAGTATGGTTGAATGAGTTTATAAAATCGGG